>CM062232.1:33022824-33622824 GCA_031216185.1 Syzygium aqueum
TGTTCTTCTTTCTTCGTCCTTCCCCCCCTCGCGGTGGTCGGCCTTTCGTTTCTTCACTTGCCGTTGTGGAGACTCGACTTGAGTTCGAAGTGTGAAGCGAAGGAGAGAACGTGGGTGGCATCGTGCCTGCCGCCACTTGCGATCGTGGGAACCCCCGCCCCCGCCCTTTTCTGGCCTTCCTCTCGACTCAACGGCTCAGCCGTCGGTTTAGTGTCGCGTAAGCTACTTCACGGACACTGCACCAGTTGCCCAAATCGCTTGGTTCTTTTCTGGATCTGGCGCGCGTGAGGACACAGATGATCTTGGGATTTCTTTACCCAAATCGATCCATGTCGCAAATCCCAAGATCTCTAGCGTCGTCATCGCACTTTGCCCGCGTTTATCGTAGATAGATAGGAGTAAAGATGTATGCATCCAGTCTGTCTTCATAAGCGAAGAACGGATGGAGCGTCGGGTAATGTTTATGATGGCACACCATCCGAGACCAAATCCCTCTACGATCATTTAAGTAAACTGACCTAAATATTTTCTTGCGTCCCCGTCTACTGATATATTTCACAACCCCGGCCGGCATTCATACTGAGGGAATAATTTTGGCAGAGCAACATCCGACCAATGCAAGTGTTCATTCCCTATCTTTGCTTTAGAGCGAATAAGAAATGACTAAGCCTCATTGGCGTTGGCCGGAGGAGACAATGACCACCAAAAACAACCAGATCTTCGAAGGATACATACCCTTTATTACTGATGATACAGAGTCAAAACTAGGAAGAAGAAAAAGGCTTTAAATTACTCTGGATGGTTTTCTTCTCTCTGATCACCCTACACTCGTCTAAACTGCTATTCGCTTCTTTTCTTCTCTTCTTGTTCCTATAACCCGATGAAAGAGAGAGGCACCCGTTACCCTGAACATCCTTATAATTCATCCTTCAGATCGGTAGTAATGGTTTCTTCGCCCTCTTTGGCATCAGTAGCAGCAGGTGTAGGAGTAGATGCTGGTTTTTGAAGCTTGAAAGGGATTGATGCGTGCTTCTTCAGGAACTTATACAAACCCACCACAGTCCGGTCGGTGTCTACAGTGATCTGTCCAAAGTACGATGATTTCATCAGTTACTTGTTGACTTGAGAAAGAGAGAGGAAAGAATTCTATCTCGGCACAAAATATATTCCCACATAGTTTGGGCCATACATTGAATAATACAAGAGAAGGGAATTAATCGACACATAAATGAGTCCGTGTTCTTTCATTTCTAAGCAAAGTTTGGTTATCGGTTTTACCAAATTGGAAATAACTAAGGCCCTGAGGACGGTAAATTTATTTCAGATTTTCAACAATTCACAAAGGCCAGGCACACCTAGTTCAATTTCATACAAGACTACAACGGGTAAAACCAGAAGTATATACAACCACAATGACAATAAAATTCAAACGCCACTTACTGGATCAAAGCTCTTGTTTCCGGCAGGGAAGAACAGAAGTGTGGGAAATCCATCAGCCTGCATGAAGTAGACATAGTTTAGCCACACAGTTCCTATTACAATCCATCATAGACATTTCATAGCAAAACCTCTCAAACAAAAATAGATCAGAAAAGGTGGATCTCCCAAGGTTGTTGACAAAATAATAGAAAATGTGGACAAGTTGATCAAGAAAAGATCCCTAAGGTTGTAATTGATAACACAAAAAAAAAAAAACATGTACTTGAAAAACTAAGCTGAAGTGACAACAAGCGCTCTTACATAAGCCAACTTTCTCTTTTATTAGTGTTTCATAAGCCAACTTACCTTTGCCCTGGGATGTTCATTGGTCGTTCCATCCATCTTGGCAATAATAACAGTGTCAATGCCACGCAAATGTTTGGCAAGTTTGTTGTATGTAGGCTCCAATGCTTGACAATGCCCGCACCAAGGCGCATATATCTGGTGACAGACCTTGCATTAGATTTGTCCCGTCCAGACAGAAAAGAGACGGATTGCACTCTTCTCTAAAAAATAAATGGTACCTCAAGCAGGACATCCTTTGACTCATCCAACACTATTTCGTCAAAGTTGTTCCCAACAACAACTTTCACATCACCATCATTCTACAACAGTCACAGATACCAAATTATCAAAAGCACAACCAAATGACAAACCAAAGTCCCACAGAATTGAAACTAATCACTCACAGTTTCAGGAATTGGGTCTGATTTATAGAAAGGTTTTAGCTTCTCCTCCAAGAAGTCCTCAGCAAAAGCCTGCGAGTGACTAATGCAAAATGTTATTTCCAGCTAACTAAATTCTGTACAAAGTGTTCTAACTTTACAGAATGCTTTATGACCTTAATGTTATCCAAAGTCACTTCTCCTTCAAGGAAAAACTTCCTCATGTCATCATTTCCGGTGTATCCAAGGACCTGTTGAAGACAAGCACCAAGAAGTTAATTCAAGAGAAATGAAAACCAATCATTCCACATTTGTTGTTATAAAGAATGATAAACAAAAATTACCTTGGCTCTTACCAAAAAAAAAAAACAAAAATTACCTTGGGACCACTCCCGGAGACACCAAAATAATCTGACACAGGCTTTCCAACATCTTCATTATCCATTTCCACATACACGAAGATCAGCTGGAGTTGAAATGAAAAAGAAAGTCGTAAGCGCATCAAACATCCGATTACTTTTGTGATAACAATGCATATGACTCTACAACAACTAAGTTTAGTTTCAGGCAAAATAGACCATAAGATATCACCAGCAGCCTCTGGCCTGCTGAATTTGTCATTTGGGGAAGACAAACCCAACACTTGCATGCGTATAAGGAGATAACTATCTGTCACCTAAGTACGCTGTATTATCGAAGTAACAAAGTCGTTGCAATGAACTCCGCCAATACACCTTGGACTAGCTCACACACTAATTATTCCTGGCTCTGTAAGAAGCAGTGTCCCCTGGTGCTCATCAAGTTTCATCTAGCTGGTAATTCATGAAATACTGACCAAGACTCCTGAGAAAGTTCCTCAATCGAAAAACCACTACTTAGAAGGATGTAACGCCAATTGGGAGCTTTCATACTTATGGTCTCAACTTACTTTTCCTTTAAAAAGCTTTGCAGCTTCCTGAAATACCAGGACAAATTTCTCTGAATCTTTTGATGTGGCAAACAGCAACACCTGAAAAGAATTTGCAAAGCTTAATCAACATCAACAAGGGATTCTGACACTTGTTCATGTACCAAGGATTACACTTACCTGCTTCTTAATTGGGCTTTCAAAAATTAATGGTGCACTTTCCCTGGTAAAAGTGGTAACCAGAGGAAGCTTGTTCGTGAAAACAAACTCGGCTATTGCAGACTTCTCAAATTTACCATCTGCAGAAGAAGGAAAACATCATGAGACACAGGTGCCTTGGCATATATGCAAGCTTTGATTTCACTTCACCGTAGAGAGAAAATTAAACTTACCGAAAAGGCTTAACTTTTCTGCCTCCTTCTTAAGGATGACCAAAGCAGGACGCCTGACTTCAGGATCGATGTGGAAAAGCTTTGCAACATCAGGATTAACAGTTTGGTAGAAGTTGACATCATCTTCGATTCTTGAAGCAGCAGCAAGCTCCTCACTCTCAGGGCCCTGCCATCAATTACAAAAGGCAAAATTAACTTACCCGGAATATCTTTAATCCTTTTCCATTTATCTGTTTGGTTTTGGAAAGTGCGCACAAACTAGGTGAATGGCTAGGAAACTAGCATTTTCAAATGTTACTTTCTTTAAACTGGTGGTATAAGAACAGAGAACAATCACTCGACACTCAAAAGGAGACCGAGTCAAAGCAATTCTCATTCATCCCAACTGAGAACAATCATCTCAGACTCAAGCACCACATAAATGGCATGCATTACGAAATAATGCGTATAATTCTAAGATACTACAGTTATTGGCAGAAGCTCGTCAATTTTGATTGCATTTTGATCCAAAAGTAGTCGCTTCATCCCGTTACAATTAGATACCAGAAAAAATGCCGTTGATAAGTGTTAAATTCTTCAGTACCAAGTACCTTCAAATGGTTAAGATAGCCCAAAACAACTTTGTTTTCGGAAGTCAACACCCGTTCGGCATCGTCCACTGTGGTTATGTTATCCACGCCAGGCCCTGTTTTCTTCTTGATCCAAGTCACAATAGCATCCCTGGAGTGAAATAAAAAACGCCCCTTAGCCCAACTCACATGCACATAGCATTCAATTCAGAAACGGTCTCAAGGATCAACGAAACCAGAGATCGCCGCATCATATGTCGACATTCATTTCCAGAAAAACCAAAACGGATCTTGGGAATAGACGAAAGGAGAAGAAAAACAATCAGAACGTTACTTGGTCCTTTGGCCGGAATACGGCTTGTGAACGCCATCGACGAAGAAATAAACAGTAGGAAACCCTTGCACCTCATACTTCTGAGCCAACTCCTCCTCCTCCGTCGCGTCCACCTTCGCCAGGACCACCTCCTCTCCCTTCAGCTCCGTCGCGGCGGCGGCGTACTCCGGCGCCAGGGCCTGGCAGTGCCCGCACCACGGCGCGTAGAACTCCACCATCACGAACCTGTTCTTCTCGACGAAATCGGAGAAATTCCCCTCCTTCAGGACGACGACGTCCTTGTCGTCCACCTCGGGCTCCTTGTACCCGTCCCCGCCATGCTCCGCCTCGTCGAGATCGGAGTAATTGTCGAAGTCCTCGTCGTCATCGAAGTGGTCGGAGTCGGGGAACTCGTCGTGATGCGCCGCCGCCGCACCCGCGGCGTCGTGGCCGTCCTCGGGCTCCTCGAGGAAGCTGAGATCTTCGTCGTCGTCGTCGTCGGCGGCGCCGGCGCCGGCGACGTCCTTGGAGAGAGAGCGAGGGAGCGAGGCAACGAGCAAGAGCGCCGCGAGAGAGAGGAGGAGGAGGAAGACGCGCGTCGACATTGTGATCGGAAGAGAGAGAGAGGGAGGGACTGAGATCTGGCCGCGCTGCACTCTGCGTGGGGTTTTATACTGCGACCACGAAGAAGAAGAAGAAGCAGCAGCAGACAATGAAGTCAGCGAGTTTGCGTTGACCGGTTAACAATGCGACGTCGTTCTGGGCCGACCGACGATATTAAGTTAATGACGTGACGTAATAAATCCGAACGTTGAGCTTATATAAAAGGCAAAATGATAATGATAGTTTAATTTTATTTCCGTTTTCTAGCGGATTTGCTTTGATACTCATTATTAATAATGGAATTAATTCGTTAATTAATTTGAAGAAAGACGCCGTTTTTATTTTTCCCGGTGACCGGTCATGCGAAACTTGGATCTGCTGCGCCATCTCGATTAGAAAAAAAAACTATTGGCTCTTAAAAAATAATTAGAAAAAAACTAAGGGCAAATTGACGTGACGAAGGCAAAGGCAAAGACGAGGAGAGGTTGGTCCTTGTGTTCTTTTGCTAATGTCCGTCACGTCGAAGGAGTGAACAGTTGATATTTAGGACAAAAAAAATTTAATCGTGACATCCGTAAAATATATTTTTTTATGTAAAGATCTAGAGTTTATGCATAGTCTTGAGCGGCATATAATTTTCTAAAATAGACTCGTTGTTTTATTACGATTCACACAAGGTGTTTTTATTTTCTTTTTTTCTTTTTAAGTGGTAAGATGGTTTGCTACCTAAGCTTTCATGCACCTCAGTTTAGGGACGTGCAAAACGAATTGCCTAAACTGAGAACCGCCCAGACCGGACCAGCTGGTTTAGTCTGATTCCCGAAAGTGCCGATCCGATTCCCTATTCTTAAAAGTGGAACCGGTGTCCAAGCGGTTCGGTTCCCAATTCCAAAGGGAAATCGGATCGGACCAATTAAATATACTTTTTTTTTTGCAACTCAAGGAACCTCCGCACGGCCGATAGCCGGGAGGTAAATCCTGAGAGCGACACGTGCTAGCCACAACACACGTGCCACCGGGTAAGTCACCCTGCGGCGCCCGAGAAATATACTTTCTTTTTTTTCTTCAAAAAAATTAATAAAATGTGAACTAAACTCTAAGTGAACTTTATTGACGTAAATTCATTGACAAAAATTAATAAAATGTAAACTAAACCGTAAGTGAACGATTCCATTGGACTAGACGGGACCAGGAACCGATCACCATTACCTCAGTTGGTATGCTATCCAGGCAAAAAGCTGCCCTTTCACATCTGCCGTAAAAATTACCAAAAAAATTTTGAACCTATTTAGCAGATATCAATTCAGTGTATAACCTTTCAATTTCATCAATTCAATCAGAAACTTTTTGAAAATTTGCTAATTTAATACTTACGACCAGAATTGTCTACGTCAGCGCCAACTGCCCCACATGGCATGGCTAGCATTTACATCAGCGATATCTGGCCAAAATTGACATGGATAGCAAAATTGGCTAATTGTCAAAAGGTTTATGGCTAAATTAGCTAAATTACTATGTTAAAAAGTGAATTGACGCCCATTTTAGGATTTTTTTGGGTAATACCTACCTCTGCTTGATGTATGTAAGAGGATTTTACTTCTAAAGTGATCCCAACAAAACTTAAAGGGAGGAGCAAACTCCCTTTGACATCTAAATCTATGGCTTATTGCTCTCGTGTTTTTAACTCGAGTAACTAACAATGTTAACCACTCGAACGCTTTTAATTTTTATATAGACGGTATGCCGATGCATAGGCATTACCGAATTTTTGTTCCTCCGCATTTCTTTCGCCAATCAGCTAGTTTGATTAAATAATATAATTCATGCTGCCGATCCTTGAGATCGAGCCATAACTATCTATCAAATGTCATTAAACGTCCACGAAGACATTCGGATATTAAACTGTTATTAATGATGAAAATGTTTTTTATTGACTAATTACTTTTAAGTTATACGAACGATTATTTTTAGGAAAACATTTTCCAAATAAAGTTCGATCGAGGCGTTGAGAATTTTTATCTTTTATTTTTTTAAAATTTCGCGGCACGAGAGTCGCATGAAAATTTTCCATGATTATTACAATTAAATGGTATTATTTTTGTTATCAGGAAATCCACGATAGGAAAAAGGCTTACAGCAAAAAGGCTTTGGGCCTAACGCGGCGGATGGATTTCGCAATTCAGGCCCGGCCCGCGAACCCTCCCGTCATCATCCTAGCCTGTCTCCCCCTTTTCATCTTCCTCGTCCTTCCTTTCCGCTCTGCAATTTCTGCGAATCCCCGAACCGAAGCGAGCGAGAAGCCAGCATGATCAGCATCCTAGCTCGGGTAATTCACCGAACGATCCGCCGAAATCTTTGGGCGGCCGGAATTCGTCGATTGTTTGGAGCTCCTGTAGATGGGTTCGGTTGATTGATTGGTTTGATTTTGGTCGGATCCGATTTCGCAGGAGCGCCTGCTTGGGGCTGCCCTGGGAGGCACGCTCGCCGGAGCGATCGTGCTCGAGGAACGGAAGAGGATATACCGGTCCGTTTCCGACGGCCGGTCCTGCCCCGCCGCCCACGCTCAGGTGAATTTTCTGGTGCTCGGCTAGCCTTGGTCTTGTTGAACCGGCATTGGTTATCCCGATTCCCAACCCTAGACCGGGCTCCCGATTCAGTGGGCTAGATAGCTCGGGATTTCCCTTTTCGATTGTTATAAAATGGAGAATGCTCGTTTTGGGACTAATGGCAGAAATGGATTAGCTCTCGGTAGTCCCAAAATTGAAGGAACGTACTTTTTCGAGGTCGCGTGGTTGAAAGAGTGCGATGCGAATTGCCAGGAAGAGCATGTTGTGATGTAAATGCTCTATAGGGCTTTGTTCCTTTCGATTTGGACATTTCGTTTGGGGGTTATTGAATGGAAGGGCTTGTCTTCCGCGAGCTAGATAGCTCGGGATTTCCTTTTCTTCGATTATTGTAGAATGGAGAATGTAGGTTTGGGACTAATGGCGGAAATGGAATGGCTCTCGGTAATCCCAAATCGAAAGGAACATACCTTTTTCGAGGTCGGATGTTTGGAAGAGTGCGAAGTGAATTGCCAGGAAGAGCATGTTGTGATGTAAATGCTCTACAGGGCTTAGTTCCATTCGATTGCACTTGGAAGTTTGGACATTTCGTCTCTTAACTACTATAAATGGTCAGAGCTGGTAGAAGCTGTTGCTCTGAAAATGGAGTCTGGAGATAATGAGATTGAGGTTTGGTCTGTGCATCTGTTATGGCTGTTGATGAAAACCGAAGGAACGTGGAGCCATTGGCTAAACCTGCAGGATATGTTGATACCTGAGGTGCAGCTCTTTGTTGGTTCATGCAAAAAAAAAGCTTGTGCAGACACGTGCCAAAAAACTTGTTTGAACTGTTTTCTTTTTTCCCAATTAGTGACAGTTTATAGAATTGAGGGGAAATAGGACTTCATCTTTCTCATGATCCTGTGAAATTCTTTTTCCATTTTCTTTTTCGATAGTAGTCAAGCAGTTAGTTTGAACACGATTAAGCACCTTGCCTTGTGGCCTCATACTTAGTCAACCGGGTTTACTACTAAGTTATGTGGTGCTGTCTTGAAATGGCTTCAAATTCCTGTCTCTCTTAGGTAAGAGTAAGACATTAGGATTACTTAACCGTGCTAGATCCATCCATGGTGTTGTTCTTGCTCGCTTCTCTAGATGCATAAGAAAACAGTGTCTCTAGCAGTTTATCAACACTGTGAAGGGTGTGTGTGAGGTTTCACTTGTTTTGATTCAGGCTATTCGATTCGTTAGTGACTTTGCTTCTGTCATTATGCAAATTTGCCCATTGCCAAGCACCGGTCTACTCTGGTTACTTGAGTTCCATTTGCTTTAATTGCTGATCTGCGGACTTAATGGATGCAGTTATTTGCATATCTTTTTGGCATCGCATGGTGCAGTATTTTAAATCTCATTGCTTCAACCTTCTGCAGACGAGAGAGCCGATATTTGGAAGAGAATTTCGGTCAGAATTCGCACACCTGTGGAACAAGTCAGTGGATAGGACATTGCGACCTGTAATTGAGTATCTTAGCTCTCGTGGGTGGTAGAAAAATCTGAGTTCTTCTCCCAATACATGGAATTTCATAAAATTTTTTGAAATAACTTCTGTAATGTCCTTCCTATTTTTGTATCTCTCCATTTCCTCTTTAGTGGACCTGCTTCTTCAGCTAGGCCCATCGGATATGAACCTGGTTATAGTTTTCCCTGTGCCAATATCACTTCGATGCTTTTGTTTTTCTCTTTTTCCTCATTGTATCATTTACGAGGTTGAAACTGAATCCTTTGGACCTTCCATTTCAATTCACTGGATTGGCTTGAGAATCTATCTCGATGTTGCTATTAATTCAAATAGAGCAATCAAATGGCGAAGATTCATCAAAATCAAACGGGGAGTGACGGGGACATCTCTGACTAGTGATTCTTACCGAACTCGTGGATATATGATCTAGAGCTTGGTTAAGGGTAGATTGAGCTTTCACTCACTTTTCTCTGGAGCAAGAGTTTGAACTCCAAGAGAAGAGTGTGGAATGGAGGTGATCGATAATTATCCTCGATGAGTGTGGGGATGTTGACATAACTTTCCTGCATGTATTGGGCGAGGTCTAGCTTTGGTGAGGTTTAGTTGCATAACTAATTTTCATTCTTTGAGATGTTATGAGGAGGGCACAGAGTGTGACTCATATCATGAAGAAAATGTTAAATAGTGCTCAATTAATGGTCATTAATTGTGCTCTTATTTCTATTTAAAGCATGCCACTTTTTTTAATATGTTCTTTTCCCTTTTTTAGAATGTGTTGATATGCATTTTTTTAACCAATTCTAGTAGTCTTAACTAGCTCCATTGGGGGCTCATTTTAACAAGACTCTGTTAGAAATATATCAACATAAATTTTGTTTTGAGTGGACAAATGTGAGGAACATGCTGATATTGATAATGTTTCCATCTGAAGGAGATTTGTCTGTTCTCATTGGTGTGATTGGTACGAATTCTTAGCTTGAGGTGTCACTAGAGCTGTCTTTTCCACCAAAGTTCATTTTGTGAGCATGTGAAGAGACTTTATTTGTTTGAAAGTTGGATGTTCCTATAGATTGGTCTGTGAAATTCTTGTTGGACATTGATTGCATGTTGCAAGTACTCGTGATAGTATGAATTAAAATGACTATACAGCTAGTGAGCTCTACACCATTGTGTTGCTTGTTTTCTGAGTGCATTAGTAAAATTACATACCTCTAGACGCCCTAACACTAGCTTGTCAATCTCTGAATTCTACATGTCTGACAAATTTTCATCTGCGTTGATATTTTCAGATATGGCATTGCGGTTATATTTCTCTGGATTATCCTATCATATCGTATTATTCCTCAGGGACCTTTTCTTCCGCATGTCCTTGTATCTGGCCATTATCTTAGTTCTCATGCAGTACACTGAGTTAGGACAGTGCATTGTGTTCCCATGCAGTCTTTGACGTAGGAGGCAACATTTTCGCTAAATCTAAATGTATTCACTAGATTCAGAAATACATACATCAGCTAGAAAACTTCCCTGACGGT
Organism: Syzygium aqueum; assembly: GCA_031216185.1. Taxonomy (NCBI): domain Eukaryota; kingdom Viridiplantae; phylum Streptophyta; class Magnoliopsida; order Myrtales; family Myrtaceae; genus Syzygium; species Syzygium aqueum. The sequence continues at coordinate 33,033,347 of CM062232.1, forward strand.
AAATCCTAGAGAGAAAGGGAGGGAGAGGGAGAGAAAGCGAACAATAGCAGTAGTTAGGACAGAGAGAAGGGGATAGGGATAGGCTTCTCGGCATGATGGAACACTCTACACTGACTGTGCGCATCCAGCATCTGGTTGAATGGCTTTGGCTTTGCTTGCATTGGCCCGGCGAGTGACCACCACATAGTATACGCCCATTGCCAGGAGCACAGCAAATGCTAGACCGAACACAATGCCGACAATGCCACCAGCTCCCATCCTGCTTTTACCATCATGGGTCGTGGAGAGTTTGCCTTCCTGTGCTTGAGCAGCCTCAGCCATTTGAGCCGCCTCAGGCAATGGGGAGCAACTGGATTTGGGACACGGGTTCCTTACGGTGGTCTGCTGCGTGTTTGGGTGGAAGAAATCATATGCCGAAGGTGAGAAGGCCACAGGGTTTTCATAGGCCAGGCCATGGGGGGCTCTGTCTTGTGCTCTAGCCAGGCACAGAAAAGTGGGAGTCAACAGGATGAGCAAGAAAGAAGGCATGGGTGTCATGTTTCTTGGTCTTTTGGGAGTAAAGCTGAAATGTGGAAGTGGTCTAGTTCTTGGGTTTGAAAAGGTGAGGATGCTTCGGGCTGGTTTTTATGGGAGTTGCGAAGGGGGTTGTTGCTTGGAGTTGAATTTTTTATGAAGTACCATTAGAGAGCAGTTATGATGAGAGAGGAGGGAACAAAATGATGGGAAAGTGTTCAAGCGTGAAGGATAAGATAAGCAAGTTCTCCCAAGAATGCCTTCTTCCAAACCTAAGTTTGAGAGAGAAAGCTGTCTCCTCTCATTTATTTCCAAAACTCCTTGGATAAGATCATTGTTTACACATTTCTCATAGATCTTGAGTGCTGAATTTTGCAAGAACAGTACACAAGTAAAGAGGGCATCTTGGACGCTGAGGCTCCCTCCTCGTGACCTTATTCATTCTTACATCTACACCTGTGGCATTCAAGTCTCGAGCGGTTCCGTGGCTTGTTATCTCCACTTTTGAGTGCCTTCTAATCCACATCTAAGTGCAGACGTGAGAACGAGTTATTTGACTCTCGAACAAATTGCCATTTCTCACATTCCGAGTCATCTTTTTCTTCTCGCCTTTTCTTTTTGGTTGTTTCTCCCTTCTATTCGTTGGTGGTAATGATGGGAGGAAGCAACGATTAGAATCATAAGGGGTCGACGTTGGGCTCTGCTTTATAGCGTGATGGGAAACCGAGGAGTGATGGCCCATCATGTGAAATTCATTTCTTAGCTTGGGAGTTCAGCAAGGGTTTATACATCTCGCATATGTAGCAAGGAACCCTTGGCGAGTGTAATTATAATGGTGGGGGTGCGTGGCTACTTCCACATTACACCTGCCCTGGAATTATTATAGCGAAGGTGGCCACAGAAACGCATGCAAAGAGGAAAAACAGAAGGAAGCTGAAATCAATGCTCATCCCTCGCCTCATATTAAAACCAGATCGATCACCTTCACGCTTTTTCCCTCATCCTGTTCCCTTCTTTCGCAGTGCGAAAGCGAACTCTCTCACTCATGTAGTCACATGACAAGGTACGCAACACTGCTCGGCGTGAGCTCAAAATTTGCACAGGACTCTCGTTTTAGCTCGACAGTGAAGTGGGGTTCTCGTTTCTCAATGGGGTTCACCTCGCCGGTCTTTGCACGGTCGTCCCCACATGAATCGGCTCTTCGAGAAATTTGCATGGCCTTAAAGAACTATTAGATTCATGGTAACAGTTGCACTAAGGGCTAGCGCTAAGTGTACAGCCTTAACTCGATGGGAGTTATACGTCACTGATTAAAAGGTAAGGCAAGTCGAGTGTACCGAATCAATTTCCGCAAACAAATCGATTGAGACTTTGATGAAGTATTCTGTTGACTCAACAGAGTCCCGTTACATTTTGTTGCTATTCAGTTGGTCCAGTTTAGAGGTGGCAAAATGGGTCTATAACCCATGTATTGACCCATATTTAATGGTGTGGGACATAAATGAGTTGTCTTTAGTTTTCAAAACAAGATTAAGTGGGTCATAAATGGGTTATTAAAGGTCTTAAATGGATTTTAAATGGGTTACTCATGAGTTATAAACAAGTTTTCTGATTTTTTAATTTTGTGATTTTTTATAATTTTTTATTTCTTTTCTTTCTCTTCTATGAAATCCTGCCAAAGTCACTGTACAATCCTTGCCGGTCACAGGCAAGGGCCACGAATTTTTTTTTAAATAGATTTTTCAATAATAATTTATTTTCTTTTATTTTCTTTCTTTTTTCTTATTTCTCCGCCACGACCAGCCGGTAACAACCACAGGTGAGCTCGTCGGCTGGTCGCCGCCGGTTGTCGATTGTCGGCCGGTCGCCAGAGGAAGAAGGAAATCTGGTTGGATTTTTAGAAAAAAAAAGGAAAAGAAAGAAAGAAAATATAAAAAATTCAATTTTTTAAAAAAATTATAAAAATCGTCCACTAGATTTATATTTCATGGAAGTGTATTAGCGATATAATTTTTTATAAAAAATCATAAGAAACAAGTTTTTCTAGATTTAGTTAAATATGAAAACGTTTTAATAATATGGGTCGAATCGGGTATGGGCTGAGAAATTTGCATTACATATAAAATGGATCGTAAACGGGTTAATGGCTCAATTTGGAGCGGACCATTTATGACCCGACCCAAACTCAACCCGATTAACCCGTTTGACAAATTTAGTCCGGTTTATGGCGTCCACGGTAGGTAATGAAAAGAAGCACAAACGAAAAGAAAAGAGTGGACTGGACTGGACTGGACCAGTTTTGAGACACTCTTATGCGGTCATGACTTTAAGTCATTGAAGAGACTGTAGCCAGGGGAGATATGAGCTGATCACGGGCCTTGACCAGCGTAGGCTTTTGGCCATTTGGGATTGGATCAGGGCGAGCATTAGCGGTAGTTTTATCTAGTTCACCCAGGATCCCAAGTGATCGCTGCTCGAGCTAAGTGCCTAAATCCTACTCTCTCCAAATATCACAACACATAATCCCGAGAACTTCCATCACGACCACATTTGGTAAGTAATAACCACGATCTGATAATCATAGGGCAGCTTCAAAATCAGCTATGTATTATCACATTGTCACGTATCGATTACTTGGCGATAAATAATACATGGTATGATATTATAATGGATGCATTTTATAGCCTCTCCCTTGGTTTCCGTGGGAGTTAACTCTAAGATAATATAAGATAAGGGCAAGCATGGTTCGGATGGACAGTTCCCACCTTGGAACTAGGAAAGGACTGGTTTTAAAAAATTAGAACCGGGAACTGCCCGTTAATTCTATGGACTGAATCATCGGTGGTCCGGTCTGATTCTCGGATGGGTCCATAGAACGGTCCCACCAAGCTTTCCTGGACAAATCAGAAAATGGGTCAGTGTAAGTCCCGTGGCTCATGGAAGAAAGCGTCCTGGTAGGTTGTATTGTAGTTGAGTGAGAGCTAAAGAGGATTTGAAGGTTGCAAGTACGTTTATGCCTTTTGTTTGTTGTGATTGTGATGTTTCTTGCAACTCCAGGGAGAGGCCAAGGGCCGGATAAGGGAAATGGCAAGGCATTGGTGGAGGATTTGACCGCCAGAGCAAGAAGAACCAGGATATTGTAGGGATGAATGTTTTGTTTCTTCGACTTTCGCTTTTGCTAAAGGTGAACTGAATTTTCCTTAAGTATACATATACTGGTCTAGTCCGAATGGGCGATTCTACACTAAAAACTCAGGAACCGGATCGGTATCCTTTGGTTTCGGTAAATTGGAACCAGAAACCAAACTGGTCCGCATGGGAATCACCGGTTTCGAGCCAATCTGGTCGGGTTTCGGGCAGTTCCCGGTTCCTTTGCACATCCCCAGTATGGGATCCTCAGCTGGTAGTTGATAACGCTCATAGGATTTTAGTTTTTCTCCTTTTTGCCGCTTCTTCTTGGCATTCAGGCACATTATCTTTTGGTTGAGTAAGAACATGGCTTGTATATAACACAGCGCAAGGGAACAGGAGCAAGAAAAATTGACAACGGACCTCCCCATAAGGTAATTTTTATGTGGTCGATTTCCCCCACCCGTCGAGCAGGGACGAAAGTCGGCCTTGGTGATCCGACAGTGCCAAGTGAAAGGGCCGTCGCTCAATGGATAAAAGTTACTCTAGAGATAACAGACTGATCTTCCCCAAGACTTCACATCGACAAGAAGGTTTGACACCTCGATGTCATTTCTTCGCCACCTGGACCTGTCCAACGGATTTGTTGAGCGTTCAATTTACATAAAAAATCTCCATTACTAATCCTTTATGTATTTTACCATTTTTTTTTTGGTCGAAATTGCGGCAATGCATTTCACCACTTGCAAAGTTGAAAACAGAGGAGAACACCAAATAACCACAACCAGCACTGAAGAACACAAGCTAATATCAGAGGGTGGAAACAAAAAATTCAAAAGACATGACGCAAGACGCAAGACGCACTACAAAAGGGCAGATTTTTATCTACGTTTTTGCTTTGACCGTCCCTTGATCCAAGCTCTGATCTGACCCTTGAAACAGAGAACTGAAAACTTGTTCCGAGTTTCAAGAGTTGCTCCTGGAGGAACCCAAGGCCCTGCCGGCTCCACCTCTCAGGATGTACTGGTGGTAGATTGCAGCAATTGCAGCCCCAATGAATGGCCCAACCCAGAACATCCACTGTACACACAAACAAAATCATTCACATGACTCAAGATCATCGTGTCAACTTAGGCCTCGCGTTACTCTCGATTATGCCCAAAATTGATGTTCACGTGCACATATTCAAAAAGGAAAATTGATGAAACAGGTTAAGTTATGGTAGTTAGAGTATGAGAGGTACAATACCTGGTCATCCCATGCCTTGTCCTTGCTGTACATCACGGCAGCTCCGAAGCTCCTTGCCGGGTTTATGCCTGTCCCCGTTATGGGGATCGTGGCCAGATGAACCATGAACACGGCGAACCCGATCGGCAACGGTGCCAGCACGGGAACGTGGGAGTCCCTGGCGTTTCGCTTTGGGTCAGTGGCCGAGAACACGGTGTACACCAGGACAAAGGTGCCAATGATCTCTGCCCCCAGCCCCACGCCCTTGCCATACCCATCAGCCAGCTCGTTCGCACCACCACCGTACCGGGTGTAGTACGCTCTCTGGAACGCCTTCACCAACCCGCACCCACAGATGGCGCCGAGGCACTGCGCTACCATGTACATCACGGCCCGGACGAGCGACACCTTGCGCGCCAGGAAGAGACCAAAGGTCACCGCCGGGTTGATGTGCCCGCCTGTACATGTCGAAAAAACCGAGGTATGTACGTGAGAGATAATGTTACATTTTTCCGACAGTTTAAGCGTTCGCGATAAGGTTACAATGAACGTTTTGATGTAATCTCATCACTAACGTAACATTAACAATTCTGAACCTATATGAACAAATATATTTGGTCCAATGAAGTTAGAAGTGTTTGAGGAACAAGCTAAAGATCTGTTAAAGAAAGAGAAACCTACCGGAGATACCGGCGGTGCAATAGACAAGGACGAAGATCATGCCCCCGAAGGCCCAGGCGATGCCAAGAATGCCGACGCCGCCGCACTCGCCGCCGTTCAAGGCCGGGTCGGTCTGGCTCTTGTAGCCGATCACGGTCAGGACCGTGATGTAGAGGAACAGCAACGTGGCGATGAACTCCGCGATGACGGCCCGGTAGAACGACCAACTTCCCAGCTCCTCCGGGTCGACCAAAGGGGCGGGCGGCGGGTCCTGGTAGTCCCTGGTGGCGAACCGAGGCTCCGCGGCTTCCAAGTCCTTTGCCATTTTGCTTGGCCTCTCTCTCTCTCTCTCTCTCTCTCTCTCTTCCGAGCTCCTACTTGGAATGCTGTAAAAACGAGTACTTTAGAAGATGGTGGTACGAATTTGCTTCTAGCTTATTAGTTTTGGGCGTGTGTTGTGGGATTGTGCATGATTCGAGTGTCATTTATATTGAGGGAGGGAAGTGCATATTGGATGCACACTTTGCATATGGTTTTGATTGGTGACATAATTAGGGGCAATTCTTTTTGGCCGCCCCATTACGTTTGATTTCGATTTCTTTGGCTTGCATGGTCCCATTTTGTCATTCTGGCGGCTCTCTTTAACTTTGTTTTTTCTCCTTTCTTCTTCCATCGGATACAATTTTCAACTAGAAAATTATGCAGCGTCGGTCTTAACCTTTCTAATTTTGTCAATTGACTGATAAATCTCTGCGAGAAATTTCAATGTAACCATTCTGGCCAATTTTCGACGAAAGAAGGCGACGGCTTGAGGTCAGCGATTTCCAGCGAAAATCTAAAGAAAGGGACTTCGTTGGAATTGTGCGCGAAGGTTTCATGACTAAAACGGTAAAATTGAAAAATTTAAGATCGAATTAGTATCCATCTAATAGACATAAAATTGATCGGGGTAATTTTTCCATCTTCAAGTTACGATACGACAGACATAATAATCACCGGTGTGTGATATTATTGAGTGACTTTCGGATTGCGTTGCTCTTGGCATCTTTTTCTAATCATGTTTTGGCCTTAATCAATCCGGAGTTAGTGATCTGTGAGTAGCCAATAATGCATTGCCAGATGGAAGTGATCTGGACCACCACACCTCATCCCATTGTCGTCGAACCAATCATAAGACTCCAACTGCTCATCATCCATTATAATTATGTTTATTCCCTTTCCTTGTCCTTCATTATATAGTTCCTTGCTTCTTTTTTATCTATTCTAACTTAGCCGAACCAAAAAAAAAAAAAAAAGCGAGAAAGCGAGAAAGAAAGGTGGTTGTTCGGTACGCGACAGCCGAGCAAGTATCGCTTAAATTCATTATATGAAACTCAACCAATATCAGACTTCTTGATCCGCATGATCTGAAGCAGCGAATCGATGTCTTTTCCTCTCTCTATTGGATTGGTTCGAGAGCAGTGCAGTGATGCCAACCCTCTTCTCTTTCGATCACCCCCTTTCAATTTCCTCTTCTAATTTCCATCGCACCCTATTCCCTTTGCCCAAACACAAGATCATATTCATATATTTCAAATCCAAGAAGCCCCTGAGCTTTAGTTCTTCTAAGCTGCAATCAATATTGCCGAATTTTGCATGTCGGATGTGACCAATAATGAGGGGAAAAAAAACATATTTGCAGAAGCCGACCACGCATTAATAATTCTATGCGCCGTTGTGAGTCTTGTGACAAGTCGAAGCAAGCCACCACCGCCCCATTTTGTTTAATCAAATCTTTGAATTTGCATGATTCAAGCATTTTCCTTTTGCTGAACTGAGAAGGAAGGATGCACTTGCGGCTGCGGGGCGGCCACGTGTCCGACCGCCAAACCCACAAACGCCCAAGTCTTCTCCCGTGATCTCCCATTTGGCCAGTGGATGTTATGCTAATGACTACGGTTATTTTCTTTCACGGGAACGGAAAATCACATAAAAAGTCTCTAAATTTTGATTAAATGTGTAATGTGATTCATGAATTTTTAATTTATTTAATATGATTTATGAACTTTTTGTACGTATTCAAACAAGTCCTTGGACTATATAAAAATGTTCAATGAGATTCATAAATTTTTAATTCGTTTAATATAGTTATTAAACTTTGAGTACATATTCAAACTATTCCCGAACCTTCTCCCATGATCTCCAAATTGGCCGGTGGATGTTATGATAATAACGATGGTTATTCTTTCGTTTATTGCAATGACCTTGTTTTTTTCAAAAAAAAAAAGAAAATTAAGCTTTTAGGCTACATTCAATCGTCCAAACATTTTTACTGAATAGAATATTATCAAATAGGATAAGAATATGATAGGATTTTCAATATCCCATCCAATGTTTGTTGACAAATATGGTATGAATTTAAATAAATATTATCCAACTAAGTATTTGATTTGCAATATTAAAATAAAATGTAAACCGTGGAAGTCGTTTCGAGACACCAAATTCTGCCCTGCTCTATACCTCCGACTTCGCCGCTTCGAGACGCCCTCGAGTTTGAGTTCTTCGCCAGTCCCACCATCTCCGCCGCCGTCGATGCCATTCTGTTCAATCCATCCTCTCCTTCTTCGAGCAAACACGATCTCTCCCTCTTCCCTCTCCTACACGCTTTGTTCACCTTAAATACCTTCCTCTCTCATCAAATCCAAAAGAACTGATATAAGGATCACGTCGAATCTCGATTGCAAATATGACAATGGAAGCAGTACAACGAGAGTGGAGTTGTGGATCAAAGACCAATGGGCAAAGTTCCTCGAGGTGTTGTCGGACCTGCCCAACGGCGCACAAATATGGTTCGCGAGCGAGCAGTTCCTCCGGTCCAACTAGCTCCGAGTGACGTGGTTGAGGAGCTTTATCGCCATGGCTACTGCCTCTGTCGGATCATCTTCTTCACGGAGGAGGCGCCAGACTCTGATCAGGATCAAGAAGTTCTCCGTGAGGATGGAGTTGGGCAACATAAGTTTTCCCAGAGGCGGGAAGCAAGTCGCCAGCGGTGGGAGGAGCAGTGACCATCGGAGTTTGACGATGGTGGTGCTAAACCAAAAGAGAGGAAAAGGTTATCCTATCTGGAGTTTTGTCCGGCCCGCTAAAGCCAGCCTCAGAGAATAATAGAAGTTTGAGGAAAATCATTCAAAAAGTTATAAATCTATTGCACAACGACTAATTCAGTCATAAACCTTATCGATTTAGTTCTAAATAGTTTGACGATTTATCAATTTAGTCATTAACATTTTGACAATTTGTTAATGTAATCCTTCCGGCCAATTTTAACTTAAAATTTATGCAGAATTTTTGTCATAATCTTTTCTTCTCTCTTTCTTTTCTTTCTTCTAAAAGAATTCCAAAAATTCAAAAAAATGCAAAAATTTATCAACATTAGCATCGGCCATGCTACATAGGACGGCTGGCACTGAATAAATCCCCACGTCGGCAATTTCCAACCAAAACTAATCGGAATGACTAATTGATAAATTGTCAAAAGATTTGGCGTTAAACTGGCATATCATCAAAAGCTTTAAGGCTAAATTGACACAATTAAAAGGTTTATGATTGAATTTGTCGCCGTACAACAGGTTTAACACTTTTTAGGCAATTTTTCCGAGTTAACTGAGATGGGCATCAACGTTGACCATGGACAATCTATCGTAAATCGCTTTATGTGCAGCCCAATGTTGGCCCAACCATTTTATCTTAATTTGGAGGTTCGAGCACTCATTACTATGGGCCGATGTGGGCCGATGAAGCAAAAGCCCAGACTTGCCCACCTGCAATATCGACCGTGCCCAGATGGGCCAAATCGTGGAGACCCAGTTTATGTCATCGGCCATTTCTGTTCGCAAACGTATGGATTTTCTCATTTAAGTTGTTTGACATAGTTTTCCTTATCATAGATTAGGGTGATACTACCAAGTTTTGATTGAAACGTGTGTCTCGAAATGAAGAGACGGAAGCGAGACATGGACATGGACACTCACATTAGGGGGGGGGGGGGCGGCGAGATAAAAGGACTGTGCAATACCCTAATTTAGAAGGAGCGAGATATAAAGACTTCACACGAGATATCACGGACTCAAAGCTAATGTTCACAAAAACTTCCATTAAGTAATCAGAGGAAATGATCACTGCCTGCCCTCCATTCGACTCGTCATTGTTCAAATTTGCATCGCCACTCGCTCCATAATTTTCACGCTAGTAGAGTTACAGTTATGCTAAAAAAAACGTAAAATGGATATTGATATTTTAGGTGGGACAGATTGAGCTCGCTCTTTTTTTCTCCGTGCATATTCTAAAGTCTAGATCACTATAAAAACTATATATATATAAAAAAAAAGAACAGGGGGGGATTAGTGCACTATAAGTTAAAGTGCAATTACATAATAAAACTTTCAAAAAATACAATCGAGTCTTAAAACTTGTCAAGCGGATAAAATCAAGTTTTAAAACTTGTCAAGTCGGTGCAATCAAACCCTAAAATTTGTTGAAATTTTCCGTTCGTCATGTTGGACGGAGTTAATGGAAAGACTTGATTGTACCGGCTTGACAAGTTTTAGAATTTGATTGCACTTTTCGAAAGTTTTAAGACTCAATCGCACTTTCGCAACAAGTTTCGGGACCTTCGATACACTTATCCCAAAAAAAAATAAAGATTGGTCACAGTTATGGGCTACCCACAATGGCATGGGACTCATCCACCTAAGACCGCAAAAGGGTCGAAAGCAAAGTGCAAGAAACATAGTGGCAAACAAGCATTTGGGGGTCGAAATCAGAAGCCCCCCAGCAGTTTCGCTTTCATGGTCATGCACGACGCAACAATAATGCTCTTCTTCTCTAATAAAAGCAGAGCCTCAAGTTTGCAAGTTACAACCACTTTCCCTCCTTTCTTTCCAGCCCACCGGGTCCAACCCAATCCACCCTTTTGTGGTCATTGTCTATGACGCGTCGGCTGAACAATCCTCCAATCGACTCCTCATTGCTCAAATTTGCATCGCTGCTCGCTCCATATATTACGCACTAGTGCATTTTTTTTTTTTGGTAAGGTTACGCACTAGAGGATTTACGGTTACGTAAAATGAATAAGCATAAAAATATTTTAGGTGGGCCGCATTAAGTGTTACGATTAGTCAAACAAATATATAATGAAATAGAGAGTAACCGCGAGGAAGAGAAATCGTGATACAATGTTTTATCCTGGTCATCCCTAAACTAAAGCCACATCTAGCAGAAAATTTCACTATAATTAGCACATCTCATCTCTATGTTACAACTCTCAATTACAAGAAAAAATGATTACTTATATTCAGTAGTTATTTATTGGCAGAAACCCAAACTACCAATAAAATATGGATCCAAACTATAAAAGGCCATCTTGCCTTCTCGTCGATGGGGAGTATGAATCATACTCCAACACTGAGCTTGCTATTTTCTTCTGGGAAAAGTACCAAAAAAGCCCTAAGCCTATTGTATCGGTACCAATTCAATCATAAACCTTTCAATTGGACTAATTTAGTCCTAAACATTTTTACATCGGTACCAATTCAGTCCATCTAACCAATTTAGGCCGAAAACCGCTAACGTGGACGTCGACTATCCTATGTGACACCGCCAGCGCTGACGTGGACAATTTTTTAATATTTTTTTTGAAATTTTAATAATTTTTTTCTTTTTTTCCCCTACCTTCTCCTTCCCTGGGCCTATGGCGGGCAAGGGCGTCGTGACCCTCGCCAGGGTAGGGCAGCCCTCACCAGATCTAACAAGGGCTAGACCCTCGCAGACTGGGCAAGGGTCACCCTCCCCCGGGCCACTAACCACGAGGGCTCGACCATCGCAGCTTGGGCGAGGGCAACCCTCCCCTATGGTCGATGAGGGTCGTGACGCCCTCACTGGCCCTCGCCTTTGGCTGGTGGCCGGCCATGGCCACCGGCCACAAGCCCAAGGAAGGAGAAGGTAGAGAAAAAACAAGGGGAAAAGGAAAAAAATATTAAAAATTATCCACTTCAGCGTCGCCCGTGTCACGTAGAATAGCCGACATCCACATCAGCGATTTCCGGTATAAATTGGCCAGATGGACTGAATTGGTACAAATGTGAAAAGGTTTATGATTAAATTGATTCAATTAAAAGGTTTATGACTGAATTGGTACCAATGTAATATATTTAAAAAAATTTCGGTACTTTTCCTCCTTTCTTTCCCGTGCATCCTTTTTCCTTTCCTGACCAGCACCATTCTAAAGTCTAAATTGGCATAAAAAGAAAAGGGACTGCTCATAGAGCGAATGTGGATCGCGTTTTACGACCTATTCGCGATGGCACCAGGACTCATCGACCCAAGATCGCAAAAGGGTCGAAAGCAAAGTGCGAGAAACATAGTGGCAAACAAGCACTCGGGGGTCGAAATCAGAAGCCCCCCAGCAGTTTCACTTTCAGGGTCATGCGCGACGCGACGCAACAATAATGCTCTTCTTCTCTAATAACAGGAGAGCCTCAAGTTTGCAAGTTACAACCACTTTCCCTCCTTTCTTCTCCAGCCCATCGGGCTCCAGTCCAAACCAATCCAATCCACCCTTTCATGGCCATTTTCTATGTCGCATCGGCCGAACAATAGTGTCATAGTGCGCGTCGCTTTCGCCTCCCCTCCTCCAACGGTTCTTTCCCTCCCTTGCGCAAATGCCCACGATTCCTCCAGGAAGGCACCGTCCATTCTCTCGCACCAGGATTGAGAGCGAGAAGAGACGCAGGAGAAGCTGTTCTGTCTCCCGCATTTTCTACGGTTCACGTTCGATCGCGTTCAAAGATGCTTAGCGGGCGCGAGTAATTCAAACCATGGATTCTTTGCGCCGATGGGATTGGTATTCTGGATTTGAGAGTCCCTAAAATTCGACTTATATCTTTTGCCTTTTCCGATTGTTCTCTGTGCGTTGCTCGACTCCTTTTTGAAACTGTGCCAATCGTCACACATCATCCGTATGAAAAGGAGAAAGCTTTCATGAAGAGGAACCTACGAAAAAGGACTGGCCCGTGTTTAGTGTGCTATACACGCTACATGAAGCGATGACTCTCCATACGTTAAGATGGGTAGGTTTACAATAGGTTAACTACGCATATGGCGATTAGCTTCCAATGGTACTCTTACTTTCACCTACTCTCACTTTCTATTCCCACTTCCTAGTTTTTTTTTTTTTGGATTAGTGCGGCATAAGTTCTAAAACTTATTGCGAAAATGCGATTGAATCTTAAAACTTTTAAAAAATACAATCAAGTTTTAAAACTTGTCAAATTGGTATAATCAACTTCTTAAGTTAACTCCATCTAATTTAGTTAACGAAAAATGCTGACGTTATTTTTTTTTATTATTTTCACTCTCCTACGTAGCGTTAAGGTTAACTCTGGTCCACATCCTAATTTTTATACAAAATATCAATCAAATTGCATTAAAAAAAGTCCAAAAGTTTAAAAAGGAAAAAGAACAAACTAAAAAACCATTAAATAAGTAGGCTAAAAGTTAAAAATAAACATGGTGGAAGGAGGGCAAGCTCTCCACCTGTGGCCGTCACCCCATTGCTGGCGGGGTGTTAGCGATGGCTAACAAGGCTTGCTAAGGCCTTGGCGAGGGCAATGACCCTTTGCCAAATCTGGGAGAGGGCCGCAACCCTCCCCTAGATCTAGGCGAGGGCCTGGGGGACAGTCGCGGCCCTCAAGTAGATCTCTCGAATCTAGCAAGGGTTGCCGGCCCTCCCTGAGGTCCCGATGAGCCTCTCGCCTATATTTTTTTCTCTTTTTATAGACTTTTGGCTCTTTAATTTTTTTAATCTAATTAACTAAAACTTATGTTAATAAATTGAGATTTTTTATCAAAACGACTTTGTTTTAATGTTTTAGCTAACCTTAATGCCACGCAAGAGAGAGAGATAACAATAATAAAAAAAGAAAATTCACGTTGGCACATAATTAACGGAAGGATTTAGCCATTACAGTAATTTGACAAACTTTAGAATTTGATTATATTTTTTGAAAGTTTTGGAACTCAATGGCACTTAGACGACGAGTTCTGAAACTTTCGGTGCACTAATTTTTTTTTTATCTAACCTCGATGCGTGTGCTCTTAGGCGAGGACTTGGAGCCAAGTGGCGGATGAAAAAGAAACAAGCCACCATGTTGTCAACGAGCCAAAAGTTGGTGGGAATCTCAAGTGACTCGAGAGGAGATTAATTATTTTGTGCAATCAATACACCTAGCTTTTGTCACGACCGACTTTATCATATTCTCCTTTTGATCTTAACCATCGTATTGAACGATAAACAAAGCTTAAACCTTGGCCTCGATTTCCACATCGAAGTCGGTTCCTGTCTCTTTGTAGTCTTAAAACGAAGCACGAGCGCAGTGACCATTCGATCGGGGAGAGAGTTTTCTATGCAAGTTGGCGCCTTCTCCTTCGCAGCCTAAAGCCATTCTCTCCAAGTCGCATCCGATGCTTCTTCGTTTGATTAGCCATTGCTCGATAGATCTCCATCCCCATCCTCTTTGCCTTTCTGCTTATTCAGAAACCAAGTGCTCTGCCTCGATGGGAAGAGGTTAACTCTTTTAATAGTCGAAAGAATAATTTATTAACAAGCGCTTTCGAGTCATGAACACACTTAACTAATGACCAAAACGGTGATTACGAACCGGGTCCTTTTATTTTTTTTATTCGATCGGTGCATTTATGCTCCAAGAGCACCCGTCGGTAATATCCTTAGGATAAAGTTATTCAATCGGTGCATTTATGCTCCAAGAGCATCGTTAGGGAGGTGATAATGTTAATTAGCGTGCATGTGTAGAGATACCAAAGGGACTTTGTGCAGCGATGAGGTAATCGTGGAGTGGCCACCTTTTTGGGTTTAGAGTTCGAGACATTGACGATCTCGATGGAGCTGTGCATCATGGATTGCGTTAGAAGAAAATGTCCAACCAAAACTATTTTATGAATTTCCAGCACAAGGGCATGTATTTCTGCACAAAATTGAAAAGGGAAAAAGAGATAAAAAAAAGGAATTGGTAAACGTAGCCGTACGGGTCCTTAAAAGACTCCACAGGTTTTCAAGACGTAAAGCAACAAGAGAGTATTACCTCTTTTCGGGAAAGATAAAGATAAAGGAGAAATTAAGGATGTGAATGAAGCATGCGGGAACCATTACATGTATTTTTAAGAAAATTGAAAAAGAAAAAGAAAAGGAATTGAGAAACGTTGGAGAAAAAAAAAAGATGGATTTCGAATTATTTTAGGGAACCAATCAAATAACGTGACAATAATATAGTGTGCTATGAAAGGGGAAAAAGGGAGAGCTATAAATAGCTGGAAATGTCGACATTATGGCGAAGAATGAACCATTTTTAGTCCATTTACGTGGGCGCTATCTTGGAATCTCAATCGGGCTGCTTTATTTATTTTTTTTTCAATTTTGCCCCTTAAAGTTTCTTCTGACAAATTGATTAGACTCGCTTTTTTCTCGAAAAGTACACAGTAAGGGGGGTGGCTGGACCAAAAGGAAAACGCGATTAAAGAGAATATGTATGTATAGGCGTATTCCCGAATTTGTTACGTTATCCCCGATTATATTATTCATCACGTATCTATTATTTCGGAGATTTTACGTTTTACTTTTTCCAAGAAATTTAGGAATGAGTACGCACCGCTTTGACCATCAAGTAGTCGCCGAGCGGTGTTTCGGTCTATGTCGGTTGTGCCGGCGTCGTGCGCACGCCTCCAGCCACCGTGCATCTTGGATATTTTCCCGTGTCGTGTGGAGGGACGATGTGATTTCTGGAGAGCTGGCGGAGCTACAATAACGAGCCCGTCAGCCTCGAACCTCCTATAAGTAGATGAGCCGAGCAGCTACGACTTGGTCGAAGGATTTCATTGCAGGTGTAACATCCTCATCGGTGCCTAGAAGTGTAGCTACGTTGGTCTCTTCTACTCCCTCGACACAATAAAAGAATAAATTTGAGTTATTAGGGGTTAAGACGTCACAAAGATATGCCTTCTCGAGAACTAACAGTCACTAGTTGAAATTGCGCCAACTGGGTTCAGATCACTTCATTCGAGAACCACCTTCGTAGGTCAAAGGTTTAAATTTAGCTAATTCACGAGATTTTGCATGATCTCAAAGGCCAGTGATAATCAGATCTTTTGCGTCAGTTGTTTGCGTATGTCATCGTAGAAAAATGTTTTCGATGAACAGAGCCCGTGGCGCTTGTTGATCAGCCGGTTCGGGATTTTCAAAGACGTCGTCGTTCTCGTGCCGTTGCGTGTAGTTTACCTCGTCGAAATTGCGAAAACCGCATTCGCACTCGCGGCACAGCGTTTTTTTTATTATTATCGATAGCGTTTTCCCAAATAATCCGTCGCGGAAAACGGCGTCGTCGACACGATGACGAGGCAGGCGGAGCTTGGTCCAGCTGGCGCAGGACGCGAGCGCATGGGGAACCGGGGGGCGGGGGGCCCACTTCACGTGCCCGTCACGGCACACGTGGGGGGGACGCCACGTGGTGGTGTCCCCACGCCGGGGCCGCGCACGTGTCGCGATCGCCGAGCGTCTGAGCGTCTGGACGTCGTCGTCCCCGAACGTCTCCTTATTCGTCGCCTCCTTTGGTCTACAGAGCGACACGTGGCGCAAACAGAGAGGGTAGAGTAAAGGGTGGGGCATACCCTTTCCCTTTTATTTTATTATTATTTTTCTTTTTCTTTTTTGGTCTTCTTTTGGTACTGGCATGTGAAAAACGGGCCCGGTACCCCTTTTAAGAAACGGACTATTCCAGTTCATCGTGCCATGTGCGGTGAATCTTCAAAATCGAATTTCTTTTCATCGGGCATCATGAACGATGCCCTACAATAAGCAGGAGCAATCGATATCAGGATGGGTCAATTCCTATCCTCAGTTTGAAAACCGAACCCCAATAGGTTAGATCAGGACCGACTGTTTTCGTTTATATTTTTTGTTTTGTTTTCTCGAATATATGCACGAATTTGTGTGAAACAAAGGTCTAATTCTTTAAAAAACCCCAAATTTTTATTTTTGTCCCAAATTTACCCTGTTTACTATTCATCCAATTTTTTAATATTTTTTCGAATTTTTCTTTTCTTTTTTTTATTCACCTTCAACCTTCGGCTGGTCACCGGTCCGGCGACCGGCCAGAGGCAGGGGTCGGCGAGGTCGGCCCTACCGGCCCTCGTCTCTGGCCGGTCGCCAGACTGGCGATCGGCCAGAGGTTGAAGGTGAAACAAAAAAAAGAAATGAAATGAAAAAAGAAAAAAAAATCGAAAAAATATAAAATAATATTAAAAATTGAATGAATAGTAAACGGGGTAAATTTGGGATAAAAATAAAAGTTTGGGATTTTTTTATGAGATAAAAAAATGTTTGAAATATAATTGGGACAAAAGGTAAAGTTGAGGGTTTTTTAGGGAATTGGGCCGTGAAACAAATGGTTGGAGAATCCTAATAATCAAATTATCCGACTCGCCTTGCCTTCAAGCATATTATTTGTTGCATGTTAAAATAAAATCCCCACTCTTAACTTCCAAGGCTCGAAATTTCTGGACTGCAAGCTAATCGAAACTTGCACTCTTGGCCTCATAATCTCCTACTTTGTACAAAGTCTAACATTAAACATCACCCCGAGGGAAATGAAGTCACTTAGAGCCCTAAATTTTATTTTAAGACAGTCGGGTTCGACGGTCCAATTCGATATGGTTCCACTCAAGAAATCGAGGAATCACACCGGTTTCACCACTATCAACAAGCACTACTTAACAACATCCACATTTCAAAGTGTATCTATAGACGTCAAATGTCAAGTTACTTATCGATGCGGATCCAGCTTGATCGAGCCTAACTCGTTGCTTAGGCCCATCGAAAAAAAGTTAAGTACGAAATTCTCGAGCCAAGTCGTCACATGCCCAATCAGGTCAAACCGTCATGGCAACTTTTAAAACGAAGCTGCTTTGCTTAAGCTTGTCCGAAAGTGTTCTCTGGATCTGGGAAAGCTCATGAGCTGCCAGTCCCATGATCCGGTTTACATGTAAAGATCACTAATTATATTTCAAAGAAAGTTGTCATATTAACATTAACAAATATATCGGGGATACTTAAAAGCATAATTTTTTTAGTTCGAATGGTGGTGCAGTCTAATAGAATTCTTTTGTACCTCTGAAACATTAATGTCACTATGAATGTTACAAACCAATTTTGTTTTGGTTGCTTTGACAAAGTGCATTGATACATGAACACTCAGCCTCACGCAAAAGGTCGATTTGATGAAAAACGTCTAAGACATGCAAACCCAATACGTGTAGGTGAAGCAATTTTTCAAACCCGCTCCGTATATAATCAAACTCAAGTGTTCTCACTCTGATACTTACTTGAAATCAAGTGTGTAACTATTGTCTTATTTTTGTATTTTCTTCTGAATAAAATTCTTGGTTTAAGAGCGTTATGCTTGGTTCAAACTATTTTTCCAGGACAAGAAGTTCGGGATTGGTATTTTGATTTTAGTCTTAGTAAGAAGAGAAAGGGATTAAGATCGGATTGCACATAGTTACGAACATAATTAGTTAAACTAATTAAGAATTACCCGAGAGAAAAAATCCATATAAATAGATTCGCGACGACATCATTCAAGGGATGAAAAGGTTTTATAAAGGGGACATCCAGCTTGAACAGATGATTCGGTAGATGAACGCGATGCACCAATCAAGCTCCCCACCGAAACTTCCTCGTTCCGATGAACCTCCCCTGTCGAACGATATTTGTTTAATCGCTGTTTTAAACGATTAGAATAACATGTAATCATAACGAGCCCCATTATTGACGATTATCTTGTTCCTAACCCCTCCCCTCCTCTTTCATTAAGAAAAGAAACGACGACGATTCATTGGCTTCGGGAGGAAGCAACGTTGATTTTCCTTTTTTCTTTTTAGCGAGGTTTTTAGCTTTTATTGGCTAGCCATCTCATCCGTCCAGTTACGAGGATTCCCGCTTGGCTTTGTCTTATTTCGTGACACGATTGAGGAAAACCGTGGACCGAAACGTGGTTTTCTTATCCTCACCAGTACATGCATTATGATCTTTCGGACTGCTCCGTACCCATATTACCTAAACAAAAAAATTTATTAAAAAGAAAAGCAAAGGAAGAGGAAAAATACATAACATAGAAAATTCAAAGAATTATTAAAATATTACTAAAAATTGTTTATGTCCAGCGTCTATGTCAACAATTTTCGATCAAAAGTGACCCAATAGATTCAATTGGCAAGATGTAAAAATATTTATGAATAAATTAGCAAAATCGGAATGTTTAGTATTGAATCGGTACAAATACAATAGGTTCGGGACTCTTTTGGTAATTTCTCCTTCGAAATACGAGACGTCGTGCCCTACGACTTTCTAATAACCAGGGGAAACGATCTAAATTTCACCATCATCGGCAATGAATTCCACGCGCGGCCGTGATTTCTTTTTCCTAATCCAAGTCGCCGTCCGTCGCCACTGATTTGCACATTAGTTAATCATCAGAAGCAGCATAGCTACTTTAAAATCAAACGGCCGGCGGAAATAATCTGTGTACGAGCTCGCGGAGCTTTATGAAGCAAAGGTTATATTTAATTCCGTCATTGATCGAAAGCAATCAATTATGCGGGTCTTTCCAACCCTCGATCCCGTACGCATTATAACGGGCTTCTTGCCTAAACGTTCCATATATTTATTCATTCCTATCGTACACAAATTACGTTCAAGCGGAACAAAACATGGGACCTCCTCCCAGCGCACCCCGCGGGCCACCCCTCCCCATTTTCTTTCTTTCCTTCCTTTTGGCTTTTCCCGGGTTTCGGACGGGGCCCTGGGCCGGCCCAATGAGATCGCGGGTCTCCGGAGATCCGACGTGGCGTATTCGGCACCCGACCCGAAGGATGGGGGGGGGGGGGGCGAGAGAGAGAGAGAGGGGAGACCACCCTTATCCACACACAAACACGCTCGCTACAACCCACGCAAGACCCAACCCTTTATTAAAGCACACCCCAACCACCCTTTGCCAAACCCAAAACCAGCACGCCCTTCGTTTCTCTCTCTCGCTCTCGCACTCTTTCAAGTCATAGATATCGAAACAATACCCCGGAAAAACACAGAGAAAGAGTGAGAAAATTTACAGAGGGAGGGAGGGAGGGAGAGAGATCTGCGACTGTTCGATGGCCACGAGCAAGAGCTACTTCGCCAACCGGGCGAGCTACCGCTTCTTCTCCAACGACCCCGCCGCCGCCGCCGCCCCGGCCGCCCCCCACGCCTCCGCCGCCTTCGAGCTCGACGAGTCCGACGTCATCTACGGCGCCCACTCGCCGGAGGTGCGCAGGCCCGTCCGGACCTCCGACTCCTCCTCTTCGTCGTCGTCGTCGTCCTCCTCCTCCTCCAAGAGGTCGTCCGCCGCCGCTTCCAAAAGGGGCTCCGACCACGGGGACCGGCGGGGCTCGGCGCCGTCGTCGTCGCTCCCGGTCAACATCCCGGACTGGTCGAAGATCCTGAGGGGGGAGTACAGGGAGAACCGGCGGCGGGACAGCCTCGGCGACAGCTGCTACTCCGACGACGACGAGGACGCGGCGTGCGGGGGCTGGGGAGGAGGGGGAGGCGGAGGCGGCGGGGAGGACGGCGCCGCCCGCGTGCCGCCGCACGAGTTCCTGGCGCGGCAGATGGCGAGGACGAGGATCGCGTCGTCGGTGCACGAGGGGATCGGGAGGACCCTGAAGGGGAGGGATCTGAGCAGGGTCCGGAACGCCATCTGGGAGAAGACGGGGTTCGAGGACTGAGGACAGGGAGGGTGCGCGCGCGCGCGGTGCTGCAAGTTTTCGCTGTTTTCTGAGCAACTGCGGAGGAATTTGTTACAGAATATTCGTTTTAGGTAAAAATGAAAAGTTCTAATCATCGGATGGCGCCACAAATTTTTGTTTTTTTTTGTTTGTTTTTGTCTTTCTTGATCGCTTCTTCGAGGGGGTTCTCTTCTTTTAACCCCAAATTTTGTTTTTTGTTTTTTGTTTTTTTTCTTTTTGGTTCCTTCCTTTCTTCTTTTTTTTTTGCTGTCTTGACTCTTGAGGGGGCTTCCTCTTTTTCGTACTGCAATGGAGTTTCTATGTTGATTTTTATCTCTCGATCCATCCTCCCCATTCGCCGATTTTTCTTCTTCTTTCCCTGCGCGAACCTTTCGGTTCTTCACTTTCTACGTGGAAACGCGACAGAGGCGAGAGCGACCGAGATTGATCGAGACCCTTTTGAAAATCGATGGCTTTAGCGTGTTAAAGTACCGTGTGATCTCGCGGTGGGCATCTCTGATACGACCTTTAAATTTAACCCTTTTTCTTTTTGCCCCTTTTCGACGAGCTCGAAGTTCTTTGGGGGGTTTCGTAGCAACCACGCATCTCTCTGCGTCGGGGATGAGGAAGGACGAGACGCGAGATGCGACGCGTGTGGGCACCGTGGGAGATTTTGATTTCTGAAACGTCGTTTGCTTGTTTAGTGGATAAGCCAGGCCTTGTTAGCCCTCGTAATCTTTATCCATTAACTAAATCGATTCGATATGGGGTTTTTCTTATCCATTGGAAAACGGCCTGATGGAGTTCCTCGGATCGAGCAAATGAAATCTCAACCATTATCCTAATCCCCGCCGTGCCTTCCCAACAGCTTGCGAAAAATCCTTGGTTTAATCAGCTCCCTTCGGACAAATCGGGTTCTTGTTTTACTTGCGGTCTCGCAGCATTCGCGAAGGTGTAGTTCGCGCGGCTGAGGGTTTTGGTTCGTCCAGACGCGATTCGAACTAGGGAAAAAGAATCGCTCGACGCTAATTTATCCGGCGCGAAACTTCATCATTGACCGACGAGGGGATTCGTTTTAACTTTTCTTCGGTGGTTCGCGACCTTATGCCGTGAACGGCAGGGCAACATGGTCATTAATCGGCGTCGCTTTTAGTGGAAAATGACCAGACGCTGGCGGAGGAGGAGGAGGTACCACCACCACCACCACCACCACCACCACCACCACCGACCTCTCGGGGGGAAAGAATACGATTTACGAAGCAGCACCGAAGGCACAGCTGCAACGGCCGAGACCGGAGGAGAGAGGCGGACCGTCGGATCGGGGGCGGAGGGTGGGGCCGGCGACGTGTACGGGGGTTAGCGACCTTTCATTGGGTCGGCGACCTGGGGGGTTGGGTGGGTGGGCGGGGTGTCGTCGTTTTGCGGCTTTCTTGTCGCGCTCGGAGGTTTTTTATTGCGCCGCGCAACATTAAATACGTACTTGTCTGACAGAGTTGTTTTTGTGGTGGTGAAGAAGAAGGAGGAGAGACCCCACCACCGTCGGGGGTCGTCGCACGTAGTACGCACACGATCGCGCGAATTTCTACGGGCGGGCAGATTTCGTACCAACGAAAGAAATCGCGAGAGGGGGGCGGGGGTAACGCTCGTTCTCGTCCGGGGCCACAGTTCCTTCGAGTCTTCGACGTTCCATCATTTTGGGGTCGTTGCCATGCCAGCGCATTCGCTTGATGCAGATGCTCCATCCATGTGACCGGAAATATATATATAAAATAAAGGCGGAGAGAATATATTCATCTTTCTTTGCTTCGGCCTGATTGCTGGAGACGTTGCGTGGATAACAAGAGCGGTCCGTGGGGTGAGGCAAAAAACAATTGGACATCGTATTGGGTTTTGATTATGTCACCGGGTGTTGTCTATGGTACGTGCAGGGAAGCATACGACATAGGGATTGAGCGGATCTTAGGGGCGAATGGAATGCAGGTAGCTGAGAATTATCGGGGGTGAAAAGCCGGTTCGAGGACGATGCATCTAGCTCGCTACTTTTAGAAGGCTTTAATGGTTCGCGTCCACCGGAATAGCTCGGGAGATTTCTCTATCGCTTATATTATATAACCTATTGTAGGATACATTAACACAAAGACAGAACCGAAATGACAATAGCGAGCATTGATGAAGGGAGTACTATATTTGTCACAGACTTATGGGGGACAGTAACGAGCTATAATGGACGAGTACTGTTGTTTGTCGCGACTCTATCGTCCAAAGACGAACGGCATTTGCCGTATTGTGTACACATACTTTGCCCCTGAAGGAAGCCCAACATGATGCGGGCTCGTTTGGGCTCAACTCAGCCTTTGCGCAAGCTCCGACCTTCGGTCTTTTGCTCCAAGGCTATTCGAACTCACCCTTCTTCAATCTTAGTGTTTGATAACTGATTGATGCACGACTGTTGACGATGGTTATTCGGTTTGTTCCCGCAATTTCTATTCACTTCAGTGATCTACTTCAGCATCACCACAAAAGATAGCCTCTAGTTTAGTCCACGAGAGATATTTTGACATCATTGGCATATGGATTGATCTCTTTGTTCCATGTCGTCGTCAAAAAGGTCCTTAATTTGGCGCTTACAACACAAAACAATGCCATGAATTAATCTGGTCTAACCTAAATCGGATCAAACCAACCAATTCTGGGTGATTCCTAGTTCTAAAAATTTGGAATCGGAAATAATCAGTTCGGATTCCAATTCCACATAAGGAAACCGACTGATGGACCGACCCATATTACTTTATTTGTTTATTTTTTTATTCGGAAGCAAACCCTAAATTAATCAATCACATTTCAATTTTCACTTAAATTGAGTAACGTCTTCCATATAATAAATATAGAAGCAAACCCTAAACATTTCTTCATAATATTGTTTATCCATATATATACATTCTTTTATTATTTAATATGTACCGATACGACGCCGTGTAATAAAGTAATGACCACAAAATTCAGTGGAAAATCAGTCGGTCGTCAATTAGCGCTACACCCTCCATCATGTAAACATTTATTCAACAAATGAACCGAAAATAATGCTCTTGTTTTTCTTTTAATGTTGGGATATTCCCATTTGTAGGGAATAGAAGAAACCCAAAAAAAAGAGAGGAAAAATCGATTTTAGGATCGACCTTTGATCGGCCCAAATCGATCCCAAATCGATCGGTCTGGTTCCCGATTTCACAAAAGAAGAATCGACCTATCCTATGATTGATCATCCCTACCATGCATGATTACGGGGTTACATCTCGTCATCCATGTATAATCCCCGGTAGGTCCCTTGCCTCGCTCCCTTCACTTTTGTCGACAATTTCTGAACTTCGAGCCTAGCTCCATGCCCGAGTCACGGGTCGCCATAGGACGGCCGGACGCCATGTCTTAGCCGATGACGTGACTCGTGACCCGTGACGCTCCCCTCAAAAACTTTTCTCGTAGAGAGAGGCTGCTTTTTCTCCGGGCCCGCGCGCGTGATGATAATAGGGACCCAATCAAGAAACCACAACCACAAGCGATAACCTATAATTACCACCTCCTCGCATAATTCCAAATAGAGGGGGAGAAAAAAAAAAAAAGAGCACGGCCCAGCCGGTTGGGCCCAGAATCTCCGGTCCGATCTATTTTGGACCGTTCCATTTGGGCTCTTCCTCTCGACCCGGAATCCCCGGGCCGAGACCCGAACCCGAAAAGATCAATCCGGATCCTCCCCGCACCAACTGGTCTCCGCTTCGCGTTGCCAGGTTTCGGTTGCAGAAGCCAACCGAGCCAAAAAAGGGGAGACTGGTAGGAGGAGGAGGAGGAGGAGGAGGAGGGAGAAGGAAAGCCCCCCCCAAAAAAAGGCGCAAATTCTCCATCAAATGACCTCGAAACCCTACCGCCATTCCTCTCCCTCCTCGCGATCGATCGCATCGGAAGCCGAAATCGAAGGCCCGGACGCTGCTGATATCCCTCGGAACATCTCCTGAAGCAAGGGAGGGGCGGGTTTCGCCACTCTACTTCCCGCCCATGTCCTCCTCCTCCGACGACGGCGGCGGCGGCGGTCACGCCTCCTCCGGCGCGAATTCGGAGCCGGTCCTCGGTTCCAAGCCGATCGAGGACGGACTCTCGGAGCTCCGCGTGACAGACCTCGCGAACGGCTCGGCGGAGGAGGACGGCGGCGGCGGCGGCGCGGCCGGGGGTTCCGGCGACGGGGAGGGGATTGCCGCTGCGGAGGAGGAGGCCGATGAAGTCGGGGGCGGAGGCTCGGCGAGCGCGAGGGCGGGGGGGACGGAGATTGAGGAGATCGGAGAGGCGAGGGTCGTGTGGAGGAGCAATTCGGAGGGGGAAGTGGAGGCGGCGCAGGGGAGCCCGAGCAGCAGCGGGTATGCGGGCGAGAGAGGGAGCAGCAGCGGTGGGAGCGGGATTGGAGAAGAGGAGGACGAGATTGAGGAAGTGAGGAGTGATACTGGCTCGGATACGCCGGCCGCTTGGATGCCTGGGAAACGGCACGTTGATGAGGTATTGTAAGTGGGACTTTCGTTGCCTGTGGAAATTGCGTTAGTGCGTGTTTTTGTCGCTTCATTTCTCATTCTCTTTTCATGGAAGTCCTGCACTTCTGAATTTGAGGGGATTACGAGATCAATGACCCTGTTAGTAGCTCTTAAACATCCTCCATTATGGCAGTAAATTCGCTCATTAGGATTTCGAGGTATGGCATTGATCTAGAACCTGTAAACTACCGGTAGTGGTTCTAGAGTAATCGATGCTTTGGTTTGGGAGGTCTAGATAATTACATCGATTGGCTTTCACTAGTCTCAGTTAAGAAAAAAATTATTTGTTTGAGGGCATTGACAAATCAAACAACATTACTAGTTCGGACGATTTTGAGCGCTGCCGGTAGACATTCCTGTTCCTTGTTCTCTGAACGGGCATCACTTTTGATTATGCTTCTATTCCGGTGCAGTTACTCTTGCATGCTTCCTTAACAAAAGTTTAGATGGGCCAATGTTGTAAATCAAGACCAAAGAAAAAGGAGGTGGATAAGAGAAAGGTTTAGTTTCTCTTTTGTTTAACATACCTACAGCCCATAATTCAGCTCTAGAAGAAATGCAGATACCCAAATGTGCAGTAATTCAGCCTCATGCTCTTTCCTAATATTAACCAGCATAAAATATGCTGAATGTCGAAAATGTCTTGGCAATAAAAAAGATGAAGTTTGGGCATAGACTTGCGGCATGCCTTACGAGATATTGCACAATCAAGAGGTGTCGTGTGGGGGCTTTTACTTTTGTCCCTACCTTTCGATAATCGATTTTATGAGCTGAACAGTAAATCAAAGGGTAAACTATATAGATGGCTACTGAAATTTAGTGGAATCTTCAGTAAGATTGAATAAGGAAATTCATATTGATTTATAATGGAATTGGTTTTTATTTGGTTTATTACTCGGAAGACAGCAATCAAAATGGGATGAGTTTTTTTGCTTATGTGCAATTTCATAAGAACATCATTTGGGCACTTCGAGCAGGATTTGGCCAGTTTTCTGACCAGAAATGCTAACATGGTGGACACCTGGGCAATTTTCTGAACACCATCATTGTCCCCACGTGTCCACCTGGGCATTGCCACATGGCTAACACTTTGGCATTTCGCCGGAAATGGCCTGATTTCGATCAAAATGTATCAATTATGAGAAAAATGGAAAATTAGTGAATTGGGTAATGAAATTTACTTGGCAATTATAAGTCAATTAGAAAGAGTCAAGTCCCTAGTTTCTAAATAGTAAAGTTATTTCGAAATGATGACTGTTCACATTTTAAAGTGTGAATATTGGACTACCAAAAGGAGGGTACAGATCAAGAGAGGTTTTATTCATGACTAATAATTAAGGAAAAGGGCAGTAAGGGATTGCCTATTGGCTGTGAGTCATGCTACTTGGATGAAGACAGCAAAGTCGAAATTATATATCAAAAGGAGAAAATTGACATTAAAGTTGCCATTTTCTATTTGAATAGCTTGATTGCTCTATTAATTGTTAACTCGCCTGCTGTGAAAAACCCTGATTGATATGCGAATGAAGTGCAGGATGATGCTTCAATTTCATGGAGGAAAAGGAAGAAGCACTTTTTCATTTTGAGTCACTCTGGCAAACCGATATATTCCAGGTTTCACTTTTGGCTCTATTATGGTTGGTCGTTCTTTGTTCACCGACTGAAGAGGAATATAAACTTATCTCAACTTTTTTACCAGATATGGAGACGAACACAAGCTTGCTGGGTTTTCTGCAACATTACAGGCCATCATTTCTTTTGTTGAAAATGGGTTAGACTTCTCAGCTATCAACCGAACATGTTTAATAATTCAACCCCGTTGTTTTCTTGCTTCATCGTTGTTTGACACTATAGAGGATATTGAGTATATCTCTTCATGAACGTCTTTTCAGCGGAGACCGTGTCAAATTGGTCAGAGCAGGAAAACATCAGGTGATTTAACTGGTGCTTATTCATGGAAAGACCTCTCTTTCTTATTTGAAATTTCCCCAGCCATCACATTTTGGACTCAGCTAGAACTCCTCTATCTCACCTCGGCTGGTGTTGTCATACCTTTTGTCTTAGAAGAAACATGTAAGAGCTTCTATGTAGATTTCATGGTGTCTGCTTATATTTGCAGTTTACTGTCCATGTGAATGCGATTACTGAATATTGTGCTGCTTGTGCTTAGTGAAAAGCGCTTTGTGCTGTATCTCGTGGTGGAGGTAAATACACTCCCTTTCTGCATCCACCCAAAAATGGACAAAGAAGAAGAAAATGAAAATAAAACCCATATAGAAGACTTCTCTTTAATGTACTAATATTATTTTAAGTCGAGTTTGCTTAATTTCGATGATGCTACAACAGTAGTCGCCTTGTAGTGTTCTCTAATGGTCCTGTTTGTAGGGTCATGGACTTGTACAGGATTCTTAAAAATGAAATTATGGATACTTTGCTGGCAATATCTTAAAGAGTCACTCTCTGGTTGGTTAAAGCTAGCTTCCTTCATATTTCAGGTAGTTTTTCTTGTTAAAGGACCGATTTACTTGGTCTGCATCAGCTGCACCGAAGAACCTTATGAGTCATTAAGAGGACAGTTGGAACTTATCTATGGTCAGGTAGTATATTCGACTCCTCTCCCTTCTTAAGATTTCTAGTTATACTAAACTTGTGTTTTCTCCGATCCTTAATACTCTCTTGGAATTGGTGTTAGAATCCAGTTCTGATTGTAGGTATCTTCACGAAGGTTTTGTACTCATTGTTTAGATGATTGTAATTTGGCACAGATGATACTGATATTAACCAAATCAGTTAATAGATGCTTTGAGAAGAATCCAAAGTTTGATATGACACCTTTGCTGGGAGGAACGGATGTTGTCTTCTCTTCCCTCATCCATTCTTTCAGTTGGTTTGTTTTTCTTCACCCTTCTCAATTTTCTATTATTCTTTACAAAGTTGCATGCTTTCCCTATTAGCTGTCCATGGCGGTTTCTGATATTGGTTTCATTAAATTATCATGTTTGCTAAATGAAAAGCAATGTAGTCTATTTAGACGGTTAATGTAAATCTTCCAAAGAGAAGAGGAAATGGATTTTGCACTATAAAGAAAGAATGCTTAACTTGCAAAGGAAGAATTAAGCCAGATGGAGAAACTGTCTTTTTTTTTTTAGATTAATCTTCTTTTGGATATGTCTAGCTTTAGTTTATTTTAGGCCTCCTTCAATATCTATTAAGCCGTGAAATGGCATGGGCTGGATAATGTTACAGAATTTGACAATTTTCAACATTTTCTCTAGGAACCCAGCTACATTTCTTCATGCATACACTTGCCTTCCACTTGCTTATGCAACTAGACAAGCTGCAGGGGCTGTACTGCAAGATATTGCTGACTCAGGAGTCCTGTTTGCTATATTGATGTGTAAGCAGAAGGTGGAGTCCTTGTCTTTTGCTGAATCCTCTAGTTATGCTTAACAGATTGGCTCGTTCATAGTCAAATTGTAGGTCGATAATTAGATAGACAAACAGACAAAGCTGATTGGAGGTCATTTGCAGGTTGTCAGTCTTGTTGGTGCACAAAAGGCATCCCTTCATCCTGATGACATGTTGCTACTGGCAAATTTTGTTATGTCATCAGAATCATTCAGGCAAGTAGAGCTGGGTTTATGCACGGCCTGTGGTCCATGAAAAACCAGGCATCTCGATTCTGACTTTTACTGCTCCCATTAGATAAGGTTTTCCGGTAGGGCATCTATTGTTGTCTATATTGATTGTTGCTGGACTCTAAATGATTTTTTTCAAACCTGTTTTTTGAGGAAGATTTCTACGGAATATACCTATCGCACATGCTTGTGCACAAGGGTGCATTTTTTTTATTCGTATAGTGAACCGAGCCTGTTAAGCAAGTGACTCCTTAATTGCTAGGGGAGTTGTGATCGGTCTTTTTACTAAAGGTAAACGTAAGTAATAGAGTTAAATTGTTTTTGACCTTAGTGTATCTGTCTTGTCCAGCTGGATAGCTGTCTGGCAAATTGTTTTTTTTTTCTTTTTTGAGAAACTTGCTCCCTATCTAGATACGATTGAGATAGTTTCAGAATTCCTTGTGTCATTCTTGATCTAATGTTTTCAAGTAGCATCTTCATCCTGAGCCATGGCACGCACGACTCTATGTTCCAATCCTTCCGTCACGGGGAGGAGCTGATTTACAAGTGAATTTTCATCGAGTTCCTGCATTCTTGGTCCTTTTTTCTGTTGTTTTGATCTCTTCTGTGGATATTGTGGAGGTCATTCTCTCACCTTTAGTTCTATTCTGTTTGCAGGACATCTGAAAATTTCTCACCAATTTGTTTGCCGAGATATAATCCTATGGCATTCTTGTATGCTTATGTCCATTATCTTGATGTGAGTGGTGCTTGGTTCTTGTCATTGCCCCTTTGATCTGGGCACCAGTAAATGGCAGAAATTGTGGCATGACTATAATTTTTTTCTTGGGCAGGTTGAGACATACTTGATGTTGCTAACAACTAGTTCGGATGCCTTCTACCACCTGAAAGATTGCCGGTATTGCATTCTTTCATGAATTTGAACTTGCAGCATCATTACATCATCTTTTCTTGGATTGATCACATGCTTGATGATAGTGGCTTGTGGCTTAGAACAAGTAACATCATCACTGTTGCGTTTTTGTTTCTGCTCAATATATGATCTGTTACCTTCCCCAGGAGCAGCTTTCGATAGTGGTTCTTGTAAAAAATATTGTTGATTTTTGTAGGACGCGGATAGAGACGGTTCTGTTGAAATCAAATGTTCTTAGCGAAGTCCAGAGGTCCATGCTAGATGGTGGGATGCGGGTCGAAGACTTGCCAATTGATCCATTACCGCGATCTGGATCTTTACTCCCCCGGTTAGGTCAAAGTAGGCCATTGACAGATTCTCAAGAAAGTCTGAAGGAGGCTTATGCAGGCATTGGTGGTCCTGCTGGGCTTTGGCATTTCATATATCGCAGCATATACTTGGACCAATATGTAGCTTCAGAATTTTCACCGCCATTCAACACTCTCCGACAGCAGAAGAGGTAAAATATGGAGTCATGAAACAACTTTTTAGATACTTTTTTCCCTTTGAACTTGTGTTCTTCATATTCTCATTATTGGAATTAAGGAGTATGCTTTTTTTCAGGTTGTATAGAGCTTACCAGAAAATGTATGCTTCAATGCATGATAAAGGAATTGGATCCCACAAAACTCAGTTCAGAAGAGATGAACACTATGGTAAGGAACCTTGTAAAGCTAGTCCTTCATCTATCTATATGTAGGGGTAAGCAGATGCTCGCAGTATATGTTCATGAAAATTTTAAGGAGCTGACTTCACTGATTCAAAGGACTATATTTAAGATGGATCTTTTAGATATTATGCTGGATATGAGCTTCTATTAGAATGCTTTTGTGGTGAATATGTCTACATACTTTTTTCTTGCAGTCTTACTGTGCTGGGTCACGCAGGATTTTGAACTTTATGCAGCGTTCGATCCACTTGCAGACAAGGTTTGGTTTTGCTGTCATATTATTTCTTTTTCCAGATGTTTAGGGATTCCTGCACTTCCATTCACCAGATTTTAGGGTCATTATTGATCTCCTCTCTTGAACTTATATGGGCTTTCTCGACAAGATAAGACTTTAGTATTTCTACTCTCATAGACTGTCTGTGTGTGTGTGACACGTGAGCTTTCATGCAGGCATGCTTAGTTGCATATATTTGCTTCTCTTCATGTAGGATGTTCTCGTTGAATTTGACTGATTTTAAATTTACAGGCGTCGGCAATAAAGACTTGCAATCGCGTATGTCAGTGGGTGAAAGATGTGGAGAACGAGATCTTTCTGCTGGGAGCAAGCCCTTTCTCGTGGTGATGTATCGCCTGCTATGTAACACTGCCTGTAGAGGTTTATTTGTCTTCTCTTTTTACCATTTTTTCCTCTTTAGTTTTTACGTAATTTAACGAGATCCCACAATTTTTTCCCCTCGGGGGAGCAATACTGCTTTGTACCCCTCTTTTCCTTTCCTCTTCCTCTTTTAGACATAGAAAATAATGTCCAGGGAAATAGGTCGAGAGCGTCCAAAAGTTATCCCAATTTTTGTGTAAGGTTCGTTTCTATAGCAGTGAACGTTTTTGGTTCTATAGCGGTCGATACTGATATATGCACATTTTCCTTCGGAGCTCCTGGAGCCCTTTGAAATTGCTACTTGTGTGGGGTGTCCACCCCTGGTACGTCGACATTGACAATCTGCTCCTCAATATGATCTAACAGCTTATGATAAAACTCTTAATTTTATGGATACTGATTACTTGTTCCTATTTGAATGCTAGTTGTTTGATGAGAAATTGTCATTGTCCGTTGCTGCTTTTTTTTTTTATATAAATTTTCGGGATTTAATGGCGATTAATAATCAAAATTTCGCCTTTCCCGTTCGCGAAAGGAATTTTTCTCCCCCACTTCTAATGGCCAGACAGACAAGCTCAGTTACTCCACTGGCCGCGCCGAGTGGGGCTCGCTTTCATGTGGGCTTCAAAACCATTTAATATTGCATTGAATCGAATGAACATCGATTTCTTTTATGACCCTTCTTCATTTATATGCTTGAAAAAGAAAAATAAGGATAATAGCACGAACTATTTTTAAATTTTGACCCAATATGAAATATTATTGCTAGATTTTTAACCTGTTCAATATGATTCATAAATTATTAGCTAAATGTTTAATGTAATCGCTTAGTTATATGAAAATGTTTAAAAGTTTGGAATCGCGTTAAATATTGGATTAAAGTTCGAGGATCACATTTAGGAACGACATTACGCATTTGATCAAAATTCGAAGATTACATTGAATCAATTAAAAAGCCTAGGGAGGTGTAGCGCATTTGACCAAAATTCAGTAATCATTTGTCATTTTCCCGATTACATAGTAAGAAGTACATTGAGGATGCTTGTGAAAGATCCCAAACTTTTTTTATAATTTTGAAAATTCGAGGCTTTCAATCTTAAACGAAATTTCCATTTCGATTGCTTCGATATTGAAAAAGACAATATTCAAAAAGGAGATCGAAAAGGGAACAAGTCACAAAAAACCCCCCAAACTATACTCATTGTTTAATTTATTTTGCGACATAAAAAATTTCAAATTATGTCAAATGGGATACATTTACCCTAAACTTTTTCTCGTGACATGAAAAATCCCAAACCCATACCTACGTGACACATTTACTTTCCGTCAAGACTCCGTTATATGATATTTCAACAAAAACAACGTCGTTTTTATTTTGTTTAAGCTACGTACCGCCAACACTCTTTGCTTTCCGGTGTCAATGTAATAGTTATCATTGATAGAAGTTTAATAAAAGGTAAATGTGTCACGTGCACAAATCTGAGCTTTTTGGTATCGTGAAAAAAAAATTTAGACTAAATATATTACGGTGGACATAATTTAAGATTTTTTTTTGTGAATGCGGGGGCGTCGCAGACATAGAGGTGACCTTTGAGTGGGAATTTTCTATCAAATTTTCCAGCCGGTCAAAGCTTTCGCCAATTTCGGAGATTTCTAAAGGGGAAAAAAAAAAGCTTTGTTTCCCACTGACCTTGTCCCCCCCCGCTGAGCATTAAAGTCCGGTGCTATTGACGACCCTGCCCTTGGAAACACGAGCAATTCCACCCCCCACCCCCACGAACGCCAATGCCTCCGGGGGTCGTTTTCGTAATTCGACGCCTCCGTGGTGGAGAATCCGCGGTGCTTTGAGTTGGGGGGATTATCATTAGGTGGGAGGGAAAAAACCAAAAAAAAGAGTGCGCGTGGAGGCCACCACGGTTTTTGCATTGCCCCCAAGTCCACATCTTAATCTAATTAACTTCCATTATATATATAATATATAAATATATGTACACATATAATATGTTATATACATTTAATTTTACGCAATTGAGCGTGGATTTTTTCATATGACCGGCTGCTGTCAATATCGCCGGAGAAAGTTCAAGTCGTGGGTGCGCGACCATGCTATGCTCGGACAAGGGAAAGGGAGGTTAGAACTTATCAGCGCAACGTTACAGGTCCTCTCGGAGCATTCGACTTGTCTATTGAGTCGCGACGATCATCTTGTCCCCTCTACAGTTAATCATAATAGAATTATGGAAATGCCCTTTTTTTTGTGGAAGGGGAGAACGATCCGGCTTATTCGTGATTATTCCATGCGATTTGTTAAAACTCGTGATTATAGCGGCTTGGATCCACCGTTATAATGATAACATTGTAAGTATAAGTTCTTTGATGAGAATGATTTGCTAAACTGTTTTTGTTCCCGTGGAAAAACATGGGCCACTAGTTAGGTGATAAATTAACGAGAAATGATGATCCAAGTCCTTATCGTTGGGTTGGCACGGTGGATTTGACTTGCTTCCGATTGTTTGGATTAGCAATTACACCAGAGTTGAACCGTGCACAAGAGATTGTTACACAGATGAATTTTATAAACACTCATATGTCCGAAGTACGTGTGATTATGCGAAGGGTAAATAACTAGGCAACGCGTCGATACTCTTGTTTAAAGTCGGTATTCGTTAATTTTTACTCCATTTTTATATCGATGTTGGAAAATGGGGTTAAGAGAAACCGGATTAAAACGGAGTTGCTCAAATTGCGCGAACAAATCTAACTCACTCGAAAAAATTGAATATACTCAACTGATCAAAATTTTCGGTTAAAATGTACTAATGTTCTACCGGTGCTTGAGAATTCCCTAGTTAAATACCAACAACATATTGTACATATGCTGGGGCCAAATTATCAAAGGATAGTCTTTAAACATCTCGCTAAAGAAGATTAAGAATGTCTCCAAAAGTCGGCATATTAAAAGCATAAAAAGATGTCAGACCATGCCACTCGCTTTTTCACTAAGCATGACGCGTGGGACAATTATCAAAAAAGTCACAATTAGACTGCTGGTGTCTACTCCAGCAATTTCTATCTAAGATTGATCGGATGGACTCAATTAGTAAAATGTGATAATATTTAGCACTAAATTGATACAATTAAGATATCTAAGTCTTTAATCGGAACAAATTCAATAGATTTAGGACTTTTTTTTTTATAGTAATCGTCCCCGCAACCCATTCACTTTTAACACACGCGCGCACATACGTACATATATATAATTCAGGGGTGACTTAATCGGTCAAAGAGAACAAGAAACACCCGCAAATGCGCAATCAAGAAGCTAAAAAAACCGCGCGAATTCGCGTCGGGCCCGATTTTTTTCCCTGAAGCTCCGAAACGGGCCGATTTTTTTTTTTTTTATATTTGATTTTCCTTTGAAATCGATTAGGCGGTCGACCAAAGCGAACCTCAGCTCCCCCCATTCTAATCGCCCACCCAAAAAAATTAACCCCGGGGGCCCGAATCAAGGGGCGCGATTAATGACCAGTTTTAATCAAATTAAATCGGGCCCGCGATACGGGACGCTCAACGCCCCAGCATTTAAGGGTCTGTTTAGTAACGTTTCTGTTTCTTTGTTTTTCTGTTCTTTTGTTCCCTGGAACAGAAAAAGAACAGAAATCCGTTTAGTAAAAAAAATCTATTTTTTTGTTTATGGAACAAAAAAGTGTTCCAGAAATAGATTTGGAACAGAAACAAGAAGCAAAAAAAATCTGCTTCTTGTTTCTGGAACAAGAAAAAAGAAACAATTTTTTTTCTAAAATTCTCTAAAAATAAGAAACAATCCATCGGCCGCAACCTGCCCACCACCGCCTCTCGCCATCCTTCGCCGCCACCGACCGCCCGCCTTCTGCCGCCGCCGCCTGCCGGCCAACGCTCGCCGGCTGCCTCCCGCCCGCTGGCCTCCTCTTGTCGTCAATCACTGTTCTCCGCCGCTCAATGCTTGTCGCCACCAGCCGCCATCCTCCACCGCTGGCCGCCGTGCTCCATCGCTCGACGTTGGCCGCCACCCAGCGTCGGCCGCCTCCTCTCACCAATCACCCAATGCCGGCGATCACCCACCACCGGTCGCCGTCCTCCGCCGCCGCTGGCCGCCACCCAGCGCTGGTCGCCTCCCCCCGCCAACCACCCGACGCCGGCGATCACCCACCATCGGTCGCCGTCCTTTGCCACCATCGGCCACCCACCACCAGCCGCCATCCTCCACCTCCGGTAATTGTGCTCCAGTGCCCAACGCCGGCCACCACCTGGCGCTGGTTGCCCTAGGCCATCGACCATCTCCCGCCTTTGGCCACCCGACGCCGGCGGTCACCCGCCATCGGCGGCCATCCTTCGCCACCGGCCGCCGTGCTCCATCGACCGACGATGGCCACCCTCCTTCGCTGCCAGCCGCCGTGCTCCAACCACCTCCCGCCGTTGCCCCCCGCTGCCGTCATCGCCGCTCGACGCCACCGTGCTCCGCCACTGACCGCCGTGCTCCATTGCCTCCCACCGCCATCCTCTGCCGCCGCCGACCACCGTCCTCCGCCCCTCACCGCCACCCGTCGTCCTCCGCCGGTAGCCCAGAAGGAAGAAACTCGTCCATGGAATAGAAATGAATCTTTTGCGCTCTAAACGCGTTTTTATTCTTTTTCTATTCCAGGAATAGAAATTTTGTGCCGTTACTAAACGCTATTTTTTGCTCAGAAACTGTTCCAAGAAATAGAAATAGAAAAAATTATTTCTGATCAAAAATTATTTTTGGGAACAGAAACGTTGCTATGCAGTGCCTAAAAAGACGTGGGGAACCACAGCCCCCCTGCTCACCAAGAAAATAAAAGAAATAAGAAATGATGTAATATAAAATCGGGAGGAATAGAATTAAATGAAAATGAATAAAGGTTGGGGGGGGGGAATCTAGAGAAAGATCACGTCCATGCAAAAGGAGGCCATAACGCTTCGCTCCAGTTGACTCCCCCACCCAAAAAAAGCAGCTCAATTTACTCCCCACTCTCCCCTCTTTAATACCCTCCCCGCACCACCAAACCCCACTCCCCTTCTCTCTCTAGCTCCCCCACCCCCACCCCCACCCCCCACCCAAACTTTCTCTCTCTAAACCCCGCCCCCGCCCTTCCCCGGCCCCAACTACGGCGATCCCTCCGGCCGCCGTCCCCGCGCCTCCCGATCCGGCCGCGCCTCCTCCCCTTCTTAGCACGATGCGGCCGCCGCCGCCGCCGCCGAGGCCGCTGTGATCTCGCTGGTGGTTGTGACGGGGTGGGGTGGGGCGGGGGGGTGTGGGGGGGGGGGGCGAAATGTATAAGAACCAGCTGCAGGAGCTGGCGCAGAGGAGCTGCTTCAACCTGCCTTCGTACACGTGCATCCGGGAGGGCCCCGACCACGCCCCTCGCTTCAAGGCGGCCGTCAACTTCAACGGCGAGGTCTTCGAGAGCCCCAGCTACTGCTCCACCCTCCGCCAGGCCGAGCACTCCGCCGCCGAGGTCGCTCTCCACTCCCTCTCCTCTCGCGGTCCTTCCCATTCCCTCGCCGCCCGTATCCTGGTGAGCTCCCCCCCCTCCCCCCTCCCCCCTTTGATCGGAGATTCTCCGGGATCGGATTCTGTGATTGGTCCCGCTTTTTTGTTACCCCCGGCCCCCCTCGGTGCGGCGGGCTCTCGTTGCCCATTTGTCTTTCTTCAGCCGATCGGCTTGTCTTTTGTTCTGCCTGCTTGCTGTGGATTGCTGTTGCTAGCATTCGTCCCATGTTGTCGGTCGGTCGCTCGCTTCGATTCCCCTGTCGGTTCGGGTCTGCATAGGTCGAATTAGAGTTGAAATCCGGTGATGCGCGAGGAGTTTTGGAATTCTCGGTCATTTCGGGCGATTTTGATTAAAATGTAGCAACTGGTTTTGCGCGACATACATTGTAGTGTCGACCTCGAAGGTACGGAAGCTCGCGTCTTCAGTCCTAACTGGAAATTAGATTAGTGGGGTCTTTGTGGGATGCTAGAGGAGACTGTTACTTCCCATGATTGAGAGCTCTAAGGGTGTCATGACAGTAAGTGAATGGAGGGGACTAACTTTTTGCACGGTTCTTTTTGACGTAAAAGTGCGAAGTAATCTTCTGCCATAGGTAGGGGAACTTTACGGTACCCAAATAGCCTCGGTGCTCTGGTCCATGCTTTTCAGCCAGCCACGGCGTCTCCAGTTTATGAAATTAATGCTGAAACAATCTCCCTTCTCAGAATTTCTAATTTAGCAGTACCGATTGAAAGATTACTGACAACAAAATCAAAGAATGTTATGAGCCCTTGGTTGCTCTATGTGGCAATCCGCTTTAAGATCATAATGCTGTCTTTAGCAAAGGCCTCATTTGTGTTTCAGTGCGGGTGGACATCAGAAGATGACTTCCTTTTACGATAATAGGCAACCTTTTCGTTGTTGCTTTCGTATCTATGACTATATTGGATCATTCATTTTCTTTATAGTTGCATGATTGCACATAATATCGGCGTCCATGGCTGTTAATCATGCAAGTTCGCTACATGCTTCGCTTTTATCATCTGCTGTGTTCATCTTACCTCTCCTCTACAAGCTTCTCGATCAAGGTCTACGCTTACTTCATGGTTTCGAAAGTGGCATTGAAATTTTATGCAAGACAATTTAGCCAACATTCTATTTTGCTCTGCTATAACATTCTATTTTGTCGGTTCGGGTCTGCATAGGTGCCTTTTCTATGCAATATGTTAATTTGTCTGTCAAGGTTGGCATCTTTCTTTCTACAACTATTAAACTCTGTCTCTCAAAAAAAAAAAAATTTATTTGTGCCAATGGACTATAACTTCCAAAGCAATCGAAGATCGTCTTTATGCTGAAGCTGTCAAAATCCTTTGTTGGAAGATTATGAACTTTGACCGGTATATGAATTAAAAGAAAATTTATTCCTTCGTATGAACAGAAATTTTATGCTCTTTCTACGATAATGAAAATGTTAATGGGTGCTCCTAGACACTTTTTAACTACAATTAACATGCTAGGAAAATATAACTGTCGTTTTTGTGTATCCAATTCTCTTATAATCTCTATGTTATTGACTTTGCACATTTGAAACATCATGAAAATACAATATTTCTTCCTGTAGTGGTGCTTGACAAGTGCGTGGAGATACCATTAAGAAATGCCTTTCGATGATCTCTCTTAGCTATCCAAGGGATGGAAAGGAAAGACTTTTTTGGAGTCCTTTCAGTCAAGAATTGGGGCATCATAGTCGCTAGTCATCATGCGTCGTCCACCATACCCTACTTTGTTCGGGATAGGAGATGACGATTTCCTAGGTGTAAAGGAACCACACAGATCCGAGCTTAGCTGGGTGGTTGAACTTTACTGGGGTGACGGTAATATAGGGGAGGCCTTCCGGAAAAATCAGCTCGATGTGAGGATGGTAGAAAGTTATGATAGTTTAATCGGAGTGGCCTGTTACTGATCGATTAGACGAGGAGCACCTTGTGTCCAGCGATGTTGATCGAACCTTCCCCTTCTTACCACTGTCTTGCTCACTGGACTAGGTTTTTCGTCTGTTGAATTTAGATTTGTTACTTAAATGTTCTTTGTTGTACTTATCATGTGACAACTTTTCTGGTGTCGGCAACAATTTCACTGCGATAGAGTTTCTGGTTTGGCCTTTCGCTTTTGTTGTTAAAGTATCTGTTGCTATGCGAACCATGTCAGTTGTTGTTTGTTATTGCTGATTCTGATGTTATTAATTGCATTGAACTGTCTATAATTGCGGTGTATAATGGGCTTTATGTTGAAATTTGGGATTGCAGACCTGTTGTATAGCGCTTGCAGCTCCTTCTGAACTGAAGTGGTAAATATGCGGCTGACTTTTGATGCCATAGGAAAGCTTGGTTCTTAGCAAATTGATTGCTGATGTTGTGTGTCTGCCTCCATTTCTGTTGTATTCTCAAGAATTAAAACTTGATTTAGAAGGGAAAATTGAATCATGCGATATTTACTACCGAAACAAATAATTGGTCCGCGTATTTTTTGGTGTCACGCCACAATGCCTTCCGGGTATACCTGAAAATGTTTATTACTTGGTTTAGCTTTTCTTGTTCTTTACTAATCTTGCTGCACTGACTTCAGGATGAGACGGGAATATACAAGAACCTCTTGCAGGAGATCTCGCAGAGAGTTGGAGCCCCATTGCCTCAATATACGACTTTCAGATATGGGCTTGGTCATCAACCTGTTTTCACAGGGACAGTAGAATTAGCTGGGATCATTTTCACTGGCGAGCCTGCCAAGAATAAGAAACAAGCGGAAAAGAATGCTGCTATGGCAGCGTGGTCATCTCTAAAACAATGTGAGTTTGTGTTCTGTTTGATCAAAGTCAACCCAAAAGAAAGTTTGAGGAGTGGCCTCTCCTCTAGGGGAAAAGGCTAGGACATTTATCTTCAGCGTCCCCTCCCTACTCCCCCTTCACCTATCTGAACTCTTAATGATACAGAACGAAAAATCCAAGAAAAGTAGGACAATTGGGTCTATGGTGACTTGTTGGATTCTGTTTAGCATAAGTTTATATTATTTCACATCAGCCAACGATATGCAAAGCCAGAACTCGTCAATGCATCTTAATATAATGTCATGCGGGACTAGACATGTTCTGTGTGGTGACACGTTCTTTTCTGACAGTGGCAAAGGAATCAGCAAGCTCGCCTGAAGCAGATAACAGTGATGAGCTTGAACAGATAACGGTGGCACGAGCCTTAATAAATTATCGTTTGAAGGAGAAGATAGCATTGGGCAACTCTCCCGGTGGCTCAATACCATTCCCAAAAAAGTTCACGACTCAAAACGCTAGACCAACCAGCACACAGCCGCAGCCACCAAGCACATCAAAGATCCTGCCTTTGATTTGCCCAAAGACGATGTTCCCTCGTAGCAGACCGTCATCACCTGCAAAGGACAATGTTGTGCCGCCACGATATTCTCCGTCTCTGGAATGCCATGGGAACCGACCTCAGAAGTTCCCTGCAGCAGGAGCGTCTCCTTATGGACCGATCAGCCAATTTAGGGCATCTTGCAGGGGCATGGCACAGCCTGTGACAATAAGAAATGCCATGCCTGTGTTCTCTGCTCCGCCTCGTCCACCACCTGCTAGGATCGGCGCCTCACTAATGCAGGGCCCACCAATGCAGATTGCCCCTCCCGTGTCTGTTAGGCAAGCTGTGCCAGTGTTTGCTGCTCCACCGGCTCGGAAGGAAGATGTACACCCGGTCCAAAAAGAGGAACCTCCAGCCTTTGTTCCTTCTACGCCACCGAATCAGTCCGCCCCCGAAGTAGGAGCCAAGAATCCCGAGAAAAGCACCCTGCAAGAAGAATCGGCAGTAGTACAGAGCATAGATAAACTTAAAATATAATGGCGGTTTTGGAAAAGTGTGAGTCTAGGAAATAGCGTTATGGCTTTTGGACAGCCTTAGGTTTGGCTTATGTCTTCTGTTCTCTTCTTGTTGTAAGATTGCCCCTCCCTCCTGCCTCCTCTCCCTCTCCCGCCTCTCTCTCTCTCTCGTATTTTTTCCTACCTAGTCCCTTGTTAAGAGCTACAGTCAGT
Organism: Syzygium aqueum; assembly: GCA_031216185.1. Classification (NCBI taxonomy): domain Eukaryota; kingdom Viridiplantae; phylum Streptophyta; class Magnoliopsida; order Myrtales; family Myrtaceae; genus Syzygium; species Syzygium aqueum. Next base: position 33,073,851 of record CM062232.1, read on the forward strand.
GAAAGTTATTAGCTTCGGTTTGTAATTTGACTTTGGTCGGCTCATCTTTGCTGCTCGTGCTGAGTTGATGAAATGTGCATCCCGTCTTCCCCGCATCTCTCAAGCTAACAAAGCATGGGCGATTGGCTGGCGCACTGGGAAAAAGCCGAACTTCCATCGGTCAGCATATCGCCAGACAGCGGCACACGAGCAATGCAACTTTGGTTTGATGTTGATCTCTTTCGCGCCGTGCCGTGTTGTCCAGTCCCGGTTGCGATGTCTAATGCATGGAACTTTGTCTATACTTCTTAAGTCTTCACACCATTAATATATGGTCCTCGATCCTCATACCTCTTAGGTCTTGATGATGGAACCGTTGCTTCAAAGAGATAGTCGGAGATGTTGTGAAAGCAATGGGTTGGAGATTTTGCTTTGATCGTCGTATCACCAAAAGCTTAGTCCACGTATATTATTGTCTAAATTAGAACCCATCGTCTTCGTTAAGGGACGGTAAAAAGCTAGCAATGCTACCCACCTAGTGATCCAAAGCAGTTTTATGGCAAATGGTCAGAGAGACTAATCTAAAGAAGACTCGCTCAGCGCCATGCTTCATTAACCCTACACAGCCTGAGCTACATTCTCTTTTTGGCCGATTGTTTTCTTCAATCAAAATCCTCAAGGCACCTAAATTATTACTACCGCACGCGCACGCGCACGTTGAACATAATTAGACCCCATCATTTTCAATTTCCCTATGGTTTAAAACGACAAAAACCTAACATATGTTGCGCTCTCACGGCGCGCGCGCCCTGCTTTCCATGAATGTCCGGACCGAGAGCCGCGACTTCCACCAACCCGCTGGGTGTGTAACGTGCAAATTGTCCTTTCAATCGATTTACTTCCCTGGGGTTATCCGCGCACGCGTGCACATCGTTTAATCCTTCATTTCCATCTTTATCTTCCTCGCCGAGTTGAATGGAAGCCACTCTTTTCGTCCTTACTTCTTTCTTCTTGGCCCGAAATATACACACACAGTAGTCCAGACCAGAGTATCATGGCCCGAACCAAACGCACCGAACCGAAGTAATGACACCAAATTGCAGTCCTGCTTTTCCATGAATGTTGGAACCAGCGAATCAAAACCATGACATGTTCCAGACTCGTCGAATGCTCAAAGGGTGCAAATGTGGTCCTTTCCCTTGTATCAACTCCTCATCCCTACGTGATCATTCCCACTAACATGCACATGATTTTTCCTAATCAACCCCAGACCCACTTTTTGCTGCCACCTCAATTAGGATTTACCTTATCATATTAAACTGATTAATGCCACCATTGCAATGTTTCAAATCTGTGCGTTTTTCCGTTTTCACGGATAGGTTTTTATCTTTCCGTTCATCTCCCGGAGCGAGTGGCGAGGAGGTTGTTGCCCAGGACAAAAGAGAGTGGCGAAAAATTTCATGATCACGAGGTAACAAAAAAAACCAAAAAGATAAAGACAGAAGAGAGAGAGAGAGGAAAGGAGAGCAGCAAAAGTCAATGGAGTTCCGTCATGCAGGTAGTATACAATCATTCTGCTTCACTAGTCCATGACACAATGATCGTCCCTGAGCCAACGTCATGGCATGTGTCCTTTCGATTTGCCCAATTTCTTTTCCTCTTTCTTTCTTTGTTTCTTTAGCGTTTTTGCAATTATCTTGCGACAACTTTTGCACTCGCCCATTCATGTCAAAATCGCGGTCAACTTTCTGTTTGGTGTTGCTGCCGTTTTAACTGGGTATAGTATTGGATACGCGATTGCTTTGGTTGGTAATTCCATGATGTCCTCTCGGTGCATAATCAGTCGTTCTCAATCACGCTGCATTTGATCTATATTATCCACCAAGTGGTCACCCACTAGACCCATCTTTTGGTAAGCCAATGGATGAAAAGGCTCAACGTGAGTGCTCTAGATCTTCACCTTAACGCTAGAAGACATAACATTAACTTGTAATAATGAGTTGGCACTAACGACGACGGAGAGATCAGCTGCTCTCATAAACAACCTGAACAAATTCGAGACTGCGACAAGTAGAGGATGATGGCACTATTCTCGAAGATGATTGGTTGCGATTGCCCTCGAGAACGAAGATCGGCACAAGAAAAATGAAGGACTTAATAAATGAATCGCGCCAATCTTTGTGTCGCGATAGGGACGAAAGATGGCAAAGATGAGGATTGGTTTTGGTTTTTTTTTTTTTGGTTTTTAAAGATCGATGATAAGAAGAAAAATAAAAGCCAATGTTTTCTGATATCACGTAAATATTCTAGGATCTCCCAGAAGAGATGGGCATAGAAAATACTCGATGGCAATATATCATCGCTCCATAATCTATGACGGTAACAAGGGAATTAGCCATCTTAATCTAACGAGGAAAAAACCAGAGATCCTAGGAAACAACGAGATATCGAACAAAAACCCCTAAACATCCAATAACGCCTCCGACGATACCCTCCAAACGGGGAAATTCTCCGATACCCGCAAAGCATGCTTCGACCCGAAGAATGCCGCGTCGACGGTACGGATATTCTTCGCCGCGGAGGCGAGGCGAGGCGAGGCGACTCCAAAATGGTAAAAGAAAGGAACAGAGGAGAAACGGAAAAGAGAAAAACAGGGGAAACGACTCTGTTTCTTTCTTCCTTCCTCTTTTTTTCTTTTTTCTATTGCTTCGGCAACACCCCTTGCCCAGCGCGAGCGAAAACAGGGGCGATTCTTTTATTCCCCAAATTTTTGCCGCGTGCGGGGGTTGGGAAAGGGCTTTTGGCTTCGCGTTGGTGAAAACAACAGAGAGAGAGAGAGAGAGAGACAGAGCAGAGAGCACGAGAAGTGAAAACAGAGCGCTTGCGTCCAACCCCCTCCCCAATCGCAGCTGGTGTGCCATTCAAGCAAAAGCCGAACTGGCGGAGCCGCAAGCACCACCCCCCAAAAAGAAATTAATAAAAAAGAAGAAGAATTCGAGGAAAAGGAGATTATTAAAAAAAAAAAAAAAGGAAGAGAGAAAAAATCGGGGGAGGCTGCAACGGCGCGAAAAATGTGTCGCTTCGGACCCGTTCCTCTTTTCCGCCAAAAAGCGGGGCCCACCTCCCCTCCACTTCAACCGCACCGGTCCACGAGGCGGCGCCACGTGTGCACCCCCGTCGATTCTCGCGCTAACGATTTCTCTCTCTCTCTCTCTATCTCTATCTCTCCATCTTTTCTTTTTCATTTTTCGTTTTTATTTATTTATTTTTTTTTCCCACCCGAGCCCAACCTCCCACGGATCCTCGATGTGCGTGCGTGGAGCCGGCCCCGGACAGGGCGGGCCCACCGATCGGGGGTGGGGCTTCGATTGGACCGAGATGGGGCCCCAAAAAGGGTGGGGGGTGGTGGTGGGCATCGCAACTGGCAAAAACATTCCCTCCTCCTCCCCCCATCCCCCCAAATTTTTTTTTTAATATTTAAAAAAAAATAATGATTAAGAAGGAAAAAATAAAACAAAGATTGAAAAGCATAAAGGAAGGAACAACCCCTCCCCCACACCCATTAACGAAACACACAATTTTATCCCCGTAAATCCCGATTCGCGTGCCCCCGGGATCTCGTCCGAACCGCCCCGGATTCGAGCGATATTTCGCGGCTCGTCGTATGATTCGCCCGCATGCTCCCATCGGACGGCGGCCGTGTTTCTCGGCACGCGATCCGAGCGTGAAGCGAGTTCGTCGGGATGAGACCCGAACCCGACCGAAGATGCGATTCCAACTCTAAACTATTGGGACGTGATCCGCACCCCCCCCCCCCCCGTCGATGAGAAGGCACCGGGTGGGGGGTGGGTATCGCGACCAAAATTTGTGCCTGCATTTTATTGGTAATTTGGACTTTGAGCCATGAATAGCCGCCGAGTGTACGTAATCTATTTCTCTTGTAATTGGAGCCCGTAACTGAAAGAAAGACGGGAAGCGCTGATCAGAATGGAAACCTCGCCTCCCGCTGGATATACCCTCGATTCGAGGACGAACCGGCATAAACCCCGCGTCTCCATTTCTCTTTCTCGCGAGACGGGCACGAGCCGACGCCCTTCTCCGCTCGTTTCGAGCGAATGCATGATGTCGTGTTAACGACGCGAAATAATACCCCCGGACCAATCGGATTCGCGCGAGCGAGAGTGAGAGAGAGAGAGAGAGTGGGAGTGGGAGGGGGACCGATGAGGAGGAGGGACAAATGGAAAAGGAAAGGGGGGGGGGCAAAGAGAACAAAAGAGGAAGAGGGAGGAGAGAGGGAGACAAAGTGGAAGGATGTTGATCCCCATCAACCACCTCCCCTCCCCCTTAAAGTTTCCAAAAGAGAGGGGGAAAATTTGTACCCATTTTGACTTTCCTTTTCCCCCTTCACCCCCTCATCATGCCCCATTCATTGTCCCTTTTTTTGGACCTTTCACTGCATTTCTTCTTCCCATTAACCTCGTTCACCATCGCTGTCTTTTTCCCCTAGTTTCACCCCCCCTTCTTCCCCCTCCCACTGCCTCTCTTGTGTTCTTTCCTTCTCATTTCCGAAGATGAGTTGACCCACTTGAGGGGAGAAAGGTGAAAAATAAAAAAAATCGTGGCGAATTCACTCGAATCTCATGCGTGCGTGGCCTCGTTTCGATATAAATTTCGCACCAACTCGGTTGTTGGAGTGGTTAGTTGGCGAAACGTGATCGTTCCGCCCCGCGGCGAAAGGCGAGGTAGGGGGAGAGAGAGGACCCCTTCCAACTCGCCCCCGGCGACCGGGGGAAGATCTCACGGCGCGGCGTTCCGGCACGGAGGATTCGCCCCCTATCCGATCCGATCCGATCCGGCGAGGGTGGCATGTCGCATTATCATCATCATCATCATTATTTATTGAAACGGGTCAATTGATGAGGATGTTGACCGGCGCCACTTCTCTTTTGCCTTTAGCTTTTCCGTGAAAGTTGCTCGTCGGCTAAACATGAGATCATATTAAAACTTAATTTGAATCGTCCTTTTTGGGTAGTGGCCACCCCTTAATCCGGCGAGGCGGAATCCATACAAGCACAGCCTTTTTCGATTCCGAGGTTTTTAAAATCGTTAGAAAACGCACAATCATTGGACCAAAAAGATTAATTTTAACTTTGATCGGCCAAAAATAGATAAATAATATTATCTTTTGCCCTTCTTTGTTGCTTGTGATGCAGTGCAGAATCTCAGTGCTGCACCCTTTTTCTCTTTTCATTAAATTAAATTAAAAAATATATTATTTTTTTGCTGGGTTTGCTTCCAAGATGAATTTGCTTGGACCCAATTCTTTAAAAGGGGAAAAAGACGAAAACAAAAAAGGGGTAATTGGAATTGGAGGAAAGTAATTTAAAAAAAAAATAAGGAAGGAGAAGGGGCGGATGCTTTCACTGTGCAATTCGTGGGGAGCATGTGAGCCTGCTTTGCTTTTAGCGCATGCCGAAAGCAGGGTGAAAATGGCAATTCGATTTGTGGATTTTGTCATCGATTTTATTTTATTTCGTTATTTTTATTATTAATTTTTTTGTTGGAGATTTCGTCACTGTCCTTGGCGGCCAATCCGATCGGACATTCTTTATCGACAAAAAACAAAACGAAGAAAATTCGACATTCTTTGGCCGGTCGAACATGGACGGTCACGGTCAGAACGGAAGGAAAACCGTGCCCTCGGGGGGAAAAAGGTTGATGAAAATTGCCTACTTAATTATCCAAAATTTGATACAGCGACTGTCCGTACAATATATTTCGGATCACGAAAAAATAAATAATGAATTATTATAAATTATTACGGAGTCCATTTCTTAGATAATTTATAGCTTGCAACACGCAGTTACTTTCAATAGCGATCCAAATGCTATTATGTTGGCAAGACTAGTTATAGATATGGATATTCTCATTTTATGAGGATCCAACCCTGACAGAATAATTACCATAGAAGAGTAATATATATAGATAGTGATAAACAAATTATAACCGTCCAAAGTATTGCCTTCAAGACTCGAATTGCATGGAACAAACTCAAGCCGTTTCCACCGCTGGAAAGCGTGGGATGCGAGTGTTTTGCGAAACGGTCAGTGCACTGCATCAAAAGACTTGTTTTTTGAACCATCACGAGAAAATCGTTCGTAAGATTCTGACAAGGCTGCCGTAACGTAGGATGCCGCATGCCTTGCGTGGTTCTTAGCTCGAGACCCCAACACTCACGAGGACTTCGGAGCTTTAAATAAGGCAATTCGCAATAACCTCATGCTTCACGAGATGAGATAGATTGCTCGATACACATATGGAAAAACCATAAATTGAGCAGATTAGAGGGGGAAAGGAAGTCGTGCGATGCACTAATTAACTATACTTGACAGAAAAAAAACAGTTCGATTAATTACATTGATTAGTACACCGTGCGAATAGAAATTCAACAAATATCGTGAACTCATAGCGTCACTTTTTTCACTCAATTCATGATAAGAGAAAAAGGCATTTTACCAATGCAAAAAAGGAAGGTTGGTAGAACAATGAAGAAAATAAGGCGTGAGGCGATGTGCATGCAGGCGATGACGAGTCGAGCACCACCACCGGCCAAAGGCGGCTGTGCACCGACCGACCGGCGGTGCCGGAGGAGACACAGGGGAGATGCACGTGTATACTTTTGATCTAGGCACGTTCCCCCTTTTTCTTTTTCTTTCTTTATGTTTTTTTTTTCAGGGGTTATACGTGACTGGTAATAAACAAGATAATTGGTCCGGAATTTAGAAACCGCCCCCTTAGGAAAGCCAAAGTCCAAGGACAATTGGTCCCCCCGCTCCCTCCCCGTTGAGTTTTTTATAAGCTGTCCTTGCTTGTGTTTTGAGAATCTCGGGACCGCCATCCTTTCTTAATTTTTTTTTTATGTTTTTTCCTCTATTTTTTATCCCTCTTTTAAGAAGAATATTCTCCTCATTCGGTTGATTATTCATATGTTTTATTATTATTATTATTTTTGTTTATGGAGGGGGCTTCCTCAAAAGCCATTTCTTGATGATGGTCAATCAATTGGTCATGGCATGGCATAGATTTTCATGTCGCGCGGGTATAGGTTTTGAAATTTTTTACGTCACAAAAAAAGTCTAGGGTAAATGTGTCGCAGTAAATATGATTGAGTTTTTTTATGTCCCACGTGTCACAATTGACATGATTTGAAATTTTTTATGTTTTGAAAGTTCAAGATAAATGTGTCAAAGCATGCATGATTTGGGATTTTTGTGACCTTTTCTCGATTTTTTCTTTTGCTACAACTATTTTCCTCGGATCAAATGCCTTGAGAAAAGAAAAGAAAAGGATAGATTCGTTGAACGAAGAGAAGTGAACTTTAGTGTCAATCCTTTGACTAGGTCGGGCCATCTCATTTTGATTTAGTACCTTATGCTCGGGCTAATTAAGATAAATTGTGGTCAGTTGCGTTTTGGTCGTGCGACGACATCATTCCCCCTCACCAACTAAATATTTCCATGACATTTTGCTGCCACGGGGCTCTAGATAAAAAAGAAGTGCCGAATGTGACGCCCTTTGATTAACTCATTAATGTATTGTTCGCTTTAGCTCGGCCCATGCCGAATCTCACTATTTTGTCTTTTGGCATATAGGTGGACACATTCACAAGAGGTCACTCATCTCGGTAGTGCTCCCACTTGAGTACGGCTAACTTTGTACTCCAGAGTTAAGCATTATCGTTACATCAAAATGCACTTTCACGAGTTAATTCAATTTTGACATATATATTTTAAAATTACTCTTCCCTTATTCAGTGCATGATTAGGTTTATTTCTGTCCCCTTTGCCATTTTAGAAGCCTATTAGGATCCACTTTTTTGTCTCGGCCCTTTAGCCCCAACGACCACTCCTTGCTTTGTTAGACCCGGTCGTTGTGGGCCCACCGCCTTCCGCATGGTTCATTCCCGAATCACACATCTACTAGAGGGGGTCCTGCTTTAATACCATACCGTGACGTCTCTAGATTAACTTACTTAGTATTATCCGATTTGGCCGGTCCCATATCGAATCTCATGGCTTTGTCCTCTGGCGTACAAGTGAGCACCTTCTCAAGAGGTCACTCGCTCTAGTAATGCTCTCACTCGAACATGCTTTAACTATGGAGTTCCAAAGCTAAACATTGCCGTTACGTTAAAAAGTACTTCCGTGAGTCAATTTCAGTTTTTAAATATATATATACGTCAGAATCGTTTTTCTCTTGTTCGGTGCATAATTTGGTTCATTCCGACCCCTTCTTCATCCTAGAATCACGCGACCCACCCTTATCCAGACCATCTGCCCTCGACAACCGCTCCTCGCCTTTATTGGATTAGGTCGTTATAGCGAAAGATGACGTCGATTCCTGGATTCGAGTTGAACAAGAAAACGTATACAATATGTCATTGCGACGTAACGTCAACGTGTCACGCATGCATTTGAAAAAGTTCTTTTCATCTCGTGAAACCGATATTTTCTCGAGTCATTATAATGATCTGTAGCGAGAATTAGGGGTGTAAATGGTTCGGTTCGGTTCGGTTTTTCGAGAAAACCGAACCGAACCGAATCATTAAGGGTGCCCCCTTGAACCGAACCGAATTCGAACCGAACCGAAAACTCAATTTGGTTCGGATCGATTTTCGGTTTCAAATTCATTAAGCAAAGAGAGAGAGGAGAGAGAAGGGGAGAGAGAGGGAGAAAAATAGCCATAAATCAAAGTGTTTATTTTAGTTCGGTTCGATCCGATCCGATCCGAACCGAAATAAACCGAACCGAAAAAAAAATTGGTTTATTTTGATGATCCGAACCGAAACCGAAACCGAACCGAAATGCACTAAATTTTCAGTTCGGTTCGCTTCGTATCTTGGTTCGGTTCTGACACCCCTAGCGAGAATCATCGAGGACACCGCATTTTGCGAGGAGTGATCACCATATAGAGACACAGGTTCCTTAAAAAAAAGAAGAGAAAGAGCGACGGCAATACATCCATTTGTCTCGCGAAAGGCGAGCTGCGCGAATAACATTTTCATGAAATCCGATCGTTCGCGTCGCTTAAAATAATCGGCTAAGAAAAAACATATTTATTATCGATCCCAATTCATGTCCAAGAAAAAAAAAGGGAATGGCAAAAAATGCTGGAGGGTTGGGGGGAGTCTGCGTAGATGCGGTGGCTAGTCCGCAAAGATATAAAAAAAAAAAAAAAACGGGTAAAGAGAGGGATGATATAGACTGTGGGCAAGCGGGGGGCCTGAGATGTCATTTCGGCAAAAGTCGATGGCTTCAACCGTAAATGCACGCGCGCCCTCCCCCCTTCCCTTCCCCGGCAATAAAGGGGAAAAAAAAAAAAAAAGAAAACTCCGGCGCCCCTGACTTGACCCCCTTGTCGTCTTGCGCGGAAATGATCTCGTGTGCGCGTCTCTCTCTGTCTCTCCCTCCTCTTTTCCTTCCTTTTTCCTTTTTCCTCTTCCCCTCTTTTCTCCTGCTGCATTGACACAACCAAGCGCACGCTCTCTCTCTCTCTCTCTCTCCCTCACAGACCCAACAGCGCAGCACTGTTTCGGCTCGGTCTCGCATAACACACATTCTCTCTCTCTCTCTCTCTCGCCCTCTCTTCCTCTATCAGGAGGACATCCCACCCCGTTCAAAATCCCTGAATTTTCGCACAAATCTTCTCGTTTCTCCCGACTTCTTGACCATCCTCGAGCCATGAGTGGGGGGGGCTCTCCGTTCTCCTGCTGCTGCTTCCTCCTTTCTTCTTCCTCGCCTCGCATGACATTACCCTCCTCGCTCCTTGAGCTGCTTTGAATCGCCCGGCTCTTTTCTTCCCTAGACAGGAGCCGCGCTTTCTTCTTCTTCTTCTTCTCTATGTTGGCTTGGAATTGAAAGGAGAGATCTCTGTGGAAATAAAGCTGCCTTAGTTCTTTCTTGTTTTTCTTTTCTCTTTTCCTCTCTTTTGCGTGTCTACTGTCGTCCTTCCTTGCTCCTTTTTTAGATGTGAAGCTGCTGGCTCTGGGGTTTTTAAGCTTGTTAGTATCTTAGCTTCGGGAGGAGGAGGAGGAGGAGGAGGAGCTGGTTTTGCTTGCTTGTCTTGGGAAGAAAAGAGCGGAGTTTGTGAGTTCAAGAAGAAGGATAGACAAGGGAAAAGAACCGAAAAGTTAAAAAAAAAGCCTTGAAATCTCGGTAAAAAAGGGTCTTGGGTCTTTTGGCCATTTACAGCAAGAAATTCTCTCAAGAGGGACAGTGGGTTTTCGTAGCTCTCTCTGCCCGTAACGGCAGTCTGTAGAAATACGGAAAGAAAAAGAACAACACAAAGCGTTTGTGTTGTCTGAACACAGCCGAAAACTCTCTCCTGCACAGACCCATCTCTTGGTTCTCTTTTTAGAACCCTTCTTCCACAAGCCTTTTACATAGGACCAAAAAAAAAAAAGAAAAAAGAAAAAAGAGAATTCAGAAGAAGGAAGAGTCCAAACAAGCTTTCTTTCACAAAGGGACGGGCTTTCAGAAGCCAGCTTCAACGGAGAGTAGTCTTGAGCTTAACTCCAGTGTACAGAGCTTCTTCAAAGCTTGGATTTGGTCGAGGGAGAAAGAAATGGCGATGACGATGGTGCCTCACAGAGAGAGTAGCAGCGGAAGCATCAACAAGCACTTGACCGACTCGGGCAAGTACGTGAGGTACACGGCGGAGCAAGTGGAAGCTCTCGAGAGGGTCTATGCAGAATGCCCTAAGCCCAGCTCTTTGCGCAGACAGCAGCTGATTCGGGAGTGCCCCATTTTGTCCAACATCGAGCCTAAGCAGATCAAAGTCTGGTTTCAGAATCGCAGGTAACGCACGAGTTTATATGCGTGACGAAGAAAGTTAATTCAAGCTAGTCTATTGGGTTGTGCAAAAAATTCTGTCTTGTAAGCCCCGCGGTTTGTGTACGTAGCCTAAACGTGCTGTCCCTGGTAATTTTGCGATAAAAAATGTTGTTTGGCCTATGCAGGTGTCGAGAGAAGCAGAGGAAAGAGGCCTCGAGACTCCAGACAGTGAATAGGAAACTGACCGCCATGAACAAGCTCTTGATGGAGGAGAATGATCGGCTGCAGAAGCAGGTTTCGCAATTGGTATGCGAAAATGGCTACATGCGTCAGCAACTCCACACTGTATGTTCTGACTTCTTCGTGCTTGCTATGTACTTGGTCTCCTTTGTCGAATCGAAGATCACGGTGAAGTTAGGGAAACGAGATCTTGAACACTAAAAATAGCCTGCCCTAGAGATAATTCCTCTGTATTATACGATATCTCTGGATAAAAAGGCGCTTAAATTGGAATTAAATCTCGAGGGTCTTGCGTTTAGTTTTGCCCTGCCAGTGCTAATCATTGTATGATCGCAGAGAGTGTTATTTTTTTTCTCCCTTCGAGGAACAGATGTAGCTAGAGAAAGATGTTTTGGTCTCAGAACACCCATTTCGGACTGACTTGCTTCTTTCCTTGCTGAAGAGACTATTTTGTTTTCACAATTTGACACTGTTATTGCAATATGTGTTTGGATTTATTTGCAGACATCGGCAACTACTACCGATGCAAGCTGTGACTCTGTGGTTACCACTCCTCAGCACTCTCTCAGAGATGCAAATAACCCTGCTGGGTAAATCCCAAACGAATAGTGGACATGGCTACTTCTGTATCTCTGAATACGCGATTTTAGACCTAAAATTTTACATCTTCTCGACAGGCTCCTCTCCATTGCAGAGGAGACATTGGCGGAGTTCCTCTCCAAGGCTACAGGAACTGCTGTCGATTGGGTTCAAATGCCTGGGATGAAGGTTGCCATTGCCTATCAGAAAGCTTGATTTCCTTTCGCCTCTACTCTCTCTTGTTTTGTGTAGGGATGAAATGTTGTTCCCATAACTCTTAAGCACATCTAATACAATTCATCATTTGATGTTTCAGCCTGGTCCGGATTCGGTTGGCATCTTCGCCATTTCACAAAGTTGCAGTGGAGTGGCTGCTCGAGCCTGTGGTCTTGTTAGTTTAGAACCAACCAAGGTAAGTCACGCATTGCATCATGAGAACTTTTGGGTGGTTCTTTTTTGTTGGGTGTTAAGAAAGATCAGAGTGGCTAGCGTTTCGTTAACTCAATCTCAAATATCTTTAAATGCAGATTGTCGAGATCCTCAAGGATCGTCCTTCGTGGTTCCGGGACTGTCGGAGCCTTGAAGTCTTCACCATGGTTCCTGCCGGAAATGGTGGAACCATCGAGCTTGTTTACACGCAGGTTAAAAATCTGGCTGATGCATTTAGTTGATTATTGCGGGTTTTTCTGATTTTTCCTTAGCTATAGTGATGATTTATTGTTTGTTAAACTGCGTTAGATATATGCTCCAACTACTCTGGCTCCTGCACGGGATTTATGGACTCTCAGATATACCACAACTCTAGAAAATGGCAGTCTTGTGGTAACATTGCCTGGTTGCTGCTTTGTTTTCTTTGTTCACGTCTGGTTTATTTCTTAATCTTCTTATTCCTTTGTTATTTTTGTTCCAAGGTATGTGAGAGATCTCTGTCTGGATCTGGTGCTGGCCCTAACCCTGCTGCAGCAGCCCAATTTGTGAGAGGTGAAATGCTTCCTAGTGGCTATTTGATCCGCCCATGTGAGGGTGGAGGATCAATCATACACATTGTTGACCACCTCAATCTCGAGGTCCGTAGTTTCTCAGTAATGAGTTTTGCCATTCTACTCAAGAAACGAAATTTTTATTTTTGCATCTAATTGCAGGCTTGGAGTGTTCCTGAGGTTCTTCGACCACTTTATGAATCATCCAAAGTTGTGGCCCAGAGAATTACTATTGCAGTAAGTGTGGTCTGTTGCCAGATGTCACCAACTTAATTATGAATGAAAATTTATGGTTTTGGAATGATTTGGGAGAGGCATGGTGGTGGAGAATTGGGGATTTAAGAATGTTAGATGGTTATTTATACATTATTTATTTCTGTCAAGGCTCTTCGATACATCCGGCAAATAGCTCAGGAGACGAGCGGGGAGGTGGTTTATGGTTTGGGGAGGCAGCCGGCAGTTTTGAGAACTTTCAGCCAAAGATTGAACAGGTGGCTTTCTCGTGCAACTCTGTTTATTGGATCCTCAGGCTGGTTGCCTATATATTTTATTTCGTTATTTCGTCACATATCCACTACTAATAAATTATATATCTCTGTAATGGTCATAATGCGTGAGACACTTTGTTAATATTTCCTTTTATTGTCTATTTGTTTTAGAGGTTTTAATGATGCGCTAAATGGATTCAATGACGTTGGGTGGTCATTGATGAATGGTGACGGTGCCGAAGATGTCATAATTGCTGTTAATTTCTCTAAAGAATTGAGCACTACATCAAATCCTGCTAATCCCCTTTCATTTGTGGGAGGAATTCTATGTGCCAAAGCTTCCATGCTACTCCAAGTAAGTTTGATTTACTGACATTGAAGCATCTAGCATTCATATCTCGATCTATACTTTATTTTTATACGCGACATAAGTTTGGACTTTCATTGGTTTAAAAAATTGTCACGTATACGTTCAGTCCGTAAGATGGAAAGTTAAAACTTCTGAATTAGATAGATTGACTAGGATATTTAGCCTTGTGTAGTTGTACTGATCGAGTAGCTTTGGTTAGTTCAATCGCTATCTTCGGTCTTCTTTTTCTCCTTGATGCGTTCACAAGGACGTCTGAACATTTTCTTCCCTCTCCTTTGGCTGTCAGTCATGCATGAGAGTTGTCATTTTCAGTATGGGGCTCCTCTGTTTTCTTTGACTAGGCACAGCACTATATTGCTAGCGTATTTTATCTGTTGGAGTGTCATTAATTATGATCCTCAATGGGCTTTGCCCATCTCCCGATACTGAGGATCGAAGTATCGAGGAACTATTTTACTTTCTACGAATCGATTGCGTATTTTCAACTTTTAACTTCACTATAAGGCATTTCACTGATGAGTGTTTTTGCCCGCCAGAATGTCCCCCCTGCCGTGTTGGTCCGGTTTCTGAGAGAGCACCGCTCAGAATGGGCTGATTTCAATGTGGATGCTTATTCTGCCGCATCATTAAAAGCTTGTCCATTTGGCTATCCTGGTATGAGGCCCACAAGATTTACTGGGAGTCAAATCATCATGCCCCTTGGTCACACAATTGAGCAGGAAGAGGTACTTATTAGGCTGGATAAGAGGTTCATAATACTGGCTACAATACTGAAATAGTGCTTGTACAAGCTTCTCGTAGTTGGAAACTTCATCAAGTAACTTACATATACTTGAGGGCTATTCCTGAAGCTATCAAGTTCTAATGAAGCAATTGAGATATATAATATTGGTTTAGTCTAGAAGAGCACATAATGCAAGAGGTGCATGGTGAAATACTCAAGACAATCTAAAAGGAGCATGGTGAAAACTCAATTTCTTGCTAATTATGGGATACTTCTAACTATCATTTTCTGACGCAGATGCTTGAAGTTATCCGTCTTGAAGGCCATTCTCTTGCTCAAGATGATGCTTTTGTATCAAGAGATATTCATCTTTTGCAGGTGCTCTTCTCAGTCTGATGTGGATTATGTGATCATAGTTTTATCATTCCCATTTCTTTTAGTTAAAAGATACCTATGGGCCATAGAGGGCCTTAAACCCCCAAGAGAAATACATCAGAAGTTGGTGTTGTTTATCGGAAGTTATTTAACAAGAGCCTTATTGTCCTCTTATTTCACCTATTTTGGGCAGATCTGCAGCGGGATAGACGAGAATGCAGCTGGAGTCTGTGCTGAACTTATTTTTGCACCAATTGATGAAATGTTTCCTGATGATGCTCCATTGCTACCCTCTGGTTTCCGTATCATACCGCTTGAGTCAAAATCAGTTGAGTTAACATGAGTTCTACTGAAGTTTCTCAGTTTTGCTCATGTCTAATGAAAACCTCTAAAGGCATGTTAATGCTAAATCAGCTGTGAATTATCCTAACAGGCACTAATGTTATATTTTCATTGTTGTGCAGTCCGATGTACAGGATTCTCTAACAACAAATCGGACCCTTGATCTGACATCAAGTCTCGAGGTGGGGCCTGCATCAACAAATTGCGTTGGAGATGTTTCGCCGAGCCATGGTGCACGATCCGTTCTGACTATCGCCTTCCAGTTCCCATTTGATGCCAACATGCAGGATAATGTGGCGACCATGGCAAGGCAGTATGTCCGTAGTGTTATTTCGTCCGTGCAGCGCGTTGCCATGGTCATATCTCCATCGGGGTTGGGCCCTTCCATTAACCCTAAGCTTTCACAGGGATCTCCAGAAGCTCTAACACTTACTAACTGGATCTGCCAGAGCTACAGGCATGTTCTGGTCATTTGATCCAATTGGTCTTCTTTTGGTGCATCTCATTCTGTTTTTGTTGTGATCTGCCACTCGTCAAGCTGATGCTCGTCTATCTCTCTCCCTTGTTCATGCACGCACGTGCATTCAAGAGGAATAGAGAGATCAGTGGACTGTCATAATAGCTGACTTACCTTTATTAGAAAGTATAGAACATGAGACACTCAATTGTTATACGTTTCTAACTGATAGGATTTTGTTCTCTGGCAGCTTCTATCTAGGAACAGAGTTGCTGGGGTCTGATTCACTTGGCGCCGATTCTTTGAAGAATCTTTGGAATCATCAGGATGCCATATTGTGTTGTTCATTGAAGGTATCGAATTTCTGTTATTTGTATTACTCGAAATTGTTAAAAGTGAATTTTGCCATGTAATTAGGAATGATTAATGACGGTCTTCCTTTTGGTTTGGCAGTCTATTCCAGTTTTCGTCTTTGCAAACCAGGCAGGACTTGACATGTTAGAGACCACTTTGGTGGCTCTACAAGATATCACTTTGGATAAGATATTTGATGAGTCAGTCCGTAAAGAATTGTGTCCCGAGTTCACTAAGTTAATGCAAGAGGTACTTCTGTCATTCTTTACGCTACATGACTATAAGCATTCGGGATGCCCGAAAATGGCTAATTTACTCGAACTTTCATCTCAGGGGTTTGCATACATGCCCTCTGGAATTTGCATGTCGACAATGGGGCGACATGTCTCGTATGAACAAGCAATCGCTTGGAAGGTCCTTTCTGCGGAGGAGAACACCGTCCATTGCCTCGCTTTCTCTTTCGTGAATTGGTCTTTTGTGTGAGCATAGCCTAATATATTCTTTTTTGAGCACCCCTCTTTCTGCTGTTGAATAGATGTGAAAAAATTAAGAGGGGTTTAGGAGTTTTTGTCATACTGAAAAAGAAAAAAGAACACATCCAATTCCCCAATTTTTTATTTAATGAAATTGCCCATGTGATGTGCATAATCTCTGCCTTTTTAAGAGGTTGGTCTTTTTGGGCATGGAGCTTGAGGTTGTCTCTGAGGATCCTTGAGGAATGGATCCCCCACTCCCGGGATATGACCCATCGGATCATAAAAAGAGTAAATCTAGCTTGACGTCATTATACCCTTTCAAGTTTGTGTGTTGCGGCGTTTTGTATGGGAGCGGAAAAATGCAAGGAGATACGACCCGTTCCGTTCCATCCTAGGGTTGGAACCTGTTCCTCGACCATCGTAACTGTACATCCATTCTTTGCTGTGTCCTTTTCTTGTTCACCGCGGCTAACGCTAGCTCTCTTTTCATATGATTTTTATGACGGTGTGAGCTTGACAAGTGATGAGAAAGAAGGTGACATGAATCTTTGTTTTTCTTCTGTTTCTGCGGCTTTATGTCTTTGTCGGTTCTTGGTGATAGTAGTCTTATGTTAATGTGAGAATCTTTGTTCAGAAGCCTTTCTGATTCCGTTCTTTTGCAGATATCAAGCAAAGCTGTCCACCATAGTTTCCTCGCTCTGTCTCTCTCATATGCGTGCTTTATGCAGTCCTTGTCGGTTTTTGAACCTTTTTTTAGCTGGAACGTGACACTGGTCGAGAAAAATATTACTTTGATCTGGTCCTCCAGATTTCAGGCTGAGCAGCGATCTTCTCTGGTCTTATCCTGCAGACTCGTGCGATCTCCCTTGCAGATTCCCTCCTTAAAACCCCGAGCACAGGCTGCATTAAATACAAGAAAGTCTTGACTTCCTTTTCCTTGTCCCTCCAGCATTCAATGAACGCTTATGCCGTTCCTTGTTTCGCAATGAAAAGTTCATAGATTTCTTGGAAAATTAGATGGGACTGGATGGATAAATCACTGGGTTTTTTTCGGTTGGACCGATTATCCATTCTTGTGTCTTACTGGTTTTACGTCACTAACAGTTTCTATGATAACGCCCTCCCTTACGCATTTGAGCAGAAATTGTTCCTTGTTGCTAGGATGTTGAGAAAATTGCAATTGCTTGCTCTATTGTTAATTGTACAGTACAAATATTTATACAATGTACTACCAAACATCTCTAACTAATTACAAAAGATATACCAAATGTTATGCTAATTAAAAATAAAAAGTAAAACTTAACTAATGATAAGAGATTCAGAAAATAATTGGGAAAAAACAGAATTTAATTCCATAACTAATCTTCCATAATACTCCTCCTCAAGTTGGCGTACGGAGGCCACAGATGCTCAACTTGCAGATGAGAAATGTAAATTGAACTCGACCTAAAGTGTAGGTAAAAATGTTTGCCAATTGAAATCTTGTGGGTAAGTACTAAGTTCTAATGGCGCCCAACTGTACATGTTCGCGAATAAAGTGGCAGTCAATCTTAATATGTTTTGTTCATTCGTGAAATATTGGGTTTGCTGCGATGTGTAAGGCAACTTGGTTGTCGCAATAAAGTTCCATTGTTTGTCTCACAATACCCCAAGGGAGGCAGGTAAAATGTGCAACCCGATTAGTTCACTAGTGGTAGTTGCCATAGCACAATATTTAACTTTAGTAGATGACTGAGAAATTGTGTTCTACTTCTCGATTTTCCAAGACATGGGATAACCACTGGGCATAGCAAAGTAGCTAGTAATTGATCACCCAGTGATTGGGCAACTTGCCTAATCGAAGTTACAAAAGGCGGTTAAGTGAGGTAAAGTCGGGACTAATAACAAAATTCCTTGTCTTGGATTTTTCTTAAGATATCAAAAAACTTGTATAGTGGCTTCCTACTGCTGCTCCTTTGGTTCTTACATGAACTAGGACAGTATGCTACATGATGACATAATTGAGGCCAAGAAATAGTGAGATAAAAAGTATGTGAGAGGAGCATAATTGAGGTCAAGTGATAATGAGATAAAGTAGACATCCCACTAGTCAATGATAGCGACTTAGGTCTATCATAGCAGGTCCATTTCTCGTGGATAACTGGTGTTGTTACTCCATTGGAAAAGTCGCTGGTTTAGCTGCTAACATGCTGCAAGGATGTCAAATGCATACTTTCTTTGTCATAGAAGTAACATTGAAGTCATCCTCGTCACTTCAATTCCCAAAAAAATACATTAATTGGCCAAGGTTCTTCATGTCAAAACACTCATCCATGTACCGTTTGAGCGATGCGTACTATTTTGAATTATTTCCTACCAAGTTGAGATCATCAACATATACTAACATGACTAGAAAAATACCGCAACGAGAATACATGAACGAGTAATCTTTCATGATTGATCAAAACCATATGGATATTAGGCCCTTCGTGTCATATGGATATCCCAAAAATATACATTTTATTGCCCTTTTTTCAAATTTGCCTTTTTCTTTGACGATTTGTGAGCATAGAACAATGCACGGAGAACTCGCAAATGACTAGAATCCGAGTTTTCCCAAACAAAAGCTCAAAAAGGTTTCAGACCATAGTTGATTATAAAGCAGAGGTTAAAATGCATTCTCCCAAACATCGAATTTGTAAATTCTCTTGAAAACGAAGTGCTTGTGCTGCATTGAGAATATGTCGATGTTTTCTTTTAACCCGCCCATTTTGTTGTGGAGTGTAGGTGCATGAGGTTTGATGCATGACTCCACTTTTTGAAAAAAAAATTCCTTCATAGAATTAGAAATAAATTCACGGCCATTATCACTCCTAAGGATTTTAACTACTCGATCAAATTGGATTTTTATCATATGATAAAAATTCACGAAGACTTGGTACGTCTCCAATTTTTCCTTTATCAAACAGACCTAAACTGCTCGACTATAATCATCAATAATAGTTAAAAATAACATACACCCGATAGAGATATTGTCTGCTCGCTGAATTTGTGACATTCTGAAATTCGACCCACTTGGGATTTATGGAATGAATGATTTTATTAACGTGCTTGTAGTTAGATCTCGCCTGGAATTGATCACTCCTGGGATACTAACCATTAGGGAATGGCTAATTAGGGATTTAAGTTCGCGCGACCAAATAAACCTGATCGTAGGCTGACTTTCGACCACAAAAATTGTCGAGGTGATATTTTATGCCAATGTTCACGGATCGATTCCCCAATGTCATACAAGTGGATCGCGGGTGCTTCCGCTCGACCATGAGATGAATTTGCGAACGTCCTTAAACCTATTCTGAACGATCGTGTCCTTCAAACTAGTGATTGATTATCGCAATTACATGACAACCGAGATCGTCATGGTTCGAGTGAACTTAAACGTGGCTCGACTTAGTGTCGACCATGGGTCAAATTCGCGTAACGCCCACAAACCACCCGTTAGTCAAAGATATGCTTAAGTCCCGTCGATTCGATTTAGTCATAATTAGAATCCAAGTTTGGGTTTCGAATTTCTCGAACGTCATAACAATTAATTGGACGACGTCTTCACTAGCGTAATTAATCTTAGAATTTGTTGGATTTGTCGGGAAAGAATGAAATTGGACAGGGAGTGAAAAATTATCATTTTGCCCCTGGGATTGTGTGAAGGCTCTTAAGAAAAGTGGAAGGGTAGTTTGGTCTTTTGGCTACCCCTTGATAGACGAATTTCATGAACAAAAATGCCCACATCATCTTTGCTCATTTCCTTCTTTGCTCCTAGATATTTTGTGGATGGTTTAATTCTAGCCGTTGGATGAGATGCATGTGA
This sequence comes from Syzygium aqueum, assembly GCA_031216185.1. Lineage (NCBI taxonomy): Eukaryota > Viridiplantae > Streptophyta > Magnoliopsida > Myrtales > Myrtaceae > Syzygium > Syzygium aqueum. The sequence goes on from CM062232.1 coordinate 33,093,894, forward strand.
TGTGTGTTTGAATGTGGGCATTTACATTTGGTGAGATAGTGGAAGGGGTAAGATGGTTTTTCCTTGATGAGTTGACCCAACTAGTCTTTTTAGGCTATGACGACTCTTTCTAGGTAATGATGAGCTTTTTTAAGTTATGATGGGCCTTTTTAGCCATCATGACCTACCTAACCTATCCCCTAGCATATTCCTTTCTTTTCTTTTCTTTCCTTTCTCCCTCACTTTCTCTCCCTCACACCATTTTCCCTCCCCCTTTAGCCGACCTTCTTCTTCTCCTCTTCCTTCTCTTGTGCGCTTGGCCATCACACCACGTAGGCGTCGGAAACCGCCGCCCATTTGTGGCCATCTCTCTCTCTCTCTCTCTCTCTCTCTCTCTCTCTCTCTCTCTCTCTCTCTCGACTAGCCCTCCTCCTCTCCTACTTGTCGTTCGCATGCTTGGCTGGCAAGCTACGTCGTTGCTGCCGTCCGCCCAAGGCCGTCACGCGTCTGCCAGCGTTCCAAGCCGCTCGGAGACGACGTTGCAGCTGCTCTCCATCGCCTCGCCACCCTTTTTCTCGGCTTGTCTTAGCTCGGACCTTGAGTAAGTGACATTCTAAGCCTTGATTATGATGGCTGGTATGAACGGACTAATTTAGGTGCTATTTTGTGGAGATTAGGGGTTATTTTGAGTGCTAACTTGTTAGACGGATTATGGATGGATTTATGGACGACTTGGTGGTTATTTATAGATCAAATAGGGGCTGATTATGGTGGATTTACATGCTGGAAGATATGGTTGAATGTGACGAGTAATACGGTTTGATTTGTGAACTACACGTGTTGGAATGTTGTGCTAGTGTTGTGGTTGATTTGTGCTACCTTCGTGGCTAACTTTATTGCTTGAAAAATGAGTATAATACATTCATTTATGGGTTGTGATCGTTGGTTGGCTGTAGACTAGTATGCTTGGTGAAATGGACATAAATGATTGAAATTCGGAATTTATTTGTATGAGTATGGACTGATTTGATTTGGTCGGAGATTGAGCACATTTAATGATGTTTGAGGAGGTGGATGTTTGAAAATTTATGAGAAGTAATGTGCGTGTGATCACTAAAAAGCCCTGAGGTGTTTTACATGGGGTCAAGATAAAATATGGTATGCTAGTGTGCTCGTGTGATCACATAATCCTTAAGGCGTTCTACGCGGGGAATTGAACCCGTCCTAAGGCGTGTTACGTGGGACAATACCTGATTATACCGGAAGACTGTCAACCTGATGCGTTTTATGCGGGTTGTGCTGTAGAGGGAGATGTTGAGCCTGAGGCGTGTTATACGGGTTGCATAAGTGTTGTTGAGCTTGAGGCATTTTGATGCGAGCCGTGGAATTAAAGTTGGATTTGAGGCGTGTTTACAATCTGGACATGTGTACTTGAGTGCATTGATAAATGTGAGGTGTTGAGCTTGAGATTGAAAATGTCCGAATTATCATAAGTGTGTGAGTATGTATTGACTCTGTCGTGGGATTGATTGTATGCTTGTGATGATTGGCATATTATTATGATTGGACTAACGTGCACTGTTTATGTGTGAGCCGAGGCAAGGTAAGTATGCCGTAGTTGTTATAGCTTGTTGATTGAATGAATTTAGCGCTTGAATTAATCTGGAGGTACATGTTAGCCTAGGTGTGGTTTAGGGTGTTCGCTTATTGAGAAGTATTTTCATGGTTGTTAAACCAAACCATTTCAGACCCCTCACCTAGACCATGAATACTCCCCCGCAATGTTTTGGGATACCGATGCACTTTGAGCACTCGATAGTGGAGCACCCGGTAGGTGAGAATCAGGCTTGGATTAAGTATACTACAGTGATTTGAGTAGATGTAGGTGAACCTTAGTTGCAACCTAATAAGTTCGAAACATGGTATTTTCGATACGATATGATTTTGATGAGTTTAGATCCGTTTGGAGTTTTGATGTCTCGCATGATGGTGTCAGTGATTAGGATCCGTCGACCGTTCCTCTTCCTAATGGTGAGCTGAATAGTGCTGAAACGGGCCCTACACCTGCACCTGCACTCACACCCATGGACCTTGAGCCTATGGAGATGGAGCCCGACCTGGAGCACGAGGAGTCACACCAGGGGGTAGTCCCTATGGAGCTGGAGGTTGAGCACGAGTTGACTGAAGAGTTTGAAGACCCTAAAGAAGAGTCTAAAGAAGAAGAACCCGAGGAAGAACCGCCAATTGAGGTCCCATCAGAGTCAGGATCCGAAAATAACCCGATTAAGATTGAGGCTGACTCTGAGTCAGTTGAAGAATGGGTGGATCCGGGGGAGCCTGACACCGATTCTAGGGGGACTGACCCCAAGTGGATACTTTTTAGGTCTCGTAGGGGTTAGTAAGGGCTAGTTGTTAGAACTATTTTTTAGAATGCTCCATTTTTTATATAGAAGTTAACCTATCTAAACCACTTGTCCCTTTTTTATGATAGTGGTTATTAACCTTGTAAGCCTGATCTGTTTTGTAAGAATGGATATTATATGTATGTCTCGTGGTATTAAAAGTTATTCGTTTGGTTATGTGGTTGTTCTCCCTGTTACCCCTCTTCTAATTCTTGTCCAGGTGTTATACTTATTTCTGCTTGTGTTTGATCTCTGATGATCTGGGGTTGGGTCGGCAACGAGCCTGGAATGTCGCATTCAATTTGACCATTTAGGGGTGCCGCGGGCTCGTTGGGGTTCGGGTCGTGACATCTCTTGTTGATTTGATATCAGAGCAATGTCAGCTCGATCCAAGTTGGTCGAAGCCTGGAGTGATAAGGAGCGATGACCTTTGGGGTAGTTGACTAGGGAGACCTTAGCGAGTCATAGGTGTGAACGTGCTACGCGTGTCTCTAGATTGTTTGTTGTGATTGTTGGGTGAATTCAATATCCTGATAATTGAGTTGCAGGTGCATATGGATCTGAGGTAAGTGCATGAACCTTACTGATTATGAACTTGTGTTGCTTGTGATTGATTACTTGTTAAGTGAATTATCGAGATAATTCACTGCCTAGGATCATAGACTGGTGTAGTTGGCTTAAGTTTTTAATTTCTGAGTGGAATTATAGTGGGTAGGTAAGTGATAAAAACCCGAGAGAATGAGCTTGAGAGGTAGGCGATCAAGAGGTTAATCGAGTTCTCAGGGCAAAGCAACGATGGATCCAATAGTTGATAGAGTCATAAGGGCATTGGAAGAAGTTGGGAATCTCATAGGGAGGCTCAGGAATGCGCGGCCACTATAGCCCAGGCTGCTGAGGCTGCTGCAGCTGCTACTACTAATGGTAATAATGGAAATCATGGTCAAGGGCAAGTGAATCCGAATAGGCAGATGCCTCGGTTAGTTGAGTAGTTCTTGAAGTTCAAGCCCCTTAAATTTGATGGTAAAGGCGATCCTAAGGTTGCATTGCTGTGGGTAGAGGAATTGGAAAAGGCTTTTAAGGTACTAAGATGCGCCAAGGAAGATAAAGTAACCTTGGCGGTGTTTCAGCTCCAAAGAAATGCGAGTGATTGGTGAAAGGCCACTAGAGGAAGAGTATTCCCTGCTGGTACTGCCCAGACTTGGGTTGTGTTCGTTGAAGCCGTCAATGGCAAGTACTTTTTTGAGAGTGCACGGGAGCAGAAATTGGCTGAGTTCATGAGGCTTCGTCAGGGGCATATGACAATAGACCGGTATGAGGCAGAATATGCTAGATTGTCCAAGTTTGCCCCGAGGATGGTAGAGGACCCGTTGGATAGGGCCCGGAGGTTTCGAGATGGATTGAAGTCGAACCTCTGCAGCTAGATGATATCGCTGAATCTGAGGGACTATAATGAGATTTATGAGCGGGTCTAAGCGATTGAGCGTGATCTAACGGATAGGGCCGCTACTTCTGGATCAAGGTATGCCCCGGCTAGGGACAATCGCCACTTCGGGAAGAAACCGATGGCGGGAAATTGATGCTTTGTCTCTCTTATTAGGAGAAATATCGGGAAGCTGAACCACTTTCATAATGGCCCATGTCGATTGTGTGGGGAAAGGCATGAAAGTGGACCTTGCCCGAATAGGAAAGGAGCATGTTTCAGATATAGCAAAGTAGGCCATCATGTAAGGAATTGCCCCAACAATAGACAGGCTAGGTCTCCTATGCTACCGCCACCACCCCGGAATGGAAACCAAGTTGGAGCTACCTCGCTGAACGATAAGGTGTTAGTTTCGTTAAGATGCCCGGATTGTCAAATTGTGATTGTTGATAAGAAAGAAATGATAGACCTGACAGTTTTAACTATGTTTGACTTTGATGTGATTGTGGGCATGGATTGGTTAGTTAAATAGATGGTCGTAATGGATTATTGTAGTAGGGTAATCCAATTTAATCCGGTTGGACATCCTAGATTCAAATTTATTGGAAATTGAGGAGGAACCTTGGTTCCTTGGATTTTGTCACTGGAAGTGACTAAGTTATTGGACAAAGGGTGCCAAAGATTTCTAGCGGTTGTGGTCGATTTGACGACTGAAGAGTCGAGACTAGAGGACATAGCCGTGGTGTGCAACTTTCCCGATATCTTTCCTCAGGAATTGCCAAGACTGCTGTCACGCCCCAAACCAATCACGAGCGATACTAGTCAATTGACCGTGAATGGAACGAACTCGTGAATCATAAAATATTGTTAGAACGTCCCGTTCATTTTTAAATATGAAATGCATGCGGAAGCAATTCAACGAGACAAACCAAGCATTTAAGACAAACTGTGCACGTTGTATTTACAAGAGGGACTCGCGCTTATTTTACATGCTCTAACTCGGGCTTAAGTTCATACGATATTTTTCACATGCCTATTTCAAAGGCACTTCCGAAAACAAGCCATATAAACAACAAAATTTTGGCTTAGGTCCTTAGCTTTACTACGGCTATTCACTTCTTGCTCTCGCTCGCTCCTCCCCGCCTTCATCCACACGGCCGTCCTCACGCCCCACCCATGGCCGGTTCCGGAGCTGGCCCACCCATGTCATCGAAAGGACCGTTAAATCCACGAAGGGGCCCAATCCAGTCCCCGTCCGCCAGGCAATACCAAGCCACGTACGGGTGTGAGACAAGGTCTAACCGACCTTCGTCAACGATCACGTAGGTTGTAATCTTGCGGTAGGCACGGTTCTCACGGGCATCGATCACCGTCAAGAGCTTGGCTCTTATTTCAACCGGATTGGCAAATAGAGTCGGGGGTGACGCCATTTCTACGGACTTGAAAAAGAGGAAACAACGAGGAGTGAGTCGAGGGGATTCAACAAGTAAAATTTTACTAACAGGCGAGGACATATCAATCGTCATCACACGAAACATTCTTATCGTATCGGCCTCCGTGGACGATCAAACAACGACGTGCATAGCAAGCATAAAGCAAGGATTCCAGGCATGGCTAAGTCACGGTTTACCTCATGTGTCGCGTCTCGATTTCTAATTCGTGTTAGATAGCATGCAAAAACACGAACAAGGCAAATTTGTTATAGAGAACACAACATCGGAACACCAAGAACCGAGAACGGGGAAATCTCGTGATACAACGTATTTCAACATCTTTTCCCAGTAATAAAATCTCACTTACTCTAATAAAATAAGAACTAAAGAGTGGTGAACGGACGGGAAAGATAATGGTCTCGGGTCTCAAGCAACTCACGGTGTCGACCCTTTGTTCTTTCTCTCGATTTTCTCTCTCTCTCTGACGGTTTTCTTTCGGGGGAAGAACAACAATGGTGCTAAAATTTGTGTATGGAGGCCACTTTGGTGCCAAAACTTTCATTTAGATCACTTAAGTGCCAAAAGTTATGAAAAACGATCACTTAAGTGCCACTTCGCTGGAAATCCGACGTGGCGTTTTTTTATTAATTTTTCAAGCTGATGTGGCTCGCCGGAGGCACACGTGGCATTTCTTTTCTCGTTTTCTTTCTTTTTCTTCCTCATGGTTCTCTCTCTCTCTCTTGGCCGGTTGTGTGTGTGGGAAAAGTGTGTCAAATTTTTCCTAATGGCTTCTATTTATAGAGGAGTAAGGCTAGGGTTTGGATGAGGTAAGCGCGCATGTCATCCAACCATTAATAGCCTAAGTCAAAAATCATGATGAAGGTGGCCAATTATTTCTTCCCCTCTCTCTCTCCTCACCTTGGCCGTGACCCTCTCTCTCTCCTCCCCTCCTTGGCCGTGACTTCCTCTCCCTTTTCTTAGTCAATAATTGATGGTCTAGGCAATAAATAGCTTCATAATGACTTAGGATAAGAAGGAAGACTTTCTTGGCCAACATTAATGAATATCATAATGATATGGATAAGGTTTGACTTAGTCAAACTTTCTAGACTTTTTCCTAAATGGCTGATTCCTGTCCCAAATCGCTCGGATCAAATGGTTCTCGGAAAAATACGCACGTAACACCCAAAACGAACCCCGCATCATAATAATTTCTAAACTTTTCCTGAGAGTTTTCTCACAAAATAATTCCAATAATACCCTATCAAAATGGAATTTAATGTAAAAAGGCCCTCACAGTTGCCCAAACTTGGCCCTACAACAATCTAAGCCAAAATAATCCAAATTGGCCTTATCGGGTGGCTTGCGCACACGGCCGGGTCACCGGGCAAATTTGTCGGCCTGACCGGGCCAGTGGCCAAGCTGCACGGGCACATGGCCGGGCTACACGGGTAACGTGCCGAGCGGCTCGTCGGCCCGCACGGGTGACATGCTTGGTACTTGGCCGGCCGCATGGGCACCATGCCGGGTCGTATGGGCGAGAGGTCAGTTCTCGAGCAATCACGCACATCGGCCCGGAAATGGCGTGACACGCGACTCATGGCCATCTTTCTTGGACACAGGACAAGATCGAAATCGAATCTCACGGGTACGACTCGTGGCACGAGGATTTTATGCCCGACGCACGATTGGGCACATAGCCGGTCCATGGCTTGGCTGACGAGCACAATGGCCGGTCATGACCGGGCACATGGCCTTGGCCGTCGCGATCGGCAATTTTGCCCGGGCCGCGACTAAGCCACTAGGCACATGGCCTGGTACATGTCTTGTTCATGGCCTTCCTGACTTGATGCAACGTTTCGTGGCCGATTCGTGATCGGGCCACGTTCGAGTATCAACGATCCATGGTCGTCCATTGGTTGTCATGTAGCCTCATGGAATTTCAGTACCCCGAAATTAACCCATGGTTACCCGGGACTAATGCATGGCCTTACGGTATCACCCGCGATCGATACATGCCGACACCGGACTGATTCATGTTTATCCCGGACGAGTCCACTAACGGCCCTTTTGGTCGACAGGTCATCCTATGGTCATATTACCCTAATCATTTGCATAGTTAGGGTCGTTCCACTATCGATCTCTAGGCCAACTCATGGATAATTTTTTGATCGAATCACGACCAACCCTCAGTACACTCGTTCCGATCATGCTGTCTATTCCAATACCAACCCTTGATTCGACTTATCCGCTAATACACTTATCACCGGCTCTCGGCTTCCTAGGCCCGAAATCGAGGATGTCACAATTCTCTTTCTCTAATAAAAATTTCATCCTCGAAATTTAAACACATGCCTGGTTCCTCGAATAAATATGGATACTGCCGCTTCATGATTTCCTCACTTTCCCAGGTAGCTTCTTCTATACCTTGGTTGCTTTCCACCAATAGCTGGCGTTTCCTTGTAGTTGATAGGTTGCTAAAGTGACTTTATCTTTCTCAAAACATCGTAGAAGTTTAAACGCTTTCTGTAATTCATCGATCTAGGATTCCGCCTCTTCGGGATCTCCGGTTCCAACAAATTTCGGGGGTCGCAGCTTAAGAAATTGCTCAACCAATCCATGCGTTGTATGGTCACCATTCCCATTTGCCGCCGCCGCATTCTCGACTATAGGCAGTCGTCGTTGTGCTACTTGTTGCCCCAGCAATTCTCCCACGATCGCAAGAGCCTGCAGAATTTCGTCTATTCGAGGATCTTGCTTTGACTTTCCTTTCGAGGTCGAGGCTGGGTCCGGAGCACTCATACTGCTGTTGGTGACTTACTAAGGCTTTCTACAATGTAAGAACATGTCAGTAATCAAACTCAACAATCAAAGGTTTACTTACCAACCAATCAGGTATACAATCACATAATCACATGCACGGGGTGTTTCCTAGCTAACTACCCCAACTTTAGCACATCTTATCACTCCAGGCCTTTATTATTGCTTGGGTTTCAGAACCGTTTTCCACTTTTCAGTGCTCAGTTGGAGAATTCTCGTTCTTTAGCCGTCCTAGAAGCCTGCCGGGAGACGTTTAAAAATCAGGCCCTTCACTCCGGTGCCACTTCCTTTCAGAAGCCGCTCAATGATCAGGTGGTATATTTTTGTACCCCGGCGCCACTTACTCTAATAAAACAAGAACTAAAGAGTGGTGAACGGACGGGAAAGATAACGGCCTCGGGTCTCGGGCAACTCACGGTGTCGGCCCTTTATTCTTTCTCTCGATTTTCTCTCTCTCTCACGGTTTTTTGTCTTTTTCTTCCTCACGGTTCTCTCACTCTCTCTCTCTCTCTCTTGGCCTATTGTGTGTGTGGAAAAAGTGTGTCAAATTCTTCCTAATGGCTTCTATTTATAGACGAGTAAGGCTAGGGTTTGGATGAGGTAAGCGTGTGTGTCAATTGGGAGATGAAGTAAGTACGCGTGTCATCCAACCATTAATAGCCTAAGTCAAAAATCATGATGAAGGTAGCCAATTTTTTCTTCCCCTCTCTCTCTCCTCCCCTCCTTGGCCGCGGCTTTCTCTCCCTTTTCTTGGTCAATAATTGATGGTCTAGGCAATAAATGGCTTTATAATGACTTAGGATAAGAAAGAAGACTTTCTTGGCCAACATTAATGAATGTCATAATGATATGGATAAGGTTTGACTTAGTCAAACTTTCTAGACTTTTTCCCAAATGGCTGATTCCTGTCCTAAATCGCTCGGATCAAACGGTTCTCGGAAAAATACGCACGTAACACCCAAAACGAACCCTGCATCATAATAATTCCCAAACTTTTTCCGAGGGTTTCTCACAAAATAATTCCAATAATACCCCCTCAAAATGGAATTTAATGTAAAAAGGCCCTCACAATTGCCCAAACTTGGCTCTACAACAATCCAAGTCAAAATAACCCAAATTGGCCTTCTCAGGTGGCTTGGGCACACGGCCGAATCACCGGGAAAATTTGCTGGCCTGATCGGGCGAGTGGCTGAGCTGCATGGGCGCATGGCCGGGTGTGTGGCCGGGCCGAACGGGCGCAGCGTCGGGCTGCACAGGCAACGTGTCGAGCGGCTCGTTGGCCCGCACGGGCAACATGCCTGGTGCTTGGTCGGTCGCATGGGCACTGTGCTTGGTCATACGGGCAAGAGGTCGGTTTTCGGCCAATCATGCACATCGGCCCGGGAATGGCACGACACACGACTCATGGCCATCTTTCTTGGACACAGGACAAGATCGAAACCGGATCTTACAGGTACGACTCGTGGCACGAGGATCGAATACAATGGTTTGCGCACCACTGGGCACGTAGCCGGTTCATGGCCTGGCTGACGGGCGCGATGGCCGATCATGACCGGGCACATGACCTTGACTGTCTCGACCGACAATTTTGCCAAGGCCGCGACTAAGCCACTAGGCACATGGCCTGGTACATGTCTTGTTCATGGCCTTCCTGACTTGATGCAACGATCTGTGGCCAATTCGTGACCGGGCCACATTCGAGTATCAACGATCCATGGTCGACCCTCGGTTGTCATGTAGCCTCATGGAATTTCAGTACCCCGGAATTAACCCATGGTCACCTGGGACTAATGCATGGCCGTGTGGTATCACTTGCGACAGACACATGCCGACACCGGACTGATTCACGGTTATCCCGGACCGTTCCGCTAACGGCCCTTTTGGTCGAAGGGTCATCCCATGGTCTTATTACCCTAATCATTTGCGTAGTCAGGGTCATTCCACTGTCGATCCCTAGGCCAACTCATGGACAATCTTTCGATCGAACCACGATCAACCCTCAGTGTACTCGTTCCGATCATGCTGTCCATTCCAATATCGACCCTCGACTCGACTTACCCGCTAATCCACTTATCACCAGCTCTCGGCTTCTTAGGCCTGAAATCGGGGATGTCACAATTGCCACCTGAAAGAAAAGTGGAGTTTGTAATCGAGTTGGCCCTTAAAACCGAGCGAATCTCAAAAGCACCCTACAGAATGTTGTTGTCGGAATTGAAGGTTCAGATGGAGGAGTTACTAGATAAAGGTTTCATTCATCCCAGTGCATCTCCATGGGGAGTGCCAATCTTAATTGTGAGAAAGAAAGATAGGTCATTGAGGCTGTGTATTGATTATAGGCAGTTGAATCAAGTGACTATTAAGAATAAGTATCTACTACCGAGGATTGATGATCTTTTTGATCAGTTACAAGGAGCGTCAGTGTTTTCTAAGATTGATTTAAGGACGGTTATCATTAATTAGGGGTGAGCAGTTTCCGGCTCCGGGTAGGTTCCGCCTGGAACCTGGAACCTACCCTCGGGTACAGGTTCCTCAAAATGAGGAACCTGGAATCTACCCGTTAAAACCTGGAACCTGGAACCTACCCTGTTACAGGTTCCAGGGTCGGTTCCAGGTTCCAACAGGTTCTTATTTATTTATTTTTTATTTCATTTTTAGTTGATCAAAACGAAAATGAACATTCATAAAATAGAATACAAAAGATTAGTTATTGAAAAGTCACATTTTTCTTAAAAGAAAGGAAATAGAACGATAAACAGTAATTGTTGGGATGCAATACATATGACTTTAAATTCCAAGGTAAGATGCCACATTTTTCTCGACAATCCATATCTAAAAATAAGACCGGCTGTCAAATGTTTTCAAACTAGGCACCTTTCTCCTAAAAACGGCTCCAAGTCCTACTTCATTTCAATAGCATTCACATCCGATCTCACCTTTCTCTCATACATGCTGCAAAAGCACAAAAGTAGAAGACCAAAAGCTTCTTCGGTATCCCTTCCGGCATTAAATTTCTTCCTCCTTTAAACAGCCACGAGGTCAAAGGCACGCACAAATAATTGGTAGAATTACAAATAACACGACCTTAGCTGCTCCTTCAAAGACAACCAAAGTATTAAGACAATCTATATCAATTTATTGGTAAAATAAAATAAGTATTAAAAAGCCTACCACATATATTCATTCCGCTTCAACTGGTAAACTCTATTTACTGATGATATTCTCCTCATTCAGACAATCCATATCTAAAAAAAAGAAAGATTAAATAAAATATTCACTTATTAGATATATAAAAGGAATTACAATATATAAAGATATAAACATCACTTACCCATCTCAAATTTTTCTGCATTTTCGATGCATTCTTCAACAACAATTGGCACACGAACGGCTTTCAACCAATCTTGAGTGCAAATCAAATATTCTACTACTTTGGGAGTCAAAGAACTTCGAAAGCCATCAAGTACACGGCCCGATGTACTAAAAGTTGACTTCGAAGCAACAATAGTTATGGGAATAGACAAAACATCAACAGTAGTTACAGGAATAGACAAAACATCCCGAGCCATCAAAGATAGGATTTTATATTTTGAGCCACTAGTCTTCTACCACATCAAAAGGTCAAGATCAAGAATATTTTCATTTTTTTCTTCAAGATATTGATCAAGCTCAGATTTGTTGTCATTGTACACTTGTTGGTTTGAGTACATAAAGGTTCTTCGCCAAGTTTGGGCATCATACTTCTTGATCTTGTTACCTTCACTGCCACCGGCATCGGCATTGGAACCACAACTACTAGCACTCAAACTTTGGGCACCAAAATTTCGATCATTTGAAGCAAGAGAAGATTGTTCATAAAATTCATATAAACGCTCCAATGCGTCTTTCACCTTGTAATGCATCTCATTAACTTTCAATTCATCATCATAAATTTGTCCATACAAGAAATTCACGTAACTCAACTTGGCTCTAGGATCCAACACAACCGCAATCAACACCAACATATTCACTTTATCCAAACTCCCATAGTATTTGTCAAATTTCTCTTTCATTTTCATACCCAAAGCTTGAAGCTTAGGATCCAAAGAATCCGTTGCATCTTTCAAATATTTATACAAAAGAGCTATACCTTCAAAATAATCATTTGAGGTAACATATGAACTCTCCGACATTAGATTGGTGGCATCATAGAATATTTTTAGGAATTCTAAAAGAATAATGGCATTTTCCCAATCATCATCTTTAGGAAGATCATGGTTAAACTCACCGGCAAAAGCTTAATCGTCTTCTTCCATCCTTTCAAAAGCTTTTCCAAATTTTATGGTGGTGTCTAACATGAGGTAAGTGGAGTTCTATCTAGTGGCGACATCAAGAATAATTGAACCCTCGTAAGTAATCTTTTCACCTTCAATGCAAGATTTAAATGTGTTGGCTCTCATGGGAAAACTCCTCACACACGTAATCACGTTTTGTATACGTGCAATAGATTCCCGTACCATAGTCAAGCCATCTCTAACAATCAAGTTTAATATATAAGCAGTGCACCTCATATGTAAAACACTACCATCTAATATCAACAACTTTTCTCTTGAAAGTTTTTCCTTCAAATAACCAATTGCAACGTCATTCGAACTAACATTATCCACGGTGATTGTGGATACCTTCTTTTCTATTCCCCACTCGTTGATGCATTTCTCCACCATTCTCTCAATCTCCCTACCCTTGTGACTAGGTATCACTACAAAATTGATGATTCTTTTATGCAACTTCCAATTTTCATCAATAAAATATGCAGTGAGACACAAATAATTCAAGTTTTGAATAGAGCTTCATGTACCGGTCGTGAGTGCGATCCTAGAATTTATCTTCCCAAAGTAAGTCTTCAAACAAGTTCTTTCACAAAAATACAGCTTCATACAATCTTTAGCCACTGTAAAACGTGATAAATATTTAAAGAGAGGTTGTAACTCGGTAACAAACTCGTGAAATCCAACACGCTCAACCAAGGAAAAAGGTAGTTCATCAACTATGATGAACCGAGCGAGCATTTACCTACAACGTTCTTGATTAAATGACCATGTCGATAAGACACTACCAGTATTAGAACTTCCTCCTGCCTTGCCAGCCAAGTCTACATTATGCGGTACAAAGAATTTCTGCCTCTTATCAACATTGCAAGGGAACTTCTTACATGTTTTCAAATGCTTCCTTATTACGGAAGTACCATGAGCAACATTGTGCTTTAACTCAAACATACAATGAATGCACTTCACCTTATTTGTTTTTCCATCCCCATCTTTAATTCTTGCAAAATGATTCCAGCAATCGGATGTATATTTCTTATTAAAAGGAGGATGATGAGAATCAAGTACCTCGTTTGTTGCACTCGTGGTAGGGGATGGCTCTTCTTCATTTTCATCGCCGACAATTCAAATTCTGTGATCAAAGTCATCTCCTCACATCTCTCAACCTCCATTGACATGTTATCTTGAATTCTTGATAGTTGATATGTCAATCAAACAACACTGGCCAAGCAAACAACACGAGAACAGATTAGCCGATAGCACTTGAACAATCAATCAAACGACAAGAGAACAAAACAAGACAGCAGAAAAGAAAATGCAATTTGAATCTCAAGCAGCCATATTCCAAAGTTGCAACCATAATGGATCTTGAATGTAAAGGATGCGCGTTTACATGGGCAAATAATAGGAATTGGGATGCTTATGTGAAAGAAAGACTAGATAGAGCTCCATGCAACGTAGCCTAGAGAGTGACATCCCGGAAGTGGAAGCATACGCATTACCTGCTATAGACTCCGACCGTAGTCCTATCTTGCTAACTCTCTCAGCAGAACCTACAAAGAGAAAGAGAGAAATTAAGTTTGAAGCATACTGGCTTGACGATAATGAATGTGGTCAGTTAACAAAAAAGTTTTCTAATTGATATCGCATGAACTAACAAGCATTAAAGCAAGGAAAAGAAGTGGCATGTTGCAATTCTTGAGAAACAATAAGTCATTGCACAACTACGGACCATAGAAAAAAATTCAAAAATGGGTTACTTTTGGCCAACCTACAGCTGTATATAACCAAGAAAAGAAAAATGCGTACACATTTTACCACACGGAATGAACTCAAGTCATAAGCTTGACTACAAGTGCTTTTATTCTGAAGAGAAGGAAATCTATGATGGGAAGTCTCATAGAAGTTTAGGAATTGCCCACAAGATTATCAGGAACTATGCAAGAAACGTGCAAAAACCTAATGCAAAATCAAGAGGAATTGATTCAAGGCCTTGGATCGTGGAAGTTAGTATATTTTTCTCAGCAGAATGACTCTTGAAACCCATCATATTCATGAACCAAATTAGCACTCGCAGTATGAGTCCACACCATATATAAATGACAAAAAGATCTTTCTCAGGGGAGAAAAAGGTATCAACCCTCCTCTACTGAGTGAACTTCACTTAACTTCCTAAGAGCTTTACTTTTTCCTTTCTTGGCAACTACATTCATCTAGCATGACAAGCCCTCTTGTTTCTATCCTCCATCAATCTATAGCATTTCTAGCCCCTTACTTTCTATTCTCAATCATTCTAAGAAATAAGAAAAGACATAAGAGTTACAAGGGGGAAAACAAGCACTGGTTGGTCGTGAGCTACATGTGCACAAGCACAGTATCATGCAACGACTGAAGCAGTGATACATAACAATATGCTCGACTGCTTGTTATCAAAGATGGAAAACTGTACCTGGAAACCTTCACTGCGAGCAACATTAATTATGCTCTTCCTTGTAATACCTGGTAGGATCGTCCCTCTTATTGCAAAAGTACTGATAACTTTATCCTACAATTGCATCCCAATCACATTATTAGCTAAAATTATCTTTTCTGCACATAATGATGTTATATGCAAGTGAAGATAGTTGCAAAACATTTACCACTCATCATAGTGTGACAAGAAAAATCACCAATCCAAAAGCATTCAATTAAGATATCTGAAGACATTGGTTTAGGATACCAATGCAACAGAACAGTCAAAAAACATGAGGACATTGTGACTGCCACGACTTTCAAATTTCACTTATGCCACTAGAAAGTAGAAAAACAATGTTTACAACCCAGATTGTTGCAAAGAGGGACATTAGAGTCTAAATAGCTCCAGTCCAAATAAAACAGTGATTACTTCATGTACATAATTAGAAGAAAGAAGTTTCTTCACACTCCCATATGTCAATTTCTGTTCACAGCAAAGTTACGCAGAAAATATTTGTCCTCATTTATCAAGGCAAATCGATATAGTGCACTTCTTTTCCTTTTCTTTTCCCTGAGAAAACTTTTTCTCCTGGTTGGTGTAATTACAACTGAACAACATTGAAGGACAACCAAAATGGAAAAGGAAAAATCTAAATCAAACATACAATTTCATTCCATACAATACAATCAAACACCCCCGGCTCCCTCGAAAAAAAGAAGAAGAAGACGGTGGTGAGAGGACGTTACGTACTAGAGCGACGGAGCTTCAGAGGAGGAAGACGGCGGCGAGCCCGAATAATCGGAGCGAATCCGTGTGGAGAGATCACAGGACCTGCGGCGAAGAAGGCGGAGTGAGGTGGAAATGGGAGAGAACCGTGGAAGCGGGAGCGAGGGCAAGGCGGAAGCGAAAGCGGGAGCAAGGAGCGAGGCGGAAGCGGAAGCGAGAGGGAGCCTTGGAGGGACGATGATGGAGGATCGGGCAACGGGTGTGATTCAAGAAGAGAAGGGAGCATTTGGGAAATTAGGGTTTCTAAATCTAACTTTATGTTTTTGGTTCCGATTTTGGTTCCAGGTTCCGATTCTCGGATTCAATTCAGGTTTCGGTTCCTATAGGAACTGGGAACCGAAATTGGAACAGCCGGTTCCTAAAAATGGGGAACCGGGAACTGGACCCTCTGTCCATGAAACCTGGAACTGAACCGGATTCATCGGGTTTGATTCTCCGGTTCCCGGTTCTACCCTGGAACCGCACTCACCCCTACCACCAATTGAGGATTAAGAAGGAAGACATATCAAAGACGGCTCTTAGGACGAAATATGGACATTATTAGTTTACAGTAATGCCGTTTGGATTGACTAATGCCCCTGCTACCTTTATGGACTTGATGAACTGTGTGTTTAAGGGGTTCTTGGATCAATTTTTCATAGTCTTCATAGATGATATATTGGTATATTCGAAGAGCTCGGTAGAGCATGAGTTACATCTAAGCAAAATTCTACAGACGTTAAGAGAACACGCACTTTACGTCAAGTTTAGTAAGTGCGAGTTCTGGCTTAATCGAATGGCGTTCCTTGGACATGTGATCTCTGGGGATGGAATCTCAGTAGATCCGGCAAAGATTGAAGCCGTGGTAAAGTGGCCGAGATCGATGACGATAACAGGGGTTCGAAGTTTCTTGGGTCTGGCAGGGTACTATAGATGTTTTGTGGAAGGATTTTCAGCTATAGCAATACCGTTGACACGCCTACTAAAGAAGGAAACAAAGTTCGAATGGACCGACAAGTGTGAAAGGAGTTTTCATAAATTAAAACATAGGTTGACAACTGCGCCAATATTAACTATTCCATGAGGACCTGGAGGGTATGGGATTTACAGTGACGCGTCTTTGAAAGGACTAGGATGTGTGCTTATGCAACGTGGACGAGTAGTGACATACGCTTCACGGCAGTTGAGATCGCATGGATTGAACTACCCGACGCATGATTTGGACTTGGTTGCGATAATCTTCGCCCTTAAGATTTGTAGGCATTATTTGTGTGGAGAGAAATTTCATATATATAAATGTTGACCATCAAAGTCTTAAGTACTTATTTTCCCAAAAGAAACTTAATATGAGACAGCGTTGTTGGATGGAATTGCTCAAGGACTACGATTGTGATATATTGTGTTACCCCGGAAAGGTTAACCGAGTAGGGGATGCGTTGAGTTGGAAGTCGAACATCGTGCATTTGATGGTTAAGGAATGGACTTTGTTGGAAGGAGTGCGAGACTCAGAGTTTAAGTTCGAAATAAGTCAAGTCTCGAGTTTGCTGGCTCCATTAAGGATCGAACCAGAAATCTATGCTAAGATCAAGGCTTTGCAATTTACGGACTAAGAGATTCAAAGGATTTTGGAAATGGACGCTCCCAAGAGGAAACCAAACTTCCAAGTATCCAAAGACGAGATCTTGAAGTTCCGAGAAAGGTTGTGGGTACTAGACGATGCAGAGCTTAAGGAGGAAATCTTGTCGGAAGCACATCGTAGCAACTATAATATTCATCTGGATAACACTAAAATGTATCAGAACTTGAGACAGCATTATTGGTAAAATGACATGAAGGTAGACGTAGCTAAGCACGTAACCAAGTGCTTAACATGCCAACAAGTGAAAGCACAACATTGCAAGCCTGGAGGACTGTTGCGATCTTTGGAAATTCCTAAATTGAAGTGGGAGCATATTACTATGGATTTTGTAATGGGATTACCAAGGAGCCAAAGAGGTCACGATTCCATTTGAGTGATCGTTGATAGATTGACAAAATCAGCGCATTTTCTAGCAATGCAAAAGGATTTCATAAAGGAAAGATATGCTGAGTTGTATGTAAGACAGATAGTTCATCTGCACGGGGTGCCAGTGACGATCACTTTGGACTGTGATCCCAAGTTCATTGCTAATTTTTGGAAGAGTCTTCAGACGGCAATGAGAACGAAGGTACAATTTAGTACAACTTATCGCCCATAGACAAATGGCCAGTTTGAAAGGACGATTCAAACTTTAGAAGATATGCTTCGGGCATATGTATTGGACTTTCAAGATAAGTGGGAAGAGCAGTTACACTTGATGGAATTTGTATATAATAACAGTATTCAGCAGAGTATTGTGATGACGTCATTTTGAGGCATTGTATGGTAGGGCATGTAGAACACCCGTGTGTTAGGATGAAGTTGGAGAAAGAAGTATAATGAGCCCCAAGTTGGTTCAGCGATCAGTTGAGGTGGTTAACATCATTCGTGAAAGGTTGAAAACCGCACAAAGTTGCCAAAAGAGTTATGTGGACCGAAGACGGAGACCGTTGGAATTTCAAGTAGGAAATCACGTTTTTTTTAAGGTATCACCCATGAGAAGATTGTCATGAGTTGGCAAGAAAGGAAAGTTGAGTCTGAGATATGTAGGGCCCTTACTGCCGAATTTGTCTCAAGTGCACAATGTGTTCTACGTGTCGATGTTGAGGAAGTATGAACCGGACCTGACCTATGTAACACCCCAAATTTTGACTCAATTCCTGAATCAATAAAACGAGTATTATTTCTCATTTCATTTTAGTAAATCTCGTTCAGAGCTGATCAATCTTGGGATACTGACTAAATGAGAATGGTTAATTAGGAGATACGGTACGTGGACCAAGGACCCGACCGCCAGCCTGGCATAGATTTCGAGAAACGATGAGAAAATATTTTGGATCAATGTAGGCCGATCTTAGGAAGATGATGAGTTTGATTTGGCCAAGGCCAATGATGTACGAACGGATAGCATGTGATTCTGTACGACCGAAAGTACACGTGGCCAATAAATCTCGAACTTAAACCGAATGATCGTAATCTTTGGAACTAGTGATAATTTTTCTCGTTTTCCCAATAATCGAGGCCGTGATGACTCGGATAACCTTAGGTCATACGCGTGCCCTTAAACAGCTGCCCGTTTATGAGAGACATCGAAAATTTGAAATTGAGCAAGATTTGATCGCGTAATTGGGCCCGAATTTCAATGTTGATTTTCGAGAGCTTAATAAACTATTTTTACGGAATTGACGCCATATTATGTTGGCCAATCATATTTGAGGTTGGTATGGTAGAAAATTGAAATTTCAACCTAGGACCGGAAAAATGAACGTTTTGCCCCTAACCTATTTTTGGATTCCGAATTTTGGACTTGAAATTTGGAATTAATTGAATTGGATTCTTCAGCTCAATTATTGGATCAAGGACCAAAATGCCCCTCAATTATTTGGATAAGAACAAAAGTTGGCCATTTGATCAAGGGTAAAATGGGAATTTGCCTAGGATCTTGACAAGTGTCCCCTTTTAGCCCCCAATAGTTGACCCATTTGACCATTCTCTCTCCTCATTTCCTCCCCCTCAGCCGGCCGACCCACCCTCTCTCTCTCCCTACCGATCAGTCCCTCCACTGGTCCTCCTCCTCCGCTGTTCGTGCAAGTCGCCATAGCCGCTCACCGCCGCTGTCCGCCAGTGCCGCTGCTCCGCCTAACCTCGCCTCGCTAGCATCACCATCCCGTCCGTTCTGCCCCTCTCTCTTTCTCTCTCCCTCTCGGCCGTGAGACCACCGTGGACGCCGAGCAAGCCCCGCCGGACCGCCGCTTGCCATGAACCGCAGTCTGTGCAGCCGCCGACCGACCGCCACCACCACTCACCCTAACCGAACCACTTCCCCTTTGCCACCATCACCATCACCTTCGCCACCTTTAGCCGCCGAGCTGCCTAGCGCCGCCGTGAGCCGCGCCGCCGTTCGCCGGAACGCTGTCGTCAATTAAGCCATTCACTGGCTATTGGCCGCCCGATCCCGTCAGCTAGGTTTAGAATTAAGTGAGTATGATTTTCTAAACCAGAACTAGGTTGGCGTATATTTTTAGATGGGTTTAGTTTAGACTATGTTACGCGACTTCCGGTGATATTGGTACCGTTGATTTAGGACTATTGTCGTGAGGATTTTGGAGTATCATTAGGCTGATTTGAACGAGAAATTGAGACCGGGAATAGGCCAGGTAGTGGCTGTCCACGTAGTGATATGTTGGGCTAAAATGGTTAAATTGGGTATTATGTATCTAAATTGCTAGGTATGCCTGGGTTGAGTGATTAATAGTTGTTTGTGCTCAATTTTGGTAAATCTGATAATACCATGTCGTGTGATCGTGTGGCCGATCAATGCGAAGTGTGATTGGCCAAGTGATGGCTTGAACTATTTCCCTGATTGTTGAATTGAGCATTGGGCCGCACGGTATTAAGTAGGCCAATTGAGCACGTCATTGTGGCAATGATTGATTGAATATCTAAGTGTGGTATGTAACGCTCATGTTGAATTGTATTGCATTTCATGGCCATGCATTGTATGCTGAGAATGAGGTATGAGTTGAAATTGTGCGAGAATACGTGCCTGACATGAGCATGTGATCACATAATCCCCTTAATGCGTGTTACGAGGGGTTCAGATAAAACTGGCTGTATGTGCGTGTGATCACAAATCACCCTAATGCGCGATACGCGGGGTTGAACCCATCATGATGCGTAGGTTTCTCAATTCGTGGTGTCGAATCGTGTTTTGGTCTCTGGGGATTCGGCTGAGAGAGCTGAAGTAGATGTGAGGTCTCCGTCTTTTGTTGTTTTAGATTTAGTCGATGCGTGGAGTGCTCTATGTTCGAGTGTGTTGTGTACTGGCGCTCTGCTCGGGCATCTCGCCGTGTTAAGCGAATGCATTGCGCGAGTTCTCTTGTTGAATTGTTGGTGTTTTTTATACGGTTTTGATGAGTTTGGACCCGTTCGGAGTTTTGATGTCTCGCATGAAGGAGTTAGTGATTGGGATCCGTTAGCCGTTCCTTCTCCTGATGGTGAGCTGACTAGTGCTGAAACGGGCCCTATGAAGTCAAGCCTTGCAGCTGCACCTGCACCTGTACTTGTACTCACATCCATGGACCTCAAGCCTATGGAGGTCAAGCCCGACTTGAAGCATGAGGAGTCACACCAGGGGGCCATCCATATGGAGCCGGAAGTTGAGCATGAGCTGATTGAAGAGTTTGAAAATTGTGAAGAAGAGTTTGAAGAGGAGTTTGAAGAAGAAAAACCCGAGGAAGAACCGCCGATTGAGGTCTCATTAGAGTTGGGATCCGAAGATAACCTCATTGATATTAAGGCTGACTCCGAGTCAGTTGAGGAATGGGTGGATCCGAGGGAGCCTAACACTTATTCTAGGGAGATTGACCCCGAGTGAACACCTTTAGGTCTCGTAAGGGTTAGTAAGGGCTAGTTGCTAGAACCATTTTTTAGAATGCTTCCTTTTTGGTATAGAAGTTAACCTACCCAAACCACTTACCCCCTTTTGATAATAGTGGTTGCTAACCTTGTAGGCCTGATCTATTTTGGAAAAATGGATATTGTATGTATGTCTCGTGGTATTGAAAGTTATTCGTTTGGTTATGTGGTTGTTCTCCCTATTACCCTTATTCTAATTCTTTTCCGGGTGTTATACTTGCTTCCGCTTGTGTTTGATTTCTGATGATTTAGGGTTGGGTCGGCGACGAGCCTGGAACATCGCATTCAATTTGACTGACTTAGGGGTGCCGTGCACTCGTTGGGGTTCAGGTCGTGACAAGATTGCTCTTCAACTTACAGAAAATGAAGAACGAGTTTGTTTTGCACAACAAATTAAATTACACAAATCAACCCCTTCTTTATTTATCTCAATATTAGTGATTAAATTTAGAGCTTGTTGTGATGGGTGCCCCAATCATTGATGCAATATATCAATCTTTTGTCCCTTGACTCCTTGAAAAAGCCGAATGAGTATCCATGCATCCAAGAAAATAAACCCCTTCTTGAAGATTACCGACTCCAATTGATCTCTTCGAGGCTAGGTATCTATACGACTCATCGAGAAGAGAAGAACTTTACCGAGCATTGCAAATTCGAACTCAACTTTTTGATAAAAATAAGGTTGCACTTTTAAAGTTTAGACATATATCAAATCGTGCAAAATAAAGTGAGGGCTTAAATAAGCAACACTTCTTTTGGTAGGGTAAGCCACTTTTTCATATGGAGTTCGTATAAGATATGCCCTAGTGAGGTTCCTCAGTTAATTTAGAAGCAAAATCTGCCCGCACATGTTTGGAGGCTCCGGTATCAATAATCCAATTTGTGGAAAAATCATTAGGTCAATTGAGCTTACCCGAGAGTTGTTCATTAAAAATGGCCGGTTTCATTGCTATTTGTAACAATGCGGGAACTGCCACTGCTAGTCTGTGCGAAGTGTATGCCGTGGGAGCATTCCTTTTGTGTGCCTTTCCACTTTGTCTTGTCTTGCAATTATAAGGATATCCAATTAATTCCTTGCAAAAACTTGCACAGTGGTCATATTTATGTTTCTTGGACGGTATATTCCTAGGGTCTCCTCTTCTAATTGTGAAAGCAACATCCTCAATCTTCTCTTCCCTCCGCCATACAATTGATTGTTGACGCTCCTCCCGGGTGATCATAAAATAAATCTTATTGAGGGACGGACGTGGCTCGAGGTTGAGAATTTGGGAACAAACATCCCCATAGGTTTCAACATTGAGGCCTATAAGAAACTGGTAGATCTTCTCCACCTCCTTCTTCTTTGCATACTTTGTGTATGCTGCACAAGTGCATTATTGGACGTTATCATAGTCACCGAGTTCATCTCATATGACCTTCAATTTGGTGTAATATTCCACCATAGAGAGTCCTCCTTACAATCTCGGTTTTGATCTTGTGGATGCGAGGTCTATTACCTTGGGCGAATATGTCCTTGAGCTCATCCCACATTACCTTTGCTTCCTCTGCATATGCCACGCTTCCCATAGACACTTGTCGAGGGAATTAAACATTCACGAAACTATCACGGAATTACAAATGTCCCAAGAATTAAAATCGAGTGCTGTCAGATCTGGCATCTCTAGCGACGTCGATAAACTTGAGTTTATTTTTAGCTATGCCTGCGTCGTTGCCTTCTACCATGTTGCATAGCTATCCCAAGTCAATACACATGAAACTATCTGCATTGTCGGAAGTGTCAAGATAATAAGGTGAGGAAGAGTCAATCACACCGAATTGTATGGCGTGTTTTAAATCCTCTACTCTCATACCATGAGAAAATCTAATTGCTTGCTTGTATTGTTCATCATACAAAACAAATATTTATACAAATGATTGCTTAACATCAAGGAAACGAAAATCACTATCAAATATTTCTTACTAATTATAAAAGATATATCAAATATTATGCTAACTAAAAAAAAATGTTAATCTTAACTAATGATAAGAGATCAACCAAATATTAGAATAAGAGAATGCAAATCTTTAGCAAATCTTCCGCATAGATACCTCTAATTTGCAAACGCGGCGTTTTGGCATTTTTCAATATGAATTTATATAAGGAAATTCTACCGTTTGATTCTTTATCGAGTTAAAAATTCTCTTTCACGCAAGTGGCATTTTTCAATTGGAATAGATTGACATTGGAAGATATGTAGAGTATACCTAACTTTCGGCGTGATGATCATAAAATTAGTTGTAGCATGCAAGTTATGATAAAAAGTCATAAAGCAACCTTAATGAACATTTCAACTACCTCGTCATTCCTACTATTTTCTCTTGTCATAAAATGAGGGAAACAACTCTCTCCCTAAATCGATGAAAGCGTGAATTATGACTTTTCCAACACATTAGACCGAGATGCTATCGAATTTTCAAATATTAAATCTAAATCAAGAACCCTTCAAAACAGTAAAAGAATATGTTTACTAAAAATCTTAAAACCTGTCACAAAAGAATAATTGGTTCTAAATTTACAAAAAGTGTAATCAAATTCTAAAACTTGCCAAATTGATTCATTCGAGTCCTAAAATTAACACCATCTATTTTACTAACGAAAAATGTTGATGTGGCTTATTTTAATATTTTCTCTTTCCTACATGGCGATGACGTGACTAAAATATGAAACATATGACTAAAACAACGTTAGTTTGCCCCACCATTGCCGGCGATGGTAGGGCGCCGGCGGCAATGACTTGCATCCCTCCTCGCCAGACTTCTCCTCCTCTCTTCCTCCCCTTTTCTTTTTAAAAAATTCACATCAGTATTTTCTGTTAGTAAGTTTAACAGTATTAACTTTAGGAATTGAATGAACCAATTTAATAAGTTTGAGGACTTGATAGAACTTTTTATAATTTTTAGGACTCAATTACACTTTTTTGACAGGTTTAGAATTTTTAGTGAACATCTCAATAATAAATTCTTTGCAATACATTAATCAATGGGCTTTTGCATGGTACGGTAGCAGCAAAAGAATCATTAGACAAGCGAAGTTATGATGTAGCATTTATATATCTAGCTGCTGCATTCATTTCAATAGGAAGTACAAGTTCTTATTTCATGACTCGATTTATGGTGTAACTATAGATCTATTGAAATGGGTCCAAAAATCTTGATGAGGCCACCGGAATTAACTAAGCGGGTCAATTCGGGTTGGGTCATTTTTCACCCGACCCGACTTGACTGTTTGACGGGCTTAAGGCGTAATTTA
The DNA here is from genome assembly GCA_031216185.1 of Syzygium aqueum. Classification (NCBI taxonomy): domain Eukaryota; kingdom Viridiplantae; phylum Streptophyta; class Magnoliopsida; order Myrtales; family Myrtaceae; genus Syzygium; species Syzygium aqueum. The sequence goes on from CM062232.1 coordinate 33,118,294, forward strand.
TATAAATCCTTATTTAACTGGGTAATCTCTTTTCTTTCCTTTTCAATCGCAAAGATTTCTATGTCACGACTTGACTCGTTATCGTCGTGATTTATATCGAAAGCCCTCGTGTTCACGGCATCGAACACGACTCAAGGGTTTATCGAAAGCAATTGCGCTGTGGTGTGGCCAAGAGGTGGTCATGGCGTGCGTCTCTATCATCATCGTCTATGGTCACATGCCGCTCGAATTGACCTTTCCTAAATCACCCAATTGAAAGGACAAGAATCGATTCCAAAATCCACAAGTCCAAAAACCAGGGGAAAAATCTCGCCGCAGCCTTCTTTGATTCGGCCTGGCCCGTTGCTTCTTTGACTATCTAGAGAAAAGTCTTGGGACGGTTCGGGATTAGTTCATTCGACCAACTAACAACTGCCAACAAAACCGATTGTGTCTCGAAAAGGAACGGATTATGTCCGATTCATCACATGTCGAGAATCGCAATTTGGACCGAACATCCATCTTTGGGACGCGAAAAGAGATCGATTCTTTCGATATTTTCGAGTCTTCATTTAGATTCCGAGGACAAGGAATCCTGCCCTTTTCTAGTGTACGAATCAAAGGATTTGACGGTCATCTTTGCACCCAAGGGACGCTGAGAACAACCGTTAATGGCTCCGTATCGTGCATGATTCGTGCGATTTGACTTTCTTTTGGGACCAAAAGTTTGAAAACCTTTCCCAAAATTGATAGGTAAAGTGGCTTTATGGGATCGAATTGCGATTTTAAAGGTAGATATATTTAGTTCTAAATATATGACGAAAAGCAAGACTTTGCTTGTCTCGGTGAAGAATTCGAACAAGCTCAGCGTAAAAGAAGAGTCATCCATTTGACTTGGGAAAAATTGCCCAAAAAGTCTAGAATGTATTGCATTTTTTAAAATTTAGTTCTAAACCTTTTTTTTTTTATAACCCAGAGAACCCCCGCACGGCCGACAGCCGGGGAGTAAACCCTGGGGGCGACACGTGCTAGCCACCACACACGTGCCACCGGTTAAGTCACCCTGCGACGCCCGGGATTCGAACACTCAACCTTTTGTGAGAGGAAGAGTGCGCGTTCCAGCAGCGCCACCCAGGCGGGTGGTAGTTCTAAACCTTTTGATAATTAGCAAAACCTAAAAATGTTTAGGGTTCTATTGATAAAATCGAAAGGTTTATAACTGAATTAGTAAAAGTACCTCGGGTTTATAACTTTTTGGATAATTTTTCAATTTGACTTGTGTCTCTGTGCCAAAAGCAAGCGATTTAGTTCTAAACCCATTGTACGTATGCATAAACTTTTGAATTTTGCAAATTTAATCATAAACCCTTTAGCGTAGTTTTGATGTAGTTCTTTCATGTTAATTTTCTCTTGAAATCGTTGATGTCGCGGAATAGCACATAGGACGGCTAGCGATAACTAGACCGTCACATCGACAATTTTTAGCAAAAATTGACCTGGGGACTACATTGGATTTTTGCGTAAGCGTTCATAACTAAATTGACAAAGTTGAAAACTTTAAGACCGAATTGGTATCGTAGAACAGGGTTATGACTAACTGGATTATTATTCTAGACAACGCCTCGGTTTCGAAAAGAAAGCTGACTTTCGGAATCGTGCCAAGAAAGAAAGAGAATTCTCGGACCATGTTTAATTTGCGTTTTAAGCGGGTCTCGCTTAATTCCATCCTGGTTGATTATCCTTGCCTCCTTATCTGCATGACTGCCAATCGTTCAAAGCAAAGAAGAGAATCCCTCCTTGGATGTTTCGCTCTCTTTGATTTAACATACACGGCACAATTTGGATTAAGTGTGCATTTGATAATTAATTTATTCTCGAAAATAATTTCTGTTCAGAAATAATTTTTTTTATTCCGTTCCTAGAAACAATTTTTAAGAATTTGAAAGCGTTAGGTAACTGCCCAAAATTTTTATTTCTGGAATAGAAAAAGAATATAAATGCTTTTGATAACTATATAATTTTTTTTAATAATATTTTCATATTTCTTTCTTTTTTTTCTTCTTCTCCTTCCTTGGCCCATGGCTAGGGCCGGCGAGGGCGTTGCGGCCGTTGTCGGCGAGAGCGAGGGTTGGACCCTCGCGGCCTGGGCGATGGTGAGCCTCACCCAAGCCGCGAGGGTCCAGCCCTCGTCCTCGCCGGCCATCGGCCACAGGCTAGGAAAGAAGAAAAAGAAAAAAAAATTATTTTTCATTTATGAGTTTTGTTCCCAGAATTAAGAATCAACTTTTTTTTTATTATATATTCTGTTCCAAAATTGATTCTAGAAAAAAATTTATGCCTGGGACCAAAAAATTTATCAAACGAATTTCTGTTCTTTTATTTGTTCCTGAGAATAAAAGAATAGAATCAAGCATTGTTTGATCGAATCTTGTCTTGACTGTTAAGACAACCTCCCAATCCATGTTTGGGACATCATAGAACCCATTTAAGGATCTAATTGCGCCGGAAAAGGAAAACCTGGGACTTAAAAGGGGATTTACCCTTTAAATTTGTATTCGAGATCGATAGATTTTTTGGTTACAACGACGTGGCGAGTCATTGGAATCATTGCTTTGAAATTATCATGTTGTTGAGTTCGAGATCGAAAACAAGACAAGGAGTTGCAAAAGCCGTCTCTAGGACAACTTGGATCTTCAGATGTTCCATGGTTGGTCGATTGTTGTCGAGATTGCATTCGATTGCAATGGTGTCAAGGAGACGAGATGATTGAGGTCGACGATTGATTCGTGGTACCTTCATAAAAGTACCATTTTTGTGCATTATTTCCCAACATTGCACCATTTGAACATTGATTTGTCAATGGAAATTACACATACGAGCGACTAGGGACGGGAAGGACACTTGTGGCTAACGTCTCTTGTGTTCTTAACGCGCTTAAACAGTGAAAAATTATCGGTTGCTTTTAGAGTGCACTGTTCAGCACTCAAGCAACTTTGTACCTAAAGACGCGATTTTGAGGACTTTTGTCTGTTAGGTAATCCGGATAGGAAAACAAAATATCATGATTGGTGTTTGGTGACGTCTTCTGGACTGGATATATCTAGACAAAATTCCATACAAGAAATCCAGATTATGGGTGGGATAAACCCAAATTGAATGTCTATATTTTAAAAAACGACTTAACAATTTTCTTCCAAGATATAGTGATGGATTGACGCAGTTGGCTTCCCTGGCCATCATGCGAGGACCACCTTCATGGTAACTAATTATTGTCACTTCCGACCAATGTGCGATCATCATCGCCTCTGTTTGTCGATCAGTCGATCGTGTTTTGACGACTGAGGGTGAAAATGAGAAGTTATGCGTCATATGACTATCGCCATCGAAGAACGCAAATCATTTCACGAGTGCGCCAAATCCTTCGAGGTTGTCGTCCACAATAGAGGCCTGTCCACCGTCATTTTCTTGCTGCCCCGGTGCTGCCCACTGGTGCATCTCTATCCACCTCCTTTTCAGCCTTTACTACCTCTACATCGGCTTCGATGTCAAGTGGCACCCGAGCTTTGTGCGTGCCGTCCACCACCCTATCGGCTGTACATTGGCTGTTTACGCCTTGGTTACTAGGAGCGCGCATAGAATCCATTCTAGAATAGAAATTCTGTTCCATAATGGATTCCGGAATAGAAATGCGTGTGTTAAAAAATTTCCGAGATGCATTCTGGAGCAATTTTCACATTTTGAAATAAAAAAGCATTTGTTAAAAATACTTGATTCCAGAATACATTCTTGATTCCATAATGAGTTTTTGACAAGAAAAAAAGAAGCTACTTTTTATAGCTTCTCTCTTCCAGAATGCATTCTCCCTATTTTCTCTCTTTTTCTCACTATTTTTTTTTTCAGAAAATGCATAAAAATTGAAAAATTCCAGAAAAATTCATAAAAATTTCCAGAAAATAAAAAAATTCAAGATTTTGAGTAAATAGGAAATTTGGTGATTTTTTTAAAAAATATAAAAAATAAAAAATTTCAAAATTTCACATAATGGCTTAGAATACATTTGGGTACCTATTTTGAGTGAAATTTAATTTTTTTGAGGTGCCCAAAAAAATAAAAAAATAAAAAAATTCAAAACTTCACAAAATAGTTTAGAATACATTTGGGCACCCACTTTGAGTGAAATTTATTTTTTTTGAGATACCCAATAAAATAAAAAAAATCAAAAATTTCAAAACTTCACAAAATGACTTAGAATACCTTTGGCCACCCACTTTGAGTGAAAATTAATTATTTTGAGGTGATAAAAAAAATAAAAAAAATAAAAAATTCCAAAATTTCACAAAATTGCTTAGAATACCTTTGGGCACCCACTTTGAGTGAAATTTAATTTTTTTGAGGTGCCCAAAAAAATAAAAAAAATAAAAAATTTCAAAATTTCACAAAATATCTTAGAATACCTTGGGCATCCACTTTGAGTAAAATTTAATTTTTTTGAGTTGCCCAAAAAAATAAAAATTTCAAAAATTCACAAAATGATTTAGATACTTTTGGGCACCTACTTTAAGTGAAATTTAATTTTTTTGAGGTGCCCAAAAAATTCAAAAAATAAAAAATTTCAAAATTTCACAAAATGTTTTAGAATACCTTTGGGCATCCACTTTGAGTGAAATTTATTTTTTTTGAGGTGTCCAAAAAAATAAAAAAAGATTTCTGTTCCAAAAATCAATTTTTGGAGCAGAATTAGTCATGTTTTACCAAACGGATTTCTCCTCCAAAAATTAATTTCCGGCAAGAATTCTAGAAATCAATTTTTGGCAAAAATTTGATTTCTGGAGCAGAATGGTTACTATTTGCACCCTAGATTGCCGTGAGCACTAGCTTCCCAGTCACTTCGTGACACCCTCGGTGACTTGAGGCTCATTCTCATCGGTGTTTGAATCGCCTTTGATATGGTGAAGCTGAGCCAGGATTACGATCTAAAGGTTGAGATGCGGTGGATTCGGCAAAACCAGCGGCGAAGGAGATGAACCGGAGGGAGCTAAAGATAGCAAATCTGAGATGCTGGCGAGGGAGTCGTGAGATTTAGATATCGCGAGAAATTGCATTGAGATTTTCAAAGATTTTTAATACTATTTTGGATTGCCCCAAAATGTGATGGGATTTTCTACAATATGGAGTATAATTGGAGGACTTCCAATCCATTCAATTCCATCTAAATCTAAACGACCAAACGCGATATAATGTTCTGCTTTGCAAATGCTCAACGCTAAAGGTAAACCTCCATTTACTTTGGCTTTGGAGTTTTTAAAGAAAGCAACTTTAGGGGCTTGTGAATTTTTTTGTTTTTCAACTTTCGGTTGCTAAAATATCTAAATTCCAACTCTATTATCACAAGTAGAGCACAGAGGGGTTATCTCACTTGGGGTCGCGTGACATTGACTTTGCGTCGCCTAGGGTCATGCGACCTCAGAGGCTGATCACCCGGGGGTCGCGCAACGTCGGCACCACTTAAGCTATGCCAATTAAGTACTTGGCGACGTGTTTATCAAATACTATTTGCTTTTCGCGAAATTTTCTAAGCCATATAGTTTTTGGGTTTCTTTTTGCCTAGCTTTTTTCGACACGCACGGGGTCTCCTAGGTCGCACGTGATTGGCCAGCTAGCCCACCCACGCATCGTTCATCGTACAACCATCGCAAGACCAACACGTACCACATCATTTTTTTTCCTCCTTCTTTTGGCTTCAATTGAATTTTCCTTTTTCTCGATATTTCTTCTTCTTCTTTTTTCCTTTTTCTATTTTCCGAAAAATAAAAATGTGTGCGCTTATTAGTGGCGTCCGACGGAATTTGTGGAATTACGGAGCGCCTCTTTTGTAATTTCCCTCCTCCCCACGCGCTATGATCATTTTCCCTACATTTTAGGTCTTGTGTGGTTCCCCGTCCGGTCAATAATACCCGAAAAAACAAAGAGAGAAGAAAGGCACTTTTATTTCTATTTTCTCATTAAAATTCAAAATATTCTTCAAATTTCGGAAAAGATGATGGGAAGAGTTATAAGTGCATCTGCTTATTAACGTACGAAATGTTAGGAAGCTTTTAAGAAATTTGAATTCGAGAAAAATCAAAGTGTTTTTGAACTTTAAGATATGAGAAAATTTTAAATTAAATAAAAAATAAAAAAAGAAAAGAGAAAAAGTCACAAAAACTCCGAATTATGCCAATTATACGACACGTATATTCCGATTTTTTTTTTGACACCAAAAACTATAATTTATATTTACCGTGATACATTTACCCTAAACTTTTTCTTATGATATAAATAATCCTAAACTCTTCTGTTAGATGATTTTTTGGGTAAAAACAAGTCGTTTTTATTTTACTCACGTAAAAAACGATTAGAGTTCACGTAGATAAATTTTTAGCAGTTTTTATTAACAAAGCCTTGATGAAAAAGGATAAATATACCAGACGAGTAGAAGTTTGGATTTTTTTTTGCGTTGGAGAAAAAAAGTTTGGTGACACAATTCGGGGTTTTTCGGTGGGTTCCGCCTAAAAAGGAAAAGGAGCTGAATCCGAAAACGGATCTCCACTAAAATAATCCGCGCCCCCGGATTAAAATATTCACGTTGAATATTTCGTGAAAAATACAAACGGAAATTCGGCGCAACGTAATGCCACGTCACGAATTACATCCCTAACAGCAATAAAGACGGAAAAACAAAATAAAAGAAAAAGAGAAAAGAAACTGCGGAAAAAATAATTTCAGCCTCCCTCTCTCTCTCTCTCTCTCTCTCGCTCTCGCTCTTCGCTCTCTCTCTCTTTCTCCTATAGAGCTTCGATTTTTCCCCTCGACGCCCCCGTCTCTCTCTCTTTCTCTCTCTCTCTGGCTCGTCCTTCTCGATCTTGACGGCTCATCGGAATCCCCCGGAATAATTAGGGTTTTTGGGAGCTCCCCCGCCGGAGCATCACCGGCCGGCAGCCGCGGCCGCTCAGAAGCTCGCTCGGTCGCTCCGCTCCCCGTCCAGCCGCAGACTGGATTCGCTCCTCTTCCACCGAGGGGCGCTTCGGATGTGAGCCGCTCTCCGCTCCCCGCCACCCCAGTCCCTCCCCCGCCGTTTCCGCTGCTCCGAAGATGTTCTGGAAGCTCCCAGTCCTGTCCGCCTCGTCTCCGGTGAGTTCGATTCTTCATCCCTAATTTCCACCCCCCTCTCCTCGCGCGGCTGACTCTCCGGATTGTATCCGGCGAGCCAGGAGTTGCCTCCGCTCGTGTCTCGGTTTCTGTCCATTTCGAGAATCGGGATGTCGGGAGCTCGCGGTGGGATTCTTTTGTTTTTCATGTACTTGATGTGCGCGCGGGCGCGCGATATCCCCCCGGCAATCGGAGGTTCGTGCGTTAGCTAGATGCGTCCCGAGTTATTCTTTGTGCCGACAGCGGCGGCGGCGTCGTGGTAGGTTTCTCAATTCGTGGTGTCGGATCGTGTTTTGGTCTCTGGGGATTCGGCTGAGAGAGCTGAAGTAGATGTTAGGTCCCCGTCTTTAGTTGTTTTAGATTTAGTCGATGCGTCGAGTGCTCTATGTTCGAGTGTGTTGTGTACTGGCGCTCTGCTCGGGCATCTCGCCGTGTTAAGCGAATGCATTGCGCGAGTTCTCTTGTTGAATTGTTGGTTGAGATTTGAATTACTTTCGAGGATTCTTTCCTTGTTGGGCTTGTCTGAGATGATCTTCTGGGTAGTTACCATATTAGTTTGATCAAACAGTTTTTGTTTGCCTCGGAAAACGAAGAATTAGTTGAAATGGAACTTCACTGAATTTGGTTTCTCTTGTATCCTGCTTTCCTAGTGTTGCAGTGTGTGCTGTACCCTCTGTTCTTTTTCTTAAGTCAAAGTCTGAGAATGCATCTGCGTTTGCTCATGACTTGAGTAGTACCTCTGAACTTCTTGTTGATTTTACAGGTAGAGTCACTACTTGACAAGGAAAATTACACATTGGAGGAGCTTTTGGATGAAGAAGAGATTATCCAAGAATGCAAAGCTTTAAACAGTCGTCTGATTAATTTGTAATTTCTTTTTGTGTCACTGAGGATATTTCCTTGAATTTACAGTTTTTTTATTATCTTATTCATGTGAATGTTTTAGCACAAAGTTTTCATACATTTGGATAATTACCCTCCACTGGATGTTGATGCATGTAAAACCACACTGATTGTGGCATGAAGTAGAGTTTTATTCATGCATTAGATGCTTACCAGATATACATATTTTCAGCCTACGAGACAGAGCTCAAGTGGAGCAGTTGTTGCGGTATGTCATTGAAGAACCTTCTGAAGATGCTGACAGCAAACATGCTTTCAAGTATGATCCTCTGCCACGACAGAAGAGAAGTAATGCTCATTATGAACTGTATATTTTTCTTCATTAACAATTTGGAATCTGCCACATTTTCAGGTTCCCCTTTATTGCCTGTGAGATATTTACTTGCGAGATCGATGTTATTCTCAAGACCTTAGTGGAGGAAGAGGAGGTTTTGGTTTACAAGTTTTCATGATGGTCCTTGTTTTTATGTGTGTTAGAGTGTATGCAACAGTGGCACTTTTTTCTAATCATGTTTTTTTGTTTAATTGTTGCTCCAGCTAATGGACTTACTTTTCTCATTCTTGGATCCAAACCGTCCTCATAGTGCATTGCTTGCCGGTTACTTTAGCAAGGTATACTTTTCAGTGATGCAAAAATGGTGTTTGATAATTTGGTGAAAGGCTTCCTGCTCAACCTTCTATCCAGTGCGCTTCAAATAACCATTTGAGTAATGAAATAGGATTATTAATACTTTGGTGACATGAGGATTTTCAGTCCTCTGTTCAACCAGCACAAAATGTTCGGTGCTTATGAATTTTGCCACTTGAAAGTACAGGTTCTTGCTTCAAGCATCCAGTTAAAATGGTTTATTTTGCATTGCAGGTGGTTGTATGTCTCATGTTGCGGAAGACTGTTCCACTTATGAATTACGTTCAAGTGAGTTAAATACTAGACCACTCATCATTTCACCTTGCTTGATATTTTAACAAATCTCTTTTCTGTGGCATTCCTTTCATGATGCGAAGGGAAAGATTAGGGGAAAGTTTTACTTCCTCTTTCAATTCGAGTTCAACTAACCATTTAGTGTGTTCGTGATGTTGTTAAAGAGTCTAAATGTCCAACTTATTACAAAATATTTGAGCCATGAAAATTCCACTTGCATGGCGGCGAAGTTGGTTGGGGGGGGGAGGGTACTGCATTGTGGTACTGTGATCCAATAATTTATTTTTGTTTGCTAAATCAATAATGTCATTCAGTCAAATCAGGCAAAGAGACAAACGATCCAATATTTCATAGAACAGGTTGTGGCATGGTATTGAGTTTTAGGGCTTCTATTGTAATCATCCATAGTCGAGAAGTTCTTCTGTTATGGCGATATCAATCCTGAACTAGTGCGATTGCAGGGTGTTAGGCTTGGATATACTAGATGGTTATTGGTACTCCCTCCCTCTCCCTCGCTCTCTCTCCCTCCCTCCCTCCCTCGCTCCCTCCCTCTCTCTCTCTCTCCCTCCCTCCCTCCCTCCCTCCCTCTCTCTCTCTCTCTCTCTCTCTCTGTCTGTCCCCCCCCTCTCCCTCCCTCCCTCCCTCTTTCTCTCTCTCTCTCTCTCTCTCTCATATTTTGGCTTGGAAAACATCTTAGGCCGGGCTTATGAAAGTAATCTGATTCAGGATGCTGGCTGGGGTGTTTAAATTTCCAAAGGGTGTTATTTGCTCGTAGATCACATCTTATACCTTATATATACAGGTCTTTCCCTACTGATCATAATGCCGTAATTTTGCATTTTCGTTCATGGCGCTCCTCACTTTATACTCTCTCTGCGTGTTTTTCTCTGCACGACAAGCATCTTTGTTAGGACTCAGCACGATTGATTGAAAAATTAGAGGTTTCTCTTCTGTATCTCTTGAGTTCTACTCCTGTTAAGCTTGTTTAAGAGAAATGGAGTGCTGTTGAACTGATAAATGCATGCTTGATTTCCAAGCCATGGATCTCGTCATGTTACCGTTAAACTTACAATCTACGATTAACTGGTTGATTTATTTTTGCATCCAATGTTAGTTTCTTGTAATTATTGGTAACATTTTCTTCTTATAGGCTCATGAGGATGTTTTTCGCAAGCTTGTTGATTTGATTGGAATTACATCAATCATGGAGGTAAGTGATATTTCTCCCTCGTTGCACTTAATCATAAACTCACTTGATTGAGGTTGCTATCAGACTGTAACCATGTAAAGTGCTCGTTCATACTTTTTTAATGAAAAACCTTTTTGCACAGGTATTGGTGCGACTGGTTGGTGCTGATGACCATGTCTATCCAAATTTTTTGGATGTGATGCAATGGTTAGCTGAGAGCAATCTGCTGGAAATGATTGTTGATAAACTGAGTCCATCTGTAAGTGGCAATTGTTGCATTTTTATTTTTGGATGTATCCAAATGTCTGTTGAGAAACTGAGTCCATACCCATTTTCAATCCCCACCTATCGATTTTTCTCCCTTTCCATTTTTCAAACAGAGCCTTGGCAACATTCTAATGACTCTTTTTCTTTATGTTGATCAGTGCCCTCCTGAAGTTCAAGCAAATGCTGCTGAAACACTGTGTGCCATTACTCGAAATTCACCATCAGCTTTAGCCACAAAACTTTCGTCTGAGAGGTTTGTCTCATCGTCATTGACTTGTTTCCTTTATTTGGTGGTTTGTAATTTCTAGTATGGGTCCATTTCCATGAGTGCCTTTTTAAACAGCTTTTGATGTTTGTTATGATCCATGCAGCTTTGTTGAAAGAGTCTTTAGTCATGCATTGGAAGAGTCACCTTCAATATCTGGCCTTGTCCACTCACTTTCAGTCTGCATCTCTTTGCTGGATCCAAAAAGATCGGCGGTTTCTTCCTCTTTGCTTCATTCTTTCCGCAGTCAACACATGTATGAGTGCCCGATAACTGTTAATGCAGAGACTATTAATGCAATGCTTCCAAGACTTGGTACATCTGAATACTCTCTGCTTTGGTATCATTGCAAAACATGTTGAGAGGCTGCTCTTTTCTCATCCCAAGCATGCTGTTTATGTGTTTCAGGTGTATGAGACAGGTTTATGCACATTTTGTTCTGTTCAGTAGATAGTTGTATATGCTTCACTATGATAAGGCAATTTCTCTTTTGATTTAGAAATTCTTAGAGACATTGGAGAAACTTTTTCTTGATTGCTTGCATTTTATATTAAATTGTCATGGTGCTCCAATATTGATGCTCATGTAAAGTGAAGACTTTGTCCGGTCATCTCTGTGTGTGGTGCAAATCATGTGATTTGACCTATTATAATAGAGTGCTCTCTATGCATTCTGTGGTATTCTTCTCTCCTTGCTGTAAGCCTGTAAGGATTCTGTTGGTTGAGAGAGGTTTTTATAGGATTGAGTGGAGGTCATTGTTCCACCTTTGCTGTCCGTCATGTGGGCTGACATCAAGTATTAAAAGAAACCCACCTCGTATAGTGGAGATAGGCAATCTCTGAAATTGCTTAAGTTGTGTTGAAGATACTAGTCATATGAGTTAGACTCAGAGTCTGTGTCATTAGGAGCCTCTTGGGTGAAAGATTGTAAATGTATCATCGATATTGAGTCTTGAGCCCTTAGAGGCGTTGAAATTCATTTGGAGTGGGATCCTATAACCACCTGCTAGCAGAGTTTCTGTGCATCAATTTACATTTGTTTCTACTGCAATAACTGATATAATCAGGTCACTTCTCAAGTTGAGGCTCTGTGATTTTGTTCTTACTTTTCAATTAATTGATCTCCAGGCGACTTGCTTGTGCTTTTGAACGTGTCATCAGACCAGAGGGTACTGCCCACAACATTTGGAGAACTTAGGCCACCTCTTGGGAAGCATCGTCTAAAGGTTGGTGCAAGTTCTTAGAGCATATACTTTTTGCTTATTACTGAGTTCAACTTATCTTATTTTTTATATTAATGATGATAAGCTGGAGTAATTTGTTGCGGACCTTTCTGATCTTATTTCTGCAAGACTGTAGGTGATGTTTTTTTTTTCTTTCCATTCCTCTTTTGTAGATTGTGGAGTTCATTGCTGTGTTGATGAGAACTGGCAATGAAGCTGCCGAGAAGGAATTGATTAGCTCAGGAACTATTCTGCGGGTTCTGAATCTTTTCTTTGAGTAAGATTCTTCTTTTTTGCAGTTTGAGCACAAGAAACTGCATTACTTATGACTAATACCTTCAGATTTTGTGATATTTTTTTTGAGAGTTTCTTCATTGAAAACTCATACATGTATTTTTGCTTGCAGGTACCCTTACAACAATGGTTTGCATCATCACGTGGAGAGTATCATATCATCATGCTTTGAAAGCAAGAGCACAGAATTGGCCGATCATCTATTTCGAGATTGCAATTTAATAAAGAAAATGTTAGAAACAGATAAACAGCCTGTTCTTTCTGGTGGTGATGATAAGGTAGACACGTGCTTCAAATGCAAAATTATGCCATGTCAATTATCTGATCAAGGCCTTAGAGTCCTTAATTATTTTACAAGCGATGCAGCATCGTTGTAACACGCTGGACTCACCTTAATTCTGAATTAAATTTGATGAAAGGGGAAGCTTTATTGACATAGGCTCCAGGATTTTCAATAGAAAATCTATTATGTTTATAAAGTCTGGATTTTGGTGCTCCTTGTGCAGCCAACTTTACCCACTGCTGGAAAACGAGCTCCTAAAGCTGGGAATCTTGGACACATTACTCGGATTTCCAATAAGCTCATCCAACTGGGTAGCATCAATAGTCATATTCAGAACTATCTTCAGGTGGGAAGGTGTTTTTTGTTCCTTTTGCATTAGTTTCTAAAAGGTACTTCATTATGAAAGATCTCATATAATTGTTACTTAATCTTAGCTTTTCCACTATCTATTGACCTCGATTAGGATGAATTGAAATTTAAGTGCTCCCACATGCGTGCTTCAGATTTTTTCTTATTTCATTACCTAACTAGTGACTATTGTAGACTATATTTGTACTCCCATTTTTTTTTAATGATGCTTGTATTTTTTGATATGAATTCTTACTCCTACGCAGTTGATCTACACTGGGAAAGTCGGTTCTTGTTAGGTGTTATTCCATTGTGTATCTGTTTGTGCACTAACCATTACTGTTGTTACTTGATATCCTCATAATCGAATCTTCTAGGGGGTCATTAGTATCCTTTTTATTGGTCATGCACTTGTATTCCTCTCATCTTAAGTTCTGTTTGGGTTGGGCAACTATTTCCCGATTCTTTAGTTATGAAGTGTGGTTTGTTATTTGCCTAGTGAAATAGCTCACATGTATGCGTGTGCAAAATATGAAAAAGATGTTAATAGAGGAAGAAAGGTGTGATTTGAGTTATTTTAAGAAATGTGTCTGAACTGTTGCTGTTGCTAGAGGTGGGGGGCGGGAGGCGGGGGAGGTTATTTAAGTGAGAGATCTTTGGGTCAACATGATGGCTACAATGGCATTTTGTCTGCCATTTCAAAATGTAATGTCATTATTCAATAAATGGCTAGCTTTGGTGGGAGAATATTTGGGGTTCAAGGTCGCCTTTGGGTTTGCCTTATAGGGAAAAAGAGATGTTCAAGATATTAATCACTGAGGACTTTTCAGATAGTCCTGTTGTATAGCTTTCACAATCTCTGCTGACACATTCTTGTTTACAATGTTTACTTTAGGAAAATAGTGAATGGAGTGAGTGGCAAGCTAATGTTCTTCAGGAGCGTAATGCCGTGGAAAATGTCTTCCGCTGGGCATGTGGGTAAGTTCTTGCATAAATTTCGGTTTGGTGCGCGTTGGTAGAGAAATTGTCACCGTGTCAGTGGCTTGCCAATCACTTTGTTGGTTCTTTTTTTTTTTTTTCTGAAATCTGGGGTTTAAGTAAATTTTAGGTATGACTTCCAAAGAGGTTGCAATTTTTCTTTTAGTATCGTGTCATGGCACATTTACTACATTCATTTCTTTCTACATGTGTTAAGACAAATTAATTCTGGAATTCAAAAACTTCTAAAACAAGTATTAAATTATGCATAATTGAGGTTACATGAGCTTGTTCCTGTTGCCTGTTCAGGTGCAGGACCATATTATTCTTTTTCCCTAACATCCTCCCCTCTTTTAAAATCGTAATCTTGGTATGCATCTTCTTATGGACAAAAATTCCCATCAGCATTGTCTTTTCTCTTTGAATTTTGCATGCATGTTTTCGCAATTGTTCTCATACTTCCGTTGTTGCTGAAGAGAACTTCTCCTTAACATCTGCAGCCGCCCAACTGCATTACATGATAGGACGAAGGATAGTGATGAAGATGACCTACATGACAGAGATTATGATGTAGCAGCCCTGGCAAATAACTTAAGTCAGGCTTTGAGATACAAAATATATGGAAATGAGGATGCAGAGGTAATCTTGCACTTTTAATATTTCCTTTTTTATCTGAACTTACATCGTCTGCCCTATTACCTTTTAGTTGAACTTACATCTTTTTCATTGTAGGATCATGGAGCTCTTGATCGAGATGATGAGGTAATAATAATTATCTAGAGTGTTCATGTCAGACTGGCATAATTTGACTTAAGGGTAACCCTGGAAGTGATTTTTAACCACGTTTTGAATTGATGTTCATAATGCAGGATGTTTACTTTGATGATGAATCTGCTGAAGTTGTTATATCATCCCTCAGACTTGGTGATGATCATGGGAGGTAATTCTTCATGTAATCGACAATAGTTGAGTTCCAGTGATAATCTGGAAAAGAAGTCTGGACATAGGAATTAGTTCTCTAGGAAAGTTGCGGTTAATATTACTCACACCCTCTTAATTGTTCCATTACATCTTAAAAAATGGAACATATTCAAAAGTAGGCTATAACATTAGTTAAAGGCGGCTTTTCATCTTCATTCAGTGCAGCTAAAGAAATTGTTGTCATTTGACGTGTGAATGGTTTCTCTTGATTTTCTATTTACTTTACTTGGTGCAGATCCCTCTTCTGGGCCTCCATTGCATTACGCTGCTTAGTTAATGCAGCATTTCGAATTGTTGCCTGCTTTTGGTGAACTGCTCATCTATAATGACAATGTTACATCCATTTGTTTATTTGGTGCAGTAGTTTGTTCACAAACTCCAATTGGTTCACATTCCAAGATGACAGAATGGATGATGCAAATGTTGGTGTTCCGTCTATGGAGGTGATGGATGAAATAAATCTGAATGGAGCTGCAAATGGCGGCAACAGCAGTAGTGATGACGAGGTGGTTGTAGGAGAGGACGAAGACTTAACTGGGGCTAAGGACTCCCCTAATGTCACATCCACTTCAAATTCGAATTTACCAAATGGAAGTACTCCCTCGGGCCCAGGTTTCTTCCGTTTTGACATGCCCGACAGTGAGGATATATTCGGTGACAGACCTTTACCAGAGTGGGTGGGATGGGGCGAGTCAGCAGATTTGCAGATAGGTGGTTCAAGTGTGAATCCATTTGTTGATCATGACGACTCAGTTGACAAATTTTCCGGTCAAGTTGAGGTGGCACCAGATGTCAGTCCCTCCTCGAGCGCAGAACCTGTACTATCTAATGGCTCAATTGGCAGTACCGGCTCCAGTGACAGCTCAGGGGGAAGCGACGCAAGTCAGAAATCTGCTGCTGTACCCTCACTGTTCGAAGAGGATGTGGAATTTGTGGGATTGGAATTAGAAGGAACCCAGAAGGCGATGGAGCAGGCTTTGAAGGAGGGGATAGTTGGGGAGGCAGCCCCATTGAAAAGGAACATGACTCCTAAGACACCTGAAAAAGATAAGTCTGATGAGGGCGAGGAGGGGATCAAGGAGTTTAATGACGCAAACTATTGGCGGGTCGACCAGGAGGTTGCAGTCTTGGAGTAATGTAAGGTTCAACTCGATCCTCTGTGCGATGCTTGAATTATGGAAGGTCAGATCTGTCATCTTCAACCCGCCCACATTTGCCCGGGAAAGGCTTAAGAAGAACACAAGCTATGTACAGTGTAATTTTGCTTTCCGAATAGGGGATTGGATGGAGGGTTATCAATTTGTCTGTTGCTGGTTAATCTCTTATGTTATTGATGATTCCCGGGCTTTTTCCTTGTCGCTGATTGGGGGTTCTGCCTATTTTTTTTCCTCTTGATTTTGTTGTGGCTTAGAAGTTACCCCAACCCCCAACTTCTGAAATTACATCTTAAACTGGAAGGACCAAAACGATTTCCTTACCAAGAACAATGCAGACTTAAGTCGTCCCTTCCCATTGTTATCTCTGTGTGGTTAGACAGACATACGTGATACCCGTGAACTGCAATTCTTTCTCGGGAGACAATTCGGGTTTTAGACATTTCCCACCTTTGTCCCAAGGTACTGATTTACCATGTGGTTTGAAGTTAGTCAACAATGGCGTATTGATGGTGTCTGGTGTGATAAGTTCTGAGAAGATAAATCTGAATGTTGACGGTGGCTTAGTGGCAAAATTTCGTGGCATTGCTATGGCAGGGTCGGCATGGATGGTCGGTGCTAAACCGTCGTTTATGATTATTCTATAATCGTTGCGGGGATGGAGACCATCTTGTGGTGGTTATTGGATCGCTCTCTCTCGGATGCGGGCGACAGCGTTGTGCGGTCGTTGCTGCTCTTTAACAACAGCCACCAAGTAACCTTTGCGCTCTTGTTGCCATTTTATGTGAATTTCTAAGTTATTTCTATCACGATGCTTACTTCTTTCTTTTTTAGATGAGGGAATTCGTTTTTCTAATTTTAAGTATATACATTTGATTTGATTTTAATCAAATCAAATGTGTGGAAGTTTAGAAAATTAATTCGCAGAAATTTTTTTCACTCAAACAAACACACCCTAAATAATATTATTAAACAGAACAGGGTCAACAAAGAGGATATCGTCTCTTTGTTGAGGTTTTTGTTCGTGCATATTTTTGAAATTAATTGATTGCACGGTAAAAGTCAAAGCACCTTCAGAGATACTGAATTATCTTCATAACTTCGTAATGATGATTTCGGCTTAGATAACGTCAACATAAAGTTACATTCCGGAAAATTAAAATATATTAAAAGAACTTACTATCGTGCAGGAAAATAAACTTTCAGCAATATAATTCCACATTTTAAGGTCAGCCCGCAATGTGGAATTATGTAACATGTTGAGATTTCGCACATGCATGTTTTTATTTTTTATTTGATTTAGTCCTCTATTCGTTCGTACCAATGGATATATAGGAGCAACAGCGAAAACGATTGAATACCAAATTTTGTATATATTATGATAAATGGATATCCAATTTAAGAGTAACTACATGAACAATAAAAATTAAAAATAAAATAAAATTACCCATCTTCGATTTTTTTTAAACATATACACAGTTATAGAAAATAGAAAAATTCAATTTTTTAAGTACTTAAGTTACTCTTGCACAGACCCATATCAATTTTCTGGAGTTTCGATGTTGATAAACTATTTCTTTACGCTATAATTTGTGGTGAGACGATCGGTTATCAGCAATTTCACACATTTTGTTTTGGGGGAAAATTCTAAGTAAGGATCTAAAATTAGGCGAGTATCAATCACTAAGTTCGAGCCCTTATTTGAAATTTTTTCGAGAAAGCGTGCTCTTATTTGAAAATTTCCCCATTTTTTTTTTCATATGCTCATCCTCCTCGGTCTGTTGGTGGCAAAGGCACAAATGAGATGAGAATGCGGCGGTCCCTCTCTCCACCGCAAGCCAACAGCCTCCTTCAGCTCTGTCGCGACTCCGGATCGCTCGCCCGGTGCAAGCAAGTTCATCAGCGCATCGTCCAGCACGGCCTCCACGCCGACCAATTCGTGGCCACCAAGCTGACGCAGTCGTACGCGGATCTGGACGATCTCGCATCGGCGGAGAGGCTCTTCCACAAGTTGTTGCGACCCAACGTGTTCGCTTGGACTGCCGTTCTGGCTTACCGTTCGAGGAACGGGATGTTCGGAGATTGTGTGGGCACGTACTGCGAAATGAAGCGCAGGGGTGTTGTGCCCGACGACTACGTGTTCCCGAAGATCTTGAGGGCCTGCGCTCAGTTGGGGTGCTCGGAGGTGGGCGCATTCGTGCACAAGGACGTGGTTGCGTGCGCATGTGAGTCGAATGTGCAGGTTTGCAATTCATTGATCGACATGTACGGCAAATGCGGGGATGTCGAGAGTGCGAGGCGGGTGCTCGATGAAATGGGTGACAGAGATTTGCTGTCGTGGAACTCCGTGATCTCGGGGTATATTTGGAACGGGTTGCACGGTCGGGCCGTTGAGTTGCTTCCGGTCATGAGGTTGGATGGTCTCGACCCGGACGTTGTGACTTGGAATATGGTGATGGATGCTTATTGCCAGATGGGGCTTTTGGATGAGGCTAGGAATGTGTTGAAACAAATCAAAGAGCCTAACATCATTTCATGGACCACTTTGATTTCGGGTTATTCGAAGATTGGTAAGCATAAGACCTCCCTGGAGGTTTTTCGGGATATGGTAAACATGGGCAAGGTTTACCCTGACACCAGGACTCTGTCAAGTGCTCTAACCTCGTGCCGTCATCTCGGGGCTCTTGTAATTGGTAAGGAAATTCACGCCCATGGGATCAAAACAGAATCGAGGAGTTCATTTTACAACTCAGCCGGTGCTGCCCTGTTGACAATGTATGCAAAATGTGGGAAATTCCAGGAGGCAATGAGCATATTTGAACAGATGGACAAATCCGATTTTGTCACTTGGAATGCAATGATTCTCGGTTTTGTTGACCTGGGATATGGAAACTCAGCAATTGAGTGTTTCATCGAAATGCTAAACCGGGGAATGGCTTTCGATCAAATTACTATATCTACTCTTCTGCCAGTATGTGACTTAACCTGGGGAAAGCAGATTCATGCCTACATCCAGAAAAACAGCGCTCTCTCTGGTGTAATTGTATGGAATGCACTTATACACATGTACTCCAAACGGGGATGTATCCAATCCGCTCTTTCCATCTTTTCGAACATGGGGACGAAAGACATAATTTCTTGGAACTCAATTATTGGAGGTTTTGGTATGCACGGGCATGGTGAAGCTGCTCTCCAGTTGTTGCAAGAGATGAAAGTTTCTGGCTTTCTGCCCAATTCTGTGACTCTTACTTCTGCACTGTCTGCTTGCAGTCACTCGGGCCTTGTACAAGAGGGACTTCGACTTTTCAACAGCATTCCAAGCTTCGGCCTCACTCCAACAATGGAGCATTTTGCTTGTGTTGTTGATATGCTAGCGCGTGCTGGGGAGCTTGAGGAAGCTGTGGAGCTTATTAGGAAAATGCCTTCCCTTCCTGACAAGCGTATTTGGGGGGCTTTACTCGCGGCTTGTCAAGCTTATCACAATGTTGATGTCGCTTGCCTGGCTGCAGAGGCATTGATCCGCTTGGAACCTGACCATGCTGGACATTATGTAACATTGGCAAATATATATGCGAAGGCAGGCAGATGGGATGATGCTGTTAGAGTGAGGAAGGTGATGGAAGGACAAAATTTGGTCAAGCCATTTGGATATAGTTGGGTTGAAGGTGAAGATCAACGACATGATGGACGGAGTGACAGACAAAGTGACTTGTCTTATGCGTTATAATTTTCTTCCCCTGTGAGGTGGTTGGTGCATGTCTTTTGGGATCTAAATCAGCATGTACTCTGCCACTCTATTGGAGAAGGTTGGACAACATAGACATGGTTTTGCAACCTTACTGTGGATCGGATACGCGCGGGAGCAACAATGGTTGAAACAATTTATTTTTGAAGAAGGAAAAGCCATAAATGGCTTAACGGGATTTCATTGGATACCATGTTAAGGTAAGATGTGCAATAATTGTTTTTAAAAGCTTATACTTGAGAATGTTGCATGATATAGTTTGCACAATAAATCTCAGATTTTTAACTTAGCTTCAGACTAAGTTCATTTCACTCATCAAAAAACTAGAATTCTGAAAAGGAAAGCAGGTGAATGTCCCATAACCATCTGATAATCGGTAGAAAATATGAACTATGCCCTGTATGATAAACTTTCGATGCGATCATTGCACTTGTATGGATTTAGGCATGCCTAAAGACGATATGTACATGGAGAGAAGAAAAAAACATATCTAGCAAGATTCATGCCTCTATATTTCCTAACTGTGACGGCCTCGGAGTATTTGCTGCAACTTCTGTGTCCTCACAATTTGTGGCCTCCCTAATTCTAATTACCTTCTTGTGAAATTGGGAATGCAGAGAAGGGACATATGTTGGGCTTGCAAAGGGACGGTACTCTGGAAAGAGGCGACCTGTCTTGTAACGGATACCACAAGCATTGCACAGAGTTTTGGGCCCCATGGGCCCCGCCCTCCACATTGGGGACTCGGTTGCTGCACAATGCACACATCTTCTCGGTTGATCCGGCTGCTGTAGCGACTGATCCTGCTGCTTTCTTCTCCTTTTGGATGGGTCCCGTGACTTCTCATGGAGAGAAGATTCTGAGCATGGTTTAAGAGGGAGTGTTAGAGTTGAAAGCAGTAGAGGATTAGAGCTGGTCAAAGTATAGCGACTCGAAGATTACAACTAGAAACTATTGCTTACCACAAGGGCGTTTCTCTGGGTAAGAGAGGCTGGAGGTGTTGGGTGCCAAGATTGGGTTAAAGCTTCTGTTGATCTCTAGGACTGAGACCGGGCTTGAAGCCTCAAATGGCATGGCTTGTCGGCGACCTGGAGTATTATCCTCAACTTGGCTTGGCAGAACTTGTTGCATACATCTTTGCTCGACCTGAACACGAAATCAGAGTTCAAGAAAAGAAGAAGGGCCATAGCCTCCACTGGGCTTGATGATTAATCGAATGAGCATAGAGATCTTATGATGAACACAGAGAATGATGATAACGGGACCGTCACACTTCCAGGCAGTCCTTGGAGTGTCCAAGGAGTGTAGGACATTTACCCTAAGTGAAAAGCCACACAGCAAGTTCATCCACTTCCAGGCTGTCCTTGGAGTGTCCAAGGAGTGTAGGACTTACCCTATGTGAAAAGCCACATAGCAAGTTCATCCACTTCCAGGCAGTCCTTGGAGTGTCCAAGGAGTGTAGGACATTTACCCTATGTGAAAAGCCATAGAGCAAGTTCATCCATTTACGATGAGTAAATCCTCCTCTCCAACAATTAAAATTTCTTTCCCAAAAGCAACTTCAGTCAGAGACAGCTAAAGTGACCGTGAATCTATTGCTTACGTGGCAATTAAAATCCTTGCAACGATGCACACCACTGTCTATTGAAACAGATACAGCTTGTTGAACGCATTGTTCTTTTCTTTTTCGATTGACTGTTGAATGTCGTGTTCACTTTGGCACTGCAGTGATACTTTTTACTCCTATCTTTACCCAATCCACAAATTCATTGATTTCTCTCTTTTGGACTCCAAACTTTAAGTTCACAAATCTATTCCGGGCTGCCCGCCAGAACTTGGCACTTCCCCAATTCCACAGCCACAGTTATTTCCTCCATAGTAATCTTTTCCACACGCTGCAAAGTGAAGTGACTCTAGGACCCAAAAGAAATGCTAAAAATTGCAATTTTTTTTCATAGAAAACATGCTCACCTGAAAGGGTCTTCTTGGCAGTTTGGAAGCGTAATCGCAGGAATTAGCACCAAATTCTTTTGTCCTAGTCCAACTCGTCGATGAGAATTCTGAAGAATGTTTCGGAACTAATGCAGCATCCCTTTGTCCCGCTTTCCTTATATGGTCTTTAGTGTCATCTTCATCACAGAAGAAATTCATCCAATCGAAGAATTCATCAGAGACATCAGTGAAGTTCGTCAAGAACCAAGAGCCAGACATTCCCATGAAGTGACCTGTAGAAGAAAGTGTCGTCTTTGACTTTGCGCACATCAACACTAACGTTTAGACCGTCTTCACTTACCCACATATATATACATATACGAAAAAAAGGGAAGTTCTTTTTCGAATTGTGGATTATAAGGAAAAAAGATTCTACCCATTGACAGGTAAAATTGATATCAAGAATATGAATTATCACGTGTACTTACCTTATCCAATTAAAGATTAGAGTCATTGCCACTGCAACTCCCAGCAAGACCAAATCTTTGTTCCAGATAAATACTGGGATTATTCCCTTAATTGCGAAGAAATTGAGGATTCTTTGCAGGATCGGGAAATATTAACGCGCTGTTAATTTCATTGCGTTCCTACTTATTTCCCTTGAGAAGGGTTAATGAAAGTTTGAAGCATTTGGTAACTATCGAATCATGTTAAGTATACCGCGATGAGAAAATCGGATTAAAGTATTAAGTTCAGCGGTAGATTTCTATCTGGGACTGAATACTTGTCCACTTGCTTGAATCGAAGGCACACTTATCATTCGACATGGGACCGATATATCGATCTTATAAACCAGATATTTAGTATTACATTGTAATGATAGGATACTACAATGGCCCTATACATGGGTTTGGACGACTTTCGAGTTTTTGAAAATCCGTAATTAGATGGGTTTTTCC
Organism: Syzygium aqueum; assembly: GCA_031216185.1. Taxonomy (NCBI): domain Eukaryota; kingdom Viridiplantae; phylum Streptophyta; class Magnoliopsida; order Myrtales; family Myrtaceae; genus Syzygium; species Syzygium aqueum. The sequence continues at coordinate 33,140,903 of CM062232.1, forward strand.
TCTCCCTTGTGTGATTAAACTAATTTAAGTTTTTGCATTCTTTTTTCAATTTTCAATTTTAATGTTTAAGTACAGATTGGGTCTATCCAGTATATGTATATCATGCAAACGTGACCAAACATCAGACGTGAAGATCCGACTAAGAGTACAAGAAGAGTGCGAGAAGCGAGCAGGACTCCCAATTGATGGAATGTGCATAAACAATTGAATATTATAAGATTAAGGAAGATGGAGAATATATGCTTGACCTCCATTGACGTCAAAACTAAGACCGAATGGAGAAAAACCACCGGCGTCGTATTTTTGGTCCCGTGATAAATGCGTTACGACAGTATACCGAATTTAAGCAACGATTTCGACCCAAATGTTGGTACGTGATTATCGGAGTCAATGAGAGTATGATACAGGATTTAAGCTTCAATTTCTCGTTCAGCATTGATCCTGAACACCTGACCACGGACGACCTAATGATCTCCTTAGCTTTCAGGGAAGCTTTGCTCATGCTCTGGCTATCATCAAGGAGACATATGCAGCACAATGGAATGATTTTAAGCCTCTTCACTTGAGATTCAGTAGCTATCAATTCAACCCAAAATGGGGTTACAATCACATTGAGGAATAGAGTGAAGGCTAAATTGGGAAGCAATGGTAAATAAATGACTACCTTCTCTCATAAAAGTATAAAATGTTTCATCTAAAGATTGATTTTTTTTTTTACAGACCTGAGCCAGGACCAACCTATCCCGACTTTTAGTCTTTTCGATCCATAAGATTTTTTTTTGAAATGCACTTACATTCATATCTTCACTTTTGATGTTCTTCTCCTTGCATTTACAGAAAGAACACAGGAAATGAGCAGCAATATGGTGGGCAAGAATAAGAAAACGTGGTTCCGCTGTGAAGTGCCATATGCGCTGCTTATCATGCTCCCGAATATCTCCTGCAAGATAAAGTGACAAGGCGTTACTCACGCCATCGTGCTTATACTAACACTAGGAGGACGGTGTTAATAAATATAACGGATTTTTTTTCCCTTTATATGGCAGCGCGGGGCTGAAAACTTTACTGTGAGAGTGGACTTCTTGGTTGTCCGTCTGTGTTGCCGTGCGAAAATTTCCTTAGCATACTCATACAGCTCAAGATCAAGGTTATTGAGTGACTTTATCTCCTGAAGAACCGCTTCAGTGACCTGATGACGCGACTGCAGATTCAAAGAGCCCTAATATTTAGCAGAGAAAAAAGCTGAAATGCATCCAAAGCAATGTCAGAGAGGAACCTGGTTGGACTGAAGGAGCTCTTTGGCACCAACTAACCAAGCATAGCAACAATATCATATGCTGGACAAAGCCAGCATTTAGCATTGTTCAAAGTGAGCCAGAAGAGCCAGACCACTCACGATTATATGTCGGACACTTCCAAATATTTTTCAGGAGCAATTAGTAACATTATGACAGATACCATGTATTCCGCATTAATAATAACAGCCAGATCTAACACAAAAAGCTACAGCAACAATGCTGAGTCAAAATAATCAGTAAGTCAATTCCAGACAACTTCGTATGTGGTCGAGGGAAGCATGCAGATAAAATGTGAAGCTCCTCTCTCTCATTTCCTAGTGAATAGTAAAACCTCCTAAAACATCTTGCTTTTGACAGAAGCACCATGGCCAACTTAAGATGTCTTGTATCAGGAGTAAAACGTAAAAGTGCGTGAAAGCAAATGGAAGAACAATTAGCATCGCTCATTTGCTGGCCCAAGAAAAATTGGCATTGCTACTTTCAAGATGGAAAAGCATGAAGTTGAACACACCTCTTTTGTGAAATTCACAGGTGAGATTTCCTTCAAGGCAGAGATGTGGCGGTGGGACTTGGCATCACTAAAAGAAGATACGCAACTTTCATAAGATTCCCTAAGTTCTGCCTTTGTCATCTGACATGTACAAAATCTCACATGAACTTGTTTATCCAAGATGTGATTTCCTTCTATATTGGAAGATCTTACATGATAAAAAAAAGCCTTACGTTTCTTTTACTCGCTTCATTGTTTCCCTCTGCAGAAACCTCAACATCTGAAGTGACATTCTACAAAAGGGCAGTAGAAGACAATGACGTATGAGGAAGCTCAGTTATTAGCTTCAATTGAGGAAAGCTCAAATTCAGATAAATGCGCACATTTTGCAGCTATTTACCTGACTGTGATCATCATCAGGCTCGCTATCTGACAAGGAGCTCTGTTCTGCAGCAGATGTACATAAGTTCAGGAAAGCAAATGATGATAAATTGAATATCATTGCCTCTATCTTGTTCTCCTAGAACATAAAGTAGATGAGAAGGTCATTGAAGCATGGCAAAACAAACTGAAGGACTAGGAGTGCTCCTTTACTATAATCTTGAGGTTCAATGGTAACAATGAGAACAATTTTACCTATAATGTTAACACCGCCGGGATTCGGATGGAGGAGCTAGTTATATGGTGAGTTGGTAACTTTTAAGTGGATACTACATTTGTTGTGTAAAACGATGCATCTTAAGCATATCAGTTTGGGTATGCATGGACAATTAAAGTTCAACAAGGTGACAGATTAGCATAGGAAGAAGGGTTGAAGAGGAAAAGAAAATTAATGAGGATCGCATTTGATTTGGAATTTCAACTTAACTATTAAACCATATTCTGTTCAAATGCATTGACAAACAGTACCTAGAGGCTAGAAACAGTACTAGTAGCACCACATGAACCTGATTTATTTGCAGTCGCAGTCTCCACACCAGAGCTAGATCCTCTCAGTTGGGAAATTGCTTGTGCACCAACCACATCTGCAAACATTGTTGCAGATTTCTTATGGTCCTCAGTGAGACCAACATACAGCATATTATCCAATCTTCTCTGCAAGATTTACAACTATCTACCATGATCACAACTGCAAAGGTGCGATATCAGGAAAACAACATAAGAGCATGACCCATTACAACCCGATAACCAACTTTCCTCACCTTTGCAACTTCAAAGACATGTTGACCTAGTACTTTATGCTGCATAACACAGTGACGTACTTCATGTGACTCCGGAAAATACGAATTGTTAGTTAACCCTGCAACCTGTCAGCAAGAAGATTTAGCCAGAAATTGGTCTACTAAGGCCACTTCTTACTAGATTGCATGATATACAGAATCTTTTACACAAAAAAGACAGATTTTAGACCCAGAAAGTGAGCACAGATTTAATAGAATTTTTGAGGGGCAGCGAAAAAACCTAGGATTAATTTTCTAGTTGTCAAAATCAGCATGAAGAGTACCAGTCTCTTCTCATCTGTGATCATCAGAAGCAAATTCTAGTGGAAAATACTAGTCTGTATACATCTAGTGGAGTTGATAACTTTTCATTGGTGGCATACCAAAAAATCAAAACCACCTGAATCTGTTGACAAGAGAACTCCAAAAAATTGTGAATGAACTCTTCCACATGTTTAGCAACCAAATAACAAGCCTCTTAGGAACACAAGACGTGCCTCAGAAATGTTATGCCAACCCAAGAAAACTGAAGTTTATCAACAGGTACAGCTGCAAAATTTAATTTCGTTATTGTTTCCGCATCAGTCATAACAAGAGCTCTGTGAACAAGCATGTGAAAATATTACACTCGCATCAAACAAAGGAGCTTCTATGTTACAGGTGTCCTCTCACGTCCTGTTAAGTTGATGCAAATTACTACACTAGACTTACATTACATGCAAGGCATCAAACAAACTTTTACTCAAGAGTGGCATTTATCCTCAAGAAATTAATGGAAGAAACATTGTCAAGCCAATGGTTGCTTTCCCTATCACTTGGGAGCTTCCTTCAAAAGAATTTAAGGCATTTGAATAAAAAGTACATTCTTGCAGATCGAGTAAAGACTTTCCACCTACAGTTACAACTCAACGAATTGACCTGGATGTTAACTTTTGAAGAAAGCTTACTATTTGAAGAAGAATATTCTATTCCATGCTTCAACAGCCAGAAATGGAGCAGAACGAAACTGACGAGTGACACAGATTTATAAGAATTCAACTTACCTGAAACGTGGCACCATTGTGAATTATATCTTGAGCAATAGGATCGTTGATATACTTATGCAATGGCATTACAATGTCCTCCATATTGTATGGGTCGCTGCTATAGGTAGCCCTTGATCCTCTACGTCTTTTTGCATCTCTCTGTATAGAGAGAGAGAAAGAGGTAGCCCGTAAACCCATATGAAATGGAAGCGTATAACATACGGAGAGAGAGAGAGAGAGAGAGAGAGAGAGAGAGAGAGAGAGAGAGAGAGAGAGAGAGAGAGAGAGAGAGAGAGAGAGAGAGAGAGAGAGAGAGAGAGAGAGATCCAAGGAGATTGATCGGCTTTAGATTACTTCATCCGCCAAACAAACATGTGAAGCATCCATCTCCATCTGTGGCAACTATGAATTTTTACTTTTCTCTATACGTCATATTGATATCTTTGCAGCATGCCCTTAAAGTCATAAAAGGTCTCTGACAAAAATCAGTAGACCAGAAATATCCGTTGATCGTTGATCTACAAAAAATATGAGGAGATATAGCATCATCTCAGATAACCAGCGTACCCTTGCAAATAGGTCTTCTCTCATCCAAGAAACTAGAAACTTCCATGGCCATATATCCAGCGTACTTGTCTTGGAGCTCAAGTGTCCAGCCGTTGTTGTGGCGAAAGTTAAATTAGGGTATGCCAAAAATTCAGCCGCTAGCTCCACTGATAATTCGTACGTACTGAGAACACGATTAACGGGGTCTCTTAGTATGGTCACCACTGACGTTCTATCCTTGGGAAGTTTCGACATCAAGCTGTAGTCATCATGAGAGACCAACAACCTGCACTTTCGCTTGCTATGCAGGAGAAGAGAATCGGGTTAAACATCACAGATTGATTACAACACAAATGTCCAAAAAGGAAAAAGAATAGTAATACCTGGGATCAAAATTCAATGTATCATAAGAGCGAGGGCATTCCAGAGCACTAGAATACAACTTGTGCAAGAAACTGCAAGTATGAATTTAGCAAGAAAGAATTATACCGGTGGCTTGCCTGATTCAATGCACCTGACTTCTACGAGTATGCACTGCACCAACAGAGATTTGAGTTACCAGTGGAAGTATGTGCGTCCTCCTGTTCTTGGAACATGGAGGAAGAACAGCAAATCGCGCAGGGTGTGCTTGTCTGCTTTAACTTCTAGACTTAGTGCGGAAGAAGTCCACCTCTTCACTACATTCTCACAATGCCCAAAATCCGTTTTATGTGGAAAAGCATTAGCTGATAGAGAATCCAGGGAAAGTTAGAAGTCGAAATTGTTCATGTTGGTCCCCAAATTATTTCCCCAAACGATATGGTGACTCACACCAACTTCATCCGCAGGATATGTTGAATTCATTACAAAGCACTGATTGCAATGGAATTTAGATCCCAACTGGTACAGTAAAGGCAGGGGAACAGCTACTCAATTGCAAGTCAGTAAACGGATTTCCTTACTCAATGTCACGAATCATAACTTCACGAATCGTGCAAAGCATTCCTACCTTTCATACTCACTTAAGAACAAAACCATAATACAACGTTTAACATCACAAGGAGAGAAAGAAACTGAAGAGGGTGAAAAAAATGAAGATGGGATTCAGAAATCAGAATGTGCTCACACGTACCCAATCCAAGAAGAATCAGCAAAATAGCAAACCTCGGGCTCGGAGTGGGATCCATCAGCCTCATCCTACTCTAACAGCTGCTCTGTACAAAATTTTAACAAGACGTCAACAAACAAGTTTTTACAAGTCCAACAAAAACAGTTGAAAAAATGGACTTTATTCTTATGTTTCTCATTCCAATGTTTATTAGATCAGTGCCAAAGTCCATTTCGAATTTAGAACCGTCTTTAATAACACCCATTAGATAATCCCCGCAGCTTTTTCAAAACAAAAGGTTCCGATGCATTAGCCAATATGGGAAAAGCTCTGGAGCCCAATTTCGCATATCTTGATGCTCCAACCAAAATGAAAGGCAACAGCTTTTATCTATGAATTGAACGGGCAAGAAAATCCCAAGCTTCCTTTAGTTTGGTTCTAGTCAGTTGTCACCATGCCTGTCTTTAGGATAGCAGTCACAATGAAACGACCAACCAAATTTACTATTTGAGACGTAACTTATTTCCATTTTCAATTTTGTTCGGATTATTCTTCGAGCTTAGTAAACGTTTCAAAAGAAATGGAACTGTGATTGTCCGAATCATCTTCGCGGAGTAATAGGCCTTGTTAATCCAATGCGGAGCCTTGATTAGATGGAGCAATTTTGTTTGTGTGGTGGTGCTGCAGTCAGAAACTAGTTTTTTTTTTTTTTGTTTTGGTCGGTCAAAAACTAGTTTTTTTTTTTTTTGGTCTAGATCAAAAACTAGTTTAAAAGGTATAATTTATACAAGTAAAATGATACAGCATTATCAGACCAAAAAAAAGCTAAAATAAAGTAAACAACATTTATAATCCTATATCAAAGGATAAGAAAGATTCTTACTTATTAATTTGATATAAACATTTCTATATGGTGTAAATCTGCGTAAATTTGAACAGACGACCATTGGAGTATCATGAATCTGACTACAGAATTGCGTAGTCTTAGTCAACGAAATTTCTTAAAGAAAACGAACTAAACCTTTGATCAAACATGTTTTCACCAGCAAAAGTTTATTTATAAATCAAGTAAATTCTGACAAACACCCCGTGTCTTCAAATCAACTTGGGGTTCATTTCATTCACACAGGACATGTCGTAAGGCATGAAATTTTCTGATATAAGATCTGACCTTCTCGTGTTGTGCTCAACTACGACTCATGAACTAATTTCAACTCTTTTCGTGGAAACCCAGAACCTTAAAACTATAATTCAAAGAGAGAAATGAACAATGGACCAAGGTAAACGGGCTCCAATCAGGAAGCAACAAGAGGGGCGGAGAGAGATTTTCAGATACGGCGAGAAGAGAAACGTAGCTATAATTTACATTTATGGCGGTTATTAATTTTAACCATTAAAGTTGCATTATAATTTCGCTACCAATTGAAGACTTAACTCTCTCGTTACATATAATATCATAACGGACGATATAGAACAATTGTAAGGGAGTACCCTTGTCGGATTCCCTTGTTGAGAGCAGATGTTAAACTCACCTCTCTATTAATTCCATAAGACTGCAAATTATTAAAGGAGGAACCTTGAAAAATTACGAAACCGACGCCCCAGAAAGGTGCAAGCTGACTTGGAAGTTGGGACAATGACTGGAGTTTGCACATAAATTAGAATTTAAATGATATTAAATTATAAGGCCTCCAAACAGATCTACAAAGATACTATGTCAGCAGCTCTAGGAGCCTCTTGAATTTGCTTTCAAATGGCTCACGGAATGCTAATAAATGCATTAGCCTCATATCATACTATAGATCAGCGACTATCAATTCAACCTGAAAGGGGGTTTAACAAACAAATTGAGAAACAAAGTGAAGGCTACATTTAGAAGCAAAGAGGAATTAAAAGGACTCCTTCCTATCATAAAAATAAAGCCAGTATCATCTCAAGAACCTCTTCTTCTTTTTCAGACCGGAGGCATGCCAACATGTACCGCATTGTTGCTGTATCAAAATTAATCTCTCTCTACCACCCAGAGAGACTTTAGACCTTGCGATCTGTAATATTTTTTGGGAAGCAATTACATTCATATCTTCACTTTTGATGTTCTTCTCCTTGCATTTAAAAAAAGAATAAAGAATACGAGGAGCAATATGATGGGCAAGAATAAGAAAACGCGGTTCCAAAGTGAAGTGCCATATGAACTGGTTATCATGTTCTCTAATTTCTCCTGCAAAATAAAATGAGGGAACATTACTCACTCGGTTGTGCTTATCAGTAGTAGGATTGGTTAACGAAATTTAAAGAAATCTTTCCCTTCTTATGGCAGTACAAGGCTGAATACTTAACTGTAACAGCGGACATTTGGGTGGTCCGTCTATGTTCCTGAGCAAAAATATCCTTAGCATACTCATAGAGCTCCAAATCAAGATTATTCAGTGATTTTATCTCCTGAAGAACCGCTTCACCGACCTGACGACGTGACTGCAGATTCAAAGTGTCCAAAAATTAGCAGGAAATACGAGGAAATGTTTCCAAGGGAATAACAGAAAGCAACTGCGTTGGACTGGAGGAAATCTTTCCAAGGAACTAACCAAGCATAGTAAAAATGTCATGCAGGACACAGTGAGCATTTAGCTTTATTAAAAAAAGAGTGAGCTAGAAGAATTAGACTAATATATGCATGACACTTCAAATATCTTTTAAGAGCAGCGGTTAAAATTATGACAGATACCCTGTATTCGACATTTATAATAACAACCAGATCTAACAGGAGAAGCCACACAACAACAATCCTGGGTCAAAATTTTATCTACGTAATGGACAGGTCAATTCTAGACAACTCGGTATGTGAGTGATGGAAGCACACAGATAAAATGTGAACCTCCTATCACTCGTTTCCATGTGAATAGTAAATCTCTCTTATATAATCTTTCTTTTGACAGAAGAATTTCATTTTCAGCAACTCAAAATATATTATATCTGGGGTAAAAAGTAATTAATTTGAAGTAAAAGAATAATTAGCATCGCTACTTTCAAGAAGCAAAAGCATAAAGTTGACCGCACCTCTTTTGTAAAATTTGCAGGGGAGATTTTCTTCAAGGAAGAGATGCGGCGGAGAGACTGGGACTTCCTCAAAGTAGATGTGCAACGTTTATAAGATTCCATAAGTTCTCCCACTGTCATCTGAAATATACAAGATCTACCATGAACTTACTTATCCAAGATGCAATTTCCTTACACAGTAGAAGATACAACACGAAAAAAATGCCCTACATTTTCTTTACTTGCTTCACTAATTTCCTTCATAGAAACCTCAAATTCCAAAGTAGCATTCTGCAAAAAGGCAGTAGAAAACAATGAGGAGACAAGGAAACTCAATTTTTATTAGCATCGATTGAGGAAGGTTTACATTCAGCAAAATGCACACACTCTGCTACTACCTACCTGACTGTGTTCGTCATCAGGCTCGCTGTTTGACAAGGAGCTCTGTTCTGCAACAGATGTACATAACTTCAGGTAAGGAAATGATGATAAACCCTTGAATCTTGTTCTTATGGAACTCAGAGATGGAAGGCCATTGAAGCATGGCAAAACAAGCTGAAGGACAAGGAATCCTCCTTTAACATAAACTAGCAGTTCAACAGAAAAACACAAGAATTCTGATAGAGATCCAACTGGTGTGAAGCAGCTAAGGAAGAAGGGTAGAAGTAAATAAATGGACCAGCAAATTTGGTCCAGAAGATCAACTTATCTATTCAACCGTATTCAGTAAAACCAGTTCATAAGAACCAACAAACCGTACCTCGAGGCTAGAAACAGTAATAATAGCACCACATGTACCTAATTTATTTGTTGCCGCAGTCTGCACATCAGAGCTAGATCCTCTCAATTGAGAAATTACTTGCGCAACAACCACATCTGCAAACATTGTTGCAGATTCCCTATGGTCCTCGGTGAGACCAACGTACAGCATATGGTCCAATCTCCTCTGCAAGATTTACAATTATCTACCATGATCACAACCGCAAAAGGACAACACAATATTAGGAAAACAATATAAGAGCATGATCCATTCATACCCAATAACCAATTTTACCGACCTTTGCAACTTCAAGGACAAGTTCACCCAGTTCTTCGTGCTGCATAACACAGTGACGCACTTCATGTGACTCCGCAAAATAGGAATTATTAGTTAACCCTGCAATCTGTCAGCGAAAAAATTTAGCCTGAGATTGGTCTATTTAGGCCACTACATACTAGATTTTAAGATATATAGAATCTTGTCAGACAAGACAGGTTCATGACACCAGAATCTCAGCACAAGTTTGGTTTTAAAACTTTTGTAGGGCAGTTAGAAAAATAAGAATGATTTTCCAGTTGTCATAAGCAGAATGCCGAATACCTTGTCTTTACTCGGTAATCATCAAAAGCAAATTCTATAGACATCACTTACCAGGAAATCTGGTGGAATTAACCACCTATCTCTATAAACTAGAGAACTCCAAAAAATTGTGCAATAAACTCTTCCCTCATAATAGGGCATGCTTAGCAACCAAATAACAAGCCTCTTATCAACACAAAGACAAGGCCTCAAACACATCACACCGACACAAGAAAACTGAAGTTCATTGACAGGTACCACCGCGAGACTAGCTCTGTGAATTAGCATGTGAATTCCACACTCTCATCAAACAAAGGAACTCCTCTGTTCCCAATGTCCTTTAAGGCTCTGTTCTCCTTTCTTCGGAAAGTTGATGCAAATTACTACACTGTATGTTAAGTGCATGTCAGGCATCGACCAAATTTTTAGTCAAGCGTAGCATTTATCCTCAAGGAACAGAAGAACCGTCATCAAACAAATGGTTGTTTCTCTATCCCATCTAGACTTCCTTCCAGAGAACCTTGGCACATGAATAAGAAGTACATTTCACATCTCGGAATAAGGCCTTTAACCTATGTTTCATCTTAAAATTTAACCAGAATATTAATTTTGAAAGAAAGATCACAATTTGAAGAAAGAAGGGTGAAGCTCACGCTTAAACCGCCTGGAAACGAAACAGACATGAAATTGACAAGTAACACAGATTTAAATAGATTCAACTTACCTGAAACGTGAGACCATTGTGAATTATATCTCGAGCAATAGGGTCGTCGATATACTTATGCAATGGCATTACCATGTCCTCCATATTGTAGGGGTCGCTGCCATAGATATCCCTGGATCCACTATGCCTTCTCGCATCTCTCTGTTGAGAAACGGGTTGCTAGTAAACACATATGGAACAGCAGCATATAACATAAAACATACCATTTAATTACAGAAAACAACAACAGCATACAACACAGGGTCGTGGAGCATTGATTTTTATAACCCCTCCCCCATTTATAACCCCCCCCCCCTCAGAATTTCCCGGCAGCTCCTTCCCAGGAGATTGATCTGCTTAGATTACTTTATCCACTAGACAAACAAGTGAATCATCCATCTCCATCTAAAGGTCCCCAACAAAAATCAGTTGGCCAGAAATATCTGATGATCATCGATAGAGGCAAAAAAAATGGAGAAAATATCTAGTATCATACAATATAACAAGCGTACCCTTGCAAATAGGTCTTCTCTCATCCAAGGAACTAGATACTTCCATGGCCATATATCCAGTGTACTAACTGCATATCCTTTAGTCTTGCGCAAGCGCCCAGCCATTCTCGTGGCAGATGTTAAATTAGGGTGCACCAAAAATCTAGCTGCCACCTCCACCGAGAATTCATATGTACTGAAAACACGATCGACTGGGTCTCTTATTATGGTCACCACTGATGTTCTATCCTTAGGAAGTTTTGACATCATGCTATAGTCATCATGAGTGACCAACAACCTGCACTTTGGCGTCCTACACAGTAGCAGAGAATCGGGTTAAGCATAAAAAATTAAGCACAACACAAATGTCAAAAAGGGGAAAAAAAGGTCATACCTGGGATCAAACCTCAATTTATCATAAGAGCGAGGGCATTCCAGAGCACTAGGATACAACTTCCTCAGGAAACTGCAAATACAGATTTAGCAAAGAAGGAATCACACTGGTGGGTCATCCGATGTATGCACCAATAACTATGACTAAGCGCTCTGCAGCAAGAGAGATTTGGATTACCAGTGAAAGTACGTACGTCCTCCTGTTCTTGGAACATGGAGAAAGAACAGCAAGTCTCGCAGGGTGTGTTTGTCTTCTTTAACTTCTAGACTAGGTGCAGAAGAAGCCCACTTCTTCACTACATTCTCACAATGCCCAAAATCCCTTTTGTGAGGGGAAGCATTAGCTGATAGAGAAACCAGGGAAAGTTAAAAACCTCATTAAGCTAAAAGCCAAGCTTAGAAGTTATATGTACATGATCAACCCTAATATTTTCCCAAACGCTCTGGTCACTCACACAAACTTCATCCTCCTAGTACCATGTAATATATGACAAAGCACTGATTGCAATAGAATTATATCTCAACCGAGCTGAAAAGGAGGGAAGCAACTACTCAGTTTCAAGCCAGTAAATGGAGTTCCATACTTAATCTCGTGACTTCGAGGATCGCACAAAGCATCCCTTCTTATCACTCTCGCTTAAGACAAAACAATAATACAACGTTCAGCATTACAAGGTGGGAAAGAAGCTAAGGGCGGTGAAAAATGAAGATGGGATTCGGAATCTGCCCCCCACTTACCCAATGCAAGAAGAATCAGCAAAATAGCAAGCCTCAGGCTTAGAGTAGGATCCATCAGCCTCATCCTACTCCAACACCAGCTAGAACGAAATCTGACAAAACAATCGGCAAACAAGTCCTTATAAGTCTCTCCAGCTAGACCCATACCAACCAAAACAGTTTAAAAAAATTGAACTGAAACGCTACATCTTATTCCTTAGCCTTTACTTCAAAACTATCAGATCAATGTCACGCTCCATTACAAATTTAGCAGCGCCCAGCTAGCACCTAGTAGCAACTCAAATAACACCTTTCCCCTCCCATTTGAAAAAAAAGAACTCATCGGATAATCCATGCAACCTTCTCAAACAAAACCCAAAAAGACAAAAAAAAAAACACTCCAGCCAAAACGAAAGGCGCGAGCTTTCTCAAAACGAATCAAACGGACAAAAATAGAAGAAAAAAAATAATTTCGCCCACGTCCTGTCAATTGAAGAACCAGAAGCGACATACCAATAAAGAGGGCCTTCCTGTCTTATTCAAAAGATAAACCCTGATCACAGAATTTCGAGACAAGCTAAAAACCGAAGCATGGCGACGATGTCGAAATGCGGAGTGGCATAAAAATCTGTCCTTTCTTTTTCTTTTTTTTTTTAAAATGAGACCATACGCACGGAGAAGGAACAGAGAAACAAAAGCGAAAGTGGACCTACCCCCTGTATGTGTGTACTGCAGGCGACTCCCGAAGCCTCGTGCTCTTAAATTGTTCTCGATCTCCGTGGCTGGCTCCGCCAGACAAGGCCTCACGATGACCGGTGCCCCACCACCACTTTCGCAATTACCAGCGATCTTCTCGGCATCCGAACAAGGGGACCGATTGCCGGGCGGAGATAGCAAGAATTGCCCCCTCCCCCGCAGCGGCGAGCGACCTCAAGAAGACCTCCGCCGCAAGGACGAGAAGGGAGCACGAGAGAGAGAGAGAGAGAGAGAGAGAGAGAGAGAGAGAGTCAGCAGCGACTCGATTGGAAGAGAGCAGAGAGGGAGACACGTTTGACGACGACGACGACGACGACGACGACGATCGCAGCAGTGAGGGAGTGGTGCGTGTCGCTGTCGGGAGGAGGAGAGGGACCGGGACTGGTAAAAATGGAATCGGGCAATTATAACAAAACCCAAAAAATTAATTTGGAAATTTTTTTTAATTGGATTTTGCTTTCTCGGTCGAATAATGGGATTTTGTCAATCCGCCCGAAAAGGTAACCCAATTAAGAAAATTACTAAAGTAATGTTTTGCCGCTAAAGTGAGATACTCGTTGATGAATGCATAAATTTTCTCGTCTCATGTGTGCTTGATATTTGAAAAGGTAAAATATTTCTTATTAGTTATCTGATATGCGCTTTGTGCTGAGAATACATTTGTAAATATTTATTTTTTGTGTGTCTGTATACCCGAATAAGAATTTTCGATCTGAAATTAGATCGGAATTCATTGTTGTTATAAATTATTAATTTCAATGAATGGAGTACAATCTCTTCTCTTCTTACAATCGTAAAAATTGTATGATCCTTTCTTCTCACAAACACGATGATGAGCACCATAAGGGCTGAAAGAAAAATTTCACTTTCCATGATATGGCAATTTCGCAGTATGTCTTCGTTTGTGAGGACACTAAATGAAGGCTTATTATCTACAGAGAAGAGGAAAGCAGCTATAATCCTCATGCTTAAACCTAATATATTCTACACATAATTTTAGATTTAAAAAAAATATTCAATCTATTTCAAATTTCACTAAAATATATATATCATTGTAATTTATGTTATTGACTAATTTTTCGAACAATAAAATGGTAAATAAGAATTTATGAACTTATCTCTCGTTATCTGATTTTTTTTTTCTAACGACATGTTGAATTTAAATCAAGTGGGCTTTGGAAAAAAGAATATTTTCATTTTCATTTTTTGCTAAAAACAAATTTGCTTCAAATGATGTGAGCTATATTTAAAATAAGTGAATTTCAAAATGAGGAAATAAAACTAAATAAAATGTAAAATGCATGTTTAAAGCAAAATTGCAATTTTTTATTCTTTTATTGCTATAAATATACTAGATATGAAATGAAATTTAATCAAGCAATAAAATAAGCCATCCTTCAAAATAAAGTTGATTCATTTTTAATATGAATGATAAGTAATGCAGTTTTTAATGTAATTGACAAAAGCTATATGTCAACTTATTACTATTGTCCCTGTTAATAAGATATATTTCTCTTTTTCACTTAATTTCAAATCAAATGAATAAATTATATATTTAAAGATATTTTATATTCATTTTTTCTCTTTTCAAATTTAAGATCAACGAAATAAGTCGAAAGAAATGAATGTTTGGAAAAGATAAAAGTTCAAGATATACATATACATATATATTTATCTATTTTACAACTCAATATACTTGATCATGCTTGCTCTCAATCCATTTCTAAATTACACATTTGCACATCCTTTACCCATTCTTACATTCAAAATTTGATAAGTGATGGAAGTTTGAGGATAGTAAATCATCAAACTAATGCTAATTGATCGAGTACGGGCTGTGTGGCATAATTATGCCCACGCGGTAATCACAAAAATAAGTCGGGTGTCATGCGACGATCTTCAAAGTAAAATATTCTCTCAATTTCGACTTCAACTATACATCAAGAAATAAACTATTCAAGGCAACCGTCAACATTACTCTTTTACCTTGACAATAAAAAAAATTGGAGGCGCCTCCACTCCTTTATTCGTATTAGTCTTTTCGTATACAATTCGGGGTTTGAAATCTGGAACATAAACGAAAAGCAAGATCGACGGGGAGGCATTGGGAACCGAAGCAGGGCTTATGGGGGCGACCCAAGTGTCCGTGAACAAGACAGAGATTGGGGGGCCACTGCCGTTTTCGATGCTTTTGCCCACCATGGAATGTTGTTTTGCCTTTGTTTTTTGTTGGGGTTTACTGTTTATAGTCAACATGGGATGGCCCCCTAAGTACATTCATCTCTCCATCTATCTTACATGGACTATGTTGGCCACAATCTACATATAGTGGTTTAGCATGTTGGGTTTTGGCAAGAGAAAATGGTATGTTGTTTCTGCCTAGTTACATTCATCTTTCCATACCACTCATTTAAGATGATGAGGACATGTGGCATCATCACTGTCAGAAGTGCCTCTACGTTGGAAAAAAGATAAAACCACTATGAAGTGAATCCCCACACGCTTATTGATTTTCTTTGTTGTTGTTCTGGTATAATGTGAATTTTGCCACATTTAATGTGATTGAATTAACGAATGTGCTTCTGTACTAAAATTACAAACCACACCCACTTTTCTCTTCCGCAACTCTACCGAGCAAAGCTTGCCATGCTGCCTGATGAGATACAGAGAACAGGAGGTACCATCAGATCACTGTTTGAGAAGAACTGATCTTGCTGCATCCAGATGGTTAAGCCGGCAAGATCCCAGAAGATACTCGGGCAGCTCGTCTTCTGTGTTAGCCTGATGAGAACAGACAATCCGTGCACCAGTGGGGTTCAGAAATAAAATAAGAGGGACCGAAATGAATATGAAGTAATAGTTGGCGGAACTATTGCACAGTGGACATTAAGACGGCAAAATGAAACTTCTGTAACAACTTAAACGAAATGAACACTTCTACCTGCACCAAGAATGCCATTTCGATAACCAGGTTGTTAAGGTAACCGAGTACCAGACTAACCACTCCCTGGCAACTGTTGAGGACCCAATGTCGATCCCAAGCTGTAATGCGTATTTAGGGTTAGCATGCTTTGATGTGAAAATTTTCTACATGATGTCTCAACTTTGTGATTTATATTTTCAGTCTTTCAATGCAGTGAATGGGTTAACAACCGACAAGCCCTAGCACAGGCATTGTGATCATGTAATGTTACGTGATCAGTGAGGTACATGCACAAATGGGATGAATCCAAGAAGAAATGATAAATGGCTAAGCATGTTCAGTGGCAAAATGGTCAAAAGAACATCTGAATGCCAGGATGAAAATTCTTTTAAAACTATCAATACAAATGCACCATTGTATTCCAATATATATATCTGATAGTGTCATGCCAAGTTCAAGTAATTGAATCCCCACGAAGCTAAAACGCACTGGAGTTACCTCCAAGTAGTTGCTCCCATGAAAATAACTGAAGTGCAGTGCTTGGCCAATCAGGCAGGCTTTCTTTCCCACACTCTGTTTAACCATCCAGGAACCCTGAAAAATAAGGAAAAGAATTAACAAGGCTAATGGAACATACAAAAGAAGGTGGTCAAGCCACTAAACAAAATGTATACATCAAATTGAGCTAATCTGCATAGCATAGCACCTAATTGGAGGCAGATATTTTCCTGTCTGGTTGTGTTCTAATATAGTCATGTAACTGAGTAGATATCGAACCTCAAGATGACAACATGCGAGGTAAACTTGAGAAGACAAGTGAATTGTTTATGGTTACCTGTGCAGTACATTAGGTGGATAAACCATCTTGTCAGGTCATTCAGTGAAAATCACGAAAGTATACTGCTAGGTTCTTAAATATCAAAGCAATCATGAAGGATACTGACCTTTGAAATATAAGGTATAAGCTTGAACCTTGAATTTCTATATGCATCGTCCCCCTTGACAAAGCTCTCCAGTAGGGGTGCATCTTTCACGGGAGTGCTCATCATGTAGCATAGTGCTAGGCTGTAGGTTGTTGATCCAGGTACCTGCTCCACAGGACATGAATCTTTATAACCAATAATGGCAATGACATCAAGCTCGGTTAACATAGATAAGAGAAAATATTTGCCTGTATGTTTACAATAAAAAAGAACTCTGATCCACCCTGGGCTGCATATTTCTGCATAGCAAAGTCAGCATGTTCAGAAAGCTCATAAATACCACCATGTTGAGACAAACACACACGAATTTAGCGAAGAGGTTATTTAAATTGGATTTAAGTTTGAACCTGAACAATACTCCCTGGCCTTCTTCCAAGATCATCTTCCCTTTTGTCAGATCTTAGCCAATCTGCAGCAACCATTTGCATCAAGGTTCCTTTTGCTTTAACCTGGAGGTAAGTTCAGAAGCAATAACATTAGAGAGAGAGAGAGTAAAATATGATGTCTTTCTATCGAGAAATAACACTACAAGAACATTGGTCACATGAAAAAACTTCACCACTAGGTACTTCCACTGAAGAGTTAACTGTCAATTTATTCACTTAGTATTATGTCGATCCATTGCATGAAAAGAGTCCACAGAAGCCAACCAATCAATGGTTCTCTGAGGTAACAATGAAAATGGTCTTGTAAACAAGTGCCTAAGGCCTTATGGCAAAACAAAATAAAAAAGAAAAGAAAAGAAAAAATTCCTTGGCCAACTAAATATACTACTTTAGTTTCAAAATGAACAAACACACAATGATTTCACTCTTTGAGAATATTTTATCATGCAAATGCTCCGTTTACATTTCTAATGCACATAAGGTACCCCTCAATATAGGCAATTTGTTAACACAATCCCAATTAAAATCATATCTGCCAACAGGTAACGGCGGAACCTTAATCAGTGGCCAGCAGAACTTCCTACAGAGGATCATGAGTTCAGAATGACAGAGCAGAAAATACAACAAAGCACCAACATTAATCAGGCATAGTTTTCAACTCAAATCCGTAACGTAAAATTAGAGTCATCTGCCAGTAGACACCATTTTGTCTCTGCTAATGCTTCAAATGGGTCATGTAGATGAATATATCAGGTAATGTATGAGCAAGTGCCATCCTGAGCTAGCGCTCTGGCTAATCTGTGCAGTATTGTACACACCTTCTGATGGTCCTTTAAATAATTCTTTCTGCGGATTAAAAAAGTTGAAGGGTCTGCCTCAGTCCAGGTGGAAGTCGACAT
Source organism: Syzygium aqueum (assembly GCA_031216185.1). Lineage (NCBI taxonomy): Eukaryota > Viridiplantae > Streptophyta > Magnoliopsida > Myrtales > Myrtaceae > Syzygium > Syzygium aqueum. The sequence continues at coordinate 33,159,192 of CM062232.1, forward strand.
GCAAGTTGGATCTTTAGGAAGAGTAGTTCCATAGCAACATGAGACAATGTCTTCTGTCACCATCTCTTGTAAGTCAACGTAGCCCCTCTTCTGAACTACAGCATACAAAAAGTCTCAATTATCAGGACATCCAATAATATAGGTCATGGTCCTCATGAGATGGCCTTTTAAGACAGAAAAGCGTGCAGCAAATGGGTAGGACAATTATATAAGCTTATAGGTGCTCCAAAAAGATTTTGTTCACCTGCAAGGTCATGTAATTTTCTCACAAAACCAGCAGCAGTTGATAATCTTGGATGACGTCCCTGCAATGTGATGGTGGGATGGGAATCAGATGAGAAACTCGAAACATGGAGAGCAAGAGGCCACGTGCCTCAATGTAAAACTAATGAGAACTCCATCAACTAGCGATTTAGGATTAAATCACCCGGTCATAACCGTTCTATGTTAGCTGGTACCTGAGGGTAAATTTCCGTTGCAAAATCACGAGACCAACCACTCTCTGATTGATCATTTGATGGCTCCAGAACATCAAAGAACTCATCAGCAGCATCGTTTAGGCTGACAAGGCTAGCATGCTCTGGAGGTGCCTTACCGGATCCATCACTCATCTCTTCCACTGTCCTACCATCCTTTAATGATTCCACAAGTCTATCGTCATGCAACATAACATTCTATGTCAGCTCTCCTGATGAAAATTTTGAGGAAAAATTCCCTATTTTTGCTTGAAACAACTCTCTTAGTGCTGCAAAAAACAAAAGCTAGTTGCTTTCAGTTAACACTGGAAGAGTTGAAGCAATCTTATTAGATATAACTAATTATGCACAGATCAGATTCAACAGAAACTCTGCCAAGCATTTTGATTGTTATACACCGGCCTGAAGAAGTTTTTTTTTTTGGTAAGGGACCGGCCTGAAGAAGTTTTTTTTTTGGTAAGGAAACCGGCCTGAAGAAGTTTTTTTTTTTTGGTAAGTTAACCGGCCTGAAGAAGTTTTTTTTTTGGTAAGGAAACCGGCCTGAAGAAGTTTTTTTTTTTTTTGGTAAGGTAAACGGCCTGAAGAAGTTTTTTTTTTTTTTGATAACCAAGGGAACCCCCGCACAGCCGACAGCCGGGAGGTAAACCCTGGGGGCGACACGTGCTAGCCACCACACACGTGCACCGGTTAAGTCACCCTACGGCACCCGGGATTCGAACATTCAACCTTTTGCGAGAGGAAGAGTGCCCTTTCCAGCAGCGCTACCTAGGCGGGTGGTACCGGCCTGAAGAAGTTTTTTTTTTTGGTAAGGAAACTGGCCTGAAGAAGTTCGTATGTAAGATTTCCAATATTTCCAATCGATAGCAAGCATGTGTTTTACTACTGATTGTTCCCCTTGGTTCACCGGAGTGATGACATATCCTCCACCTGCAGACAGAAAAATTCCCCTCCCTCAGAAATTGTGTGCTTCGCAGCACCCAAAGTATGATCATGCAGGTTCACCACCCAAACAAGTAATTATAGTCATGTTTGTAAACAGAGATTCAGATGAACACGCTTTTTTGCCATTGTTTCCCTGCAACTTTTTGTCTAGGGAATGAAATATCAGGGCTGATATAGCAATGGAACTCAATAACGTGCATACATTAAATTAGATTCAAGCATATATTACTTGTTAGGCACGCTCGGACAAAGCCTTTCTGTGGGGGGCACTTCTTGTGGAACACTGAATGATAGAGAATAACTGCAAAGTAATAGGCCAAAGATGTCACCTCATATTTTACTGGATTCAGTAAAAGATGTAACCCGTAAGTAATATCCAATAAAGTGCATACCATATGTTCCATCATCTTCTCTTCTCCAATATCAACGAAACAACAGATCTCTACATTTCATTCCCCTGAACGTATGACACATAAATGAGAGAGCCACAAATGAAGAAAGCTGCCTTCGAGAAAAATTGTGATTGCTAAATTTTTCAACTGACCAAGGTAGCCAATTGCTGTACAGCTGCTTGTGACTAATATCGGTGTGACCATCGAGATGCTCAACCACCCTTTCCTTATAGAAACAGAAGTCCCATCTGTTGAATTGGAGATTTCATAGACAAGCAAAATTTAGAACAATGTGTATAATCGGAGGAAGACACAGCATTCTTCCGAATCTCCATATAAGCCTAATTCGTAGATCATATTAAAATGGTATTGAAGCCTATAGGTCATCTAACTTGCAGATGGAAAATATCTGACAAAGAGGACCTACTCTGATCTTGATGGACCAAGAGACACGAGTGTTTGAAAAATGGCTTCTGATGTGCCATCAATCACACCGACAGCCATTACTGCAGGATGGTCAGCCCACTGCGGAGGAGAAAAAGTTGCAAGTTGCTTGCTCAGCAATCAATTAGTTCATTGAAATCAGCAAGTGAGAGAAAGGAACAGCTAACTAACCTTCCCATGAGAATCCCGGTCTTTTGCTTCTTTAAAAAGCCGCAAACCTGCATAGATCTATGCCTTAGGAAATAGAGCGAGCTAAATCAAGAGTATGCTAGGAAGTACATATTACCATTCTGGCAACCAAAGATTGTCCATGGTGAAGGGGCAACAACATCTGATGCGACTATATCTGTATGATTGGATGTACCAAGAGTCCAGTCTACCGGAATAACCTGACTTACTCTGCTGGAACCACTTAATCTACAGACAAACAGATTATTAGTAACCAAAATAAGAATTGGGGCATAATCTCAACATACAACATCAGCTATACTTTGTCTTATCAACAGCATATAGAAAACAAACACGTCAATAATAAACCAAGTGCTTCGGTGTATATAACGTACAACTCTTCACACCTTAATGATTACAGCTCATTGTTGAGCAGTCCAGAGCACTAGCACCGCGATCTGGACCACCCTAGAGAGAAAATAAGGCATTAGTCTGTAGTCCAAATAAGGTATGTCTTGCCCACTAATGCTAGAAATTCAAACCTTAATAGCTGCTTCCTGGAAGGTATGAATCCATCTCACTGCTTCTTCAGGGCTATATGCTCCCAGCTATTTGGTATAGTAGCTCAAGTTAAAAGATGAGAAATTCGAACAAAATCTTTACATGGTAGTCACATTTACTCTTGTACCTTGAGTTGGTCATTGTGATTTGATGTATTATAAAGTGTAAATATGAAGAACACCTGTTAGCACAAAGAGCTTTTTATAAGTAACTGCAGTTAATGGATAAAAACATTAGTTGATCGACTTCTGGTGGAACGAAATAAATAAATGATCATACTTTTCTATGAATGCTTTCTCTTCCATTGTCCATGACTCGGATACAGGAATCAATAATCGCACTTCTCACAGGAGCCTGAGATAAAAATGAAGAACATTATTAAGTGTTCTGAGAACTAGTGATAGTTGCAGATACATATTGTTAACATGTTTTAGGACCCAATTATAGAGGGATAAAATGCTTATTTTAAGACAGAATATGAAGTTATAGTTAGAGCAGGTCCCATTAGAATAATGCACAAGATTTTCTTAAACATATCCTAGTACTGGGATTGAATCAACTGGCCCAGAAATGCTCCTCATATTCACCAGGTTCTTACCTCAATTAGAGGCATTGACAAATATTGATTCCATGCCTAAATCAGATCAATATCCTGAAACTTCCCTATATCAGATAGCTACGCATACAATGTGACTAAGCCTTCATGTCCCATTCACATTAACATACATTGTAATTAACAAAACACTACCAAGACTTAAGAACTCGTGCTGTCTGACAGCAGCAATTATTTAACCCTGTGAATCTGATTTTAAGCAAACCAAAGGCATCACATCTTTATCAAATCGCACAGTCTCCATGATCATGCATTTATTATCCACTGTCAGCATCCAAAATTTAGATGTTCTTTTTAAAAAAAAATTGGTGAACAGGATTTGAAAACTCATCCAACATCAGAAGTAAGTAACAACTGGAGACCAACTTCACATATTTCTAAGAGGATGTCTTGTGCAACACAGTTAGTGGGGCAATTTATCCGAAAGATAGGCAAACAACTGAATTACCAAGATTGTTGTTAATCTATGTCAAACATCACATCAACTTTCTCGTGCATGGAGTGGGAATTAGTAAACTGCCAGCACACCACAATCAATTAAGGTAGTGAGAACCGAGAACATAGCCAAAGTCGGGCACATGCAGTGTACGCTCCATTACCGAATCGACCCTTAATGGATAAAGTGTAAGCAGAGGGCCAGAACGACCAAATACAGCATCAAATCTCAAGAGACCAGAATATATCGATGCAACTAAGGCTTCACCATCTGACAGACACTAGCAATTTGAAAACCCATACAGTAAAAAAACCAAATCCCAGTTTAGCACCCCGATTGTGTGGTGGAATAAGGTCTAGACAGAGCCACTAGACAACGTAATGCAACATTAAATAGAAAAAAAAACCCATCTCCACTCGTCAATATCTGCGCGTAGGGGGGTTGATCCCCTCAAAAAGCTGGACGATAAGCTCGCTCTCACTCGTTTTCTCCACATTTCGACTCGTGACTTCAAAAAAGAATCAATAGAAACAACGGCAACCCATGAAGTCCGCTTGGCATATTAGTTCCTCGACTGTAAGCAGCACCTTCGTCTCAGGCAAACAAAACTTCGAAGAACTTAAACACATGCAAACTACACGGTACGAAGAAGAAGAAGAAGAAGAAGAAGAAGAAGAAGATGAAGGGACCTCATCTACAGAAGAAGGAGCAGATTTGAAGCACTCGAGGCAGTGATCGTCGAGGACGAAGTAGCGCTTCCTGGAAAACTGAAGGCCGAGCCGGTTGGAGCGGATCAGGTACAACCAACCCTCCATTCGATCCGACCCAGAAAACCGCTCGGACTACTCCGACGAACCCGCCACCCAGAATCGTCCCGCAACTCCACCTCCGCTCCTCCACCCACCACAAGCCGCACGCGCGGGGTGGGCTCGAAAGCGGAAACGGAAGCGCGAGACGAGGGCCCCCCCCCCCCCCCCCGGGGAGAATCGGAAAACCGGGCGCTCTCGTCTCGTCCTTCCGCCGGAGACGACGATGGTCGATGCTGGCGATGACGTTGGTGTCAACGGCGCCACCTCCGAGGAATCGCGAGCGAGCGAAGAAGATGGCAAATCCCAAAATAAAGTTGCTCGCTTTCTTTCAGTTAAAGGTTAACTGATTTCTTGGTGCATTCGTCGGGCCAAGATTGGAGGGAGATTAATAAAAGCGTTGCCTCGTCATTTTCTCCGTCATATATGACTATTAACGGTCCCCACCGTCGGGCCCACACGATGAACGGCGGAGATGCGCTTGGCGTACATCATGCATCGACCAATATTTTTCCGCATAACGTGCACCTTTCAATGACTTACCAACAATATGTCTATTTCCCCCCCTCTTTAAGTTAGAATACCGAGTTTTTAAAATAAAAATCACAGCCTAATAATTTGAAAAAAGAATGCTAAATTAGAATTGAAATTTTCACCGATGACGCGACATTCATCTATGCATTGGTAATTTTCAATTTACTAATGCACGCCCCCGTTTATTAATTATGAATATTTATCAACTTATTCTATATGTCAGAAATACAATTTATTTAGATTGAACACTTATTATCTAAGGTAATAAGCAAAATCGCAATAGTTCAGAATTAAGATACCACCGCATAAAATAGAAGAGTGACCCTGAAATGTGGGAAAGAATATTATTGCACTTTGATAAGATCCATTTACACTCGAAATTAAGTCTTAGGAGGAGGGGAAAGAGGAAAGGAACCCCATGAAAAGCCGAAAAAATCCATTCAGCTCTCTGCTGAACCTCAGACAAAGGAGTCTCTGCTTGATTTCTTGGCATCTTGACTTTCTTTATCTTGATAGCCCAAGCCGCCCTTCCCATCAAGAAGCGGTTCAGTATCCTTCTCTTTAATCTAGCAAACATACCAAAAGAGGGACGTATGAAAAAGCCTACTCACTGCATATTCTCAAGACTCGTGTACATGAACATGTTGGGGTGGAGGAGGGAGAGAGAGGGGGAGAGGGAGGGAGGGACCTGAGAAATGGAGAGATCTGTTGACTGCTTCTTCTTGTTATCTTGGGTGCAGAAGAAAGAGTACAATCCCATCCCAAGCATGGCAACGAGGATGCCGATGATGTTCCTCTCTGTGAAAGGGTCGTGCAACAATGTGTAGCCAAAGCCCAGGACCAGGCATGTCTTGAGGTGGCCCAGCACTTGGTAAGTCACAGGAGATGTCTTCCCAATCACCAAGAATGTGCTGAAGTTCACTGACACTGCTATCAGGCAGGAAAGAATGATGAAACCCTGCAACATGTTCATTCACAATACAATTACATGATGATTTTTGGTCGATTTGGGCCAAAAAGGGTCCGTGTAATGGTAAAAGCGATATTGAAGCAAGTGGGTCTAAAACTCAGGATCGCGTGATCATTTCGTTTTGGGTGAACCATGACAAACCAGACGAAAATTGGAATGGATGTGTTACTTACCAAGACTATGGGAGAGTACTTATAAGCAAAGACATTTTGCTTGGTGAGGCATTGATCCACTAGAGGGCCTGAGACAAAGAGAATGGCTGCTTGGAAAGGTGCTGACTGGTACAACAGCTGCGTGGAGGAGACGTTGAGCTTCTTCTGTATGGTGTTTGTCAACTGAAGAGAGGAAAATTGTTAAGGGTTAAACTTCATATCCATCTCCATAAGGGAAAAGGCATTTCACAAAAATCAGATGGTAATTTGTGTGGATGTGGAAGCTCAAAGTGTACTCATGTGTGCTTGGAGTTTTCTCGAGAAGGGCATCCAAATCAATCCACATTCGTTTAGTATAAGACATCACTGACTATACTTCCATGAATTCAGGTGCATATTGTTAGAAAGATAAAAATTTCTAGAAAGAGGAAGCATACAATTTGGCCGATGCAGGTCGTGACGATGGCCAGACCAGAGAGCACTGTCCCCACAAAATTGAGTTGGAGATCGGTCACGGAGGCGATGCCCACCCCAAAAATCAAGACAAATAGAGAAAATTTTATTTTCTGGCTGCAAGAACATAATATGTCTCAGAAAATGGCTAGAAGAAAAAAGGAAACCGTGTTCAAGTAACTGGATCTTAGGGTATGTCACCTGAACTGCTTTTTGAGGAAAAGAGTTTCCAGGAGTACAGTGAATGGTATTATCGCCAGTTTTGTCATCTACCAAAATAAGAAACTAGAAGTGGATCAGGAGACAATTTGAATATTTAACTAAGATTGTACAAATGTTCTCAGTTGTAAATGCTTCTATTGTTAAACAACAGGGTATAGGAACCTGGTAGAATCCGACGGAGTTGAAACCAAGGCTCAAGTTTAGAAGGCCGATCGAAATGCCATTCAAAATGCCAAACAGCATGACGGTCTTCAAGTCAATCGCCTTTGTTTCGAAGAAGTTCAAACGTTGAGCCGCATGTAGTGTGCAAAATGTTACCATCAGGTGCCAACTGGTGAGAGTTGTGGCTGCATTCATCCAAAGAAAAGGAGGGAATTTTACCTCGTGTTCATGCTTGAAAACTAAGAAAAAATCGGCCATCAGAATCTACTCGAACGAGAGTTTCATTTACCGAAAGGGAAGCCGAGATTGCTCATTAGCGCCTTGTTGCAGATGACTATGGACACAGATGATGCCACTGAGAGAAAGAGAGCACCAACCACACCCAACTGGAAGCCTGTCATCTCCCCCATGCTGCGATATTTTCTGACAGACAAACCAAGGTTAACACGAAAATCTCTTTCAAAATGAAACTTGTCTCAGAGGATAAATCACATAATGCATAGCTGGTGAGTCCTTTTTAATGTCTCCTGGGAGTTGGGATTAAGAAAAGACAATATTGTAATTTCTTGAATGTCAGAAGTTTTCTATTGGCTATAGACAAATAAAGATGAGAAGGTCAACTAGTCAAAATATCATTTGATAATGTTGCACTCGGGGTTCATTCATCCTGCTAACCACCATTAATTAGCATAGAAGATTAATTTTATTGTTTTCTAGATGACCATTCGATCTCACGCGTTTTTTCAAGGTTAAGGTTTAAACAACTCTCACAATATGTTTCTTGAATAGGTGGTTTGGCTGTAATGTCAAAGGAAATGTCATGTCATTCCAACCAATCTTTCCAGCCAGAATACATTGGTTCCTATAGGTCTCACAAATAAAAAATGAACTCATAACCGAAAAAAATCAAATTCCCAATAAACTGAAGAGTAATTCGATATTATTCCAGTATGCCGACACAAAAGGGACATGAAAATCATATATTGCAAGTTACATAAAAAAAATTCATTGGACATGAAACAGCAAAAAGAAAGGAACAGAACAGAAAAGTACCTTGGAGAAACTGAAGGATTATCGGATGGCCTTATACGAAACCTGAGAGAATCAGTCTTAAGACATTGATAAGAAGGAAGAGCGGATGACTGAATCTGTACTAGAATAATGGAACCCAGATGTCATAATAATTCCTTGCTTAGTTCTTACCAAGGAAAACCAAAAACCAGAAGGCGAGAAACTAGGATGTTGAGGAGATAGCACTAGCTCCTGGAACTTGGTCTTCAATCACCGTTCAAGCACCAAATGAGGCCCTTTTTTGAAGCCAACCCTCGGGGGGAGAGAGAGAGAGAGAGAGAGAGAGAGAGAGAGAGAGAGAGAGAGATTGGCTTGTATGAGAAGAGCATTGAAAGGCATGTATATAAGTGGGGATCACAAAGAGAGGTTGGTGATGATAGGAGAAGGGTGCTAACGGTTAGGCAATGGCTCATCACTTTCGCAAGTTAGGCTTGACGGCCACTTGAAGCAAGGACTACCCGTCATCCGTGGTCGATGACTCTCTCTAGTAGACTCTCTCGTGAATGAGGTAAGAGTTCTTCTTCATACGACATAGCCACTCCTCTCTCACCGAGGTTATATTCGTCTTCCCTCCAATTTGCCTCTGTTGGATTGTAACCCATGGAGTCAAGTTCACTCTCCACTCTCTCTCTCTCTCGGTCTGGACTGGTCAAAATGGCAGATTCCACAAGGAAAAACAGCTTGCGTTGCAGAAAATGATGACGAGTTGAAAGTTAAATTGATGGTGCCGAATGACACATATTGTACTTATATTCCGAGCTCCCACAAACGCACATGCACACAAGTGTTAGCTATACTTTAGTTTAAATAATGAGTTTGAGGGTAAATGATCTTGGATCGATATTGGCAGCGTGGATCAAGTCCTCCTTACTTCTAAAACTCAAAGAGACAACGGCGAGGAGAGCCCCGTTCTTATTTTTCCCGCGATGTTCACGCTCGAACATCATGTCAGATGTATCAGGCGCTTTTCTCACAATCATTGTGTGTTTGAAAAGTGTAGATGCGATCTTTTCAAAGAAATCAAACTGATCATGTTTTTTTCGTGTAACAAGATATCGCAACCGGGCTGTCCGGATCAAAATTAGGTGCGTTTGCAGTGTGTGCGTCGTTTTCCTCCGAAAGGGTATTCAAGATTAAGCTTGAAAATGGTTTGAGAAGTCGGCAAATGTTTATTTACAGCTGAGATGTCTTGAACCAGCCGCTGCCAAATATTGAACAAATCTTGGCAGACAAGACAGGATGGTGAAATGTAGGTGTCTCTCCATGAGAGGCCTTCTGACTATCTGCAAAAGCAAGCAAAGGGCTCTCTCTCTCTCTCTCTCTCTCCAACCAGACAGATTAGTGTTGGGTGAAGAACCCTCTGTTTCACTTCAACAAATTCATAATTTTTTAATAAAATAAGTGAACTGAAAATTTTAAATTTTAAAAGTTATCATAAAAATAAATTTAAATCCTAAAAAATGTAATTAAGTTTTCGTTAATTCCGTTCAGCTTGATTAATAAAAAATATTGATCTGATTTTTTTTATTATTATTTTTTTCTCTCATGTGGTCAGTGGCTTTTTTTTTATTATTACCAAGCATAAAGGGGACACAGAAGTTGCAATGATTCTTCATTTATCACCAATTGACAGAAGACATGTCAATGTCCTGATCAACGCTCGATATCTGACACTAGGAATCTTGGCAGACAAATCAATGAAACTATAATCCTTCTTTCTCTTACTGCTGCACAGGGACCAAAGCGGAGGAATGAATTTAAAATTCTTGAAAGTGTGACTGTGTAGACGCTCTCCACATGCTTTGACCTCTTCTGATAAAGAATTCCTGTACACCGTTTGTTAAAATGTGTATTCCCACACCTTTTTTTTTGCTAAATTGTGTATTCCTACACCTATTAGCTCCTAACAGCCGACTCACCGAAAAGAAAAACGAAAAATCCGGAAACGAGGACTGCATTTTTTATCAAATAAAAAGATAGATATTTATATTGAATTTCACGAGTGAAGGGAAGTGCTCACCGAAAATTGGCAAATGCACCAAACTTTGCGGGTAAAATGAGCTGTTGGAAAATTTCTAACCATGTAGGTTTGTTTGACTAGCAAAGACTGCACAAAATTAACCTGGTAAAGCCCTCTATACAGATAAAAATAATGCAAAAAATAGAAATATAAAATTTTGGTATATTTCGATATATCACATTGAGGAGTATATGAGCCTATATATCAGCTTTACTGGATGACTATCTAAAGTAACAAAATATTATAATATCAATTACAATTAATCGGGATTAATTAAGGAAGACAATGCACAATTGTGAGAGATATACAAAATTAAGAGATTATCTCTAATGTCCCTCTCAAATTCAGGGTGACATGAAGAAGTTAAGTGGAGTTTGAAGAAAAGATCTTTAAAATGCCGAGGTAGATATGTTTTAGTGAAGATATCGGCAGTCTGATCAACAGATAAGATGAATACGAGTTGTACGGTGTCATGATGCACAAGTACCAATTGAAATGGCAATAGATTCTAATGTGTTTGGTGTGCTTTGGAAAACATCATTGTGCTACTGGGATAGCACTCCAATTGTCGTAGTAAATAATCATTCCCCCATTGTGACGTACTCTTATGTCTTCCAACAATCAATGCAATGCAATATTCTACTTTCAAACTAGAGCGAGCGACATGGTCTGTTTCTTGCTGCGCCATGAAATAAGAGATTTACTAAGGAAAAAATAATAGCCTATAGTGGAGCGACGAGCCTGAGGGTTACCCTTCTAGTCAACATTAAAACAAGCTATCAACTCCAAGGTAGAATGAGCAAAAAAGTAAAGAGCATGAAATAAGGTACACTTGACATAGCAAAGAAGATGAAGGATCATGGAGAAATGAGTCGTTTGGGGCTCTTTCATATATCGGCTAACAACTTGAATAGCATAAGCAATATCAAGACAAGTAAAACATTAAGATGCCACCTGTTTTTACAGAAAACCTGTTTTTGAATCGTTGTCAAGCGTTATCTATTTATGATATCATTATCATTTGTGGTTAATGATGGATCTTACTATCTTCAAAGGAAGAGTTACATCTCTTTTCCATTTCCATCTAGGAGAGCGAAGTACTCTTTCTAAAATATGGAAAGGTGTCTATAACTTCCCCGCCAGGATCTACCCCTTTCCTTTCCGCAGGAGGCTGGAACTCGGAATGGAGAAAAATGAGGTCCATGGGTTCTTTCTTGCCCCTTCTACCCTGGGCGATCCGCGTGCTATAATTACTGAACCCCTCGTGCTGAATATTAGTCATTATTCATGCCAATTAAACCACAAAATACAATGATACCTCATGGACTTTGGCAGACACAGCTTGCTTCACATTCCACAACGTAGTATGGTGAGTAAAGAACACTACCTAAGCCTAGCCAGCCATAGATTATTACCCAGGCATACAATACGAGATATCTCAAGAACAAAACCCCCACTCTTCTTTTTGACAAATGAAAAAATAGAGGCTCCTCTGATCGATAAATAAGAGATATGACAGCCCACAAAAAGGCCGGTGCCTCGCCAATTCAGTATTTCTTTTCCCCCTTGTTAGCAACAAGAGAGGCGAAGATCTGCTCTACTTGAAAACTGTCTGTACAAAATCACAACGTGGCTCTCAAAAGTGCGACCGCCTTGGTTCACGAAAAAACCACATGGCTTTATGAACCTCTTCAAACAGATCTGATGTGCGGTTGGAAGACATGTACACAATTCCCGTCCGGAAAGGACAGAAATAGAGGGAGTGCTGAAATTAGCTCTTCTCAATCTGAGCTAAGTATGCCTTGTCTGCATCTGTGAGGCGATTCTGGAACAAGGCCCACTCGCTTCTGCATCTTGCTCTGACCTGAAAGAATTAACAAAATGGCAACAAATGAGCAATCGGACATCGAAATTTGTTTATTTCAGCGCATCCTCGGGACTGGTTGAATGAGCAACTAAGATATACAACTGCAGGACATGAGAAGACGAACAGCAATACTAAAGAATACGTACTCCTTCCCATGGAGCTTTCCCTTTCTCCGACTCTCCCTGCAATTTGACAAAGTAATGTATCAGCCAATCAGGGTTTTAGTGTTAAAGAAAAATATGTGGACATATTAGAATTAATATTTTATAAATAGAGGGAATTGAAAATAGGAATCAACGAGAGATGACAACGAAAACAGCAAAAAGAAGAGCAAGCCCCAAGCCTCCCACCATATAATCTTCACACAATTAGCAGTCATTTAAAGGGCCACTACATGACCAACCCGACGCTAGAACTAATTTAGCCATCACGACCTATTGATTTCCGAGGAACCATTGCCCCAAAGGTCATAACAAAAATAGGACTTAAAAAATCAACAGTTCACCATATCTAGAAGCTAAAAGTGAAATTATACACCCTTTTGCATTATGTCCATCATGTAAGGCAAGAGGATAGTATCGACGGTACTGATATGTAAAAACAGAATCAGGAAGGTGATATCAAGTAGCATTAAGCCAAAGCTCACAATAGTTTAATTGTCAATCGTTCGGGTTCCAGATGTCATTTCTTACATCAAAATCTGTTTTTTGAGCAAGCACTTGCATGCAAGTATTAAAGCCCCTTTCAAAAGATTGGGTGAAAACGGACATTATAATGGTCTGCCGGACTTCAATCTTCTCCCGGGTACCGTGCAGGAAGTCAAGTACATGAAAGCACAACCGCGCTATATTGATGGACTACTTACCTGACTGCCCAGGGAAGGAATTACTTGGTGAACAATCCATTGAGAATCAACAACACCAATCTTCTCGTGAGCAGGCTGCAGAAACCAAAAAAAAGTTTTTACAACTCAGTATAAGCACAGGGAGACGACACAAAAGATAAGTATAAATGGGAAAATGCACGTTAGCTTTCCATGGACCACATTACTCTCAATGGCCACATAAGGACATAGAGCACCTTGGAACAGGTTCGTCGAAACAGTTCTCTTCACTCATTCACAATTAAAAACTCTAAAAAAACTATTTCATAAGCTGTTTTAAGCCCTTCTTTCATTATTTTCCATTGACATAACTCTTCCCATACTACACCTATTTGGTCGGGTTGCGAGACACATTCGAATTCAATATAAGTCCTCAAAATAGAATTAAAGAAAACAAAAAAATTATGGGGGAAGAGAAGGGGGGGGGTGCGGTCAAACAAACTTTCTTGAATAAAAAACTTATTAAATTAAGAAAATTAAGCTGATAATTAAATAAATAAAATATAAATATAAATATATTTCAAGTTGAATAAAAAAAGAATATTCAAAATAACAACTATTTTCATAATATTTATTCCTATTTTTATTTATATATTTTAATTTCTTTCTATTCTGAAATATATACTTTCTATATATAGAATATATATTTAAATTTAAATTTAGTATTTAAACCACACCCCACCCCCCCCCCCTGGCCCCCTTTCCCTTCTTCACCAACAGAAGCCACCAGCAATCAGGTAAGAAAAACATATTCTATGAGAGCAAGTGATTACAGACCTCTGCGCATCGTCTGAGAGCGAAGTCCAATCCCCACCCATGCACCAAGTCATTCTATAAGCATATGTTAGGAACATTTAATCAGCATATGCTTAACCACATATGATAAATGCATATCCAATTATCCATAACAGTAGTCCATCATCTTAGACAGAGCAGCAACCTGAATCATATGCCATACACAGCGCCAAGCTTCTCTAGAAAAGACTGGAGCCATAATTTCCACAAACCTATATCAGAAGTATTAAACATGAGGACGGAAAGGACAAAGTTGAAAAATAGAACTGCTTCCATTCCCTCATCACTATGAAGAAGTCATGAAATGAGTGAAACATCCTAAGAAAATGAGAGATTTACGCTGCACATGGAGGCAAATGTGGGTCACTACACCAGCCAGGTTTCTCTTCTGTATCCCTATTCATCAAGTTCCGATGAAAATGAGAAAAATGTGAATGCGCTTGAACTATTGAACAACTGTGCAGATAGATACACAAACAAACATGCCCGTGCATGGAAGGGGGGAGAGAGAGTACTTGTGCACTTCTCTGTCACCTCTCCTCTTTGTCATCTGCCATGTCAGTCCATTATTGGGCTCGAGACCTGGCTGAGATATCTCCAAACCATGTTTTTTGACCAACTGAATATACCTGGTAAATTGAATGTAACAAGTATATATAAACCTATCGCTGAATTCCACATGATAATTCAAAATAGCTTGTGAAAACCTTAAATGGCTTACTTTTCCCCATTAAAATGTTCAACTCCAAGATCTTCATCCCAGATGAAAATATATTCATAAGCTGCAACAACATCTGGATGCAAAAACCTTTTCGCATACCACCTGAATATATAGCTTAGATATGTGAAAACAAGTGGTTGCATAAATATTCCAACTGAATGCTAACATATAATTAGCTTGAACTTGCAGATAATTTGTTTGTTAAGGTAGGAGCCAATCTGCTTTCAAGTACTAACTTAAAGGTGATGTTGCAGGGAAATGAGAGCTATGCAAGTTGTTCTCAACTTACCATTTGGTTTGCTTCCTCACACTGACATGAATTGCATCCTTCGACCACTCAAACTGGTCCCATTCACTTGCCCGACCATCATAATGAAAGAGCAAAATTTGGAAGTCCTCTGAGAACTATCAAACAGATGAAAAAAAAAATGCTATCTCAGAACTCTTTAAGAATTAGATGACTGTGCATGGAGAATCTATTGTTTAAAGTGAGGCCTTAGAACCTTTCTAATTGATGCCTCGATGTTTTGCCTCTGATCAAAACCGACTGTAAACGTAACCAAGTATTTTGGTTTCTTCTTCAGGTCCTGCCCAATTCAAACACGAGTTATTGCTCCACAATGCCAACATTTGTCTATAAGTTCCTCATATAAAAATATAGAATATTCTAAGGGCATACCACGATGATGCAGATCCAATCATGTTCCAATAATTAGGTATGTATGTTACAAGTTTATTAGGTTGATGTGCTACCATAAACAAGCACCCACATCTCCCAGACTTATTATCCACTTGTAAATCTTACGCAGAAATAATGAGCAAAACTTGGTGACAAAATAAAAGTCATACCTCACTAGGTTCACCCCATAATCTGCGCAAATAGAAATCAGTTTCTGATACAATAATATTTGGAGGCAAAGACTCTGCACCACGAGGATTTGTCGGAACATATATCTGGAAACAAAAAAGAATGATCAAAATCCATGTCCATCCGTATGTTCCAGCAAAAGATAAGCCCTTCACCATATAATTCTGATTAGCCATTCTATTTTGCACTACATAGCACGAAGCATGGATGACTCATAACAGCTAAATAGAATGCAACTGATCGCCAACAATTTTAGCTCTAATGCATATTTCAAACTTTTATTCACATATACGTGTTCATGGGCATCCATTAAGTAAATGTAGGTTTCTCACATATAATTTTCCTGCCCCGCATCAAAGATTAGAATCCACGAAAAATGAAACCAAACTGATTTTGCTTGCAAATGTCATTAGCTAATCCAGTATATGTTCCCAAAACATGTGTGCAGAGGTGAGGCTTACTTTCAAGCCATTAAGAGTTATTTGGTTCTATACTAGTCATGAATGGAAGTATAAAAAAGCTGTGAAAAAAGAAGCTACCTCAATATGACTGGATAGATGCACAATGGAAACACGAGGGGGCAAAAAACAAATATCTTAGTAATATCAGATGAACAAAACTATTGAGGATACCATGTTGGACCAAACAAACCAATCAACCTCTTACAAAACAAAAAGATGTATTTGCAATTAGGTGAATCGGTCACCAATGACTCCTCTTCCAAGTAGAGATGCACAACAAGCTGTGACAATGGGAGAAAGACAAAATCAGAAGAAAAAAGGTACTGTACCTTGGGGATGCTGCCTGGATTATCAGAGGATTTGCTGATGGATCTACTTTCATCACTGATCAGATCAAGAGATGATATAATACTTGAACGGAAGTTAATCTGCAAGTTTAAATGCAAGTCAAATAACTGATGGTAAGCAGCAAAAAATGTGAACCTAGTTTAACGGCACTAGATGAGCATATACCTTTGTCAGAGAAACAGATGGAAAAGAAATGCCTATGAAGAACCCAAATAGAACTCCCAAGATAGTGGGGATGATAATTCTGGCCCTGTCATTTGATTTCTTTATAACTCCACTGTAGACCGAACAAGGGTAGGTTAGGCAATTTCAAAGCTTGAGCATCATATCTAAATGAGAAAGGCTTAAAATATTCAAAGTTAATCAGCTACAATATAGCATGTGGAACGAACCTGCGGTGCATTGTCCCCATCCCGATGTATGCTCGACTCTCACATTACCAGGTCAAGAATAAAATGGAGGCCTTCGCTACTTCAATGAATTCTGAAGAGACTATCTACACAAAAATACAACAGTTCTTCCAAGGTGTCCACCTCTTGTAGGAAAGGTGCTTCCGGCTTCAAAAACCGATGACAGGATACACAGTCCCTTCATTGTTAAGAAATGATAATTAACAATGGAAAGATGGTGAAACTAGATTAAAGAAAGTCCCCATCGTAGGACAATATACCAAGACACAATGATACCCGGAATACTTTGAGTTTAGATTACACATCCTGGGAGCAACAGAAAAAAGTATGCTTCTATTTCATTCCTCGATCGCAAGGAAGTTTGAGAAACTCAGAAAAAATATTTGCGCATAGTCATTTAGTAGCCAAGGGAAAAGGTCCAGAACCAAATCATTTGACAGCTATATAATCCCTCATTGTCCCAAATTAATTCACGAGTTCACAGGTCGGTCATTACTCTCTTCTCCCTTGATGAGTTTTTTAATATGATCGAATCCACTAAATGGACGGTAATCTTAACTTAAAAAACAAGGCAATTCGTCCACAAAAGTATAAATCGGAGTCGACGTATATTTTGAGTGTGCAGAAATAAGCTGCCAGTTAACTTAAAAACAAGGCAATTCATAAACAAAAGTATAAAAGGGAGTCGACGTATATTTTGAATGCGTGGAAATAAGCTGGCAGTTAACTTAAAAACAAGGCAATCTAGGAAAGTAATCAATATGCTGAGTTTCTTAATGGAGATCTCCCCGCATTCAAGCAGAAGGGTAGACTGAACTACACTAAATTCAAGCTATCTTGTCCTCTTGAATTTAAAAGGAAAAAAAAAAAGAGAGCATATTTATCTCCTTTTAACATTAAACGAGCCAAACGACAACCTAGATCGCTCCATCTTCTCCGATTCAAACGTCCGACCAGAAAAGCCCGAGCCCATTCGAAGCAACTAAACCCCCAACTTCCCCAGGCTCCTCCAACGTCCTCGGACGCTCGAGACGACGAGACACCGCCCTATATGCTCTATTCATTTCACTTCCAGCGAGAACAACCGCGATCGCAAACCGCCGATCCGAAAAGGGAAAAACTAAATTACAGCCAAACGTTAGAACACACCAAAAAAAAAAAAAACGCACGATCGGGGAGGGATCGTTAACGAAACGGACTTGAAATTGCGAAAGCCGCCTTTCGCTCCAAAAGATCACCCGCCGTTATCGAAAGACGAAACAGGCAAAGAAACTGGCGAGGCGGCAATGAAATTGAACTGAACCAGCACGCCGCGGACGCACGCCGGAACGCCTCGACGGAGCATTTCCGGCGAGGAGAGCCGGATTCGCGATGACATCAACAGCAATCTCTAATCGCAAAAGGCACAGACGAGCGCAGAAGAATCGACGGGTACCTGCTCTGAGATCTTCAGGCGCGCGCGCGAGAGAGAGAGAGAGAGAGAATGGATGTTGTCGTTCGCTACCCTCCGATTCCGAAAACAGAAAAGAAGGGAGGGAAATGACCAATTGCCCCCCGCTCTGGCTTTCCTTTTGAATTCCCGATCTGGGAGTCGCCATCGCCGCGTGTCCCCGCTTAGAATCCGCCGTCGGCCCACGCGGGCCAACGGGAAGGCGCCACGTATGGCACGATTTGTCCCGCGGCCCGGGGAGCCGGAGCTGGGGACAACAAATTTTACCTGGAAAGCTCGTGCTACGCAGGATGTCGCGGTTGGTGTTGCTCTCTCCGGTCAACGACCAATCGTGACAGGCCACGACGGTCGGGAGTTCGGTGACAACCGGCGCGGGTACTTTTGGTATCCACTCTTGCCAAAAAAATATTGTGCTTATGCAGAGGATTTACTTGAAAAGCGTATAATGTTTGGTAAAGACTCTTTATGGTTTCCTCTTGCGAAGAATTTTTCTTAAAAATAAAAGTAAAAAAGAAAACAAATGAGCTCAGCATTCGATCTAGAGATCACTCGATCTAAGGAGAGCCAATTTTGGTGACCAGGCGACCTCAACCGAGGTCCCACGATCGCAGGCGACAAGCTGCCGACGTCACTCTACCAGGGTTAAGGCGGTATTAAGGCACGCGACCTTAGGTGAGCTAGATCTGGAAATTAGGTGACCTCGGCAAAGGTTACACGACCCTAAGTGACGAGCTGCCGATGTCGTGCGACCCCATTGTTGAGTTAACAATCAGATTCTGCTTACCACGCTAGAGTTAACGGTCTAGATCCGAATACTTACATCTAGCAAGGAAAATGGGCGTGTTAAGTGATACCTGAACATAACCCATCCCCAAATTGCCATCATCTCGAGCAACTTTATTGAAGTGACTTGCTAACATTTTCTTGAATTGAGGTATCGATTAGTTTGACGTATAAACCTTAATTTGAATGATTCGCTAAAATTCTTTTTTGTAAGATATTAATGTTTATCTTCTTATTTGTAAATGGATTACTATTAATTATATTGTCCGTATAAAAAAGTGCTTACAGACTCATCATGAGATAATTGATGAGTGGAAGAATTCAGTTACAAAATGTTAAATTTGTTTCGCAAAAAATATTTTCCTCATTTTCTAGCATTTGGTTTGCATAGGAAAATGAGTCAACGGAAAATTTGTACTTAAATTAAGAAAAACGATCCCTTCTTTAAAATATTAAAAAATCATTTTTCAAAATATGACTAGGTATCGACATTTGAACCCGAAATTCTATGCTTGGACACAAAATCTTCAACTCTGGTTCATGAGTTCCCGGAGCTCAAGTCCGGGTCCATTGAGGCTGGGCCCGTAACCCTGGTGCCCGTGCCCGGGTCCCTATCGCTCACATCTAGGTCCTTCGAGGATGAGCTCGAGCCCTCTCACCCAGGCCTATTGAGGCCAAGCCCGACGCCCTATGCATTTGATGCCTCGGCACTCGGACCCTTTGATTATAATGGAGCAGTTTATGGATCAGCGTCCCGTGATTTTTTTTATATTGGGTTTTCCACGTAAAGACTTTTGGTAATCGTTCTTATGTTGCTTTGTATTTACGCTTTTTTCATGCAAAGAGAATATAAGGCGACATCTTGTGCGATTTTGACAATTAGAATTTCGCTGTGATCGATTGTGATTCGACTTAATTTACAACATCCCTGTCATCAAAATGAGAGCGGTGCAAGATTGTCAAATGTGCATCGCAGAAGATCCGCGGTTCATGGTTTTGCCTGTCCAGATTTAGATGGGTGACCAAACGGCGTAGGGACGTTCCAACTCGCGTTGCTTCATCCGATCTCTTCCGGTTTCAGCTAATCAATGACGAGCCGAAACTAGTCAATTTGCAATTTGGTATTAAGTTTAGATTGATGCAGACAGATGACGGACATGTGGAATCTCAAAGGGCCCTTCTGGGTGGCCCGAGGTTTGGCCCGTTTCGCATCTCAAACTCAAAGTCAACACAATTGAGCAAGTCTGCTCAAGATGCCAGGCCTTTCTACTCTTCTTCCCAGAGTTTGGTCCAAAACAGCCGAAATTCATCGAGCAAAACATCAAATAACGAAGAGAGAGGGAGAGAGAGAAAGATTTTGCCTTGAACCAGCAGGATGCATTTATCATTTTTCACTGAAATCAACATAATGCTTAGGGGGCGAATGGTAACCATTCTGCTCCAGAAATCAAATTCTTGCCAGAAATTAATTTTTGGAGGAGAAATCTGTTTGATAAAACATGACTAATTCTGCTCCAGAAATTGATTTCTGGAACAGAAATCTATTTTTATTTTTTATTTTTTTGGGCACCTCAAAAAAAATAAATTTCACTCAAAGTGAGTGCCCAAATGTATTCTTAGCAATTTTGTGAAGTTTTGAAATTTTTGATTTTTTGATTTTTTTGGCACCTCAAAAAAATTAAATTTCACTCAAAGTGAGTGCCCAAATGTATTCTAAGCCATTTTGTGAAGTTTTGAAATTTTTGATTTTTTTGAGCACCTAAAAAAAATTAAATTTCACTCAAAGTGGGTGCCCAAAGGTATTCTAAGCCATTTTGTGAAGTTTTGAAATTTTTGATTTTTTTGGACACCTCAAAAAAATTAAATTTCACTCAAAGTGGGTGCCCAAAGGTATTCTAAGCCATTCTGTGAAGTTTTGAAATTTTTGATTTTTTTATATTTCTTGAAAAAAATTCACCAAATTTCCTATTTTCCCGAAACCTGACTTTTTTTTTATTTTCTGGAAATTTTTATGAATTTTTCTGGAATTTTTTAATTTTTATGTATTTTCTGAAAAAAAAAAATTAGTGAGAAAAAGAGAGAAAATAGGGAGAATGCATTTTGGAAGAGAGAAGCTACAAAAAGTAGCTTCTCTTTTTCTTGCCCAAAACTCATTCTGGAATAAAAAATGCATTCTGAAATCAAGAATGTATTTTGGAATCAAGTATTTTTAATAAACGCATTTTTATTCCAGAATACAAAAATTGCTCTAGAATACGTTCCGGAAATTTTTTAACAAACGCATTTCTGTTCCGAAATCAATTCCGGAGCAGAATTTCTACTTCAAAATGGATTTTATGTGTGCCCTTATTTCCCCAGTACATGAGAAGGGGAGTCAGTTCCCTGACCAAGCATTGTATAACATTCCTAGTCCCCCCACTGATCCATCATCCCGCAGGGATCAATTGATGAACAAAAACTTTCAAGTCCAGCCACCAACCCAGATGAGATGAAGAAAGTGTCTTTTCAAGATTTTACAGGAAATAAATCCATTGAAAGAATAACAAATTGGATTACTCCGCCCATCAGAACTTGGCACACCGCGCCGGCAGACCCGTCCCGTGATCGACGGCCACTATCTCGGTCTTGTTGTCGCAGCCCATCACGTCCTGCCCCAGCTTGGCGCCTGCCGCCTTCAACCCTTTGAGCGAGAGCGGTTGGTTGAACAAGTTCAGCGAGGGGAGCCTCGATGCCGGAGGCAGCTTCCCGCCGGGCAAGAAGTTCCTGAAGTCCTCCTTCAGCAACGGCACCTCGAAGTCGGCCTTGTTGTGACTCACGACGTTGTCCTTGGCGCTGATGTGGGCCCCGGGCTCCATGTGGTTGGTGGAGAAGCTCGCCTGGTTCGGGAAGTTGGGGTACAGGCTCACGTAGCCCCGGAGGTACATCATGTCGATCAGGAACTTCTTCCAGGAGGCCTGCCAGCCGTTGGTGCGGGACTTGGGGATCTGGACTGGGTTTTCCTTGGCGTTCTCGGTGAACCTCATGTTCATGTACACATAGAACTCCCTCCAATGCTTGGGGAAGAACACCGCGCCCCAGCTGCACGGTAATTGGTGGAGGTACGGCGTGTTCGGGTGGATTTTCTTGAAGAACTCCGTCGCATTCCATCTCGGCCGCTCCTTCACCACCTCGACCAACTTTGGGGTGTAGAGAGAGATGGACGAGAGCTCGGGGAGCGAGACCTGCGGGTCATAGTGATAGGCCAAGAGAGCGTACTTGATCCACAGGTAGTAGTAAGGGGAGACCTCGATGTCGTCCTCGAGGAGGAGGCCGTACTCGTCGTCGGATGCCGGGTACCAGCTCTCGCTGACGGCTCGGATCAGGCCTCCCTGGATGATCCTCCGGCGTAGGGTCTTGGGGCCGTGCGGCCAGTCGAACGAGCTCACCATCTTTATGGTGGCCTCGTCGACCTTGCTGTCCATGTTGAAGCTGATCGGGACCTCGTCGCTGAGGTAGAAGGCATTGCTGAGCGAGGTGAGGAGCCTCTTCAGGGACGTCGCTCGGTTCTGCGTGATGATGTTGACGGAGACTCGCATCCGGTTCCAATCTGCTCATCGCAAAAATTGCTTGGACTTCAATTGAATAATTCAAAACTAGAAACTTGCAAGTGAACAAGTGGTAGAAACCAAGCTGGGATCGCATCAAGAAGATACATAATTAAGTCAAAAGTCTTAATCAAGAATGCCCTTAGCGTGTAAGAGCTCTTACTCGGCAGCGCCGTCGACCGGAGATCAGCCATCCAAAGCACCTTGGGCACGGAGGCCCTGGGCAAGAGCACCACCGTCGTCGTCCCGTTCCCGTTGCTCTCCGCGGCCATCCTCAGCGCCTTCTTCACGTTCGCGTCCAGGTCGGCCACCGCAACCACCACGCTCGGGTTGTGGATCCGAATGAGCCCCTTCACGCTCGAGTAGACCACCTGGAGCACCGGGACCTCCGAGTCCGACACCCCCGAGGTCGCCCCGACGGCCAGGTCGAACACCTTGAACCGCCTCTCCCTGCACACCGCGGGCGGCCACCGAAGCTCGGCGGCGGCGGCCTCACAGGGGCAGAAGTCGCCGCCGGAGACGGCGAGGTAGGCCTTCTTGCCGACGGTGGTGCGGAACTTCTCGAGGAGCGGGGCGAGGGCCTTGACCTCGGCGACGGAGTGGGCGTAGAAGAGGGCGTCGATCCGCTGCGGGTACATCTGGGCCCACTGGGTGATGTAGCCGGAGGCGAGGGCTCTCCACCACTGATCGTCGCGGACCTGGACGACGTCCTTGAAGATCACCGTCGTTTCCGACACGTAGGCCAGCCGGTGCTCGCTGTCGCCCCACGTGTCCACATCGCTGGGGTCCACCGGCAGCACGTAGGAGTAGGCGTTTCTGTACTTTTGGAGCTGGTAGCTGCCAAATACAAACACCAAGAGCATCCCGATGGTAAAGAATCCGAAATTAATATCAGTAAATAAATGATTCGAACATTAACTTGTAAAACTAGTGAAATTGTACTATAATAATTCTATAATGTTAAATTTAAACGTAATTCACTTTGGCGATAACATTTAAATCGCCGAAACAAGTGAATGTGTAAGAATATATCTAAAATTATCTATAGTGAATTCAATTCGAGCATTTTTTTTTTCAATTTAGGGATATAAATGCTCCGCGATCATTATTTGAAAGAAAGAATTTAGTCACACAAATTCATCAACATACGTGATACTATGCGGTATGCTATGCAAAGTTTGATTTTCACCAACGATGAACTTATTGAAGTTTCCAAAGTATGCGCTAGAGCGATAATTCGATTAATTAATTAATTGGCGAGCCGTCCAATTTTCTAAAGTCAATGCGATTGGAAAATGGTGACTGAACAAAAAAATCTCGAGATCAGACAAAATTTAATGAATTGTATAGCTAGGGAGGTGATGAAATTGACCACGACATTAATGAATGCCTCGGCTAGGAAGATTCTCACATAAAATAAAACTTCCATGCACGCTATTATATAACAAACAACCCGTTTGAGCAGAAAATGTTTACTTTCAGTTCAATCTCTTAAGATTTCTACGTGATCGGAACCATTGCCCATTCTAAACTTTTCTATCTTCTTTTTAAGTCTTAGCTTCTAACTAATCTAGCTCCAATAATAATCAAACAAGTGCCGCATCACTAATCACCTGCACGCAAATTATCATCACTTGCCGCAAATTGATCGAACGCAATTGGATATGGATGGAGACCTTCACACCAGAAATCAGTATCATCCTGTGTATATACTATGATGCACAGGTCACCTACTCATTAAAATTCGTTTTTTCCTAGTTTGGTCTAGCAATCTTTTGTATGATCTCAAGCCTATTTTAATGAAGAGTCCCCGTAGAAACTCTTTGTTTTGGGTTACTCGAAGTCCGTATTTGTTGACTTTATCTGATGAATCAAAGCTCACTGATAACTAGACGTTTCTCTGCTTATTATAAGTTTGTAAAACCAACGAAAAAGATGACAAATCTCGTGATCCGATGATAAGGGAGGATATCGAAATATTTTAGTACGTACCTGAGGTGGAGATCTTCGCCGGTCATGAACGTGAAGGGCGTCTCGATGAAGAGTGTCTTCACCAGCTCGGCCGACAGGAACCACGAGCTGGACAGGAAATCCACCTGCACGATCCGGCCCACCGTGATGTCGTAGGCCGGGTCGGGCAGATAGAGCCCCGCCTCCTTCGACCGGAACTTCCGGTAGCTAGGGAAGGTGAAGTCCTTCTGCCGGAACGGCAGGATCCGCCCGATGCTCCCGAGGACCGAGTTCTTGTACTTGTCAGTTCCGGCGACATGCGACAGGATCTGCAGCATCTTCTTACCAGGGATCATGTCGTCATCGAGGATGTACACGAGGTCGGCCTCGGTCTGCAGCGCCATCTGGAACCTCCCGTAGTATTTGAAGTCATAGCTTGAGCTGACGAAGCTGATTCTCGAGTCGTTGTAGCTCTCAACGATCCTTCTCAGCGAGAGCTCATTGGGGCTACCAAATGAGAGGACCCAAACATGGTGAAATGGGAGGGTTTGATGGAGCAATGAGTCCAGTTGTGCGCAGAGCGTTTTTCTCTTGAAATGGTTCAAGATCACAGTCACCTTAGGCCGGTTCGGGCCCTTCAAGTCCCACTTGGATTTCATCGCCATGAGCTGAGCCAGA
This sequence comes from Syzygium aqueum, assembly GCA_031216185.1. Lineage (NCBI taxonomy): Eukaryota > Viridiplantae > Streptophyta > Magnoliopsida > Myrtales > Myrtaceae > Syzygium > Syzygium aqueum. The sequence goes on from CM062232.1 coordinate 33,184,412, forward strand.
GTCTCGGTCCCAAAGTTCTTGCTCTGGAACGACAATACCTCGTCGTAGAGCTCTCTCTTGAGCTTGATCATCACCTCGTCGTTGGACTTCTTCTGCTCGAATTCAATCTTCTCATGCTCGCACACCTCCGCGGGGCTGACTGGCATTATCTCGGCCCTCAGGACCGAGTTGGCTGAATCTTGGGAGTGGATTAGCACATGGGGTGGGATTATGAACTGCCTCCATTGTTGCGCAATGCGCGTGGCCCATGTGAAGTCCGGCTTGGACCGCAGATCAATCGCAGGGCTCATGTAGTACAGCAGGAAGGTCGCATAGACTGCGAAGGCGAACTGCAGCAAGGTGAGGCATGTGACGAGGCGGCCTGAGTAGCTCCGTTGGGGCTTCGTCTTGTTGGCCTTGTTGCCATTAACGTAGTCAGTCAAGACGCCTTCCAAGTAATCCCCGCTTCTCATGGTTGCGTTTCGGACTAAACCCATTTCTTGAATTTAGTCCTAGAGCATATGCAAGACCCTGCAAGGAACTTCAAAAGAAACAAAAAAACAGAATCAAGAAACCATTGATTCAGTCTATACTACTTCGATGAGCTGAGACATAAAATGTGCATAAAGATCAAATTTTGAGACTGACCCACAACTTCTACAATCCACAGTACGCGAATAGCGGTTTTACATGTACGGCTTTCGTGTGATTCCGATGAAAAGATTGATAGATATCTCAGTATTGATTCAGAAGAAAGAAGGCCGAGGGCTAAGATGTTTTTGAGGGATTTTGGAGAGTGGTAGACCACTGCATTTGGGAGAACCATGGATCTTGTGCCTTTATAATAATTAAAAAGAGGGAGCGAGAAAAATGTAGAAATGAAGCAGCCCACCGCCATGAGAAATGGCACCAAAGGTCACATGGACTGGCTAAACTTGTTTGTGTTTGTAGAAATAATCTTTAAATTTTAATCATTGATTGAAAGAAAGAAGAAGGCGAGGACACGTTATCTGCACTTCTCATACATTCCCACACTCGAGACACCATTTTAAAGCCGGTTTTGATGCCGGAGAATAGGGCTTCCCTTGCGTTTTTGGCACTTCGTTTCTTCTCTCTACTACAAAAAGGGTTTTAACTCTCTCTCTCTCTCTCTCTCGCTCTCTCTCAATTGGTTCTGTCTTAAATTCCGCAAAATTCTAGGCCCAATAGAAAAACAGCCGAAGATTTCTGGTCCTGAAAAAGCACTGCCGATAGAGACAATGCAAGGTGTCTGAATTTGAATCTAAGTCGAAGTAATGTATAATAAATTGCTTGTAGAGGTACTTATAGGTGTCATTCGCATTAATGACGCTTGCTCGTCTGTATTATAGACACGGTTAGTTAAGTGCTACCATATTACACTGCTGTCCTGTTCCAGTAATATATTATCTGATTTGCAGGTTCATTAGATCTTCTTCTTCATAAAACTAAGTTAATGAGATCGGTGGAACCCAAATCCCAATTAAAGTCCCCAATTCCCGTCAAACCCACTTTCCAAGAACAAGATTCGAGGAGTATCTCAAGTTTCTGCCCAGAGGAGTTCAACACACGAAATGCAAGCGACAAATGGCCACAAACTGAACTGAGGACAAGAGAAAACTGGAAGAGATATGAAGCAAAATTAAAGGTAGAAGACGAACAATGTGAGGAAGTCAAAACCCAGTACCTTGATGAGGAAGGAAAATCGAACCAATTAGCTGGGACACAGAGCTCAATTTCTTCTTCAGCAAATCAAGCTAAAGCTTAGCTAAGAACCTCGACCTCACACCACCGTCCGAGCGAAGATGCATGAGAAGAAAGAAATGAAAAAGAAAAATATTGGGCAAGGTCGATTGAGTAAGGGGGGAGATATATAAAGTACAGCTATATATTATATATGTGAGAGTTTCGTATGGCAAGGTTGACTTTGCATGAAGATACGTAGATGAAATTAGCAGAAATGTGGACTTTGTTAATGGTATCTCGCCAAACTTTGCGAGCAAGTTGAATGCAAGAAAACAGATGACCGGATTACTTGTATTTTGCTTGCAGGGGAGAAACGTACAAATGGGTTTGGCATGGCTCGTTCAAGGAATTTGAACAAAGAATTCTGCGAAATCAGATAAAAAGAAGAGACCCTCATATAGTTTTTCCACGTTGGTCAAGCCTTTCTGTTTTCTCTTTGGCCGGTAAGTTGGCAATAAATTTTGCAGAAGAACGACAGAAAAATAGGATTAGTATAACGGTCCAATCGTAATCAAGTAATTAGGGGGAAGAAACTGCTGAGACATGGACAAAAAAACCTTAAAAAATCATTTAGGTAAAGCTGAATATGATACATTCCATTTGTTTCACTTAAGTTTGTGACTCTCGCATGGGTGACAAAGTTTGAGTAGTCTCTAAATGACCCCTCTTAGGTGTGAATATAATCAGCATTGTCCATACATATAATTTGTTTAGAAGTGCACTTGAATGATGGGTGTACCCAAAAATGTGAAAAGTACCAAAAAAGTATCAAACAGCTCAATTGGACTAATTTAGTCCTAGACATTTTTACATTGATACCAATTGAGTCTATCCGACCTATTTAGGCCGGAAATTGCTAAAGTGGATGTTCGTCGTCCCACATGGCATGACTAATGCTGACGTGAGCATTTTTTTATTATTTATTTTTTTTTTCTTTCTCTTTCTTTTTTCTTCCACGACCTGTGTCGTGGAAGAAAAAAATTCAAAAAATTCATTTAAAAAATATCCACGTCAGCGTCAGCTATGCCACGTAGGACGGATGACGTCCACATCAGCAGTTTCCAATCTAAATTGGTTGGATGAACTCAATTGATATCAATATTAATAGGTTTATGACTAAATAGATCAAGTTGAAAGGTTTATGGCGAATTGATATCAATGCAATAAGTATATGATTTTTTTGGTACTTTTTCCTCAAGAAGGGTGGTACTTTCAAGAACTCTGTGAACTTATGTCGAGATTCATATGGACTCGTGTATTAGAACTTTCTTATTTTATTAAAACTGTTTGGGTTAGAGAACTTATTTACCAACTTGTATTTTTAATTGTTTTTCTCCAACTATGACTCATACATTGTTTGTTGCTTACTCACACTTCTCTTCAAAATTCAGCTCATTGACTTATGGTTGATGCCATAAGAGCATATCTATAATTTTTTTGATGAGTTGGAGTCAATACAGGAGTAGAATGTCAATGTGCATGTATATTTCCATAGAAATGGCCACGGCCCAGCCTACCACCTTTCTTTCAACGCTCTAAAGATATACCTGTATTTCTATGTGCCCACATATATGAAGAGCGATCTGCCTATAATGGCACGTACGCTTGTCACGTTTTAGCATGCAGTAAATCTAAGCTAGGCAACTACTAAAGATATCATAGGTTTCATGCTACTTTCGCAGATTCAACTCCTTCGATACTTCTTGTGTCTTATATAGTAACATCATCCATCTAAAGTGACTCCTTGAGTTAATTTCGCGGCTCTACTTTTGCGACAAGAACCGAGGAGCAATGATAGATCCAGAGGGGAAGAAGGAAGGGGAAGATGGTGGAGAAAGAGGTTAGGACAAAGGGGGGCCGGCGATAATAAATTGATTTCTTAAAATAAAAAAAAAATTGATTTCTCAAAACCACTCACTTTTGACCATTGCTAGGCGGCCGCGGATGAGGCTACCTCGCCCAGATTTGGGCGAGGCCAGCCTCACCGAGGTGGCTTTGCCTGTGGCCACCTATGCCTTACCCAGTGGGCAGTGATCTCTGGCAACCCTCACCTAGTGGTCGGTGAGGGTTGCTAGCCATAGTGGATAAAGAAAAGAAAAAAAGGCCAACCATAGTGGAAAAAACAAGGAAAAGAGCAGAAAAAGAAAAATTATCAAAAATTTTTTAAAAAAATTATTAAAAAATATCCACATCAGCATCAGCCGTGTCACGTAGGATGGACGGCATCCACGTTAGAAGTTTCTGGCCTAAATTGATCGAATAGACTTGATTGGTACCAATGTGAAAATGTTTAGGATTAAATTGGTCTAATTGAAAGATTTAAGACTGAATTGGTATCAATGCAATATGTTTAAAACTTTTTTTGTACTTCACCCCACCAAAAAAAAAATAACGGGCGATACATTGAAGAACTATGTGAACTTGTGTCGAGATTCATAGGACTCATATCTCTCGAAACCTTCTTATTTCCTTAAAACTATATGAATCAAAGAAATTATATCTATATTTACCAACTTGTGTCGTTTAATTGTTTTTCTCCAACTATTACATGCTTCAATTCGACTGGCCCAGCCTACCATCTTTTTTCAACTCTCTAAAGATTTACCTTTATTTCTATGTGCCGACACATGTGTAGGGAGATCTGGCCATAATGGCGTGTACATAAGTTCCTTTGCTTCTTTAGCGGCAAAAGTGAAAAAGAGAGTGGGTATAATAAACTAAACCCTACACGTGTAATATCATAATCGGATGCATATGGTCTAAATAGAGTTGCAATTGTCGAGTTAATCATATCAATCGAATCAAATTTCTACGCTTATAGAACTTAGATCGAGTAAGCATAAAAAAAGCCGACGTACTCGTAGAATTCGATAGGCATTAGGCATTCCCGGTGGCCCGGCGAATCAAAAGGCAAAGGGACTTTCAAAGGGTTTCGAGCCTCAAGACCTTCAATAGTCAACCGACAATAAGAAGTTCCCGTCATTTATCGAGAAAGGTGTGATTTCTCTCTAATAAATCACTAGAACCTTAAGTTATGTTCCTGCTCTCCTAATACGTCATCGAGTTCATGTTTTCTCTGAACGACAAAAAGAAGAACCACTTATGTTGCGACCAATGCTTGATTCCATTTAAATTAGAATGTCGATCGGATTCTCATCGTTTTTAACTTTTCAAGATGCCATACACTTAGGATTAAACATCTCATGTGTTTCCTCTACTCTAGGGCAGAATCGCGAGATCTCCTCAATACCGCTAGCGGTAGCGGCAGGACAGGGGGCGCTTTTGTCGCCCTTTGGCTTTCCGCTTTTGTCATTTTAACTTTAGTTTCCTTTTAAAGACAATAGAATTATTCGAAGGTCAAAACTCTACGCCCAAAAGGGACAAGTCAACCAAGATTTTTCTCCCGAAAAGAACAAAATTATGGTTAATTTCTTTTGCCTAATACGATTGCGTGAGAGCTGACAAGCGCACTGCGTTGGCCCCTTTGACTTGAGCCAGATGGCAGAATTTGACCGAGCCTAATATGAGTCTGCGGATCTCGTGGAACCCAGCAAGGAAGACCTAACAAGCAAAGAAGAAGAAAGAGCAAATTGATTTCAATGGCCCGCGTAGCATCACGGGCTTGATTAGCGGGTTTTAAGAGCTGGAGTTCAGTTCTTGATCAAAGAATATATTGCTTCGTGCAATAATGAAAAACCCTAAGTTATAAGATGCCCTAGTTTTGAAATATGGAAAATGTATCATGTGACCCGCTCAGCTCTTAACTTAAAACTTATGAATTCGAGTAGGCTTTCAGAAGAGTTGACTAGATGATTTTAGTGCTCCCATCGAATACTACACCTCATGTGATCAAATTATAGCTTCTCCCTACTCAGAGAAACATCAAGGGCTACGTCTTTTATCACATGACTTAAAATCTTACTTGATTACGACACGTGTACGAGACGGGTTGTGCCATGCAATACTCGAAAGCATCTAACTCAAAAGTTTCGAAAAATTCCATTTTGTCGTAAAAGGAAGGTGGGTTATCCTTTGTCTAGAACAAATTAACAACAACACGATTTCCAGTTTAAAAGTCTGGAGCCTGACTCCTTGTATTTCTCCTTCTACATTGTCTTTTTTTTTTGGAAACAGTCTCCTTTCGCCATTTTTTCTATTTTTAAGATATAAGTACTACTTTGGTATTTATTTTAATGAGCTGGCCACATGCACGATTTCACTATCTCTAATCCATTCTCGCCAGTGATCGGCGGGGGCGAGCTTCGCCAGTGGCCAGCGGGGGGAGCTTCGCCAGAGGCCAACGCGGAAGAAGGGAAGGAAAAAAAAGAAAGAGAAAGAAAAGCCAAAAAAGAGGAAAAAAAGAATAAATAAATAGGAAAAAAAATTAAAATATTATTAAAATTATTCCGTATCAACACTGGCGGCGTCATGTAAGATAGCTGGCATCCAAATCAATGATTTTTAGCCAAAATTGACAAGATAAACTCAATTGGCAATATGTGAAAAGTTTTAGAACTCAACTAGAGGAATTAAAATGTTTAGGAAGTGCTATAGGTTTCGAACTCTTTAGACAATTTTTCGCCCTATAATGGCTTGTGCACTTGTCACGTTTTAGCTTGCAGTAAATCTAAGCTAGGCAACTACTAAAGATATCATACTACTTTTCATGCCACTTTCACATATTCAACTCCTTGGACACTTTTTGTGTCTTATATAGGGAAAATAACACAAATAGTCCCTGAATTTTGGCTCAATATGCAATTTGGTCCATCAACTTTTAATTTCTTCAATGTAGTCCTCGAACTTTAACTCAATATGCAATGTAGTCTTTGAACTTTTAATTTGTTCAATGTCGTCCTTGAACTTTTGGTACATGTTCAATTTAATCCATGAATTATATGAAAATGTTCAATATAGTCCTTTCATTAGTTCAAGTTTAGGAACTATATTGAACATTTTTATATAGTTCATTGACTAAATTGAATATGTACCAAAAGTTGATGGATCAAATTGAACAAATTAAAAGTTCAGGGACCACATTGAATATTAAACTAAAGTTCATGGACTATATTGAACAAATTAAAAGTTCAAGCACCAAATTACACATTGGCCAAAATTCAGGGACTGCTTGTATCATTATCCCTCTTATATAGTAACATCATCCGTCTAGAGTGACTCCTTGAGTCAATTTCGAGGCTCTATTTTGTTTTTATGAGCAATCAACTAATTTTCTTTAATTAATATCTCCATGTTGAGCTCACTTTATACTTTTGAGCTCTCTCACTCTAATATTATTCAATCAACTTAATTAGTAGCTAGAATGTGTTTGAGAAAGAAAAGACAACCAACTCAATTGCCTTGCGTTGACTTCGACCAAATGTTAGAGGTTTTACTAAGATGCACTGTGGTTGAGAGAGGATGACGCTTTGGCGTTGACTTCTTGCATACGTGCTTAATTAAAGGGTTTACTTACCCACGTATTAGCATGTCGACTAAGACTTCATACATCATCCTAATGATCATTCGTTAATTACTATTCTAAGATGAAAGATTTGCGCAGGTTGACAACATATTAGGACAAAGTTGTAGACCCCCAAGAGGAGTATGAATTAATTCTTGGAAAACAGGAAAGTAAATAAGGCCCTTTACTTCGTTGGTGGCAAAAGGGAAAGAGGGAAAAATTACAAAAAAAGCCATAAACCTATTGCATTTGTGTCGATTCAGTCATAAACATTTCAATTCAGTGAATTTAATCTTAAACATTTTGACAATTTTTCAATCTAGTCTATTCAGCTAATTTTGGCCGGAAATCGTTGATGTGGACATTGGTTGTCCTACGTATTGTAGCCGGCGTTGACGTTGATAATTTTTATATTTTTTAAAAATAATTTTGTTGTTTTCCTTTTTCCTTCACCGGTCGCCAAGTGTCTGCGATAGCTGGTGAATGGACCCAAGCGAGGCCTCACCCGCCGAGCGAGGCTTGCCCTTACAAGGGTAATGTTGCCTCGTCGAGATTTGGTGAGGAGCAACCTCGCCCAAAGCTAGCGAGGCTTTACCTTGCCGAGGCGACCTCGGTCAAGCCCACCCGAAGCTAGCGAGGCCGACAAGGTTGACCCTCGTTAGCCTTGGGTGACCTTGCCCCTACAAGAGCGAACCTCGCTCGGCAAGTGAGGCCGTTGAGGGCAAGCCTTGCCTATGGTCGGTAGCTGGCCATCATGGAGACTTGAGAATCGACAGAGGAAAAAGAAGAGAATAAAAAAAAAGAGCAGAAAAAGAAAAAGGAAACAAAAAAAATATTTAAAAAATTCAAAAAAAAGTTAAAAAAATTGAAAATATTATTCACATCAGAGCCGGCCATGCCATGTAGGATGGCTGATGTTCACGTTTAATGATTTCCAGCTAAAATTGACCCAATGGACTAAATTGGCAAATTGTCAAAATGTTTAGAATTAAATTGGCCAAATTAAAAGATTTATGACTGAATTGATATAAGCAATAGATTTTTAAGACTTCTTTTGTCATTATCCTAGGAAAAAGATAGTAGGGATAATAAACTATACCCTACACATATAATATTGTGATGGGATGCATATGGCTTTGATAAAGTTGCAAACTGTCGAATTTATCATATCGATCGAATCGATTTTTTGCGCTTACAGAACTTACAGATCGAGTAAGCATAAAAGAAGCCGACGTACACGTAGAATTCGATTAGTCATTAGGCATTCCCGATGGCCGGGTGGAACAAAAGGCAGGGAGAGGTTGCATCAAGACCTTCGACATTCAATCGGCAATACAATTCACCACCCTTCATGGATTAATAAGGGTGTGAATTCTTTCATGTTAATCACTAGGACGGTGAGTCATCTACTACTCTCCTAAAAACATTGCTAAATTTATGTTTTCTTGAAAATAAAAAAACTACTTATGTTCTGACCAATGTTTGATTCCGTTCTATCTAGAATATCAATCGGAATATCATATTTTTAACTTGTCGAAATGCCTTACACTTAGGATTAATCATCTCGAGGTCAAATGTCACATGCCATGCCTACCTCCCTTTGGCTTTTTATACTTTTCGTGACTTCATTTTATTTACTTTTTAATAACAAAATTAGATATCATTCGGAGGTCAAAACTCTTCGCCCCAGAAGGGAAAAAGTCAACCCATTTTTGTCCTTAAAAAGAACAAAATCATCATTTTCTCAATGGCCCATATGATTGTGCGTGAGAGCTGACAAGCGCACCGCGTTGGCCCCTTTGACTCGAGCCAGATGGCATAATTTGACCCAGCCTACTACGAGTCTCCAGATCTCGTGGAACCCAGAAAGGACGACCTAACAAGCAAAGAAGAAGAAGAAGAAGAAAATCGATTTCGATGGATTGGTGTAACATCACGAGCTTGATTAGCGTATTTGACGAGTTATAGTTCAGTCCTTGATGTAAGAATATATTACTTCGAGCTAAAAATGAAAAACGATAAGTAATTAGATGCCCTAAGTTTGAAATATGTGAGATGTATCATGTGACCCGCACGGCATTTGGCTTAAAATTTATGGATTCGGGTAAGCTTTTGAAAGAGTTGACTAGATAATTTAGTGCTCCCTTTGAATACTACACATCACCTCTTCTCATCACTAGGGGTAACATCGAGGGTTATGTTTTCTATCTCGCGATTTAAATCTTACTTGACCAGAACATGCATTTGAGATAGGTTGCTTGCGTGCAATCCTCGAAAGTATCTAACTCAAAAGTTTCGAATACCCCATTTTACCGTTAAAAGAAAGCGGGTCATTCTCTGCCAAGAACAAATTAAAGGGTAACAGTCGCCTCTCGCCATTTGTAATATTTTTAAACTACGAGTACTGTCTTTTAAGTTATTTTAACGAGCGGATCACAAGCTGGATTCCACTATCATTTATCCATCCATGTTCATGTTCAAAACTTACACCTTGTCGTGAAAGACTCGCTAAGTATAGTCTTGGATTATTGAACGTGGAGTTTAAGTAGAAAAAGCAGAACCACCGTGACCAAGAGTCGCATGTAATCCAAAAACTGTGAGTTTCGATGTGGATTACTCTTTGAGTTTTAACGATGAGATACCTAACACGAGTCCACGGAGAGAAAGGATAATTGCATGGGAATTTCCTGCTCAGGGATGGCAGCAGGAGGTCTTATCCGTGATGGTCGCCACAAACGCAACCCGTGCAGGAACCGGACCCATCGAGCTAAGACGCGTATTGCGAGAAGCCACTATCGGGAACACGATTGAATGCGGATTCGAGCTACAGCACACGATTCCATACTGACTATTTAGCAAAAGCGGAGCCCGTCAAAGGGACCCTCTCGTCATCTACGATCGTCCCACCCGTGGGAATCGAATCACTTCCTAATTTCTGATTTGTTAGGCGCTGGACATCTTTGGAATGAAGTAGGTCGTGTCTCTCTTTCCTTTGCGCCCAAAAGAACGTCCAAAGCATTTTTCCTATCATCAAGATCAAGATCGAGCAATGTCAAACGTGGATAAAGAAGTCCAAAGGGAGAATATCAGCATGTGGCGCCCACTTATTCCACATAGGACAACCTCGTTCTTTCTTACTGCATATGTATCTGAATTCCGAAGTCTCCGAAGATGGGTTGGATCTCATATTTAGGAAAACCTACAAGTATAAGTGGAGTGATGCCTAATATGTTCTTGTCGATGCATTTTCACATGGTTTTTCTATGACTTTGATTCCTATGTGCGCTGGAGTTTCTAGGGAGAAATCTCGAGTTGATCACCTAGGATGTGCCGTACGGTGCAGCACTTGATCCTAGAAAATACGAACAAAGTCAAATGGTGCATATGCATTTTTTTCCTATGAAATTAGCGGATCTGCCTTTAATTGAAAAAAATTAAACAAAGTACGAAATTATTGTTTTTATACAATATCAATGAAAATTTGAAGATACCCCAGCTACAATATCAAAGGAATCGTACAACAATTTGATATTATGGAGATTCTAAGTAAACAAATAGCACTTTAAGTAAAGATGATACCTTAATTATGACTCCCCAAGGTTTGTACGGGGGAGGTGCCAAGCCTATGAAAATATATGTGAGTAATTTTGCTATAAGTATCGGCATGAACATTATATTTTTCTACTATATATTTCCTCACGCAAAATGTAAAAGATGTTGACACTTAAATTTTGCTGACCCCATCTATTGCATAGAAAATTAGGTTTCGACCCCGATCTCCAAATAAAAGTATTGTTAATTGCATTTGCATATTAGGAGCATTTTATTAGTAATAAAGCCCGCATAAATTCCATTTAAATTAGACTTGAGTAGAAGGGAGGCCACGGGCTTAATTAAACTAAGCCCGCAGGAGTATGAAATTTGATCAAGCCTATTGCATACCCGTTTGTGGCCGAAAATTGCATGTGCTTAGCACATGGCGTGCCAAACTGGGAAATATTGCATTTTCTAATTAAATTTGGAGGAGATAAAGATATTATCTTTAACGATTTTAATTACGGAGATAATTAAAAGGATATCTTAATTTCCTAAGGTGAGGGAGTCAATATATCTTTTTGGTCTAAAATAGGAAAGTGATGCATTGATTGGTATCTTGAGATAACCATAATCCTAAGTCTATAAAAGGTTGAGGTTCGAAAGTAGAGGAGGTTGGCATACAATAAAGAGAGGTTCACAACTTTAGAAGAGCACCCACTCGCCACCACGACAATTAGAGATGATTGGTTTAGCGAGAGTCGGTTCCACAAATTGGGACATGAACTGATCCAGTTACCAAGTGAGTCCATGGAACCGACCATGATATGATGTAAATGAGAATCACCTTCCCAAACAACTATTAAACAATCTCGGCAAACACTAATTGATGTTTGCGACGTTACTTTGCCTCACAAATGAGACGAGTCTATTGAGTCATGAAATATCATCAACTCCAAAATTAGCTAAATAAATAACGAGAAAAGCTTAACCCAATAAGTCATTGTCGTACTGACCTCCGCCGAAATCGAGTGCCAATGCACAACCTCTCAGATAATATGTTGAACAAATGGACCAAGGACCTCATAGGAAAGGGAGCGATGTACGCCGTGAGCTAGCAAGGCTCTGACTACGAGAAAGAGGCGTGAGACTTGAGTGAAGAAACTAGAAAAAGGGGCAAGTGGCAATTAGGATTTTGAACTTACGAGAGAGGAAGTGACGAGTGTCAAGAGCGAGCGAGGCTGCGAGAAGAGTGATTGGCGTCCTGAGTGGCTAGCAAGGCTGCGACTTGCGACCGTGCAAGAGCGAGTTGCGAGAGCAAGACTTCGAGAGAGAGTGAGAGAGCAAGCTACGAGAGAGATGAGAGGAATTAGGATTTTTTTGTGAGAGAGTGTGAGGACCGAGGAGCGTGAGAGCTGGAATTGCGGTTTTGAAATATAAAATTAATATATATATATATATAACCATGAGATAGGAGTATCTGTCCGGTTTAGATGGTCCGGATGGATGGTTCCACACTTAGAATCAAGAACTGGATCAGTATTTACCAGTTCCCGTGGGAACCGCCTAAAATTAGCCGGTTCGGTTTGGTCCAGTTCTTTTGCAAACCCCTAGAGACGACGTCACTGCTTATGCATCACGCCGGGCCTCCCATCGAGTCTCACCGCCACACCTTGACGAGCCTAGGCGTTCTTGCAGTCCCGATGCTCCTAGCCAGCCCGTTCTGCCGCCTCACGTGGCTACTCAGCTCGCCCCACAACCTCATTGAGTGGCCTGCAATCTCTGATGAGTAACCAGTGGTTTTTAGGCGAATTTCTAGTGATTCCAATAACTTGGGTGACTTCCAGCTCGCATCTTCCTCAGCCGTGACACCCAGCAGCCTCCTGCCGCAAGCTTTCCTTTCTTTGCAAGATCACCGACGCACTCAACAGCCTCCGTCTAGCTCCCGGCGTGTCCCTAACTGCCCTGCCGTGAAGATCCACCAGCTGCCGTCCTCAGTTTTGTGTTCAGTGAGTCCTCGCCGTGTCTGCTCGTTGTCATTGCGCCGGTTTCCCTTCACCGTCGCCAACCCTTGCCGGTCGGTGCCGTGATCCTCCTTCGTCGTTTGAGTCAAAGTTCCAATTAAGGTATATTCCAAAACTATAATCGATTTGAATTTTTAATTGCCTAATTTGAAATTATATGATTCTAACTCAGATTTGGTGTGATTTTGCTTAGATGTTACCGAATAGACAGTTACCTTATAAGTTTATAATTGGGGATATGATCTTTGGGACTAAAGATTGGACCCTTAATTAAATTTGTTTCCTTATTTGGACTTAGTAATATTTAATATAATCTATCATTTTGGGTGTTAGATTATAAACATGTTTAGATTAGGCATATGCATGATATAAAATAAATATAAAAATGACTGCATTACATTTAGCTTCGATTACATTCAAGCATGTTCCCTAATTTATAAATTCATATCTTTGGTGCATTAGGAGACATGTCGTAATTTAGGAAAAGCATAAACTTCATTTAGTGCATAATTAGAATTATATACACTATTTCCTAATTGGTCATAGTCATTTTAGAAAGTTTGCTATTTTAAATCATAAAAAGAAAACACCAAATATAATTAGATTGCATTGTTAGTCATCTTTTAATAAAAGTCATTAGGTCATGTTAGTTTCCTAGAGTTTAGTCTCTTGTTTCTATAAAAAAAAAGGAAAATACAAAAATCTCCCATGTGATTTAAGTAAGGGTTAATACCACAAAAAACCTCAAACTGGTACACCTGTGATAAATTTACCATAAAATAGTTTTATTTATCATAAAAAAAACCCCAAACCGATACATTTGTGATAAATTTACCCTCCATTAGTTTCTGTTAAATTGGATTAATACCACAAAATCACAAACTAGTACACATGTGACAAACGTAGGGTAAAACCCAAAATCGATACATCTGTCAACCGCCATGTGTCATTCAACTCAATTTGATGGTAAAATTTAATGAAAATTAACAAATGATAAATTTATCACCGATGTATCAGTTTGAGGTTTTTGGAGATCCAAAAATTAGTTTAAGGTAAATTTATCATAATTTTACTGGTTTGGGATTTTTCCTGTTATTAACTCTTTAATTCGTGGTTAATCCTAATTCATCTCATTAGAATTGCATATAGATTATATTTAAGTTATGAATATAGCTTAGTTACATGTCATTTAGAAATCTATATAGTCCATTAATGCATGTTATATTAAAGCTCGTATAGTCATAATATTTTAATTAAATATTTTAAGTAAGTCATGCCCATTTTTCAAACAAGAAAAACCCTAAAAGAATTAATAGACATTGCATTTAGGAATCATGTTTAGGGCATGCATGTATTGTTTGGTCGTTAGTTAATATTTTGTAGAACACTTGATGCTTTGAACATAATGGAGTTTTGCTTAGCGAAATGCTTTTTCTAGCAATTAATTTATTGCTTAAATTATTGAGTGTTAAATTACTGTCTACGCACCCTCATGATCACCTATCGCATATTAGTGGATTTGAATTAAAATTGACCGAGATTGCTTGCAAAATTTTTTAGATAAAACGAAAAGGTACCGAAAGAGTTTTAGATTTATCTAACGTAATCGATTCCCCGTATCTATATAATTTCTAGTTTGTAGATGTAAAATATTCTCTTACATTTTACTTGGGTTTCTAATCAATACATAATAGATTAGTGGTGACTCCCAAATGAATTAAAACTGCATGTTTACTTATTTAAAACTGCAAAGTTACAATTGGTATAGACGTGGAGAGTCCGCGCTAAATATTTGCTTAGCAATCCATTTGCTTTCTCTTGGTAGTTCAAAATGTTGCGCCAAGAGAAAATTCAACGAATAAAGGAATGATCAAACAATAATTATTTAAACTACCGGAAGAGTTGGTAGTGGTCCTACAAAATATTACATTCTTTCCCTATACCAAATTCAGAGTGAATTAGAAAAATTTACAGCTAAATAAATGCATGGTCTAGATTATAGCCCACTGTCTTGAGGCCAACTTTTAATTTACAAGAGAAACAATGAGGGTACAGAATGCCACAATTCTTGAGTCATCCTTTTAATTTACTTAATTCACCAGGATCATTCTTTTCCAATCTTCTTCCTTTTTCTTTCTCGTTCATCTGGAGATGTCGCAACTTGCAGAGTAGGCCAGTTGCTCCATCTCCCAACTTAGCTTCGAAGCCACCCTTTCATGGCGCGGATAATACTCCTGCAGAATTCATACCACAATTTTTCTCTTTAATACGAATCAAGCAAAATTAATTGGAAGTGAACCAAGCACGAAAATAGCGAACATTACGAAAAATCAAAGTGTTAATTCTAATGAAATTTTTTAATTACCTCCATCCTCTTGATCAAGTCCCGGGCGCTAGGGGCAGATACAATGATGTGGCGTGCATTGGGCCTGATGAAGCCTTCCTCCACTGCTTTATCTATGAACTGCAGCAGGGGGTTGTAGTACCCATCTACGTTCAACATTCCCACCTGCAAAATTTATCTTTAGTATTTTAGGAATGCAAGAAGAGCAAATTTTCAAATCAAGATCAATTTTAAAAATCGGGTCCGTTTGTTTCGCGAAAAACATATTTCGAGAAAATATTTTCCTCATTTTCCGGTGTTTATATGGTTTAGGAAAATAATTTAACGGAAAAAGATTTTCCTATCAAAACATAAATTCAGAAAAATGATTTTCTCTTTAAAAAATTCGAGACTATTTTTCAAAATATGACTAGGTATTAGTGCTTGAACCAGAAACTCTACGCTTGGGCATAGGAACAACCCCAACGCTAGTTCTCGGGTCTTTGGCAGCGGGGCAAGGTCCCCAGTGCCTACGCCCGAGTCCATTGAGGTTGGGCTCGAGACTCTAGTGCCATAGCCCGGGTCCATCTAGGCCACACCCAAGACCTTGACCGCCTAGGTCCATTAAGGCTAGGCTCGGGACATCAACGCTCATGTTCGGGACACTAGGCCCAGTAATATAGAGGCCGAGCTTGGATCCTCAACGCTCGTGCCCGGTCCATCGAGTCCAAATTTTTTTTAAAAAACATTTCTAGTTTTTTAATATTTTTATTTTATTATCTTCTTTTCCTTCTTTTTCTTTTTTCTTCTTCCTTCGTCGATAACTAAGGCTTGACGCTGGCTATCGCTGAGGATCGGCGACTAGTGGAGGATGAAGGAAAAAGAAAAGAAAAAAAATGAAAGAAAAGGAAAATATAGAAAAATTATAAATAATATATAATTCGATTTATTTTTAAAAAAATTATAAAAATTGTCCACGTTAGTGTGGCTGTACTACGTAGGATGGTGACGTCTACATTAGCAATTTCCGATCAAATGAGATTTTTCTTATCTAATAACAGAAAATATTTTCCAGTTCATTTTCAAATCTCGGCCAAACACATGAAAAATAGTAATTTTTTCTAGAAAATGACTTCCCTAAAAATATTTTTCGGAATCATCACATTTTTTGCAAAAGAAACGGAGAATAAAATTAACTGAAGCAAAAAGATGAATTACCGGTTTGTCATGGATGCCTAGTTGGGCCCAGGTTATCACCTCCAGAAGTTCCTCCATCGTCCCATAGCCCCCTTGTAAAAATCATACACCAAATTTACCAACTTCGCCAACAAATTAGTTCGGTTTAGATCATTAGTTTGATGGAGATTCATATGCCATACATAAATATCGAGAATAGTATGCTTTTTTCTCCCTTTTCAAGGGGCAAAAAAATCACAAAAAATCTTAAATTTTTTTGTGACACTAAAAACTCCAGGCTATGCACATTGTGACACATTTACTTTCCGTTAGGGTTTTATTAAAATCTCCGTTAAAACTCTGATGTAGTGCTGACGTGGTGCTCGCGTGACGCCATATCATAATTTTTTTTTAAAAGTCATTATTCATCGCGAGTTATTGTTCATCATTTTTTAAGTTACTTTTCATCGTCTTCTCGGAGCTCTTCCAGAGCTTGTCCGTTGCTACTTGTTGCCACTTGGACCTCCGGGAGCTTCGTCGTAGCTATTGACCATGGCGGCTGTGAGCTTGAAGCATGGCCATGGCCGCTCCACTTGAGCTCGAAGCTTGGCCTGATGACGAAGAAGAGGAATATGATGACGAAGATCCACTTCGGCCAAGTTTCGCCCTCAGGTCAAGCTTTGAGCTCGAGCGGAACAGCCATGGCCAAGGTTCGAGCTCACGGTCGCCATGGTCAGCAGCTACGACGAAGCTCCCGGAGGTTTAGGCGGTAGTGGGCAGCGACGAACGAGCTCCAGAAGAGCTCTGGCCAAGTGAGAAGATAATGAACAGTAACTTTGCAGTTGATGAACAATAACTCGCGATGAACAATGATTTTTTTTGAATTTTTTTTCTGATGTGGCATCACGCGAGTGCCACATCAGAGTTTTAACCGAACCCTAACGGAGGGTAAATGTGTCACGATGTGCATAATTTGGGGTTTTGGGTGTAAAAAATGTTTTTGGGTAAATGTGTCACAATAACTATAGTATGAGGTTTTTGGTAGTCTTTTTTCCATGAGTATGAGTTTTGAATGTTGCAAATTCAGATTCAGGCCAGACAACTTGGGTTCAACATGGGCCGAGTGTCGAAACTAAGCCCGAATTAGTCAAGCCAACCTTGGACCTGATCTTGGTTTTTTTCTTGTTCATATTTTTGGTCAGAGACCTGATCTGATCTTAGTTGAAATGGAATGAATTCAGTACAAAGCATGAACATGTTTCGAGGGGATTTTTACGTGCGCGCACTACTAACCAGGTAAGGCGATGAAGGCGTCCGAACGTCGAGCCATCTCTGCCTTCCTTTCGTGCATGTCAGCGACTGCCTTCACTTCTCCCACTGTTTCTCCAGTTATCTGCCAAACCACAAACAACTTTTTCTCACGATTCGAATCCCCATGCTTAAAACATGCAAATCGAAACCCACCTTCCCCTTTCTTTCATTTTGTCAGGAAAAAACTCACGGAGGGAGAGACGGACACGAGAGAAGCAATGAAAGGCTTTTCTTAAAATCTCGTTGTGCGGGGCAAGTCAGCATTTCGCCCGATGCACATGAGCCGAGATGGAATAGGCTCGCATGATTTCAAGCCTCAAGGCGGGTGAGTGCAGAACTCATATGGGTGGAGGCCAAGCTGGGACACTGACAAAAAGCGAAGAGGGGACACTCTCACGCCATCAAAAGGCCGGTGCAAAGAAGGTATGAGGGTGAACGTATACTTTGCACAGAATCTAACCAAGTGGCATGTGAAAACTAGCAGAGACGGACAAATGCTGTGGACCAGGACAAGCGTACAAATCGAGGGATGGAGTCTCCTGCGATTCGGACGAGCCTAGTGTACTCTAGGGCTCCAGCAAGAAGAGAGAGGAGAGGCTCTTTGCTGCTTCTTCCATGCCCCCGCTTGGCCCCAAACTTGATTGGACTTGGCATACCTGTTCACCGGTTACAGGTTTGTCGGGATTCGCATCGTGCGAGTACCGTGATTGGTTTTGTTATTACTCTACGTTGGTGGCACGACAACTGATGCATTAAGATACTGTTCTCAAAGGTAGCATACTAGAAATACGTACCTCCGGAGGCATGAGAATTTTGGGAATGACGCTGTAAAAACAAGCACGTAATCAATTGACGCTGAGCTTGACCTATTTATCTTCATGATTCTCGCTTTCTTTTTAGCACTGTTTCATGTGATGACGATGACGAGATCACTCACCCGACAACATGGCGGCCCCCGCTGTAGACGGCTTGCGAGACAAGACCCATCAGTCCAATGCTCCCTCCTCCATACACCAGATCGATATTCCTTGACACCTTCAACAGCGAAAAAACAACCAAGGCGTTACTCGTCATTTTGATGGACCGAACTGCAATATCGATTTATTTTCTTATGCAAAGAACTTGCCACACAAAAGCAAACGAAGAGAACTACAGGGATATAACTAAAGCGTAAAATAAAGAGAGAGGCAAAGCAAACCAGTTCTTTGCCGAGCTCAATAGCAGCATCCTTATAGCTGCTCTTCTTCCCTTGGCTGCTCCCACAGAACACACATACCCTCTTGAACTTTGATGATTGCTTCATCTCCATCTCTCTCTCTCTCTCTCTCTCTCTCTCTCTCTCTCTCTCTCTCTCTGGTGATTATGAAAAGATGCAAAGCCTTTCCTATTCCCGGGCCGAGACTGATATGAGAGGAGCTGAGTTTGTATATAAAATCGATGGACGAAGGATTCTTCTTTGGCTCTTCTCGGGTTTTATGGCAACAATGCAAATCAGCACAACCCTAGCACTAGCAGCTTCAATCATAGTCACAAAGCCATGCATGTAGGGTCCACCTTTGTTTTATCTCTTGCGGGCTCCACCGCTTTAATCCCTCGACACGGATTCTAGGATTGTTCTCTAATCAACTTTTGCCAGCCATGTCCGGACGTTTGAAACAATGAAAACATGGACTCAATATATTTGATTTGAAGTTAGTAGGAACAAATATCCCCGGGGTAGAAAATTTATGTCTAGCATACTTATCGGAAATATTCTAAGTATATTCATTCTGTGCCGCATCAATTATAATCGAGAGAACGACACTTGACTTAATAAAATAAGATGGATTCTTTATTCTTTTTAATAGTTGAGAATAAGGAATCATCTTCATTTCTTACAACCCCAAAGCCTCAACCACCCACCCCATGGTCGGCAGAATCGTTGCGTGCACCGGAGACTCCCCTCCATACTTTATTTCTCACTCTCAATCGGACCAAACCACACCCATCTCATCACGTGCTCTCTATTCCCTCGCTTTCGTTTTGGGGTCTAAAATACTCCTCATTGAAATTCTCTCGACTGAATGATGGGGTATACATGTCCTCAAGAAATGTGCAATCGCTACTATTTCTAAGACTAATTCAATCGAGAGCAAAATCGCTTCACAAACCCAAAGTAGGATCGAGTGAGCTTGTGTTTGACGGAATCGGGAAGGTGGTGACTGGCTAGAAATATTGCCCGACCCCGACATTCAAGTCTCAAATGATTCGATTACAATACCTCAAATCAAGAGCTTGAAACCACTTTGGAAAGAGCTGCAATGACCCCTTTTGACAAAGGACTTCCAATGATTGATCCATTCTAAAGAGGTGATTCCTTTTCTTTGGATAAGGAGGAGGAAGGACTTATTATGTGGTCACCATCGTGCAGTCCCCTTTTTGACACTGGAATGACTCAATCCACACTTACCACGGAGGTGAGTTGGCGTAGAAAGAATGAGACTTGCGCACTCCATAAATGTGGGCACAGCGTCTCTATTCACACAAAGGTCTACAGCGAACACCAAAGATTTTTTTTTTTTTTGATAAGAACACCAAAGATTTTTTTATTCATTCTTCTTTTTTCCAACTTTGATCTTGAGAGCACATAAGACTGAAAGGTCAGCTTTATGGGAATGTTCTCGGTGGGACAACAAGAACGACTCGCACTGCATTTACCACTTTCTCGACGTCGGTCGAAAGCGATCTGTCGAAGGTTGTCAAGTGGAATTTCCCTCGCAAGAATTCAGCTCTTTCCCTGTTGCGAAGGTAGTGGAATCTCTCTGTTGCTTTGTTTGACTCTGAATGAATCTCTTCCCATCATGTTCCCACTTGCATCGCTTTGCAAGACGTTTCTCATTCCACAGCCCCCTTAGATTTCTACTTCCATCACATTTCTCAGCGCAATCAATTCCCTCGCGATGGATATATCTGTCAAGAAGATAAAACATAGCCAGGAAAGCAAATCAATTTCAATCATGAGAAAGCAATATGTGGGAGTACGTTGCATCAGGATATGTTTATTGATTTGTATTCAAAATCAAATTTAAAGAATAGGAAAGAGTGAAAAGTGACCACCGACTTTTGATTTGTCTATGGAGAATGTACGCGGCTCTCTTCGCTCCATCAGACCCTCAATCATCAGAGCAGAAGAGTGCTTAATTTCAGGGGAAGCAAATGTGTACCCGCAAAATGATATATTTAGTTCGACATCATGCATGTGAACCCAGGTCATATGGGTCTTGGAATTTTAGGTTGGAATCAAATTTTAGCTAGAAAAACGCACGTAATTGAGACATTGCATGGAGTTTGGGGACCACTTCTTCACCTCAAGAGTCATTATCTTGGAAATCAATTGGTTAAGCTATGGACAGATCGTATCCAGTTGTTAATTGAGCAATTGAATGGTCAACATAATCACCAAAATGCTTAAAAGTTAACCTCGATGAAGACTTTCGATTCAAAATAGCAGCGCGAAACGCTTAGTAAATTGCATATAATAATGCACATAGGGGAGGAATTATGAGCTGCGACGCCCTTTTTGATATTCCGTTCAACAAAGTAGATTAAGCTTTACTTTTGATGCAAGATGATGATTAAACTACATGCTTTTCTCTCAATAATCACTTGAGGAACTTAGAAAAACAGGCCATTAGTCAAAAAACACAAAAAAGGGACCGGCACATCTTCAATAACTAACCAAGTTACATCCCCCACTTCAAAAGGAACGGGCCTACTTCTAAATTCCTAATGCTTTGCTTATGTCCCATGTGATAGAATAGAATATACTTTTCTTTCAAAGCAATTTTACTTCTTTTTTCATTTTTCGTGTTTTTGGATTCTCTCTCTCACACACGCAAGCGTGTGCAGCACTTAGTCACAGGCTACTTGCAAGTTTTTTACGATTCAGTTCATTCGGGCTTGAAACTCTATAGATCAAGAGATTGATTATGGCCTTGCTAGGAAAATCTTCATCATCGTCGCACTGCTCATTTGGGTTTTTAGTGGCTTGAATTTATCTTGATTTGTGATTGATTTGATATGATAAATGAATCTAACCGATGAAATTTTTCTGTGCGTTGTTTGTGATTTCCCTACACCCCTCCGATCTAAAGAGGAGCACATTAATTATGTGACAACTTCGATCTTCCAAGAATTAGCATTTGCATTTCTTACCATTGTCAACCATGAATGACCCTTTTTGCTGCAAATTTTGCCTCTGAAGCTTCTGCTTGTACTTTTAAAATGAAGGACAAGCTGTCTTCATTGTCTTAGCTACAATATGCATCGGCTACAATATGTGCCTCTTAACATGTAAATATCTCTTACTTCTATATCTTCCTCCCAATCAATGAAATAATCACCATATGTCGTCCCTTTCTGTTAACTTCCTATGGGGCAATCAATGTACATATATCATTGATTTGATCTCTGCTCAATCTTCGTCAACAGAGAAGTCTGGCTCCACTGGCTTCTGTAGCGATGCAGTGGCACTTGGGTCTGAGCCATAATGACTATGCCCACCGCCTAACCTTGTGCTTGCGGCTAGCCTAGTCGCATATGAAGCCAGTCCTGAGGTGGTCGGGACCTTTTTGCCGGCCTTAACACACTGTTTGAGGCTCTCTTGAGCCTTAAGCTCGGCGACTTCCTTCCGCTTCTTGAACCGGCGCCATGCAGCTTGTATGAAGCAAACGGCCCATGCCCGCCAATGATGCGAGTAGAACCTGAACTTGTGCCGCAGCTGCTTGCTGTGCAGCCTCCGGAACTGTGATGCCACAAACTTCAAGTCTTCCGCGCTAAGGGCAAATGCCTCAACTTCCGATATGGATTTGACTGTCCGGGTCGATGACGGAAGGATCACGCTCAGGCGCGGGTCCAGGGCCCACGTGAGCAGTTCTTCTCCGCAGAAGTCGCCAGGTCCAATGCAGCATGAATTGAAGAAACCGGTGCGCCCGCCGTTGGTGGTGTAAGAGTCAAGATGGCCTCGAATGATGAAGAGCATCTCGTTGACGGGATCGCCTTCACGCACTAGGAATGTGCCTTCGGTGCACAAGGTGGGTTTCAGCCTCTCGCAGATCGCATCCAGCATTCCTTCGTCCATTTGATCAAATAACGGTACCTGTTTATTCACCAAGAAACAAATTCAAACATGAGTATCAGTATTCTGCAGCCTAATCGATATCAGTTTCCCACAAATGAAGTTGACCAACATCAGAATAGCTATTTCTTGTTGTTGGGGCATATCGAAGCTCGACTGTCATGTCGACTTAATTAGGAACCATAGCACGACACATATGGATGACTAATGAAGTTGCCTAGTGGCAATAGTTTCAGACTTACACGTCGAACTAGATCGAGGCACAGATGACGCTTGATGTCCCTCCTGAGATCCACGGGAAGGCCTTTCAGAATAGTTTCCTCATCGACGCCTCTAGTGGCAATCCACCTGAACTGGTCATGTTTTCGAACGGATTGCTTCAGCTTCGGAGGTAGTTGCCTGTGATGCATCCACTGTTCTGTATCTGTTCTCTTGATCCTCCACTCTTCCAGTCGGACCGTAGTAGATTGGAGGTATGTCTGTTAGATGAGCACATTAGTATCTAACATTACCTGTTTAAGTAAACCGAAGCATTCCGCATCGTTTTCAATACTTGTTCAGTTATTAAATTTTTTTTAAACTGAAGAACACATATACGAAATGAAAGAAGAAAAATGGTGAGTCATTCATTCTTACTTGCATATTTCCAATCAGCAATCCAAAGAGAACCAGCCCTAGAGTCGCAATGATTATGGCAAAAATAATTTCTCCAACATATGTGCTCGTTAAGAGATTTTGTCCCAAAGAACTGCAAGTGCAATCAAAGATCATCATCTGAACTTGACAGTAGTTGAACAAGAATGATATTTTACTCTAAATGTAGATATAGAAAAAGAAAGAGCATCTTGGCAAATCTATCTGCGGCTTCCAACCATAGTGCTTAAATTTCAGATATGGTCAAGCATATAGGGAAAAGTTTCAGATGTATACGGTAAGGCAAGAATGTCAGAGCATGTCCATTGATTATAGTCAAACACGAAACCTTGTACCGTTATAAAGAAGAAAATTGGTACAAACTACTACTTCCAGAAACAGAGTAATCTCCTGTTAGCTTACCTCAGATTCCTCAAGCCCCACCAAAGGCAGTAAAAGTACTTGTTGAAGAACGGAGATGCAGTCACTTCTGATGTCACCGCATCGCTATATATGCCAAACTCATAAAAACCACTTGAGGGATTGCATAAGCCAGAGAGATTGCTTGACTGGAACCAGGCAGTCCTGTTGAAATCATTTGCCCTGTGGCAATCGAAGAAACCATACTCACAAGATGGCTTCTGATCGTAGCATACTCTTCTCCAGCATGCCTCCTGTCTTTCTATTGATAACAGGTACCAACAAGCTCCTAAAACCTGTTTAAAAAGAGGAAGAAGAGCATTAACAGAGTTAAAATTAATCTCGATTGAAATGGGATACGTAAAAGATGGCAGCGAGAGATCATGAATGTCCAGAAGATCAACTACTAAACCTTCCACTGGAATCACCTCTAGATTATATGGAAACACTGGTCTGAGGTTCTCTGTAATTCTGTACTTACATGGCTTGCCAACATATAAAGCATCAGATTATAAGCTGCTCCTGCCCATGCTGTCTCTGTGACAACGCCAGCGGCCTTGACGATTTGAGATGAAAGTGGGAATATAAGAAAGAGTTTCGGGATAAATTGAAAAATTATGATAAAACGGAGGACGTTTTTGGTATTAGTCATTGTTGAACCCTTGAGATTGGGGATAACAAGCCATAGCAGCGCCTAAAAGATTGATAAAAATGAAAAAATCTGTAAGCCATTGTGCGCAAGTAAGTTTTCAGCATGCCAGAGAATGACTTGTACTATAAATTCTGGATTTTTACCTGAGGAAGTGGTAAGGCAGCAATAAGATCGATCCAGAAGTCCTTGCGGAAGTACCTCAAGGCGATCTTCGATGAGCCAATAACAAGTTCACCTCTCCCGAAGACTCGGGAAGATGGTGCGACGTAAGCTGTACGAAACCGAACGAACATCTGAAACATGTAAAACACATCAGCCACCGACCTTACTATAGTAAGGACAACTTCAAGCGGTATCCCTATTTCCATGCATTGTTCCTCCCAAACTACAGGCAAATAAAAGAAGAGGGGGTCCACAAACAGAGAAACCAAAGATGCCACCAAGAAAATCTTGTTCCACCGGTGAGTGGTTTGTCCTCGAGGATCCAATATTTTTCGCTTCACTCTCTCGTAATCCTCAGAAAACACTCTTCGCAGCACTTTAGCTTTCATGGACTTCCCTGTTTTCTCAGGCGTGGCTTTTGGTTCATATAGCTTATTCCCATTAATCTTGTAGTTCAGTTTAACGTTTCCATCGCCTTTTACCATAGGGAGCTTTGCTAGATGATAATCCTCTTGAAATCTGGTTGGTTTAGAGTGAATGTTAGATTTTGAAGATTGAACGTACTTAAGAAATGGCTGTGTACTAAAATGGCAAACCAAATGATCATGGTATTCAGAATCCAAAAAACAGCAAGAATTTGGCATAGATTCAGGAACTAGGAAGAGACAAACCTGACAGTTCTTAAATTATCATATCCCATAGTGCTTGAGTACAAGTTCTGTCCCTTGGTGAAAGCCACAATTGATCACGGAAATCTATCATACAAGAAGACTGGTATATGTACTGATCAATGAGCCATCCTTTTCTTTTTCACGAGTATCTACTATCAACTTGTGAAATCAGAAGAAAGTGACTTGGGATGCCCTTGAAGCCACAAGAGTCAAAAGCCCTTGTATGGCTTTCTTTAGCCATGAATCATGTGAAGAAATAAAATAAAGATACACCAACTTGAAGCCTGAACCTTTTGAGCCCTAAAACGCCTTTCTGTGACAGTGTAGATCAAAACGTGTGACCTATATACACTTTAGAATGTGAACTCCAACAAGTCGAAAACTTTTGGTCTTTCTTAAACTTTGCAATGAGCAGAACCTTTAAGACTGAAATGAATCACACATTACCATGACTCTATATATCTCCGAAAAAAGGAAAAGGAGCAATTTGCGCATAGACTGAAAACTAACCCAGATGCTTGGACAGCAACTTGCACAAGAAACCTCGGAAACCAATTTGCAGTAAGGAAAAACACTTGGGTTTTAAAAGAAGACAAGGCCAACCAATTCAAGACCCAGATTGACTTCAAAACTCAAAATCCTCAGTCTGGTTATCAAGCATGAACTGGAGAGAGAGAGAGAGAGAGAGAGAGCTCACAAGTATATTGCTTTTCTCAGTAGCTGACACCATGAAAGTCAGAGACTTGCAGACTCGAACTTCACTAAGAATGCATAGATCAGCTCAGAAAGAATTCGGAATGGCATTTTTCAACTCCGAGATTGGAGGAGGGAAGGAAGATGCCAAAAGTGGAAACTTTGGCAAAATGGGAAGCGAGGATCAACTTTCAATGTTCACAAACAGTACGAAGCCGACCCTCGTTGTGATCGTCGCTTGTTACAAACACTCATGACCCATCATGAGTTGTGCAGCCCCTATGTTAGACATTTCGGAATTTCAAGAAAATGACAACGCACCTGATCCATCAGCATTTAAAAGCTGGCCTCTGTTTTTTTTTATTATATAATCACTAGAGAAATGCGAAAATAGGCCAACGGGTGACAACAAGAAAAAGAAATTGTTGGGTCGTGCTTTCGTTCTTCTTTTGCAAAGATCAAAAGTTGACTTAGTTTGATACGCATAGCTATGGAATCTTGACACGTGTGCTCACTTCTTTGAGCCAGGCCTTCATTAGTGACAGAACGTGCTGCTTGCTCCGCTGGGTTACATCTCTCCTTTGTTAATCAAGGCACATTTTAGCATTAAATTCGTCATTAAGACAGGTAACAAGAAAGATGTCGTAGGGACGAGCACTCTTAAGAAATCTTCAATTTTTACGATCAACCGGTATAACTTGTGAATTGGTCCGCATTAGGCCTATCTTTCTGATATAATGAGTTGGTCACGAAAAGACTGCTTTTTTATTGGGGGGGTCAATACACTTCTTTTTTTGGACCATCTACATGAGATGTGAGAGGAATGCATTGTAATAATATCATCTTCTAAACAAACACGTTGGCAAAATATGCGCAAGAAATCAAAGTCCAAACCGTTTGACATGCCGTTCATCGAGTGTAATATCCAAAAGACAAATCTTGCTGTTTCCACGTTGAATCCGCTCTAAGAAGAAGCAATCCCTTTGGTCGTTGATGTCCATTGTCATTCTAATGATCCGCCATTAATGTTCCTTATAAAACAGAGAGAGAGAGAGAGAGAGAGAGAGAGAGAGGGAGGGAGGGAATCGCAAGGCAGAAGCAGAGCAGAAAGAGTTTCACTCTTTCTGGATTTATCGTTCGTACTGGGTAGACGTCCTTTCACTTTCCTCCGGACCAACCTCGAACGAAGATTTTCTAATTATCTCATCCTCTGGAGCTAACTCAAACGCATTTTGTACTGCATCCAGCTAATAACAGAGCAATTAACACAACACCCAGATGTGAATGAGATCTGGGCATGGTCTGAACACTCACGAAAGCATGGAAATTCTTCCGTGAATCGAACGAAGTGGATGACAGATGCAGACATTGACTGGTGGTGGGGACTGGTTATCCTAACCAGGCCGCAAGTGGGTCCCCCCCACAATTCAATGTTCCTCGTCCTCGTCCGATTGGCGGTGGGAAGTCTATGCAAAACGCTAGCAAACTCCTCTACTTGGCCATAGAGAGCCTCGACTCTTCATCGGTCCCTCAGTTTACAGAATATTGAAATAGTTGCCCATCTGCAATCACGAAGCGCCCGAATTACGCAATTTTAGGGGGACTAATATGTTATTTCGTATATTTTTTTCTTGGGGAACGATGTAAAATTTAAGGTTTAAAAAGCAGACAAGCCAACGAGACCTCGGCCCGAACCAGCTCCTTTTGTTGTACAGTCGAAACCGAATGACCACCCCCCGCATTCAATGATGTCCCCTCCTCACTCAGCCGCCGCTTCTTCAATAATGTTTTTGCTTTCATTCATAGTCCCCCAATTTTCTTCATTTTCTTCTATTTAGTAGTGCTAAAAGAAAAAAAATGTAATGATAATGCACGCATCTCGAAATGATGGAGGTAGAGAATAATGGGAAAATGAGGAATTCGGTTTTTGGGGTTTCGAAAATAAAATCGAATCGTTAGCGCAATAGAAACGATATGAATGAAGTTATGGATGCGCAAGAGATATATAGGTTGATGCGATAAAACTGAATGTAATTTGGATTGCAATTTAGGCCGTTTTATCATAACATACTAGGCACGTTTTTATGTTAAATTGAATTGTAGCCATAGACGCTCGTGGAGTTATTTGGTAAAGGTTGAATATTTAATCAAGATGTTACTGAATTTGCTTTATGCAGGAGAGATGTAGAAACTTTCAATGAATATGGGAGTCAAATTGCGGTGGAGGCCAAGCGTTTTGTGTATTTGCACTAAGGACCCTACACTTACATGTGTTTGAGTTGAGTTGAGACACCATTGATGTCAAAGGCATGATTTAGGTTGAGATGTGAGTTTTAGACATTGAAATAATCCGAGAAAATTCCCAGAAGCTTGTTCATGCTTGTAAGCATTTTGCTGTGTGTAAATTCGATTCCTCCTTTCTTTAGCTGTCCGAACATAGTATTAAGGACGAAAAATGTTATAAAAAAAAACAGGACTTAACGTGTAAATATATAACTTAAAAAATGTAATTGGCGATGACCCTTCTGCAAAAACAAATGTGGGTATAAGGCCCAATTACAAAACCCATCACTCTGTTTATATGTCACGAAAAGTAATCAGTTACGTAATTATGTTGATAAGATCCATATCTCAACTTAACCTCCGAAAGTTAAAGCAACCCGAGACTATGATCGCTCTTAGTTTCCATGTTTAGCCCCAAATAATAATAAAAAACTGTTGGAATTCGGATCACATAAATAGTGGATCTCATATGAATTTGCAATACGTCCGATCACATTTGACGTTCCAGGCTTGATTTAATATGTGTACTAAGCACACAAGATACTTGCTCGAGCTCTCACCGGCGTCGACACGTAATAATGTAGTAGATCAAATAAACAAAAACAGAGACCGTCTTAGAATGGGGGTTGTCTCTTCTGAGGTCAACTTATGTCCTATTTTTAAAAATCAAATGGACATTGGACCATTAAAGAAATTTTAAGCGCTCCACCATTGACATAATCCTAATCCAATTCTAGCCTCATCAAAGAACTTTTAGGAATCAATCTCTGCTCATGTATCAAAGTATAGACTCACTTATCTCCAAATACTCCTCCATTTGGGACATTAAAGACTCACAATCAGCTTGTTCTTCATCACGAGCCCTGGAGCTATTAAGAGCGTGCAATTCATACAACAAAGACTGATTTGGGGTGCAAACATTGCTATCGTATTACTCAACCATCTAAACTAATTTATCTGTCTCAGCCAGACCAAGCTTCGAAGTCGAACGATTTCGGGGCGGATCTTGACTTATAATACAAAGTCTCCAATTCAATCCCATCACAACATTTGGATTGTGACATCTCACAATTCTTGGCACGGTGGCAGGGAAATCCACATCTTTAGATGTTCCTTTCAATGTTCGAGAATTCAAGAACGGTGACAGTTGCGCTCTTGTCGGTTAGTCAAAGCGTTCAATGAGCCACCGTCGAGTAAGTCAACTGGTATTAATTCGCGTTCGAAAGCGCTGCATGAATCTGGAGTCAATCGGTTTCAAAGAATGGTTTAGACTGATGTAAGCTTTAGATTCTTGTATTTTGTAGCAGTAATTGGCATACATATGGGAAAAAAGTAAGGCCCAGATGACAAGTTCAAAACTAGCTGAAAGATCCGTTCCGATACTAACTAGAGAATGAAAAAAAAAAGTGCCGATTGACCCCTAATCTCTGGGAATTATTTTTTAGCAATGAACCTAGGAAAAGCCCATTTCTCTGCAAAAATCACAAGTCTGCACAGTTCAGACCAGTCTCATAATTGAGATTTCTCACTTTATCAGTATTACTAACATAAAATTCATCAGTTAGACAAGAAAAAGAAGAGGCTCAGCATCAGAAAGGCACCAGATCCGAGCTGCCACACCAACACAACGGAGATAATTAGGGACACACAATGTCTAAGCACTTTGCAGAGTGGCATCAAATCAACACACAATTCTGTACCCATCTCAACAGTACAAAAACAAAAATTGCGTTTCGAAATACTCAGTGGCAATTGTTTTCCGGAAATGCGGAAACCCTCACGGCGGGGGAGGCCCGGGCTCGAAGAGAGGAGGGCAGCAGCTTCGGAACAGGCCGCAGCAGCACAGAAACCACATGCTGCACGACAGGCCAACAAAAGAAGAAGAGAATCAACAATAACGAGCAATTATATTTGCACTTTCATATGCTGTGTCATGCAATCGATGTTAGTTTGCATGCATTAAAATTTTTTCTCCCCTGGCAATGGACCTTAATATACATGTTTAGGTATTTTTTTTTGTTTTGATCAATACGTAGAGTTGAAAAGAGCGGTGAAGAGAGAATCATCTTACAGGCAGTCCAAGCATCCTCCTCCACCGGGTGGCGAGGCGGGTCCGAGAAGCGGTGCACTCGGCGGTGGCGGTGGATCCATGGCCGACCCAGAAGAGAGATTCAACACTTCCCCAAAGTAAGAACACGAAGCTGAGAGAATGAGACTCCTATCCTTTGAAGTTAGGATGCCTTTTATATCATAAAGCTCCTCCTACTTACCCCGGGTCATGGCATTCATCTACCAGTCAAGCCACTGGACTAACTACCCAGGTTTTGGTCATGTACATCAAACTAGTTACGTATGAATTAAGACTAGTACGAGATGCATGTGGACGACAACTTGGGACACTCATAGAAAAACGGATAATTTAAGAAGAGTTGCGAGGCGATGTGGATGGTTAATGCCTCTCACTTCTTGATTGAATCTGCGCAAGAAGATCAGTTTCAGTACCCTGGCATTCTTTTTCTGTGCCGGTTTTCTCAAGCAACAAGTCTCGTTCCTATTGCATGTGCCCTGTAGGCTTTGCTGGCTGGATCTGTTTGCGTTAGAAAATGTTTTGAGTATTGACCGGACTGATAGCTGAGTCGTGTGTATTTGCTTCAATGTCTTGACATTTCAAACTATCTCTCTGTCATCGAGTCTAGATCAAGTTTTCATCTAAGATGTCATGACATCTAATTGCTAGCCAAAGCTATGCATGCAATATACATGTTTACGGCTGTTGCAGCAATGGATTCAGACAAATGGTTCGGGTAAGAAAAAATCTTCAGCAAAGAGAAAAAACTAGTAAGATAAAGCTGTGTTTTTCTCACCTCAATCATCCTACAATCCTTGCGCAACGTCACTCATTTTAGTTAGTAAATTGAAAATGTTCCGTTGACACTGAACCCTGAGGCATCTTTCACATATCACATCTACAAAAAAGTGGCATAATTTCAGATTTCTATCGAATTTCAGATTTCTATTAATAAAAAAACTAAGATTTCTATTGTTAACTTCTGTACAAGCAATTTGATGAAGCATGAAACAACAAAGAAAAAGGTTGGTACCCACCCACCTAATTCATCCTATGTTTTAAGAGGGAAAGGGAAAAAAATAAAGAAAGAAGAGAAGCTTAATGTATCTCGTAAACCTATGTATACTCAATAAACAAATTGGCCAAAAAGAAGCTGATACATTGCAATGCAGGGTTACAGAAATCATGTACTCACTGCTGCTCTCCTCCCCATGAACCAACTCAATGTGCCTTCTCAAGGGGACTTGCAGTCACCAAGCAGAAGGATTCGAACCGTGGTTCAACTAAGTCCACTGTATCATCCTCATGGGAACGCCAGCTCCTGGCTTTAGAGGAGAGTAGAATCAATCTCTCTACATGATTGGAGGAAATATCATTTTCATTGTTTGCAACCCAAGGATCTTGGCCGACATCAACTGGTAGAGAACATGGGCTGGACAACCCGTTTGACACAATATTTTTCAACTCTACTGCGTCCATAGGACTATTTACCAGTTCGCCAGGTCTTTCTGTAATCAAATCAGATTTCATGCTGGCGGAAGACCACTGCACATCAGAGAAGCACCAAAAATGATGGGCAAATGCAAGAATGCAATGATACAGATAATGGGGTTTAACAATCATCAAGTGCAATTGTTGAAAGAATTTGAACCACCTCACCTGAAAAAGGCTGGCCTGTATGTTTCTCATTCTAGATTTATCGGGTGCAATTGTTGAGAGAATTTGAACCACCTCACTCATGGTTGGCCGAGAATCAGGATCCAATAACAGGCATTCCTTTGCTAGGTATGCCATTATATACATATCTTCTTCGGGGAAGTTTCCTTTCAGCCTGGGATCGGGCAACTCCGAAATCACTCGGCCACTGTCTTGTAAACGTGGTGTAGCCTGCAACATTATAGAGAGAAATTTAGTTAAATTTGTAATGTAATAATACTCATCAGAATCTATGATAATATTGGCAACAGGATTATATGATTTCCCATTGAAGTTGAAATAAGCACCAGTCGATTCCAGCTACAAGTGATAGAAGTAGAAATATCAAGGAACCATGTTATGATGGCTTCAACTAATTAAATAAGATGTTAGATGGAGTTTTGAGAAGTAAAACCAGCACGGAAAATCCTTTTGCAAGAGAAATCAACTTAAAACTCTGCTTTTCACTGCATAATATGTGAATTAATAATAGCTCTACCCATATGACAAGGCTCTCTTCTCCTTTGCTGGTTGATTTATGGATTGGATGCCGACCAGTGACGAGCTCAAGAAGAACCACCCCAAAACTGAAAACATCAGATTTGAGAGAGGCTCTCCCAACAATCGCGTACTCAGGAGCAAAATAGCCAAAAGTTCCCTGCATCCTTGCTGGAGAATTGGAACCGCTGGGTAGGTCATCAGCGTTTAAACATTTAGCCATACCAAGGTCGGTTATCTGCATAAAATGTAATGGTTATCATAGTGTAAGAAGCGGCGTATCAATATATTAACTAGCAACCTCAATTACCAGAAGAAGCTAAAATAGCGATATGACTAGAATCATTAGATGCATTTCTAAAGTTAAATTGCACACTATATTTGATAAAATAGAACCCCCCCCCCCAAAAAAAAAAAAAGAAAAGAAACCAGACAAGCATTGGTATTACAACTATGCAAGAAGATATTCTCACCTTTGCCCTCCAATTCTCATCTAGAAGAATGTTTGTGGATTTGACATCTCTATGCAGAATTCTTGGAGCAGCTGCCTCGTGGAGATACTCCAAACCCCTCGCAGCTCCAATTGCAATTCCAACACGGGTATCCCAGCCCATATTCTCTCCTATTGTGCCATCTAGGCAATCTCTTAGATTACCGTTGGGCATAAACTCAAACACCAGCAACCTTTCAACGTGTTTCCCTTGAAATTCTGAGCAGTAACCAAGCAAAGGCACCACATGGCAGTGATGAAGTCTTGATAAGAGGTCCACCTGAGCAAAAAGATCCAGTATGAATGCCGAAGGACATACAATTTGAAATACAAGAAATTGTTGTGCAGTGATGAGGTACCTCGGTTGAAAACTTCAAGTCTGCATCTGGACCTTCCTCGTGCTTAAGTCTCTTAATAGCGACAATTCTGCCATCTTTAAGCTGTCCACGATACACGTAGCTGCTTCCTCCAAGTCCAATAAGATTTGAACTGGAAAAGTAGTTGGTTGCATGTTCCAGTTCAGAGTAGGCAAACTGAAGTAAGATACCATGTACAGTTCCAGATTTGTGTTTAACAAGGAATGCAGCCTTGTAGAAGCACCCTGAAAGTGAAGATACAAACATTGATGACAGCAAGCAAGAGCAGAGTATTTCATGTAATCAGCACGAATAAAGAAGCTCTAGTCAACAAATTAGCAAACTGCTTCTCTTTGAATAAAATCAAAGCAAATAGCGAACTCTTCTCTTCAATGAGGAAAAGTATCACCAACCTACTTACCTATGAAAGAATTGATAGGGGAAGAAATATTAAATTTAGCTTCTCGAGTTGTTGAGATCTGGATTAAGTTAGTGGCACTATTGCAACTTGTTTCTTTGTCCGACGAGAACACAGGTGACCGGATTGGGCACTTCTCCTTTCGGCAAAAGTAAAATATGATCGAGGCAAAGAATGCGATAGTTGTGAAAAGTACACAGATTAATAGGACAATTATGACAGCTCTGCTTGAATTGTGCTTATCTGAGGCTTGCACCTCATTTAGAGAACCTGGCAAGAACAAAATCTTAGTCAGAATGTTTTGCTCTATATCTCGTACATAATCCAGAGAAGTAGTTTATTCAGATCCTGAAAACCATCTCAATCCGGGGACACATATCGAGGTATTGGAGAAAAAGTATAAGAACAAGCGACCCTATATGAAAATGACAAAATGTAGAATCTAAGGAAAACTTATAGGAGGTTTAGATGTCACCGAAGTCCTCTTACAAAGCAAAACTTAGGTATTTACAGTCATAGATACGGCCAAAAAAAAAAAAATCGAACCTCATTGTCTAGGGGAAAATATGAAGAACAATTTCAGCAGTAGCCACCCCATTAACATTTAGGAATTTGTATTGACTGTTGATATAAACAACTAGATAGAGTTATGCAATTCCAACCACCATATCATTCCAAAGGTCACTGGCTAAGGGCCTGTTCAGAGTGGCTGGGGCTTCCTATCTTTTGGTTGTAGCTGCAACTTTTATGGAAATTACATGTTTGGGAAATCTGACTTTAATTAACAATTGACTGATGTTAAATGAAAGGTTTGTTGCTGTCCAACTCAGACAAACACTAGTTCATTAATTCAAAAGGATTGTGCAAAAGGAAAAGGACAGTGGTGTTACCAGCAGTGCAATTGCAGGCTGTGAAGCAATTGGTATCATTGTTGACAGATGCTATTTTGGGAAAATTGTCCATGCATCTACATGTCCACAAATTTTCACTCTTTTCTCCACCTGCTGCAGAGAAGTCGATGGAGTCGGCAATTAGATAGAAGACAGCAGTCTAGCATTTAGGCACTCTGGATCCATACTTGCACACGACAGGTTGAAATACAAAGAGGTACAACGAGGGAGAGAGAGAGAGAGAGAGAGAGAGAGAGAGAGAGAGAGAGAGAGCACAGATAGTGTATATCTGTCGCCCTATGCATAGAGCAGTTGCACTGTTTCAAAAAACATGAACACTAAAATTCTCGTACTTCAGACAATAACTAGCATTTGATGAACAAATCTTCCACAACATTAATATGCTCCTGAATTAGAAGTATCTGTCAAATAGAGAAGTGACAATGGCTAACGCCAATGTGCGATGGTGAAATTCTCTCATCAGCAGTTGAATCTCATGAACCTCCCAGTAGGATTAAAGCATTGTATAGATTAGGGTTACGAAAGGGTAGAACCTTTTATTCGATTCATTTACACAGCATTGCACATCCAAAAAAGATGAGAATCTCTACATTGAATACCCCCCAGCGCGAACAGTAAGCTGCGAAAAGTTTCTACCAGAATCAAATCAAACAAAGAAGAAACCAGTTCTTTGATAGAAGACATTAGGTGACAAGAAAAAATTAGGTAAAACATTTTGAAAATTCCATTCAACGCCAAGATAAGTTTAAAGCTTCTAGATCAATTTTTCCCTTGAAAGATAGGAAACATACCTGAAGTGCAATTACAGGATGCAGAGCAGTTAGATGAGAGAAAAGAGTTTTGGTTCCCTTGATCCGATAAGCATGCACATGTCCATTTGATTGTCCCAAATGCATTAGAAGATTCATCTGCCGCAGAAAAACAAATTCTAAAATGAGATTATGAAGCCGGTTTTTTTTCTGCATATTGTAGTAGCATTTAGTCAGCCTCAGAAAAATCATAGACAGCATAAGCAATATGGAGAGAGCAAGTTGCCACAAATTATTTGTGTTACATTAATCAGAGGCATTCTAGTTCTTTTAAAAAAATTGGCTAGGAAATGAACGTCATTCAATCATTAACTTTGCAGCTATCTCTGTGTAAATCAGTTCTAACACCGTCAACAACACAGCTAGAAGAATAATGTAAATAAGCTTTTCTAACAACCTCAGGTAAATTTTGAGCAAAGTCACTAATGAAGGTAATTTAGTTGCCTTGTTCTTCAAATGGAAAAAATATAACTAGGTCTATATTGTGCAAAAGCTGTTAAAGGAAAAGAGCATGCATAATGAAGGACTCCAAGGATGTCCACAATTTAGACAGGGCAAGCACTCATTTGATCAAGAGTAGAGTCAACAAACAATGATCCAACAGATCTATACTAACCACAAAAAATACGATGAATCGAGAGGAAGCCGGCGACACAAATAACTGCTACTTCCACGTGAAGCTTCATTTATATCAACCTAAAAAGTGAAGTGAAAGATCAGAAACTAAATGAATACTCCCCAGACATTATAGCTCAAACTTTGAGTTGTTCAAAAGGTAAATAAACAAAGAAGAGATTCTCCTTGCATATTTCGGTTAGGTCAGTTTCATTTAAAATCAAATTTGGTTTCTTAATAACCATAGCCTCTCCACATAAACAACTGGGTACATGCTCTACGCAGGTTCTCCTTATTAAGTACAAGGTTGAAGCAATAAAACGATAATAGCAGTGTTTCACATGAAAATCCTTCCAATGAGTAGATATATCCTTCATTAGCCATAAGATGTTCCTTAGTCAGAGTTTATCACAGATTCTCAATCAGTCCAAAGAAGATAACAAGCAGGGCTAAGAATAACATTCAAAAGCACGTCATCTGAGAGTAAGGACACAATTTTAAGTGATAATGAACTTCAAAATTGGAAGTCTCTTCTACCAAACAGTAACAAGCAAAAGAAACCAAGTGAAAGTCCATGAGAATTTCAAAGACTAACATCCTCTTAAATGCCACGTAAATCTAGAACGAGCTGGAGACCATCTCTAAATGATAGAGATGGGAGAAGTACTCCAACATCTTCTCGCGACGAGGTGCGTGGAAGGAAATTTAAGAACATTAATTGTCCAGAGGTTTCCATAGTCAATGACTTCAAGTTGCAGAGAGCACAAGAGAGCAAATTCATGTTTGGCCAACCAACACTTTGGAATGCTCATTCATCTCAATGGACAGTGGAAAGCAGGTGATCAACATGCGCTATATTCAAAGTGGATAGAACATAGTAGTGGGTCGACATTTAATGGTGGAGAAAACAGGCAGCACGAATTATTTGGTGCAGCTGACGGGAACAGAAACGTCCAACCAATGAAGGTACTCAACTGGATGCCTTAAATGTAGGCGCAGTCGTGTACGCATATGCGATCCTGTCACTAAAAGTATTGTGGAGCTGTGGTGCATCAGAAATTAAGCTGTTTGGTCAGCCAATAACAAGGTCTCTTGAGGCTCGTCCAGACACATTTCTCCAAACTGAAAACAACAGCATTAATTAAGGGAAAGAAACCCACCTGCAGACAGATCTCAATTAAACAAGAAAATGAAAATATAGTGATGAGTACTACACTACTCCAGGTGTTTAGTTGACAATCACAGTCGAGGTAAGAATGAGATGTTGGGAATAAAAGATTCCGTGTCTCAGAAGCTGAAAACCAAAGCGACATTTCATTGGGCCACAATTTGAGTAAGCAAATTGATTGCACTTGATATTCGACTAAAGCATTTGAATTGAAGCCATGAAGACCAACTTACTCTCGAGCCTCGAAACTTCTGAGGACGTCCCTTCAGTGAAAGTGGCGGTCACTGAGCCTGTGCGAAGAGTAGATAGATTAAGACAATCATCCAATCAAGGAGACCCAAATAAGATTTCCAGACAAACATGTACTCCAAACAAGGGCAATGCTGAACAGTTATCTGACAGCAGATAAGAGTTAGATGGAGACTGCTGGCGTTTTGGGAATTTATTAACGGGAAAAAAAGCTAGAAAAAAACAAGTCCATCGCCCACCCATTTGAAAGCAACCAATTTGTATTCCGGAAAGAGACAGGTCAACTAATTCCAGGGGCTCTGTTACCCTCTTTTCTTCGGGTCTTCCAACGAACCTATGCGTTGGTTCCTTGCGAAAATGGGAAGCTTCCTAATGAATTTCTGGAAGAACACAACCCAAGTCCCAACGGCTAAAAAGACTTGGCTTCAAAGACATAAAACATACGTTGCAGGGAGATGGACATATCGGAATTGTAATAGCGACATGAAGAGGGTAGAGTTTCAGCGTAGCACCGCCGCCCGTGGGGCCCGACAGGCTCGGTGTCGGCCCGTCGGGGCTTCGTTGCTGACCGCACGATACAAGAGCCAACAGCACAAGGGAAATCGATCAGGCGACGAGAGCCGTTGATCCGATGGAAAAAAGTCGTAGCAGCATCGCACGTCTCCAAGCACTAGATTGGGTCCAGGATGAGGTTGGGGGACAAACTGGTGACGTTGGCATCGGAAGGTCAAACCAGAAAACAAATCAGGGAAGTTCACGTTTTTAAGTTAGGACGAGAAACTACCAATTCGGATGGCGTGGAGGGCTAGCAAAACCCAGAGGGAACCGATGACCATTTGATCAGCACAACGCGACATCATCGGCAAGAACAAGACTTTCAGAGGCTTTGGACAGAAAGATGGCCGGTTGATTCTCACGACGTATGCAACACCAATCTAATGCATTTGAATTCCGGAGGAATGCCGCTCCAAGTTTCAACCGCGAGCGAAAAGTGAACAAAAAGTACCTGGTAATCAGAGAGGCGGAGCTCCTGCGCCGGCACGCACTCCTCCGTTGGGCTAAAAACATGCAGAGAGAAGAGAATGGCTCCCTCGAAGGATCCGAAACCTGGCGCGAGGGAGGGGGCGGTAAGCCCGGGACTTCGATGCGCTTCAAAGGGTACGCAATGATCCCCCCCGAGAAGTCCAGCGCGTGCAGTAGCTCCAAGAGCGAGAGCTCGAGAGAGGCAGAGCTCGGACTCCGAGCGAGCGAGCGAGCGAGCGAGCTCCAAATGGAGAGTGCGCCGAGAACTTGAGTTTTCAATTTGATGGAACACCCATCAAATCATATCAAATCAAAATCAAATCAGATGCAAGAAAAAGCGCAAAGTGCAAAGCGCAAATGCAACTTTGGAAAAGAGAGAGAGAGAGGTGGAACGAGGGAGAGAGAGAAGAGACGATGGTCGAGCTGTGGCTACTTACTGAAGTGACGAGAATAATTCTTCCCATGGCAACTTACGACGAGGTGGCGACCTCTTCAGCCTTTATTTTTTCGGGCTGGTGGACCCCACAAACGGCGAGCTTTCTGTCCTTTATTTATTATTGTTATTTTTTTGATAAAAAAATTTCCCACTTTTAAGAATTTTCGGTTGTCGATTTTGTTTTTACTTCGGACGTGTCCGCTATCAATCTAGTACAAAGAGCACGTGATCCGGGGGGCGCGGTCCTCCACGGTCCGTCCGTCGGCGAGCCTTTGTGAACCACCGCCATGTTGCTCCGACCGTGAGAATTTGTGCGCGCACAACGCCTCATCTTTCATTTCACAAACCATGCTCTTGAATTATCGATAAAATAACATGTTGATTCGTCGCGATCCACGGACGTAACATACGTATGATGCCATGCATTCTAATCTCCTAAATCAGGCCACAGCATACGTACGACACACATAAAAAAAATGTCCGATGCAGACAACACTGCGCGCGCGTCGTAGCGACTTAATTCAGGCCACCCGCTTTACTTTCTATTGTCACATATGACATCATGATTCAGTACCCTAACACCAATCTTCCTGTTTGATTGCCCTCTGTCGGCGGGTGATTACATTTCAATTTAAAGCATCGCCTTCTTTTGGGGGTGGGGAGAGGGGGGGGGGGGGGCGATTTGAAAGATGACCTTTAAGACTATTACAGTGTCGGCATCTTTGATTCGTCATCAGATTAGACAAATCCATATATAATAATCCTAAATTGGATTAAACTTAATACGATGGGTACTACTTGACGGATGAGTTGAAGTCCCGCCAGAATCCGAAAGCTGATTCATCGTCCTCAAAGCAATCCCTGAAAAGTACAAGCCCTTCTCTAATCGATTTCGAAGGGACTGGGCAAATCTTCAGCATGGTCCACCTCCAATCTATGAAAGAATTTCACAGTTTTCCTGACTATCTTACTAAATTCGTTTTAACATTCCGGGCAATCCCAACAGAATGTCCGTGCTGATTCCCCGAGTACAATGAATATGCTTCGCGCTTGCGGATGATTCAAGAGTCGGGAATCAACTTCTGATTCGACCAGGATCTTTCGAATCATAACGGCACGATCAGTTTAGGGTGCTTTCCACAGAGAAATTGATCGTGCCATCAATCATCAGTCGCCTCAAACGCAAATAAGTACATGCTTGTCACTTTTGAGTAACCAGATGCAAGAATAAGACTAATTGCCCCTTTTTTAAACAATCAAAATGATCATTTTCTGCGGATAGAAATCATTAGTATCTCATGCATTCAAGAAACTCCACCGACAAATCAAACCCCATAATCCGCTCTCTTTTTTTCCCTGTTGCAAACAGAAAATGTTAAGGGAAGGAAGAGGAAGCTCTTATCACTGAAAGAAGAATGAGAAGATTGCATCATATTGCAAGAGAAATACAAATCCAACTTTGCCCCCAGGTTACAGTGACGCTGCTATACCCACCTCCCTTCTCAAAATACCCCCCCCCAAAAAAAAAGGAAAAAAAAATGTAAGACATTCATAAACTGATCGTTGTATGTACATCAGTTCATATCAGGACTCCTAAAACTACGGTTCCAATGCCAAGACTCCTAGAACTAACTCAACCCAGTATATCCCACAATTTCCATTGTTGACCTTTACCCCCGAGCCTTGCGTTCCTTATTCCTCCGCTATGTTCAAAGAAGAAAGCATATGCTTTTCAAACCCACCCAAGACCCCTCCACTGCTTACTCACTTTAACCACTTGTCCGGAGCAAAACCTTAGTACCTCGACAAAATAGCAAAAGACCAAAAATGGCAAAAAAAAAAGAAAAAAAGAATGCGACAATCACATGGATTGAAGATCACTGCCAAATTACCTTAGACGAGGTCCAGGAAAAGATAGAGCCTGCCGAAGTTTCCTCCGAGGCATTGGATTCCCTAAAATCATGGTCTGAGATTGGGTGACCATGTCAACCATTGTCGGGGTCTGGTAAGCTTGCACAAGACTATTGCTATTTGTTGAATCACCTCGTGCAGTTGCCCTCTGCCATGAGTGGGAGCTCAATCCTGAGAGCACATAAGCTCTACCGGATGCCTCGTATACACGGCGATTGGCCATTCTTTCCTGCATCTCCTTCAGTTCCGCACAGAGGGAAGTACATAAGCGATCGGCGGCTCGTGCAGAGACAGTTTCGGACAATACCCTCCGGCAATTCTCCAAGATTGAGACCGCAGCCGCCATATCACCGCGCTCAGCAGCAGCCCTAGCCTCTGCCATTGCTTCGGCTGCGCAGAGTCTGTTGAGTTGTCGATCCACTTCCATGGATACCACTAGTGGCTCAGCTGTTTCTGGCCTCTGGATCTTTACTTCACTAGCTTCTTCCATGCTTACAAACTCTTTCGTAATAGGATCTCTGTAAACACAATTAACCTTCAGCAATGACAGCTCATGACCAGACTCATCCACAGGAATCTTGATCGTCACGAGGAAATCCCGTTCTTCGTCAGCATACAGATCCCCAACATCAACAGATCCCGCCCTTTCATCAGATGAAAAGGTGCTCCGGTAACTTCCAGATTTAATTGAACTGAATTGCAACCTTGGGTCCGCACATTCAACCTTCACCTGTAGCTCTTGTACGACCACGCTGAGAAGTCCACCTATGCATTGTGCAAATGCATCTTGGATGACATCTTCAGCTTCTATGAAGGAGAATGTGCCCCCAGATGCTTCAGCAATCGAGTGCATCATGGCAGCATCATGGTCTGTGCCAAACCCAAATGTGTGTACAGGAATCTGCAAACCTGTGCCATCTTTCTGAAAGATTGCCAGGGGGAGGAGACACTGCTGAGCTCTTCGATGATGGGAAGCAGCCGAACCACCTGGACTGCTGACATTGTATGTGTCTTGTCCGTCGGACAATAAGATGATGCTACCTACAGGATTCTTGCACTTTCGGTCTGACAAGACCTTGGCACCTTTCTTTAAGCCTTCGGCAATATTGGTCCCACCATTTGAAGTCAGAGAATTAACAGCCTGTAAAGCCTGCTGCCGCCCGATATCTGTCATCCTCTGCAGAGAAAAGAGACGGCGTGCTGTGGAGGAGAACGCGATGACTGAGAGACGGTCAGATGGGCCAAGGTTTTGTATTACAAACCCCATAGCTCGTTTCAACAAAGCAAGTTTACTACCGGCCATGCTGCCACTTACATCAAGCACGGTTACTAAGTCGATAGGAGCTCGAGAATTCTGAGTTTGCAGGGATTCGGCCTGAGTTTCACTGATATCCTGTCTCTTATTGGCTTGGGGAGCCTTAATATGGATTAGAACATTGAATTTGTCGGTAGATGTCGATCTCGGAACAGCTGGAACTTCTGGGTAAATCTTGACCTCCATAGTTCCAAAAGAAGTGTTAAAGACATCAGGAGTACCCAATGTACTTTCCTCACTGCTATCTGGTTCACGATCCAATGGTTCATCATCATCAAAACGACTGGGCTCAGGGCCATGTAGATGTGATGAGATTGGCCTACCACCATCTAACCTGTTCCGGGGCAAAACAGTCATCCAACCGTCATCTTGTGCCCGACCTAGTGGATCAATTCTTGACCTTCCATTAGGAAGGCCAGAAGCAGGTTTCTGAAGGGGAATTTCCTTCCACTTGGCTCTACAGACAGGGCACACTTGGTTTCCATGTTTTACATTGGAGGTAATGCAATGGAAGTGGAAAGAGTGGGAGCATTCTGCGGTGAAAATAGCATGGCCCTCTCCTGGTTTCATGGTGTTTAGGCATATTGCACAGGTCCTCTGCATATCGAAAGTCCAAGTTTTAGAAGAAAGGTAGGGACATTGGACTCTAAATCAAGTACCATCTTCCTAATTTACCACTGTGAATGAACATCAATAAACCAAATGCCTCCCACTCAACCTCAGAATATGCCAAATCCAATTAATCACATAAGTAAGAACATTTCGTAAGCAAGCACAAGAACTTAACAAGTTTAATCGATTATTGAAACAATTTCATAGTCTTACAAACAAGGCTGTTGAGATGAGTTCCTGATTACATTTAGGGGGATCCCTGAGAATCTAATTGGGAGCTGAAAGAGAGATCATCCTGGCAAATTTAAAATTCATAAATAAAAGTCATTAAAATTGAACTAGGCTTTTGACTTGATAAGTGACAAAACTATGCTGGTTTTACGAGGAAGGCTACAAAGAACAGTATTTAAACACTATCCAAAGAATCCGGGTTCCAATGTGATTTTGCTAGATGCTCTTTCGGCGGTACATGAACTATCGCTGAAAGTAATGCCTTGACAGAAGAAAAGAGAGAGAGAGAGAGAGAGAGAGAGAGGACAAGACACGT
Organism: Syzygium aqueum; assembly: GCA_031216185.1. Classification (NCBI taxonomy): domain Eukaryota; kingdom Viridiplantae; phylum Streptophyta; class Magnoliopsida; order Myrtales; family Myrtaceae; genus Syzygium; species Syzygium aqueum. The sequence continues at coordinate 33,227,735 of CM062232.1, forward strand.
TCACATAATTCATTATTGTGGAACACTGTTAATCGATTCGTATTCAGCACGGCTTGACAAATTGCTTAGTGAAAATAACAGACGCAAGTCAGTTAAAAAGGTGCAGTCTAAGATGACTCTGGTCACTTAGACGTATCCATCCCGTAGGAAGTACTTACTTAGAAGCAACAATCCAAGGAAAAGAAGTGGTTGCAACAATCCAAGGAAAAGAAGTGGTTGGTCACATTCTCACCCAACAGAAAACCAACTAACATAAATCATTATCAAAGAACAAAAGATGTGCTGTCTAAGATTTCCAATCTTCACCATAATTCTCAAAAGGCGCCCCTTTATCACGAAGATAATTATAAGAAGTCTCAAATAGTGTTCCCTGAAAATTAAATCAAAAGCAGAGAGAGAGAGAGAGAGAAGTAACTTGTGCTGACCAGACAAAGCACTTCCAGTTCAAAGGAAGAAGTAAAGCGAGGGTAAAATGCAGCGATTCCTTTTTCCTACATGCCAAGTGCTAATGTTCCTTGAAGGGGCTAGTCCACTTTAGCCCCCACACAGTCCACACACACACACACACACACACACACACACCCACCCACAAAAGAAAATTGGAGAGCCGACAACAACAGCACAACAAACAACCAACTTCACATAATTCACATATTGCATCAACTTGTCACACCAGCCCACTTTGTGGACCATAGACGGCAACAAGATATGTACGAGACAAAGTGGCTGCTCGTGAATTGATGTCCACAGCCTTCTACAGGATAGGCGAAAGAAGACGAACCCATTTTTTTTTTTCATGGGTCCATTTTCACGGCAAAGAGAGCGACCAGGACAGAACTAAACTAAAGAAAAATCCCAATGAAAGGTTATACGGAATCAAGAATCTACCGATCAGATCCGATGAAGAAGAAACGGGCACTAAAGGATGGATCGAACGAACGAACGATGAGCCATAATCTATCAAATCTATCAAGAAACGAAGCAAATGGCACAGTAAAAAAAAAACCTCCAAAGAAGAGAATTTATCCCAAAAAAAAAAGAAAGAAAGAAAGAAGGAGGAGACCCAGATCACCAGTGGCTCCATCAAGCTTCGAAACGCACCAACACACGCTCATGTTCACATGCACAGCGCGCACAATACACAAGCACGCACGAAAGGTGCTAAAAACGGGAAACCGGGATAAAGGAACGGAAGAAGAACAAGGCAAAAGAGAGGGGGACCTTGGACGATTTCGGGGAGGACTTGGGCAAGCGGAGGCCGGAGGAGGAGGGGGTGGGCGTCCTGGGGCGGCGGAAGAGGGAGGAGAGGCCGGCCGGTGAGACGTCGGCGGCGTCGGAGAGCCTCCTGGCGGCGCTGGCGGAGGCGGAGGCGGAGGCGGAGGCGGAGGCGGAGGCGGGGGAAGGAGGAGGAGGGGGGTCGTCGAGGGCCTGGGGGACGTAGAGGCAGGCGGTGTTGAGGCCGAGGGAGAGCTTCAGCTTCCTCCATTTGCTACCCATGAGGCCGAGATCCGGTGGGGGTGTGTGGCGGCGAAGAGGACGTCAGATCTCGGGGGGGACAGGAGGAGGGGAGGAGGGGTAAGAGGGGGAATGTGCGTCGCGAATGGTCGACACGAGCGCTGCTTTGGAGGTTGAAGGCAAAGGGAAGGAAAGGCTGGGCTACGAAAGTTACAGAAGAAAGAGAGAGATAGAGAGAGAGGAGGGGAAGGGACGGGTGGTGGTGGTGGTGGTGGTGGTTGATATCCGCGAGGAGTAACGTTAATTGTCGCTGTTGCCTCTGCTTGCTGCTACTTGCTTCTATTGCTTCTTCTTGCTGCCGCTTTGGCTTTGTTGTTGGCTCTGAGTGTTTTATGGTCGCTGGGAATCTGATGGTATTGCTTAATTAATTTTTTGCTAATTTGGAAAATAAGGAAGAAGGGAAGGGGAGGGACTAATCAGCGCTGCTAATCGCATCGAATCCGTATTCTTTCATCCTCCTTGATTTTTATTATAATATTCCCTCATCGATCACGACCCCCCCACACCAAGAAAAAAAAAAAGAAGAAGAGGAAAGAAGACACGAAAAAAGGGGAGCAAATTTTTAAAAAAGGAAAAAAGAAAGAGAAATCGCCTCTATTTTTGGTATTTCGCTCGCATTTTGTTGAATCCCTGCTTGTTTTGGCTTTGTTTTTGTTTTTGGTTTTGGTTTTGGTTTTGGCGGTGTTTCGAAGACGTTGAAGTTTTTGGGGGAAGTGGTTTTTGACCTTGCGAAGAAAAGGGAGACTCCTTTGTTTTTTTGCGGGGGGGATTGTTATTACGATTGCGATTTGGGTTTATCTTATCTCAATATAACAGCCGAACCGATGCGACAGCTCCTCTCCCCGCCCCCCCGCCCGCTGACGCTGACGCTGACGGCGCAATGCGGAGAGTTGTGTTCGGCCCCCCCCTCCTCTTGCCCCTTAACCCCGGCTGACAATTTTTGACCCGACGCGACAACGCAGCTCCGGGGACACGACGTTGGCTTTTCGACGGGCTTTGAACTGAGGCCGGCTCGCACATGGCTCCGATTTCGCGTCGAACCGCCGGACACGATTGATTCTAACCCCCCGACACGAGAAGCCGACCACGCGACCCTGGTCGAAGCCGACACGACCCGGACGCGGCTCGTTCGGATCGCGTTTAGTTCGGAGACTGTCCTCTCCCGCCATTCGCGGCGCATGTCGCGGTTTTCGCGCCGGCTCTGTGCAGGGGAGCGTTAGATTTCGGGTCTTGGCGAGTTGGATCGACTCGCGGACCCGTTCTTCGCATGTGTTACGCGTGTCGATGCAGCGCCGACCCATCGAATTTTCGGGTCGTGCTAGCGCGAGGTAGCTCGACACGATCGACCGAATCTCGTCGTGTCCCGATTGGCCCAATTTTGAAGCGCAGTCTCGAATGGACCTAGGGGGGGAGGAGGGCGGTCACGAACACGAATCGTCACCATCCTAATTCCCTCGGCCCCATCGATTGTCATTCCACACTTTTCAGCAGAAAAGCGATGCCGGCCTCATTCCTCGTTAGGAACCTACCGTCAACGAGAGCATGCACTCGGTCCACGTATTGTTGTTCACTCCCTTCGTTTTCTTTGAACGAGAGGGATGTTCGCATCGTGTCGCGGACACCAACCATATAGACATTCCACGGTTATCTTCCTACCGGCAAGAGGAAGCAAAATACCAAGTGGTCTTCTTCTTCAGCCTCGGCTGCATCGTGGCCATGCGCGGACAAATTCCCCACACAAAAAATGCCATAAAATATTCAAAATTATACAAGTACCGGTCCCGCAATAAAAACTTCGGGGCTTGTTAGGTACCATCCTTTAATGTTTTTAACGTTTTTTGGGACCACCACCCCCCCCCCCCTCAATTTTATGCCAAACTTGAATGCCTTCCTGTTCCGTTCGAGCCCTCGTCACGATAATTTCGTGTACTGGCCTCATCCACCACCACCACCACCCCGGCACCTTTACGTCGTGGTCCTTCTCCTTTGCTTCGAATTTAACCCGGATCTGCCCTTTGTTTCTTCCTTAAATTTCCATACCTCGGGTTCGAATAAATTCGCGACAAGATTTGACGCTCGATTCTTGTTGCGATTTACGGAACATTGTGCGAAAAATTAGATTGGAACCGAGTCGGCATTGAATTAAAGAAGACCCTTTTGGCTCGTTGAAGAGAGGAGTTGAATTTTGGTGTAAACGGTTCCATCTCCACCCGACCATTCTGTCATCATCTGACTTCTCCTTCGCTTCGAATTCAACCCGAATCCACCCTTTGTTTTTCTTAAATTTCTACACCTCGAGCTTGAATAAATACGTGACAACACTCGAGACTTGACTTTCGCTGCAATTTATGATGTGAAAAATTAGATTGGAGCCGAGTTGAGTCGAATTAGAGATAACCATTTTAGTTAGTTGAAAAGAAGAGTTGAATTTTGGTGAAAACGGTTCCATCTCCACCCAGCCCCTTTCCGTCATCATCCAACTTCTCCTTCGCTTCGAATTCAACCCAAATCTACCCTATGCTTTTTCTTGAATTTCCACATCTCGAGCTCGATTAAATTCGCAACAAGATTCAAGACTCGATTTTCATTGCAATTTATGAACTAACATGTGAAAAAATTCGATCCGATCTGATCCGAATTGAGTCAAATTAGAAATAACCCTTTTGGCTAGTTGAAAAGAGATATTAAATTTTGGTGAAAACGGTTCTATCTCCGCCCCACCTTTCCGTCATTATCCAACTTCTCCTTCACCTCGAATTCAACTCAAATCTACCCTTTGCTTTTCTTAAATTTCTACACCTCGGGCTCGAATAAATACGCAGCAACATTCGAGACTCGATTTTCGTTGCAATTTATGATGTAAAAAATTAGATTGGAACCGAGCCGAGTCGAATTAGAGATAACCCTTTCGACTGATTGAAGAGAAGAGTTGAATTTTGGTGAAAACAGTTCCATCTCCACCCAACCCCTTCCGTCGTCATCCAACTTCTCCTTCGCTTCGAATTCAACCCAAATCTACCTTGCGCTTTTTCTTAAATTTCCACATCTCAAGCTCGATTAAATTCATAACAAGATTCAAGACTCGATTTTCATTGCAATTTATGAACTAACATGTGAAAAAATTCGATCCGATCCGAATAGAGTCGAATTAGAAATAACCATTTTGGCTAGTTGAAAAGAGAAATTAAATTTTGGTGAAAACGGTTCCATCTCTGCCCCACCTTTCCGTCGTCATCCGACTTCTCCTTGGCTTTGAATTCAACCCAAAATCCACCCTTTGTTTTTCTTAAATTTCTACACCTCAAGCTCGAATAAATACTCGACAACATTCGAGTCTCAATTTTCGTTGCAATTTATGATGTGAAAAATTAGATTGGAATCGAGTCGAGTTGAATTAGAGATAACCAATTTCGGCCGGTTGAAGAGAAGAGTTGAATTTTGGTGAAAACGATTCCATCTCCACCCAATTCCTTTTCGTTGTCATCCAACTTCTCCTTCGCTTCGAATTCAATCCAAATTTACCCTATACTTTTTCTTAAATTTCCACATCTCGAGCTTGATTAAATTCACTACAAGATTTGAGACTCGATTTTCATTGCAATTTATGAACTAACATGTGAAAAAATTCGATCCGCTTCTAATCAAGTCGAATTAGAAAAAACCCTTTTGGCTGGTTGAAGAGAGGTGAAAACTGGTTCCGTCGCCATTCTATTACGGCTAATGTTGACGTGGGTTCATCTTCTTTATTGGTTTTTTTTTTTAGCAATTTATTACGCAAAAAAGAAGAAGGGTTCATAATGGTCAATGGCGATGGATGCATACTTTTTCGGGGTGATTGGTTTTAATAATGGGCCCGATCAGCTGTTACGTTTTCTCTACCAATTAAGTTAAGAAAAAACAAATGCTGGCGTGGACAGCTAAGCATCATGGAATTCTGCATTGAAGACTGCCTTGTCGTTTTTCTCTGTATGTCCCGAGTCCCCCTTCTTAGTCAATGCCTCTCCTCTGCATTTTGCCATTCCCCATGTCTCCGTGGACTGTGCTTTTGCCTTCGACGACGACGAGAATACGGAAAACTTAGGGTTTGCGTGAGCTGTCGAAGGCCTTACCTTCCATCTCTCTAATGTATTCGTGCTTACGATCGCGGCGATATCGATCTTCCCGTATCGTGCTTGCGGTAATTTTTGAACAGTTCGTGATGAGTTTCGTCATCTATGACATGGATTGAGATGTCAAAGAAAGACGAGCAATATAAGAAATGGTCGAAAGTCGAGATTGGAAAGTATTTAGCAAAGTGGGTAGAGCTTATTTCGGCATCTCTCTTGAGATCGCATTAGAATTTTTGGGTGGGTAACTCCGGTTTTCTGCAATTTTTTTTTTTTAGAAGTTGGTTTTCATTTTTAGCTTTTGAACATTTAGGTTTACCATTCCCCATGTCTCCGTGGGACTACGTTTTGCCTTCGAGGACGATAAGAATACAGAAATTTAGGGTTTGTGTGAGCGGTCGAAGCCTTCCATCTCGTTAATGTAATCATGCTTACGATTGTGATATCGATCTTTTTCGTATTGTCCTCGCTGTAGCTTTTGAACGGTTTTTGTGATGAGCTTCGTCATCCCGTGCTTATGACATGAATTGAAAGTCAAAAAAAAAACGTTGAGTTATATAAAAAATGGTCAAAAGTCGAGGTTGAAATGTTTTTTTTTCTTTTGGTTGAAAATCGGCATGTATTTAGCAAAGTGGGTAGCGCTTATTTCAGCGTCTCTCTTCGGATCGCATTAGATTTTTTGGGCGGGCAACTCCGGTTTTCGGCATTTTTTTTAATTTGGTTTTTGTTTTTAGCTCTTCAACTTTTAGGGTTTTGTCATTGAACGGTTCGAATGATTCAAAGTTCGGATGTTTTTTAATAAGGGCCGAATTGTTTTCTATTTTTTCTAGCAAAAAAACAAAAAAGAATTGTTTTCCTTTTCCCCTTCGTCGAAGGAAAGCCAAGCGACCTTTGGGAGATCTTTCAGCCATCAAACGGAGCTTAGCCACCACTAGTGCAAGGAAAATCGTTTCACATGCATCATAAGCTTCTCGATAAAAATGTAGAGTTAGATTTCGTTTTCTTGTGCGATCACACCTCAATACCGCGAGCAGATACAATACAATCCAATGGTGCTCTTAGATTATTTTTAGTGTCTAGTATTGCGAAAAGAAATGGCCAAATCGAATTTAATCTCATCGGAAACTCTCTTTATATCTCTTCGCCGGATAAGAGAAAACTCGACGACCCAAGTTTTCATTACGGAAGTTAATTGGAGTCGACACGAGAAACGGACATACACAAATGACAAAAACGAAATGAAAAGAAAGGAGAAGAAACAAACACTAGGTCCCTCTTTCACCCTCAAACACAGCTTGGCAAAACAATAAAGGCGAGGATGGGAAGATGAGAACATGCACTTTTGGAGACATATTCATTAGGGATTAGGCATATTCACTTTTGGTAGGATCATATTGAAGTACCTTTCACTAAAAAATCACAAAAAAAGAAGAAAAAAATTCGAATATTCTAAATTCTGTGGGTGCTTCTTCTTTATATTCTGACTAAATAATGATAATTGAGAAGAAAAAGCGCATGACCCGGTCCCATTTCATGAAATCATTGAGAGGTGTTCATCAATGGCGGGGGTTGTCCCCCCATTGTTTCAGCTACCCAATAGTAACAAATATAATAGTAGTAGTAGTAGTAATAATAATAATAATAATGTAAACGCTTTCATCTGCATCATTTTATGGGCCTCATCTCATTATTTTTCTATTTTTTGTGGGGTTGGTGAAGCTAAATCCCTAAACGTCAGTCTTATAAATAACTGTGAAATTAGCGAGAAAATTACCCAATCAGTTATAAATCTATTGCACGGTAGCCAATTCAAACTTTTTAATTTGGCCAATGTAATCGTAAACCTTCTGATGATTTTTCCAGTTCAAAATTGACTGAGAGGATTACATTAGAAAATCGTCAAAAGGTTTAGAACTACACTGACAAAATTGAAAAGTTTAGAACTTAATTGACATCCGTACGAAATATTTAGGACTAATTGGGTAATTCTCTCGACATTTACTACCTTAAGATTTTCTCGAACGAAGAAACCCACCACCAATCGAAGCCTAATTACATTAATACTTTACAAATCACGTTCTTTACAACAAACTTTTCCATCATGATATGAATGACACCTATAAAAGAAAGTGAGTCATGTGGCGGGAATGCGAGGTTGGACCCTCCTCAATTTCGGCTTTGATGAAAAGAGGGCTCGTAACAATCGTGTAATCTACTCAGCGCAAAACCCTAAATTTTAAGCGTGCATTCGTGGCCGAGCAAGAATTTTGTTCTACGTGCTCTAATCTAGCCAAAACCAAGTTTGTGTTTGCTCATCAAAGCTTTATGGGCAAGCAAGATGTCGTAATGAGACAGCTAGCTACTACATTTTATGGTACGTAAATGATGATAAGATACGCACGCTCATCTTCTCCAAACCCTAATTCTAGGGTTCATGTCGCGTTTAGCATTTATGAGAGCCTGGCGGACTGATCCGATATGGGTCAAACCTAATGATATCTACGACTCACGAGCATCGAGGTATTTATTTTGCCTATATATATATTCATGGTGCTTCTTTATATAGGTCGCTGAACCATGTATAATTGGACGAATATATAATGTACTCCTACGTGCAAGCACATCAAGTAAACTTTTAAGCAATCTTGCCCCGTCTAATTTAGTACATTATTCTTAAATTCGACGTTATGTGCACCGTTTCATGTAATATCGTCAAGATGATGGATGTTAACCTTACCGTCATCAATGGACCAGATTTTAGAAAATTTGCCGTGAACGCTTTTATTTCTTTGTTTCCGTTTTTGCTGATCTTTTCTAATTTTAATGATCTTGGTTGTCTCGATCAGACGTTGTTTTTCTAGGGTTAGTAACATAAGGCAAAGGACTAAGACCCACCTCGAGCGGTTCATGTGACAAAAACAGTGGATGCCACTGGGGCAAAAAGTTGACTTCTCTTCACGGCCTTTGCATATCTTTTAATGACCAAGAACCCTAACATATTCTTGAAAAAGAAGATTGTTGTGTGCGCACGCAAGCAGAATCACGCCCTTAATATATTAACAAGAAACTACAATAATCAGCAATAGGCCCTTTCACCGATTATAACACGACGCTGGATTAAGTGATCCCATGTTAATCACATATTTAACTCAACATGGGGATCTTAACCTCAGGAAAGAAAAGAAACACAAAAATCCTCTCGAGCTCGATCCACGAATCATGACGAAGGGCCTAGTGATCCACCGAGAGAGACATTATGGCAAGAAAAGAAGGAAAATCCACCGAGGGACATGTCATTGCGTTGAAGAGATGTCTCCCCCATAAAAAGGATTTTTCTTCTTGACTTTTTCCCTATTGGCTTGCCCTAGAAAGCAGCAAATTGTGACCCACAAAGGGAGTGGGGGATGCTTTCCTTCATAATTTCTTCATCGACCATGTTCGAGCAAAAGAAAAGAGCAGAAGAAGACGAACGCCACCCACCATGGACTCATCGCCCGTAGAAGCAACTGGGATGTCCCACGAAACGATCACACAGAAAATTTCAAAACATGGGTCATACGTACATGGTTCTCTCGAGAATGAGCATAGGGTCGAATTGATCTTGCGTGAAGAAGATGTTACGTTACCAATAAAAAAAAAAGTTGATCGTTCAATCAAATATCTATACTCGGTAAGTTAACGTGGCGTCGCGCATTTAACTAAGTATGCTACTTCCCAGTGCCCTTGATCGGAAAAAGGCACGGTTGAGCGGACTTCGATGAGTGCACAAAATGCAAGTGTTTTAATGAAAAAGGAAGAATGTTGGTGAGTGTTAGGAATATATGGAAGTAATGTGACAGCTTTGCTTCTTATTTCATACTTTCAACGACAGCAAACCTAACTCGTAGCCTCCCCTTTGTGGGAGGATGCACTGACAGGGTGTGGTGCATTATGCATTGGTCTTGAGTAAAGAAGTTGAGAATTTCAATTGGTCGGCTTTGGCCCCCTGGTGGATCCCCAGCAAATAGTTTTCCTATTTTTGCTAGTTAACAATAATTCACCACAAAAGGATTTTTGCTATTTTGGCTAACTAATGAAATGCCCACTTAATGTGGTAAGTATGCGAGGGGACATTTTATGACCGAAAAAACAAATAAATAAACGAGGGGTCATTGAATTCACAACAGCAATAAATAATTTATGGCAACTAAAATTTTGCCAACTATATTGCTAAAAAACCTACCAATAGTTGTCATTGTTATGTCTTTGGTTAGCAATTAACAAAAATAAGATATTACATTTCAATTATCATCAAACGGCTTTTATTTTATCCTCCACACTTAAAATTTAGTACTTAAATCTTCCACGATTGATCTATTTTTATCAAACAAAGCTGTCCTCTCTTGTTTTGGGTAAAAGAAAAGGGGGGAGAAGAAGCACCAAACATGTCGTTTACGAGGAATTAGAAGCCAAAAAGTCAATGATGCCAACTTGAGAAAGCAATCAGTATAGAAAAGGGTCTCCTCGAACTAATTTCACACATGTTGGAGGTTACATTTTAATTTTTCTCACAATAATATCGATATGTTCATGCAATGTCGAACCATATTATAAACTAAATCCGTACATTGCTTCAATTTCTCGGGCTGCATGACTCTGTTTCATTTCCCTTTTCCACGCCATTGGATACTTTGTGGAGCTCAAGAAATTACGTAGGACAGAGCAATGGCAGGATTCAAAGACATCTCTGTCTTATCATTTCCTTAGAGAGAGAGAGAGAGAGAGAGAGAGAGAGAGAGAGAGAGAGAGAGAAGAGCGGAGACATCGAAAAAAGCTAATCAATGTTTGACCATTAGAGTCAAAAAAGCTAATGATAATCAAAGACCTTCTTGCTTTCTCATTGAATCAAAACTGAAAATACGTGAAGCCAGACCTAGTGGATCCTTTGTCAGACCACACACGATCTGAACGCCCGATGCCACTAGGTTAAGCAAATTATAGAGCGCGTGTAATACTAGCTCCATGGGGAGACCTGACCTGTACTTACCATAATAATTCTAACTTTTATAAATTTTGAATACTCGTTAAGTTTTCGACGGCCTAACCCGTCAAAGGTTAGCCATCTTTCGACAGGTTATTAAACGTATGACCACGTGGTCTAAGATACCTTCATCTCTTTAAAAGATGCGAAGTTGACTAAAAAGCACAAATCGTACGGTTAGTTTTGTATATGTAGGAGTCGTCTTTTTGGCAAATTTAGGGGGCAGATCTCAAGCCTCCTTGTGCCTGAAAGAGAGTAGGTTGGGATATTTCTATTATCAAAACCAAGTTAATTAATTCAGCCAGCTCAAATCGGACTCCCTTCCATACCTCATGTTAAGTCTGTATACTATTTTGACTTTAAGCCCATTAGTTTCTAAATAGACAAGTTGTTCTAACTTTTAAAACTACGTGCTCAAAAAACAATTTCGGGTGTTCAATAGTGTAGTAGCGCCTAACCCGTGCCTCCAGCGCGATGCAAATAATAGTAAATACAATCATTCTAATCAATTTTTTTTGTATAATTAAGAGGTTATATCATAAACGATCTTTTAGGGTAAACAAATAGAGAGGAGAGAAGAAAAATAAAAGTGAAGAACTCACACTTACTTATGTTCGAAAATATTTTACACTCTACAAGGACGCATTACTTAGTTGAAATTATTGTCCAATTTTTTTTTAATCAAGAATTTTCTAGTGCGTTGTACTTTTGAAAATAAGTTCGCCACACCACATTTTAAAATAAAAAACTTACACATGAAGATAACCAATAATCTACTTTTCATGAAATAGATCATTGCCGGCTCACCCAGATAAGTACATAGAGAGTGTGCAGATCACTTGAAGAACACCAGATTAACGGACATAATTTGACAGAAAGTACAATTATTGTGGAACAAAATTTGTCCGTATTGCGTAGAGGTCATCTACGTTTCTTATATTATGTTAAAATTATAAGACATAAAAATAGTAAAATCTAGTGCAAAAGGAATATTTATACACAATAAACTTCACACAAAAACCAAGTTGTGCTCTCTGGGAGTGCATCGAAACGTGCCACGTTGTGCCAAGTCAAGAATTGATGACGCCCATAAGAACGTCAAATGAGAAAGAGCACATCCTAAACTTCCCCGAAATTGTGCCCCCCTTTTTTTAAAGGCTTTTTTGTGTGTTAAGATGTATAGTATCAACATCCAAAGGTTAGACGTTCGGGATGAAACGAAATTCTAGAGATTCATCAATAGGCCTAATGTCACAACTAAGCACAAGCTAGCTACAGGAAGGCAGAAATGAACGAGCACCCATGTCAAATATTTCGAGATACACAACCCCTCTTCTGCATAATTCCCCACCTCATGGGCCGCAATATTCCGCCGGGATATTTGTGCTCGGTGTTATCAAAAGCTTCTACTTCAGCTTAGGGTTGGATCACAGGAATGACGCTGCAGACATAAAACTTAATTTACCAAACATATACATTTGGGGAGTACATGAAAATCCTCCCTCCCCCCCCCCTGCTTCCGACAAAACAGACAATCCCCGGTTCTGCCTCTATCGACTTATTTACAGTGCCTTCCTACAACCAAAAATGCCGAGGATCTGCAGGATGCCTACTTGTTGGACCAATGGCCAACGGATATGATATAAATACCTTCAAGTGTGCAGTTGGTCAGTCGTCATCAGATAAGCAGACAACATCAGAGGTAGCGTTAGAGGAGGTTAAATTATCCCTTTGTGAAGGGGGAATGGCGATTGGAGGACGAAAACAAGGGTCATCCACAAACAGATCACTCCCCCAGTCGATAGGTGGAAACCCTCCCGCAGATCCTCCGCCATGATGCCAATTACTTGGACCCGCTGGGCCCGCCGGAGGTGCTGCTGCAGATGGAAACTGCTGAAGAGGGGCACAAGTTGGAGGCGGGTTGCTAGGTGGCTGCTGACTAGGCAAGCCCTGCAAAGGGGTGCCTGAAGATGCAACTAAAGGTCTGAAAACTTGGAGATGTGGGGCAGGAGAACGAACATCACTGGGAGCTTGAATGTTTGCTGATGGTGGCGGCACACTGAGGCTGATCTGGGGCAGTCTGGATGCAATACCAGAGGAAACGGACGGGCCCACATTCTGCAAGCTTGCCAAACTGGGAGGAAAACTCTCTGAGCTTGTGAATGGAGTGCCAGCAGTGCCAACCCGGTTTGACTGAAGGCCAGCAGAAGGGCCACGAACTGGCAAAGACTGATGTGCATTACGCTGTGATGATAACTGTAGCAGCTGCTGAATGGAACCAGGAGCTACATCTGCACGACAATGGTTGATGAGCAATTTGGCATCAAAAGCGAATGCAAACCCAGGCCTATTAACATGTTCAATATACAAAGTGCCAATATGATAGCATGCATGATGATGACTACTTTACTTTGCAGTTTTACAGAGAAAACTGCAAAAAAATTGGTGTCCCAGTGCACAAGGCAGCCCACACAGCTCTGATCTGGGGAACATTTGATGCGCGCAGCTTTATCCCTGAATTTTCACAGAGGCTGTTTTTGCTAAACGAACGAGTGACTCAGGCCACAACATGGAAAACTGCATCTGGTTCACAAAAATATAGAAAGGAATAATGCTGCTGGAATACATATTTAGGTATCACATGGCATTGAGTCTTGATATGGACAACAATCAGTGAAAGCACTATTGCAAAAAGAGTTCCAGGTTGTATTTTACTGTTCCAAGTATCATTAGGCCACTATTTTCTAGAGATGGAACATGAAACCACATAATTAATAGAAAAACATCAGTTCAAATGATTTTAAAAAGAAAGTCACTGTGAATTGAGGGAAAAAAACATAAACATCAGAAGCACAAATTCTTGACATCAAAAATCAAAAGGGCAAAAACTTTATATATGCTTCCGGAAAAAAAAAATCTAGCGATTTGCATACATCAAAAGATATTAATCCTTTGACTATTAACAAAAGTATTTGGGGTTATGGCAGATGTGAACTTCTATGCTGTGAATGAAGTTGAAATCTCTAGCGAGCCAAACTTAACTGGTTGAACACAAAAGTAACGTGAACCAAACCAACAACTTTTTTTAATTTCCTAAAAGATGCAGCCAATAATTCGTGAAATTCTCATTTCACACATTAGAAAGTAATTTCCAATGAATGAAATTATTAAAAATACTTGTTTCTCAATGCAATGTAGAAAGAGACAGGACAAAATCAAACCACATTGTACTGGATCTCTGAGCTGAAAGTACTTTGGCCTGAAGAAAACCAACCCATTGCCATAGGTCACATTTTTCTTTCAATATTTTGTTAAAATACTGATTTCTCGATGCAAGGACGAAAGGGACAGAACATAATGAAACCAGATTGTTCTAAATCTCTTTGTTAAAACCAATCCATTGACGCCTACCTATAAACTCATCAGACTGTGTTATAATATCATAACTCACCAGATTCCAAAGAGCTTTCAGTTCGTATTTTAATATCATGTGCAATTTATCTGAAAAATAAGACATATCAACACTTCACTTCTTCCTGTTTAGCCGTACTTCAAAATACTTCGGAAGTTAATTCATCATGTTCTCTATCTGACCAGCCAATTGTAATCACAACGTGCACTCTTTAATAAATGTTTCATTTTCTCATGCAACTTCACACAAAGAAAGCCAATCACTCAGACCAACAGAAGATAGATTAGGACATATCACTATGATGTAATTTGACAGTCAGCGACCCAAAATTTACAGAGAGATGAATATTTGCTTCGCTGATCTTGCCTGATGTGACGCATAGGAATCTGATGTCATTCAACAACCAAAGCAGCATTTGTTCAATCTCCATTGGTCAAATTTATGAATCTTGGGGTTCGAGATAATACAGTAGTCATGGTGAGCATTAACCATCAAAAGCTTGAAGAGATTGAAGTTGGACCAAATGATTATAACCATGCTTCTCGTACCAATAGCACTTCAATGGTAGACATATAGACTCGACAAAGTAGCCAACTATTACTCTCATCATCTGGAATTTTATATACTCGGCTCTTTTCTACTTGCGTCAATTTATTTGAAGATTGAATGGTGTTACGGAATTATAATTTGATTGATTCATAATTAGGTGATTCATTTTCCAAGTGCAAACTATGCAGCACACGCAGGCCTTGCCTTGCTTATAGGAACATTAGTTTCATCAAGATAGTATTACATGAAATTCTAGTTAAGCTCATTCATCAAATATAAATCAAGTATTATGGCCACAACCACACTTACCTGACATGTTCACAGAAGTGCAGCCTTTTCTTTGTTATTATCTAAATAAAAATTTGTTTGAATCCCAACACATTGATCACATATAATATGACAGTAATTGAGCATTGGAAACATCAAACTTTCTCTATTGGTTATTAATAAGTTCCCTGAGGCACTCATTAACAAAATCCTTACATTAAGCCTTATCTAATGGTGATTGTCACTATATAGCATATTACTTGCTCTCAAGGTCATAATACGGGATATGTGTTTCTTTATTAGCCAAGGATTTAATACTGCAAACAAAACCTCGATTTCCCCAATGCAAGTAGGATCTTGCCCCTTTTATACAACAGAATGCGAGCAACATACAAATTCAATGCAAATTTCTTCCAGAGATCAGATAATTCTATAGCATGTCCGGCGCCCATTAATGCACGTGCTAAGAAACGGACAAGCAAGAATGGGATGCTTCTAACATGCTTGTGAATATGAAAGGTACATTTACATACAAAAAATCTATCAAGTGTAAGGCATGTATGCACTTAATAGCTCTCTTAAATGGTATGATGACTAACAAATGGAAAGACAAAGTGTGCACACATATCCAAGACTACGCACCTTGTTGGATTCCATTTGCACCAGATGCCCTGATATCGGACCACTTGGATTTGAACGCCTCAGCTAGCATCTTATTCATCAGAACTTTGCGGTGATTCATGTCAAGTTCCTTCTTTTTAGGAAGATATTCTGTCTCAATCTCCTTAAGTTTCAAATCATACTTCCTGTGAATTTGTGCGAAAATTTCCTCTATCTCCTTGTCGCGATCAGATACCAGTCCCATTTTCTGCTCAAAGGAATGTGAATTTATGAAAATTAGAATATTAAATGTTAAATTCCATAAAGAACGAGTGCAACCTCTCATGAGTTAAACATAATGTCAAGAAGTAACTCACTGCATCTTCATGTGCTTTGTCCATCTGGTCCATTTCCCTTTGCATTCTGTCCAGCTCATTCTGAAGAGGGTCCGAGTGCAATTTCAGAGGCGTTCTGGGTTGTAACATTGGTAATGGACTCTGTAATAGCTGAGTGTTACTTTCCACAGAAATGGATGCAGTTGAATTGCCTGAGCTCTGTGCCACCATCCTCCCACGAGGAATGCTGACTGCAGATTCCGACATTGCTTGATGAGGAGGCATGGCAGGGTTTTCATCAACTTGTGTTGACTGAAAGTGAACAGTTAGATTAGAAGTCTCTCCCACCCCCTGGAGTGGAGTTGCAGTACCACTGACTAGAGCTAAATCATGTGAACTGTGGTTAAGAGGCTGATCTGGTGGCTGCGGAAGCACTGGAGGCTCCATATCTGCTGCTCCAGAGAAAGATGATGTAGCATTACAAGTACCCGATGATAGAAAAGCAGTTTGTTGAGAAGCATTATACTGCTCTTCATCAGGTGCATTTCTCTCTTGCATGCTGGTGGACGGGGCACCAAAATCATCTCCCAACTCCTGGTCAGGTAAGGTCTGTAACAAACCAAAGGAAAAATCATGACATTTATAATACTACAGAGAGGGCATAGATCACACATGTTTGCCACGCATTCATATTAAGACTTGAGTATTTAAAGGTAAAGGAGGGTGGCTATCAACATTATGCAGATCATAGAAAGACATACATGATAAGATGATATGGAAGCACCCTCAGCATTATGCTGCCCTTCATCAGATGAATTTCTCTCTTGCATGCCAGTGGATGCTGCGTTACAATTAAATCTCAACTCCTCTTCAGGTAAGGTCTGTGATAGAGATATACAGAAAATCTTGTCATTTACACCCTGAAGCCTTTATGAGAAAATATTTGTATAATGAACCTGCTCTGCTCTTTATGAATGCTAATAATGCAGAGACATCCTGGTGTTCATGCATTCATATCAAGAATCGATTATTCAAAGGGAAAAACGATGGAAATCAACATCAACATCACCAAGAGCATTAATAAAAATACATGACAAGACTACATAAGAAGCAACCTCAGCATTATGATGCTCTTCATTGGTTGCATTTCTCTCTTCCATGCTGGTGGATGCGGCATTAGAATCATCTCTCAACTCCCAGCCAGGTAAGGTCTGTAATAGACATATAGAAAATCATAGCATACGTTAAATTTTAACATACCCTCAAGCCTTTATGGGAAAATGTTTGTTCTGTGAAATATTACTCTGCTCTTTATAATGCCAATAAAGCAGAGAAGGCATACACCCACTCATGGTTTCCACTTTCCAGGCATTCATGTCAAGAATTAGCATTCAAAGGAAAATTAGGGCTTAATAAACATGGTCGAGAGTGTAGAAAAACATACAAGATAAGAAGGCATGGAAGCACCCTCAGCATTTTGCTGCCCTTCATCAGGTGCATTTCCCTCTTGCGTGATGGCTGGTGTGGGGTTACGATAATCTCTCAAATCCTGGTCAGGCACACTCTATAATAAACATAAAGAGTCATTTACACACTGAAGCCATTATGAGAATAGATCTTTTCTAGGCCAAAAAAAGAGAAAATTCCACTCTTTATGCATGCTAATAATGCAGCGAATGCATATATGTCCACATCATGGTTTTCAGGCATGCATATCAAGTACTGATTATGCCAAGGAACAAAAGATGAATATCAACATTTTGAAGATCATAGATTAACGTACATGATGAGATGTCATAGAAGCAACCTCAGCATCATGCTGCTGTTTACCAGGTGCATTTTTTTCTTGCATGCCGGTGGATGTGACATTACAATCATCTCTTGACTCCTCATCAGGTAGGGTCTGTAATAATCAAATAGAAAAATCATGTCACTAAATTTTGAAGTATACTCCGGCTTTCATGAGAGAATATTGTTCTACGGAAAAGCTAGTTTAATCTTTAGATTTAATACCACAAAAACCCCAAACCGGTACATCCGTGTCACATTTACCCCAAACTAATTATTGTGTCACAAAAGCTCCCAAACTGTTACATTTGTGCCACATTTACCCAAACCGATGTACTTGTGCCGCATTTATCCCAAACTAATTTTTATGTCACAAAATATACTAAACTGGCACAACCGTGCCACATTTACCCCAAACCGGGGCACCCTTGTGACATTTACCTCCAAAAAATCCCAGAATTACCATTGTTTGGAGTAAATGTGGCACAAGGGTACCTGTTTGGGATTTTCTGCGACCCAAAAATTATTTAGGGGTAAATGTGGCACGAATGTACTGGTTTGGGAGTTTTTGGACACAAAAATTAGTTTGGGGTAAATGTATCATGGGTATACCAGTTTGGGGATGTTAGTGGTATTAGCCCTAATCTTTATAACACTAAAAGTGCAAAAGAAGTGATGTCCAATGATGGTTCTGAATTTATTCATGTCAAGAACAGATATACAAAGGAAACCGAGATGGATATCAACTTTCTCAAGAGCATAGATAACAAACATGATGAGATGATGTAGAAGCAACCTCATCATTATGTCGCTCTTCATTGGGTGCATTTCTCTCTTGCCTGCTGGTGGATGTGGCATTACAATCATCTCTCAACTCCTGGTCAGGTAGGGTCTGTAATAATCAAACAGAAAAATCACATCATTTACCAAATTTCAGTGTACCCTCCAGCATTTACGAGACACTATTTGTTCAACCAAAAATCATGTCATTTACTAAATTTCAGTGTACACTCCAGTATTTAGGAGACAATATTTGTCCTATGCCAAAGCAACTCTACTCTTTACAGGGCATGTCCACTAATGTTTTCAAGGACTGATATCAAGAATTGGGTAAACTCTAACAAGGATAATATTAACACTGTCGAGACCATAGATAAACATACACAGTGAGATGACACAGAAGCTCCCTCTGCAAAGCCACTTGATGGCGGCACTGTGGTTGACTTTGATGGATAAACCAAGGGAACTTCATGAGGTCCATCACTGGGATGGACATTCTCAAGTACTTCAGATTCAGATCCATTGCATATTTCCTTTTCTGATATATTTGGATCTGGAGAGACCATTTCCTCCAGTTCACCTGCTATACAAATATTCTCTTGCACCTCCACCGCAGGTAGTTCATCAAGTGCTTCCTCTCTTGAACCATCAAGAATCTGATCATCCGAGGAGCAAGCATTCAGAGAGCTAATATTCTCCAGAGCATGACCAGGGTCCCCAACTTTGTCTATGCCATCAGGCATCCTTGACATTGATCGATTAACCAAGGCAACTTTATGAGGTCCATCATTGCAATGGGCATTATCAACCACTCCAGATTCAGATCCTTTTGGCAGTTCTGTTGCTGATTCTTGTGGATCTGGAGAACTCGATCTCTCTGGTAAATTCATTAAATGAACAGTCTCTTGTGCCTCCAGTGGAACCGGCTCATCAATTGCTTCCTTTCTTGAACCATCAGGAATCTGATCCACCAATGTGCAAGCATTCAAAGTGCTAACATACTCTGGAGCATGGCTACAGATAAAATCACCTTGTGAATTAACAAGAAGATTCTCCTGATAACAGGGATTTAGAGAAACAGCATTCCCTTGGTTGTCTATTGGTATTCCATTAGCACATAGCCCCACCTCTGTAGAAACTGTTCCTGAAGCCACGGTATTCATCTCATCATTGTCACTGCCAATCCTAACCAGAAGGCAGTCCTTTTCAGTACAGACAATTGCATCAACACTTTGGTCAGACAAGGGCATCAATAAAGGGTCCACATTATCAAGTTGATTATGACAATTGTAACTTTCCTGACCATGCCTGGCTTCAGGCAGCTCATTCAGCAATTGCACTTGCATTGAGCACCTGTCTCCCTCTACTAGAGAAGGAACCTGCTGAACTCCGTTTGCTGAGGCTAGATATTCAGCCTGAATTTGTTTAAGGCGCATGGCCATCTCACGTGAGCATTCTTCAATTTTTGTAGAGCACTCCCTGTCCAATCTCTTCAACCTGTCTATTTTTGTTGAACCACCAAAATGCAAACGGACAATTGCAGCCTCCATTTGATGATTATTCTCATGCAAAACCTTCTGCGCCTCATATTCTCTACATATTTCATTCTTCCTCCTTTCTAGCTCCAGCAGTATCTGTTTCTGGTTCTGAATTTCTCTGCCACTTTCAGAAATATCTCCCAATGTCAATCCAAACTCATCCATAAATTTAGGACTAGAAATGACCTCATTACTGGAGGATCCTTGAAAGGTACAATCTTCAATCTCTACTTTAACAGTTTGGAGGCAAGGCATAGCCGGCAGGGGCGACTTCACACCAGATTGCTCCATCTCAAGCACTTTGTCTTTCAATTCTCCATATTTCAAGGAATCGACCAGTAAATTCTTTCTAACGTGGAGAAACATTTTCTTTAGATGTCGCAACATCAAATACACATGATCTGCCTCTTCTTTCTTGCACTGGTAGTTCAAATGCTTTTTTGCAAGCTCAAGAGATTCCGTGTGATCTATTTTTTCCTTTGATAAAGAAACTGCAGTCCAACACTGGATTTTAACAAGTTTGTGAGTAGACTTATTAAAAGGAGTATATATGCACAATAGCACAGAAGCTGCGGAGATTAATAATGGATTTTTTGTATCCATTTATTTGGGTATGCGACAGTGCATACATAGGGAAAATTTTAATCAGGCCTAAAGTAGAGGATTTATAGTCCAACTTAGCTATTCTTCAACGTTAGAAGATCAAGAAATCATCTGATATGCAAATAAAGGTATTTATTTATGTTCCACTTATATCACAAGCAAAATGCCAAAAAGTCTTGCTCTCAATCCAAGTTAAGACATCCTCAAGGAACAAAACAGCAATAGGCTTTAAGACAAGAAAAGAGATTCAAAAGATACAGCAATCAAAAGTATCCAAGCCACGGAGAAGATCTCATGCAGAACAAGGAGCAACTAGTCGGCCAGAAAAAGTAGTAATCCAACTTTCAATGGTAACTTGGTTAAAAAAACCATAAAATCCATTGAAAAACCATGGTATCAGCTAGAAATGGCAATCGGATAAGAAAGAGGCACACAGCAATGGGCCACTATTTTCTCCAGGGTTGGAGAGAAAGTTCCTCCACCCAGGCCTCCCATTGGTGGTTACCTACTCAACTGGCACTTAAGTGTGACCATAACTAACTAATCTGAAGCCTGGTTGGGAACTTTCTTACAACCATGGTTGGCGGAAAACAAGGCTCTTTTTTGATATGATACAAGGGGGTTTAGTTAGAGTCACATGTCAGCTAGAGTTGACTATGAAACCACTGATAAGACACCTAGTTGGAAGAACTTTCAAGAGAGTGTGGCTTTGTTTCAATGATCATAGAGGACATCAAAAAAGACAGAGCAAACAAAACCAAAAGCATCTTAAACTTAAATTCCCATAAACATTTTAACTGAAACACACTGGTTTATAATTAATGGTTAGTGAAACAAAATAACTTGAGAAAAATAATATTCTAACCAGAGCTAACTGGAAAGCTTGTAGAATACTCGATGGTTCCCGGCTGACATGATGGTTATTGATTACGTAATCAAGGAAGATATCAACCATACCCTTGCTATTATCCTGGATATAAAGAAGCATTAGAAGTTAGCATAGTGCAGTACATGGTAACGGTCAAAAAGATAAGATAACACTCACGACAATGATAATCAGAAACTTGAAATCAGCTTGGCAGCTTGGTGCTATGATAACACCCATGATTTCACAGCATAAAACTCAGGATCCAAAATACAGACAGTACGGACAACACTAGTATAATATGGGCCCAGGTGATGCTAGCCCCAAATTATCTAGCAACAATGACTAACAGCACCCATCTACAATCAACATGAGGATCGAAGGAACCGATATTGAAAATAATTATTTACTGAAGGAGGCGACATTTGTGAAGATCGGATGCAGATGAGCACAAATGTTGACAATATCGAGAGTATTTCTGGATGCTTGGAACAGTACTTTTCACCTTTACAGGATTATACAGTGAGAAAGAATCATGTTTAGAACAACCAAGCAACCAATTGTCCTAAGCAGTGGGCTTACCTATGTAACCCAGTCTTTATAAAATAAAATTGAAACAAAAAAACCATCTTGCCTAACAAACAATCTGAAACTTGGGGCACATTAACAATAGAATGAAGCAACAAAGGCTCACTCAACATGCTCCCCATCAGTAAAAGAATTCTCTTTCCAGAGAGAAAAACCATACCGACAAATTTAGCAAGTCACTAAGTCTCAAGATTTCTGGTTTCAGCAAAAGATGGAGGCTCCTTTGTGCATCACGCAATTTTCTTCCCTCATCAGAGTCGACCATTTTACCTTCAGGTATAGCTGCCAAATCTTCTCCTCCAAGAGATTTAATAAATGGCCTGGAAGTCCCTGAAAAATGATGTTTTGAAACGTAAAGAGACTAGGACATCTAAGTTTGCCCAACAAAACATATTAATCCATGAAACATTTAAGAGAAGAGAATCCAGTGCAGGTGCCACAAAATGTAACTAAATCTACTCCTTTGCAATACCTTCCTTGTTAGCAGCAACATTTTTCTCCCCATCTATTCGCTGCTTCCTAGGGGACAGAGATATGCTATTATTTGTCAACTTCTTGCGTTTCTTGTCCAGCTGATTACTGTCAGACTCAACTTCTTCTAATATATTGACAGTTGATTGAACCCTTTTTCTGTTCCTTGGGGTTGAACCAGACAAATATTTCCAGCAAGGATGCTTTCCTTCCAATAACTTTGTCCAGAAAATATGCGGTAAATCTTCAGCAGTGGACTGAATCTTCGACTCACCAACCAAGGGAAAATCTGTGCAGTAAGTTCCTGAAGTTTGCTGCGCTTTGACAATGACAGATCTGCTCTTAACACTGTTATCATTCTGGGGAAGCAGAGCCAGAAACTCCTGAACCACAGAGTCTGAAAGCAATTGATCAGACAATGCCATGGAAGACACACTAGAGCTGCCATGGAACTCGTCCAATCTACACATCAGATATGACGCCCCCCACATGAGTAACATGTGACTAGTGCTTCGACTTATATTTTGCAGTTTGCTCTCAAGGTGTACGCCTTGCTTTGCACATATCAATGCCTTTTCTTCCACCGTACAGGACAAATAAAAGCGAAGTACTTTTATTTGGACTTGAGATTCAATTGTTAATTTCTGCAAATTCCTTAAATCACTAGCAGGATTCCAGTCACTATCAAATATAATCACCATATCAACTGATGACAATTTGATGCTAGGATTACAGGCCCGATTCTCCAACAAAAACACAAATCTTCCCAGCTCCTTGTCATTAAACTTATTCAAAGCAGCCTGTTTCTTAGAAGGGAGAATTCCACCATCGACACGTTCATATGAATCTGCACCAAATCTCTGACGTAAAAAGTCATCCAAAATATCACCAGTCAAATCTCTCCCTGAACCACCAATGGACTGCCAACCAAGAAAATGGGAAAATGGTCCCCACAAACAACCAATGATCATCATCAGTTTTTCAATAAAATAATCATCAAAGATAGGATCAAAGAAGGCCAGAAGCTCTTGAGGAAAATTTTGAAGTTTTTGCAACTTTTATGGGGAATCTCCTTTTTAAATATCCTATTATTCTTGCTTTTAATGAGAATAGCTGATGGAATATAATTTACAATAATTGGCCTCTATTCCAGTATCTCGTTATCAGAGCATAATACTATTTATGAGAAATTCTCCTTTCGCCATGAGGCAAGCATAAGTGAAAACCGCACAAGGTAAAGTATATACTCTTCCCAATGACATTTTAGAGACAATCCTCTATGTTGATTTAGAGACCTGCAAGTACATTAGCCTATCAATGACCAGTCATCATTATCGATCCAGGGATGAAATCAATTCAGATAAGCTCCCCGACCCCAAAACACATTGAGATAAATGCTTTTGTCAGTAAAAAAGGTTCTAACAGCACATAAGGTCCCTACTCACTGCACTATAAAGCAATAAAAATTTTAATGTCACCGGGTCCCTCGCCGTTTTAGCTTAACTGAAAAATATCGACTTCCAAACACCAGAAGAATAGTGTGGGAATCATAAATCTCTTCCCAAAAGTATGTACCTCTTCCACAGATCAAGCTTTGCCATTAAATTGTCCCCTGCACCTAACATCACATTTGATTGATTTTAAGTCACGCGATCTTCAAATACTAAGATGTACAAAACAAGGTTTATTGACTTTTTGATCTTTTTCAATTCTTCTGAAAATTAGCAGCAGCACAGTTTGCTGATATTTTTCCTACTAGCACCATGCACTCTGATATCCTGCCACTAGAAAGTAAGCCATCATGAGGCCTAAATAGCCCAAGTTCCAGTAGCAGCAAAAGCAGGATTCAATTTCATTTATTTTATTTTATGGTGTTGGGTGGGTCGGGTTAACAGAATTTAAAGATTTTGTCAGGGTCAGAGAAGCCCAACATCCTCACCTGAAACAATATAAGAACTTTCAGGTGCTGTGTCTTTAACTCCAAAAGCAACCTATCAAGAAGCTGAAGTTTCCCGCTAGCTTTTATTCCAACATCTAAGTACTCAATTGGTTCAAGATCTTTCGTTAATGAACCTTGAAGAGATGGATCGGCATTGTATGGATGATTACAACACTGTCAAAAGAGGCACCATAATAACAAATTAAAAACTTTAGTAGAATTGAATCTCAAAGAATAGCCTTTTCGTCTTACCATCACACCTTACAGAGAAATTGTATTCCATATCCATGCAAAACTTTCAAGTGAGAGCTCTACCATATGATGTTTAATGGTTAGAAATCTTGAGAAAGTTTGCAGACACCCAAAAACTTTAAATCATTTAACAATTTTTGCCATCAAAAGCCAAAACTGAGATCCTTAAGTGCTCCTGAAGTATCATGCGGCTCGGCTGTTAGTTTGTGTTCTCACGTCAAATTTGAATTGTCAATTCATGATGCTTTCATTGAACATGGTTAATTTTAAATTCGTGTCATCTTCAAATTTATCAAAATTTGCTTCCACAAAAGTGTCTACTCATGGCAATTAGTGTAAGAAACTTGCACCTGTATATCCACCCAAACAATCATAAGCAGCCATAGCTTTATACAAAATCTTTTTCTTTAGGGAAAAATAAGGACGTTTATAACACTTTGCACTTGTTGATTGGTTGGATGGATAGACACATGGTCCACTGGCCACTGGGAAGTGAAGAATGAATAGAAAGATCCAAATTTTTGAGCTGAAGAACCAGATACACCACAGCATATAGCAGTAATCTTGCTGTTCAAGGGCAAAATGTCCTTAAAACACTGAAGTCAATATACTAGCTTAACAAATCTCTCAAATTCAAAGAGTATACCTCGTCATTTGATTTTTGCTTCACTGATGTAGAAGTATACAGAGTACAATGGCATACTTAAAACACACGACCGCTATTTAAAGAAATGATCAGTAATTGTTGACATCAAGTCCAAGAGGCAAAATCATCAGATTTGTCCTTCCAACATGTCAGACCCACTTTAACACGATAAGGACCTAATTCCTAAAGAGATTGAGTAAAATGAGGGAAAAAAACCAAAAGACTCTTTGAGGTTGCAATATGAAATTAGGGCTTCAGAGTTCTCATTCATTAGACAAATACTAACCATATTCCAAAAGAAAAACTAAGTGATCGGATATAACCATAAAATCTATGATAACATAAATTGAATATAGGACGCTAGTCCTCCAAATCCCAAAACAAGGGTAAGATGTCAGCATTTTGTAAGACAGACTAAAACTGACAAGAACTTCATAGAGAGAAGAAGTAAGGTAGACATTCCCACCCAAATTAAATGACACATCAAAAGCAAAAACTAAAGTATATACATGTGTGGGCAGGGCTGCAGCCTAGCCATGCACTGTATAACACACCATATCATGTTGTGCAAACAGCTGAATGTTTTGACACATAGGTTTCAGCCGCACGAAAAACAAAAAAGAAACGGCTTTACTTTTCCCCATTCTTTTTTTTAGAAAGAGTTTCAAAACTATCAAAAAAAAGTTGAATAGCCAAAAGGGCAATAAACATTGAATTGCAGAAAACAGGAACTTTGGTTGTTTGAAGTTAAACATCACATACTAAGCCTTGATGG
The DNA here is from genome assembly GCA_031216185.1 of Syzygium aqueum. NCBI lineage: Eukaryota > Viridiplantae > Streptophyta > Magnoliopsida > Myrtales > Myrtaceae > Syzygium > Syzygium aqueum. The sequence continues at coordinate 33,253,784 of CM062232.1, forward strand.
AATAAATATAATCATCGATCATCCAGAAATCGTAAAATAATGCAATTGAGGAAAAAGGTAAACACCCAAACCTTCAGAGTTGAGACAAGGATATCACGTAGCACACCAACAAGGTCACCTTTTGATGATGAACAGAGCGACAGAGAGTTTGAAAGTAGAGTAGCACAATACTGTTCAAGCTGCACATTTGATATTTGTGCTGGAACCCAGTACTCCACAAATCTAGACGAATCCATCCTGCCCTCAGCTGCAGTATAGCTCAACAGCTGCTCCTTCGGCTTATGCACAGTCTCTTGAGACTTGGTTGCCAATGCATTCATACTTTCTTTGTCACCAGGATCAAGCATGGGGAGCAGTTTATGGTACTCGGAGACATGTTCCTACAAAAATGGGTACCAGTAAGTAAGACAGCACATGGTACTGGGTGGTAATATGTGTGCACTTAAAATATAAACCTTCGGTTTCCCATTAAAGAGAAGAAGCCTCGTTTGGTTCTTTAGCTTCTTAAATTCTTCAAAAAAGGACAAAGTTCTAGGTTGTTGGCATTCATCAACTACCAATGCTTCCCATTCTATTTGTGTCAGAATATCCATATCCTGCAAAAAAAAAATGGTGACAATTTTTAGACATTACAAGTCAGAAAAGGCAAATGAAATTCTATGCCGCAGGGGATTTCAGTTTGCACGGTAAACTGGGAATAGAGTCAAAATGATATCAAAGATGACACACATGAGAGACAAAATGAAGAATAACAGAGGTGAGATGTCTCAATGAAAAGATAACTGCTAAAGCCCTGGGCCCCAAAGATAATTGCCAATTTCAAAGTTGTTGACAAAGCACGATAGAGCAAAATATAAACACCTCGACAATGGCCTCTGGAGGGGATATAAGCACTTGAAACACAATGGAAGCTCCTTCCTCAAAAAATTCCAGGCTCCTAACACATCTACGAGCATCTTTGCTTCCATTGTAAACCACAACATTAACAGTTGGTGCCAGACGAAAAAACTCCGCATCCCACGAATAAACTGAGGTAGAAGGTGAAATGATAAGAAAAGGAAGACAGCCATCACATTCGAGTGATAAAATAAATGATGTGACCTTCGAAATGTGTTCCTGCAAGGCAAAAAGTAGCCTTATCAGCCATGACCACATGTTAGCTTATAATCTACCACTGGGTCCAACACAGCAGCAAATTTCCAAGAAATGTCCACAAGCACATGCAGTAAACAAAAACATTTTTAAATGATCTATGCAGTCTCCTTTCTTCACATTTTCTCACATGGAATATCAGACTCACTGATACTATCCATGGGTCCCGCATAGCTTTTATATAGATATTAATTGCAACAAGTGATCTCTGCATCATCATAGAAAATCAAGTAAACAATAACGAGGACATCAAGTAAGCTTTTCCCCACTAAGGGAACAAAAAAGAGATAAAAAGAAGAACGACAAGAAATAATAAGAGGGAGGGATAAATAATAAAAAAAATTAAGTAGACAAGAAAGATTTTTTCAGCACATTCCACCTTTCTGATAACGTCTTATCCTACAGGCCACACCAAATTGGAAAACAATCTAGACACCTCCTTAGAATTTTTATAAAGGTACTACTATGCCCTATTGCATACCACAGAGATCACCAGGAGGTCAGAATAACAAACATTCTCACCCGGTCATCTACTATAACAATATTTTGGCTCCTCTTCCAACAGTCGACCATCTTATCAATGAGATCTGCATGATTGTTCTCTGGACCCGGGGAAACTTTAGCTGGAAGCTTTAATATTTCATTCCTCAAACTTTTTTTTCTTTCTGGAAGCTGCCAAAAGTAGGTAATAAGTCAACAGCCAACTAATAAAAGAACACAAAATAATCAGCCTTCCATGAAACAAGAGGATTTGATTACATCAGCCAAAGTAAAAATATATACAGCATACGAAGCAGGTGCACTTTCCCCATCTTGCTCGTCTTTTCATGCACCAGGTATCATAAGTTTCAGTTTCTACCCAAATCTTGCTTTGAGAATTGGCTAAAAACTTTTTAAGTACTATTCTTGGAGCATTACTCAATTCTAGCTACAAATTATTATAAAGTTCAATAAAACAAAACTGAAGAATTTCAGCAACTAACAAAAAATATCAATGTGTGCTTGGAAGACTTCCTTTCAATATTGATTGTCAACGCCTCTTTAATATTTTAAAAATAAATCAATGTGTGCTGGCGAGAGCCCCAAAAACAGAACATAACTCTGCCAGAAGAAATTCTCTTTTACGGATTTATCGACACAGGAGTGCAACAATGATAGAAGCTCATTGCTAAAATAATGAAAGACGAATATCACAATGCAGGCAGCTTCCAAAATCTCAGACCAAACATCCAAAAGAAAGAGGATGTGTCGAAAGTTCATAAGCCTGTTTGATTCTACTTCTCAAAAATAATATAATTACCTTAGTCAATTCAACATTACAAGCTCCTGTCGCTCTCTCAAGTCGGTTTTCATACTGTTTGAAGAGGCTCTGAGCTTCTGAAGAGAGAAATAGGGAAGCATTCTCTAGCTCCCATGAAGCATGTTCATAATCAAGGCCACACCATTTGACAAGCCATTGGTAATGGCACATTGACATGTCAATACCCTCTTCATGTCTATCATGCTCACTCTGAAATTGAGGAGAAGTTATTAAACGCTTCTGCAGTAGACGCCTTGGCAAAGTCCACTCTGACTTCCACGGTACCACCTGAAGAAATAAAGACATACTGAATAGCCAAAAAGGGTAAAAGAATAGACACAATACTGAAATCTCTCAGATTTAGGACAATCACTTCAGCAATTTAACAAGTATCATCACAAGAGAAATACTTGAACCATTTACCTGCTTCGTCCGAAGAAAACTAGCAACTAGAGAAGGGCATTGAGCAGCCACCTCAGCTTCCGGTAACCATAGATTGTGAAAATGAGCAAGTCCTTTGTATTTAACAAAAAATTTCTTCTGCTTTTGACAGCCTGAGATTGAAACAACAGTAAGATTACTCAAAAGATACAAATCGACACCAGAGTAAGTTAATTAACAGAGATACAAAAGGATACATAAATTAAGCAACGCGAATGAAAACCATCTTCTGATATTTTCCCCATACCATTAGGACCCAATTCTTCGGCTTCCCTGCAATCCCAAATGGACTCTACTCCTTCAGAGACTGAATAGGCACCATACTTCATCATCTTCCTAACACATGCAAGACAGTGCCAAACTCCTGGGGGAACATCATTAAGAGGAGGATCCAAACAGGAAAGATGGTAGTTTTTTTGGCACCCTGCTCCATCGCAGCACCTGAAAATTGTATGTACTATTTCAGAAAGCACCATGCAAACTACTAGCCCTTCAAAATGAAGGAAACATGCTATATTGCATTTTGAATTACACTATAAAAACAGCTCAGAGAGTCAATTTTGAAGAGGACAAGAGCTGCTCATATCATCCAATATTGTGAGAGATGTATCAGAGCCCAAGAAAATGATTCACAACTACCACTAGTTTCCATTAGCATAGCCCATAGAATGGCAAATTCCACTGCCTGCTTTTTTGCTCGTGTCAATGGGCAGTAAGGAGTGAATCGTCTCATCCAAATATATCTCGAGGATTTACTAAAAAGTGTCACCGAAGATGTATTACTTTACAAAACTACAAGATAAAAGCTCCTCAGAAACTATAATAGAGCAAAACCAATGCAAAGAGAAAAACCCTTGACCAAATCTAAGGAATGAATCAGCTTCAAACTCTGTTATTAGTAAAGCAAACAAGGCTGCGGTCTTAAAGTCAGACACCATAAGTGGGGCCAAGGCAATAGTGATTTTCATTAAGTGAATATTTTGACAGAGGATAGTCATAGCAAGCACTCCTTGTATGAAAAATTTGTCTAGCCACCCGCTGTTTTGTTAATCATTCATCCTTCAGAAACAAATATTAAACTGAAGAAAACTCCCAAAATTTGTGCAAATCTCAATTTAATGTTTTCAGAAGTATATCGAAAGAACAAGGTATGACCGAAAGGGAATAACTCTCGGCAGACAGGAAGTATAAACAGATAACCTAAAACAAGCTCATGACAATTAAGCAGAGCAACGAGAAGCACTAAAAAAACAGCAAAAAGCGATTATGTTATGAAAAGCACAGTAGGCAAATTTACTAGGAAGAAAGGGCAAAAAATATAGCCAAGTGTTAAGGATTTCTCACAAGAGTTTTCCCCCAAGCTTGCAGATACAGCATGTACTCTGTCCACTTTCTGCATCAATATTTACCAACACATGCAAGTTCTGCTTTTCACTGAGTTCCAAGTTAACAGTGGCTTCAGGCTCCCCACTATCCTAACATAACATTAACAAAGACAAGCATGCATCATGCCAAGGTCACCGACATCTAGAGAAGAATATATAGTTAAACAGCCAAAAGACTAATACATCAACTTGGTGAAAAGAACAGAAATGCTACAGGGGTAAAAGCGATTTGTCGCCAATAACTCAGATATACTGTAGGTTTATCATATTATCACTCCAAGAAAAGGAACCGGATGTAAAATATAGCGGGCTTTAATACCTTTTTCTCTTTGAGTTTATACCATCTATCTGGACGGAATTGCCCTCTGCAGAGGTAACATTTTGACATCCAGCCATGGCTGACACATTGGACATCAAGTAAACAGAGTTGCTCTGTTTATCAGGGACGTCTTCTTGACCCTTTTCTAAACAATCATGACCATCTAAAGACCTTCCATTCCTGCTAAAATCCAGTAATTCTGACTGCTTCTCCAGTAAGGAATGGTTCTCTACCCTTCCCGAGTCATTATTTGGATCTGCCAGTACTACTTATGAGTTGAAAATACAGAGACATCATGATCAGGAGAAAAACAATGTTTGCATCTTTAGACTCATTACCTTGTTGAGTAGAATGGCTGTTTTGCCTGAGGCAAGTGTTTTCCTCATTTTGTTTTTCCACTATTTGTGTCATGGATTCCACACCATCTTTAGTCTTTTGACTACGATCACTACAATTATTGACTGCATCAACTACCTCTGGATCAACAGCCCCAGAACTGTTGTGTTCCTGCTGAAAGGACTTGTTTGGACGACTCAACTCCTCACGGCAATCTACAAGCCCAATGACCACAGTCAAGTAAATAATTAAGTTCCATAGATGCACAAATAAAACAAAATGCTACTGTTGCACGTGCACATGCATTCCACAGGTGACTATGTCGAAACAATTAAACTTATACCTTAAAAGAAAAAAAAATGTCCAGTTAAACAAGGTTGAGGATGAGAAATGCAAAGTCCACCAAAGCAATGATAATGTAAAGTTTAAACTAGAAAAATCCTCCGCCCCAATTGTTTTCTGCAACGTGACCCACCGGAAAAGAGAAAAGTGAATCCAAAAAACTTGCCCAGTTTGATCATATACATATTTAGTAGCTCAACATATAAAAAGGAATTCTCACCACAAAAAACATACAAAAAGCAACAAATATGAGACAATGCCTTATTTAGGTCATCTGACCTACAGATGTAAGAACAAATGACGCGTATGAATACAACAATAATTCCTGCAACAACTACACTGAGAAATTTTAAAATTTCATACTTTTAAAATGAATGACAGGAAGTTGACCAATGCACAATATGTCATGAATATTTAGCACGTGATGGAAGGAAATGTGGTATAACAACAAGAAGATTTTGTTCAACAGATTGTCCAAAAATATCTTTTAACAAATTGTTTGAGCAATAACAACCCCAGCCAAAGTAGCTATATGAAACCTTCATATAGATAGTATAACAGGGCAAACAGTTTCACCACATCCATAAATATAACCTTGATAAAACACACGATGATCATAGAACTACTAGTTCCAGCAGAATGGGAAAATTTTAGCAAAACAGAAAATAATATACCTGATGCTTTATCCTTGTTTCCTGATTTCCTGAATAGTGCTCTATAAGCACGAGCACTCAATCTCCCTTTCTTCATCTGGGTAGAAGCTGGTTCTTCTTCATTACTTTTACTAGATTCCTTATCTTCCACCTCCAATTGTTTTGCATTATTCTCTTTCTTTTCCATTTGGTTTTGCCTATCAGATGACTCTGACCTTCTAGCAGACTTCTTTGATATTGGAGAATTTGAGGAATGCCGCAGTTTCTTGCATCTCTCGGACCTCCTCACTGGACTTGGCGTCCTTTGTCTCTTCACCTTCTCGGGATCCTTAGAAACTGAAGTAGGTGGTGTTTGCTTCTCAAGTCGCTCCGACTTTCGAGTGGTCGGAAAGTTTGGAATCATTGGTTTCTTAGATGATGACTCCCTGGTTGACCTTCTCAGTCCATATGAATCTAACGCAAAGTGTGATGTACTCGATCCCTTACCACCGCTATGCACCTTGTTTGCAGATTCATCCCTAATTTTGCAACCGGATCGAGTTTGATTTACCATATTTTTATCTGCAAATCACCAAAAATCACAACAATCCCTTTATCCTTTCGGGAAACTTCAATCAAACATTTATCATTAATTATCTGTGCCTAATAGATGCTTCAATGTGTCCTTAGGAATACTCTTTGAAAATCTTCATACAAAACATATGACTAATTACAGAGTTTCCAATCCCCAAGATAGTCAATAAAGAGCGTCTCAAAGTTCAAACTACAGAAGTATATAAGACGGAAAACCCAGAATATACACACAACTTAACTATTCTTATGATGTTCATGGACAACGCTGCATGAACATTTACAACATATATACCCGTGAATTCAATAACACGCAGCCCTAAAGAGTTTTCTGGGTTGAATCCCTAAAGAGTTGAATAGTGCCACTTCTACTGTCAAAACAAGACTAAATCAATACTGCTTCATGGAGCACAAAATTTTCCCCACTTTTCAAAATCATGTTCTTTTGTTTCAATTTGTCACACCCCAGCAACCAAAGGAACTATAGAGATCCACTGCTATCTTTTCTTTCTCCTTGCATTCTCTAGGTATCCAAAAAGTATGATATGTGCACAGTCACTTCTGATATGCATGTATTTTCGTGTTTCTAACGATTAATAATGACCTCACTTCACTAGGCCCCATTTTGTTTCAGTACACCGGTGCAACACGAAGCCGCTGACATCAGTGCGATCCAAAATTCAATCACAGGTCAGATCACAAGAAATAAAAGGTGGAGCTCAGACAATGTGGGATTTCTAGAAGAATTGCTGAAAAGAATGCAGCATCCCAAACCACAAGACACACAATGGAAAGATAGAAAAATCCACAAAACATGAGATTTCTTACATGCATTAGCGTAACAGATTGACTTGCATTAATTACAACTGTTCTGCCCTAGACTCAGCTGTAAACCCTTTACATAACAAACATACCAAGATCAAACTTGAACCTTCACATCCAAAAGTTCTTTTTAGAACCAAATAAAGGGTCAGTTTGGAGCGAGCTTTTACCATTTACTTTCAACATTTTTGCCAATTTTTTTAAAATACTCCAGCTCATGCAATTTGACTCTAATTTAGCACGGAACACCCGAAACATTTCAAAACATAAAAAGATTAACATGTAGATTCACATATACTATTTTCATAATTTTGTAGAGTTTAATAATATTCAAAGTTTTGATAAGGATAGTCGATAAGCAAATTTTGGCTTGAAAAAAGACACTACAATCGCACCCTTACTTTAAAAATAAGGAAAATATCCCACTGCAAACCAACAGAGATGCATGAGAGATATTTTGTAATCTAGTGGCAACTAGCTGTTGAACTTCCAAGAATTTTGACGCTGATATCTTTTTAGTTCTTTCAGTTTATCGCACATGACTGACGAAAATTTAGATGGATCTTTGGACACATTGATTTTGCGAACTAGAAAAGGTCTCCATCGAGCTGCATTCTACATCAAGCAATACCTGGAGTCTATTGGTACAAGAACGCAGTATCACTGGCTTACCAATCAACCTTGAAGGTAAGCTCCAGGAAGCAACACAGCAAGGTATGCAATGCTTGGCCACTTACAAGCCTTTCTTGTGGATTCAACTGCAGAAATTACAGTAATTAGGCTTCCTCAGTGGCTTCTTGCTAACTCGTGTCTCGCTAGGAAAATAAAACTTAATTGTTTTAAGGTTGAAAAGCAGGGTCTTGGAAGTAGTCAGACCAAGAGACATTTCTAATTTATTTCGGCATCAAAACCTAGTGCCCACTATACTTAAAGCACGAGATTGAACAAGACTCTGGTTTCAAAGACAATGAAGTACAGCTGCTCTTTCAACCATATCCAAGGTTGACTTGCATGTGCTTGATGAGGCATGGATTGGAGTTTTGACAGTTAAACACACACACACACACAAAGCACGCGAGCCAAGGTAATTAGAAACAAACACCATGCACTTTCTCAACTCAAAGCAAGGAAATGGAGAAACGAAAACGACCTTCAGGTCTTTCAAAGCCACTACAAAATTTTAACCCCGACCTGTCGGTCGAAAGCATGGGAATCGCAGGATTCACTAACAGACGAGTATCTACATACACAAAAAGAAAGAGTTGATCGACCCAAAGTATGTTTCTCTAAAGGAACTGTCAGACACAAACTTAAGGATCTGCATCCAAGAATTTTCGGTCACGACCGTCAGTTCACTGAAGGAAAAAAAAACCAAAACGAAACCCCTAAATCTCCACGTTAAGCCATCAACCCCACTCGAAACCCACAAAAACCCCAGAAGCAGGAGCCGAACTCATCTCCGCGACCGCCGGCCCAGACCTAATTGAAGGTCGGCGGCGAAATCCAAGCCCCACCCCGCGGCGATCCCGCGGATTCACGAGCGCAAATCGACTGGAAAACTTCAACCGCGGGGCCAATGCAGGAAGACGTCCGAAGCCTAGCGGTGAAATTCCGAGCTCTCGCCGACAACACAAAGGAACGGGGGCGCCAAAAAAAGAGCGCAGCGACGCCACAACGCTACGGCCCCGACGGAGGGACGAGCACCCCCACACCCCCGAGGAGGGCAAGGGCAAAGAACGTCGCGACCGAGCTCTAGAGAGAGAGAGGGGCATTACCTGCTCGCGAGAGAAGGAGAGTCACGCACAGGAGGAGGAGGAGGAGTGGGATTGCTGCAGAACGAGGGAGAGAGGGATTTGCCAGTGGATTTCAACTTTGGCCGGGTGTAATGGCGGTGCCATGGATGGAATATATGCCTTCTTTTTCGCTTCATTAGGCAAACCCATAAATAAGTGATATTATTAAGGAATAAGGGTAAGCAAGATGGATTATCCGTATTGGAACTGGTTTAGTCCGGTTCTTGATAATATTAATCCGGTTCCTAATTTTTAAAAGTGAAATTGATTTTCAGCAATCCGATTCCCATTTCTAGGGTGGGAATCGAACTGGATCGAACCGATAAATATATATTTTCTAATTTTTTCATATATATATTTATTTACTTTTTAAAATTTTTGAAAAAATAGAAAGCCTAATCTAATTTTCTCAATTCCACCTTGCCTTTACAAGCAAGTGATTTGTCCCATTAGAAACGAACTGTACTGGATCGGGTCCGGTCCACAGTCTCAAGACTAGCTGGTCTGACCTCCGGTCTTAGAAACTGGAAATCGATTCTGTTCACGGTTCTTGAGTTGGACCGGATTGGATTAAGAACTGCTCACCCCTATTAAAGACGGTGTTGTAGTCTTTGACATGTGGAGCCCTCGGGCTTCATAATGAATCATGCTTGGCGGACGTCGTGAAGGAATGCTCCGACCCAAAAAAAAAAAAGACTGTGGTAAATTTGGGGTGATATTTAGAGAGCCTACTACACAAACCACATGTGTCTATATGTATGTATGCATGTAGACGAAATCCTAGCAATTGAACAGTCAGCTAGGAGCTGGCAATTCGTGCTGATTTGTCTCGCGATCCGGTGGCTAGTTTGGATTTGAATCTTAGTTAGCCTGCAACCGTAGGGCTATTTTAATCTAGACAATGTAGATTATTATTAAAACTTGTCACGCTACGAGACGAGTTAGGAACACGAATTCACGCAACGGTAGCCTATGTGAAAATCCAATGAAGTCACAAAATGTACTTACCATATCGAGTCTGTCTCTTAATAAAAGTTGCTGAAATTCAAACCACAATTATTTATTCAATTTAAAATTACTATTTAAATTCATTCATGTCCACTCACTAATTTTCCCTGTTAGTTCGATTTTCCCGTGTTCATGAAAATCGAGTAAGCACTTTTCATTCAGAGTTTCAATGTTGGTTGTAGTTATTTTAAAGGGATTCAATTGTCTATATGTTTTAGTTTTTACACTTGAATTAATGAATATAAAAAGCACATAGAGTATGTTTAATGAACCGAATATAATTCCGAATACAGTTTTTAATCTATCATGCATTCGGTGACGTACTCCAAATGAGATAAGTTGAGAGAAAAATTGGTTATGTAACGATTTAATATGAAGATGAAAGAGACAAAGAAAAGAGATGGTGAACAAAGGTTTTTAATTCCTTGGAAGCCTACATCAACCGTAAATATCCTATATTTCTTAACTTCTTGTGAAAGATTCATTCTCCTTAAATAAAAAAAAAAGTACATCGTAGTTGCTAAACATAGACTATGATTTTTATGGTAAATACAGCTATTACGCATTTTAACTTGATCCTCAATCTTATCATAACTTGCCAAGTTTATCTCGCCAACACTCCTCTTCCAACTCGCGGTGAAGATGTCTTCTGAGGCCAACTTGGCCAATATTTGTTGAAGGGAAAATTTCAAATCAGTACCCAAAGTTGGGTCATTTTCTCAAAAAGGAATCCAAAGTGGACGTCATGCTAAATAAGGGTCTGAAGTGCTCAATCAGTCTTAAATACGGTTTCGAAGTGCCCAATTAATCTCAAGTAAGGGCTTGGATTCACCAGCCGATCAAATGCTCACCGGCCGGTAAGCACGTCACTGTTTTGGCAATTGAAACAAGGGCAATTTCATCTTTTACTTTTTAACGATGGAGGGAAAAGAGGAAAAAAAAAAGGGGGAAGAGAAAAGGAAAAGGAAAAGGAAAAGAAAAAACAAAAAAAAGAAACAAAAAAATTTAAAAGTAAAAGACGAAATTGCATTTATTTCGATCGTCGGAATAGTGACATGCTTGCCGACCAGTGAGCATTTGACCGGCCAATGAACCCAGGCCTTTACTTGAGACTAATTAGACACTTTGGGTCTTTACTTGAGACTGATTAGGCACTTCAGATCCTTATTTAGCACTATAACTACTTTGGACCCTTTTTTGAGAAAATGATCCCACTTTGGGTACTGATTTGAATTTTTCCCTTTGTTGAATTACTCCTTTAGAAAGAGGTTTAGTAAACAAATTAGCATGTTGTTCTTTGCTTCGAAGATAAGGAGCCTTGATAGTTTTGTCCTAAACTTTCTTCTCAAACAAAATGACAGTCAACTTCTATGTGTTTTATTTTTTCATGGAATACTAGATTTGATGCAATGTGAGTTGTGGCTTGTTTATTATAAAATAGCTTCATAGGAGCACAATGTCCTTCAAGACCAAAGTCGCACAATAGTAGGCGAAGCCAAACCAATTCACATGGGGCAGATGCCATAGTTTAGCTTTAGAACTCAAACAAGCAACCACGCTTTGCTTTTTGCTTTTCCACATAACAAGATTAGTCCTTACAATTACCACCCGCCTGGGTGGCGCTGTTGGAAAGGACACTCTTCCTCTCCCAAAAGGTTGAGTGTTCGAATCCCGGGTGCCGCAGGGTGACTTAATCGGTGCACGTGTGTGGTGGCTAGCACGTGTCACCCCCAAGGTTTACCTCCCGGCTGTCGGCCGTGCGGGGGTTCCCTGGGTTATAAAAAAAAAAGAAAAAAGATTAGTCCCTACAAGAGTACAAAAATCAGTGATGGACCTCCTATCAATGGGACTGCTAGGTCAATCAGCATCAACATATCCTACAACCTCTGTGTGATCATGTTTCTTTATAAGAATACCATGTTTTGGACATGACTTCAAACACCTTAATATATGGTTGACAAACTCCATGTGACCTTCAGTCGAAGCATGCATAAATTGACTCACAAAGCTAACAGCGTATGAAATGTCCAATCGAGTGATAGCCAAATAATTAGCCGACCAACTAATCTTTGAAACTGACTAAAATCTTGGAGAAGAGTAGTATTTTATATCACTTTGTTCCCAAAGTCCATAGGAGATTATGCTTGTTTGGCCTAATTTTCTTTAACAGATCCAATGCATATTTTTTCTATGAGAGAAACAAGACTTTACAGGAACTGGCAACTTCAATTTTAAGGAAGTACTGCAACCGGCCCAAATCTTTGATGTCGAACTTTCATGCAAATATTTTGTAAGAGTTTCAATCTCTTGTAAATTTTCACTAGTAATGACAATGTCATCAACATAGATTAATCTTTGCAGAAGGACACTATTGGTGCCATAATTTGTGTACGGCGATCACTTTGGTGTCATAACTTTTTTTCGGATCACTTTGGTGCTAAAATCGGAAAAAATAAATCGCTTTAGTGACTCCGGCCAAAAAGCCGACGTGACATTTATATTTTTTTAAAAAATAATCTAATTTGTACACGTGAAAATTATGTGGCTTTTTTTTAAAAATTTTTAATTTTTTTTTCTTCTCCGGCGAGGGCGACCCTCGCCGATGTTAGGCGTGGGTGACCTTCGCCCACCCAAGAGAGGGCTTCCCTCGCCCGACACCGGCGAGGGTCGCCTTCGCTCGCCCAGGCGAGGGCTTCCCTCGCCCGACGCCGGCGAGAGTCTCCCTCGCCCGGGCCGGCAAGGGTTGCCCTCGCCCAACGCCGGCGAGGGAGGCCCTCCCCTGGCCCGGTGAAGGAAGCCCTCGCCCGACGCCGACGAGGGTCGCCCTCGCCAGATCCGGCGAGGGTTGCCCTCGCCGGAGAAAGAAAAAAACATAAAAAAATTAAATTTTATGTGGTATTTTCTTTTTTTATTTTTTTAATACTGACCGGACCTCTCTGATGAGCCATGGACTTCTCCAACGAGCCATGTCAGCGCCACGTAAGATTTCCGGCAAGCCACGTCATCATTAACACTAAAGTGATCGTTTTCCAAAAAAGTTAGCACCAAAGTGATCTAAAAAAGTTATGGCACTAAAGTGATCGCCGTACACAAGTTATGTCGCTAATAGTGTCCTTCTGCCGATTAATCTTATCACAATTCTCATAGAATTTTTCTTAACAAATAGAAAATGCTCAAACTTACTCATTTTCAATCCAAACGTCAAAAGGGCTATACTCAACTTTTCATACAATGCTCGAGGTGATTGCTTAAGACCATAGATTACCTTATTGACTTTGCAAACGAATCATTGATTTTCTAAGGGGTGACCAAGAGGGAGGTCCATATACACTTTTTCTTCAAGCTCTCCATGAAGAAAAGCATTCTTGACATCCACTCAGAACAAACACTAACCACAATTGACAACAACTGACAGGAGAACTTTGAGAGTATTTATCTTTACTACATGAGCAAATGTTTCTTTGTAGTTTACTTCACATGTTTGGGTATATCACTTGGCCACCAATCTAGCTTTATGCCTTTCAACTGAACCATCACTTTTGTAGTCGATATTGTAAATCCATCGACAATCTCCTAGATGTTTTTCCAATAAGTGATTGAATAATATCCCAAGTCTAATTTTTGTCAAGAGTTTTGGAGTTCCTCATCTATGGCCTTTCTCTACATAGTTGATTATTGCACCTTGAGAAAGTTTGGAGGCTCAATGTTTGTGTCTATAGCTAATATGAAGATACAAAACTATGGAGATGTAATCATAACAAACATAAGACTATACGGGATAGGTCGTAGATAATTGCTTCATGACAAAGTCTCGAAGATGAGTTGAGGGTTGAGATGCTCGGGTAGATCGACGAACTGGAGTTATTTCTTGGACATGATCAGGAATTAAAGTAGCTGTATCTTGATTAGGAGTGTCTCTCCCATTTCTTTGGTTCTCATCAATTACCAAATAATTGGAAACAATCGGTAATGGATCAAATTCCATATTGAATTCATTGTAATCATAGTTGTTAGTATTGTTACCACTATTTTCCTCCTGAATTTGATCTCTAAATGGAAAATACATGTGAGTTTCATCAAACGTGACATCCTGAGAAATAAGCATCTTTTTGGCAGAGGGATCAAAGCATTTATAACCCTTTTTTAACGCTACAATATCTCAAAAAGATGCATTTATGTGCACAAGGATCCAATTTACTCAGTGATGAAGTGTAAACATAGCACACACTATCGAATACACGGAGATGAGAGAGATTAATCGACCAGCCAAGGAACACTTCCATAGAATATTTGTATTGCCACACCTCACTAGAAAGACAATTGTTTAAATAGCAACTTGTTAGAACAACATCTGACAAAAATTGTCGAGGTAAGTTTCCATGAAATGGAAGAGATTGTGTTACCTAAAGGAGATGATGCTTTTTTCTCTCCTCGACCCCATTTTGTTGGAGAGTTTTAATACATGAAGTCTGGTGTGTAATACCTAGACTTTTGAGAAAAGACTTAAAGGTGTGATTGGTGTATTTAGTCCCATTGTCAATACGTAATGTTTTAATCCAAGCACCATACTGTGAATTGATCATTTGTAAATTCCTTGAAGACTATCAATACTTCACTTTTAGAGGAAAGCAAATAAAGCCAAGCAGTTCAAGATTTATTTTCTATAAACGCGATAAAATACTTAAAACCATCTCAAGATTCAACGAGTGCATTACCCCAAACATCTGAATAAATCAACTCAAATAGTTCAAATGCATTATTTGCCCTTTGAGAAAAATGCAATCTATACTGTTTAGCAAAATACAAGTTTTAAGAGCTTGAATCTAGAGAAAAAGTAGGATCAATGGATCATAACACCCGAACAAATGAATGCTTGTACACCGATGCCTTAGTTGAGATGATAAGTCTTTATCCTAGCTAGCAACCAAAACCGTACTCGAAAAATCAAGAGTGCATAGCCCCTTTTGAGACCGACCTGATCTTCCTCCATGTGATTTTATCCTTAAAGATAACCTTAGCACGGGAAAAAGGTAATTTGCAATTTAGATTCCTGGTAATATTTCTAACATATAACAAGTTAGAAGAAAATGAGGGCACAAATAACACATATGAAGAGTTGGAAAATAAATCCAGTTGCCTAACCCCTTGAACATAGACCTTTTCACCATTGGCAATTGTAATAGAAGAGTGGGAACCTCATGCATATGAGTTATCAAATGAGAACTATCGCGCATGTGATCAGTTACTCCCGATTCAATTATAAAACAGTTCATAGAGGATGTAAATAGGGTAAAGACATTACTAGAAATTTAAGTCATGTTTCCTGAGTCAACACTTGGCTGAGACACACCACTGGAGGATATTAACTAAAGTTGCAAGGCTATTTGTCCCAAAGATGTTTGAAGATGTATAATAATGACTTGATTGGCAACTTTAGGGTCCGTAATCTTTTTAAGGAGCCTTGTCCTTAATGAGTCACAAGTGAGGGTGCAAATCCCAACAATGATCCTCTGTATGCCCATCTTTGCTGTATTGGGAACGATGAAACTTCGTATTACGACCATGAACTTTCCCTTTGCTACCAATAAAGTGAGTTCCTGTATCAACTTGGTTGCCAACATTAGCTACATCTGTTGAACTCTCTACCAGTTCTCTCCTTAGTTTGGGTTCATTATTCATCACCCTTTGACGAGTTTCTTCTCGTTGAATAGTGGCACAGACATTCGTAAATGATGGTATAGTAGCACTCATAAAAATATGCCTCTTAACATCTTCATATTTAGCTCATATACTAGTAAGCAATTGAAATATGCAATCTTGTTCTCCTCGCTGAGTATACACATCGAGAGATTGAACTGGGGATGATACTATCGAAGTTCATCTCATTTCTGTTTGAGATTGCCAAGATGTTCAATAAAAGATTGGCAAGAGGCTTGCTTGATATGAGCAATCTCCTATTGCAACTCAAAAATCGGGAAGCATTATTTTGATGTCGATACATATCACAAAGAGAGTCCTATAGGTTCTTTGCAATCTCAAAATATGCAAAAATCTCATAACTCTAAGGATCTATGAAGTTGAAAATCCGTGACATGACAATTTTGTTAGTAGCTTGCCACTCGACATGCTTAGGATCAATGATAGGAAAGCGTTTGATCAAGCCATTAACATGTCCCAACTTTGATCTGCCTCCAAGAGCGATTGTAATCGCCTGAGACCAAGTGCTCATTTTATTTGAGCCAAAATGACCCAAATCGTTGGTAACAAAGGTTCTGGCCATTATGCAATACGAACAAAAACTGTTAAGTTGCACGGCAAAGCTTTAATACCACTTATTGAATTGTGCGAGTGGAACTTCACTGCATAAAATATTTATTACAAATGCACACACTTCACTTACATACTTTTGTAGAACTCTTTCACTTGACTGTCTTTCCTACACACACAAGGAGCACTAGCTTTTTTTTTTTTTGTAGTGTGTAAAGTCGGTGATCTAATGGATTTCCCCATCTCCAGACAATTCCACCACAAATATTTCTGACACTAATCATTACACTACAACTTGCTTGGATAAAGAAAGGACTAAATTATTCTGGAATTATCTTGGCAAAGAGAGAAAGATTTGGCGAGAGAGAAAAGTCTAGACTAGCCAGAAAGGATGAGGAAAAAATCCAGAGAGAGAACCGGCAATATCTTCAACACTCCCCCTCATCGACTACTCTCTTTAAATGATCTAACCCTATGTGAAGTTGCTGCATTATCATTCTTTTTTTAACCTTTGGTGCTCCTTCATGGCTTTCTCCACTTTTAGTGCTAGCTGCCATGGTTTAACACTGTCTGCTCTAGCTTCAATTAGCTTTTCGACTGCATCTTTCAATCGGGTTTTGTGAAGCTCAAATTTCAACAATGCCAGATTGACCCATGCTTTAGTTGCTTTTTTCCATCATCTCACTTAACTTGGCCTTCGTAATCCGTAACTCTTCCGTACGACCTTTGAGATTGTAGTTCACATGACTAAGTCTTTCACTGGCGATTTTCACTTGTTGCTTCAGTTGATTCCGTCCCTTTTGAAGCACTTCATCATAGATATCTTGGTCCTTTTTCGTGTAGGACTTTTTCTCCCTACTGTTATTTCGCCGATCCTTGTAACATGTTATGTCAGGTGGAAATGTCTCTTCTTCTCAGGGTAACCTTTCTTTTTCCATTTCTCGTGTTCTCTGTCTTCCTTAAACTTTTGTAGCTTCTTGAACTCACTACGAAGTTTCTCGTGTGCCCTTTCTTTTATCTTGAGCTTCTTATCCTTTTGCCTTAGTATTATTTCTATCTTTGGCTTCTCGATTCTTAGCTTCTTCAGCATCTCTTGCATCTTTTGTAGTTCCTTCTCATGGCAAATTATTATGATTGCTACTTGCTTCTTCAAGCTCTCCTCTGTCTTGCTCTTCTTTGGGTACGTGACAAGAGTTGTCAAATTATCTAACTCAATTATACAAGCCGTTGCAAGCTCTTTTCATTGCAACAGGCACTTGGAAATCCTATTCTTCTTCGCTTACAATATCCTTCTTAAAGGAAGTTACGGCATTTTGTTCTTCCCGGCTATATCAACAGACTCTAGCAATGTGTCCTACCTTGCCGCAAACATATCACCGCTTGCTAATCCTCTTGTTGCTCTCATCTTCATCCCTATCACGATCTCGGCAAGCTCCCCCTGGCCAAGGTCCTGTCCCTTCTGGTTGCTTTTGCCATGCTCCATGACTTTTTCTACGTTTGCCATCTCTAATGCCTACACCATTTCTACTCTAAACCCTCTTCTATTACAAAAGATGGCACTTTCATCATCCTTCACTGAGACCTTAGACATTTGTGTGTTTAAGGTCTCTTGGTTGGCCAATATATTCTCTAACCTGATCAAAGTTTGCTCATTTGACCATCCATGGATGGCCGTAACTGTCACACCCTGACTCGGGGTCATGATCCGCAGGGGTTACTTTTGCAACGTCCTGTTAATATTTATTTTTTGTTACGAGCAAGTGGAAGCATTTATTATTCTCCGGACAATCACAACAATGGGGTTATGAAATATAACGAGCACGCTTGTATTTACATGATAACTTCATTTTACATGCTAGCTATATTTACATGTCCTTTTTTTTTCTATAGGCCGATAGCTGCACGCATATCCGCAACTACATAGTTCGATTGCACGATCGAGGTATGCCTAACTTTGCTACCGTGGCTTCCACAAAAAGTTCCCAAAACTAGCTTCCAAAAAGTTGACCTCCTTCCCTGCTCGTCCATCCCGCCTACATGCTGTTTACGGTACCCCTAGGCGTGGAACCACTGACTCCCCCTAATGGTCCATTGAATCCGCGAAGGGGACTGAATAGACCGCCCTAGGTCCACATGTACCATGCCCCATAGGTGTAAGGTATGGGGTTGTCTATGCCCTCATCTACCATGACCTACGAGATGACCTTTCGATAGGCTCTACCCTCGCCCACATCAATAACATCAACCATGTCCACGACTAGCTCCACTAGGCTACCTAAACGAACAGTTGGGGACGCCATCCTACAAATCTGAGGAAAACAACGGGAGTGAGTCAAGAACTCAACAAGTAAATCCACAAATTTCAAGTTAGGAGGAAGCAATCGTCGGCGAACATACGCTCAAACCTTTATCGCCCCGGGTGTTGATGGCAAATTAATAACAAAAACGTACCTTACCTTGGCTACATACTATTTAGGGTTTACGTATCAACTAAGAGAACATCAAGCATGGTACATAAACGATGCATGCATCAACACACGGTATCTCAATTATGCGAGAGCCAACACATTGGATTCATTTATTGTTAACCGAAATCCATCGATTCTTTCAAAATCCATTTGGCATCCGAAATTCATCGGGCATTCTGAATTCACTAGGCATCCGAAATCCATAGGGCAACGTCCCGAAATCCATCGTGGACGGCTTTAGTCCATTCTGTGTTCATGCACCAAATATCAAGCAATCCGGTTTCTTATTTTTTTCTTTCTTAGTCCATGCAAACAAAAGGATCCAAAGGCATGAATGCAAGTGAAATTCATGGACAATAAACCATAAGAATCTAATATGTCAGCCACGGTCTAGGGCTCATGACTTGATCCGACGTGTCAAGCGACGAACAAAACCATACTTAGCTTGGATCCAATACGCTTCAATATCAAACCTTTACCAAGTAAGGTCCGGTCCATACACCATAGCGTGCATACAAGACATACATTCCCTGTCACGCCCCGAACCCTACAAGCTCGCAACATCCCATCTCGGTCTTTCAAATGGGACATCCCAGGACTTGTCGCCAACCCAATATAACTAACTTACGAGTAACACATGCAGAAGCAAACTCGAACTCTCTATTCAACAATCAAATAAACGAGATAGCAAAAGAAACACCATGTATACAAACATCGGAGCTAATATATAACATACTATCAACCCCAAGAAGATACCATTTACAAGCCTGAGTAAAGGTCACTTCCTATAAGACTCCTCGCATACACAAAAAGGGATCGGTAGTCAGATCGATTTAGCTCCTCTATCAACAGGGACAATCCAAAAAGGATGGTATATCCAAACCCGTCATCAATCTTCATGGTACCCCGGAGGCATTCCCGGATCAGACTCTAAATAATTCGGGTCAGAATATGAACTCTCGGGTCCAGTGTCAGGATCAGTGACTGCTCCGTCGGGAGGATCTATCTCCATAGGATCCCTATCAGCAACTCCCAAACCGTCATCATAGGCAATATCAAACCTTGAAGAGGACCGAACAAAATGTTCCCCTCTCAATAAAACCAAGCCAAGAAGGTATGGGGCTTTTACAATGCCAAACCTTCATCCACCCAAACCGTCAATGCATGTTTAATATAAAACTTATCCTCTCCTACTGGGAACTCCGTTAATTTATGATCCATATCCATAGGTACCCCAAAACATTGAGGAGGATTATTTATGGTCGAGGGTCTGAAATGGTTAATAACAACAACAATGAGACAAAACTCAATAAGTAAACTCCCTAAGTTTCGCTTAGGATAACACGTACCTCCGGACAATCCTAAGTATGCAATTCTAGCATCCAACATGCCATGAACAACCACAAGCACCCTTACCTCGCCTTGACACATACAATACAATCTATAGCATAAATGTGCATAACACAACTAATAATCCAGACATATTCAACATTGACTCCAAGCACATCGCATTCCCCAATCCATAACACACGTGTAGTTGTCCAGATTATTAATAATCCCTTGGGCCACATCGAACATTCGCCAGTCTTCCGGTCTAGCCGAACATTGTCCCACTACTTCGAGTATGACAACATCTGGGATCGAACATCACTCGGCAAGTCGAGTACCAGAAGACATTCCATTACGAAGTATCAATCTGGCTTCCACCACAACACGGCATCATTTAGAACCCCCGCCTAGACGGCATCCGAGCTTCTGCTGGGTATCATCTAACCCCCGCCTAGATGGAACTATCATGACCATGCACACACACCATTCACTCAATACCAATTCTTATCTTTGTGATTAGCCAAAATAGAGCATTTATGACGTGCAAATCTCTACGAATGAACGTGTCATGAATCGCACCCGTTTCAATATCAAACATCATTAACTAATCACAATTAGCCATTAAATCACATGATTAGCCATGATTAACCACATGATCTACTATCAAGCTACATGACTAATATCTAACCATATGATTTACCATCAAACAACCATGATCAGTCATCAATTACCATGATTAACCACAACTAAGCAAGATCAACCAATTTAAGCTACATGATTAACTATTAGCACATAATCAATCAATCTAAGTCACATGATTAACTATGATTATATGATCAATCAATCTAAACCACATGATTAACTATTGAACCACATGATCAACAATAAAAAATATGATCAGCCATGATTAATTCATTCTAGCCACGTGATTATTTATTAGCACATGATTAACCAATCTAAGCCACACGATTGCCCTAAACACATGATCAGTCACATAAGTCACATGATTAATATTAAGCTACACGATTAACCCAAATCAGTCATACCCTAATCATCCCTAAATCAGCCCACAATTAGCCATTAATCAGCCCATAATTAACCACTAATCAGCCCCTAAACTAGTCCATTAGTCACCCATAAACCTAATTAAGGTTTAGAAAGTTACTTACCACTAAACTAAGCTAGCTTAAGCTAATAAGGGACAACAACCAGCGGCGGTGAGCGGCGGCACAAGTAGCAGACGGTGGTGATGGTAGCTGGTCAGGGCCTGAACGGTGGCTAGAGGTGGTGAACCACATGTGGTGGTGCTGGTGGTGGCTAGTCGGTGATGGTAGTGGATGGTGGGGTTGGCCGAACAATAGGGAGAATGAGAGAGTGAGTGAGTGAAAATGACTAATTTGAAAATAATGGAGGAGAGAGAGAATGGGCTAGTAAGTTTATCCAAAATGAAGGGCTAGGGTCGCTCCTTAGTCCCCAAGTCAGATCCAAAGGCCATAATTTAATCTTTCAAGACAAGCCAAATAAGGGCAAACAAGAAAATAACAAAAGACGGGAGAAGCAATCTGTCCTATGCTGGTCGGCCACACTAGGGAAGGCACAAAGGACCAAAATGCCCTTCTACATAACAAAGAGATCCTAAAACACTTAGGGAAAATGGTCTTTTCTAATTTCCAATTCAAATTTCACTTTTCCTAGAATTTCCAAGCGAACCGATAGCTAGGTGAGTTTAATCAGGTAACGTCCAATAGATTAGTCTTGAAATCCTTGAAAGTTCGATACCCAAGTTTGGATTCTAATTCACGGCCAAAATTGATCAATTGCAACTTTAGTGTATCTCAAACTAACGGGCGGTTTTTAGGAGTCATGTGTATTCGACCCATGGTTGATTCGATATCAAACAACGTTTAAGTTTACTCAAGCTATGGTGACTTCGATTGTCACGTAATTGAAAGGGTAAATTTCTAGTTCCGATGGACACGTTAATTAGGAATTGATCTAGGGTCGTTTGAAATCCATACAATAAATTACCCGTGGTCCAATTATATAACATTGGCAAATCGTTCCATAATTATCCCTTGATCGGTCTATAATGGCCCAAAATTATCCCTTGTCAATCCTTATGGTCGAAGTGTCAAATCATGGTTGAGTCCTTAGGTCATGCGTACTTAATTCGTAATTGGCATTTCCCTAACGATTAGTCTTCTCATGAGTGATTAATTCTGAGCGAGATTTAACTAAAAGTGCATCAAAGACATATTCATTTCATAAATCCCAAAAATAGGTCGAATTTCAGAATGTCATATTCCCTCTTTTGCGGCCGAGTCATGCTTCGACTCATGACTATGCTTTGCAAACTACAAAACACCTAAGCAAAAATGAAGCAAGTCTCGAGCACGGATCGAGTAAAAACACAAGTCAACAACATATCACAACATCCTATCCCAAGATTAGAGAACCTACTTACAACAACTAGACAAAAGGCAGATTTAGTGGGGACCAAAGAGAGAAAATGGCGTGAAGAAGAGTGAATGGCCGAATGAAGGTGTATGGAGGCGTGAGAATGGTGGTTGGCCCAATGGGGTAGGCGTGAGAAATGGTGGGGTATGCATGAGGAACAAGGGCCAAGTGGGGACACTTTCCTATTTATAGTGTGGCCTACAAAGTTAATTATGAAAAAGGGACCAAAAGTCTAACTAATGATGAAGGTGGTCTTGAAAGTCTTTACCATATATAATCTTCTTCCTCAAACCTTTAACTTGGGCCATTCATTCCTTAACTTGCCTTCCAAGTTGCTAAGTAGGGTCATCATGCCCCGTTAGGCCATTTAAGATCAAGGCTTCAATGATGGCCTTTCTAGACTTGTTTTTGGCATTTCTTCCTTGTCTTGGGCATGAGACACCTTGTCTTCACCTTCAAGATACTCAATTATTGGTCATGATCTCTATTATTGGTGTGGATCTCTATCATGGGTATCTTGTAAGATAAGCTCCATTATTAGCCAACTTGTAAGAGAAGTTGCCAATAATGTTATTGACTTGGCTAAGTCAATTTGTCCTCTTATTCATGAAGCCTTTAGGCGTATAGCTTGTGCTCTTCTTCAAAAACACTCAATAATTAGTGCATACTACTTAATCTAATGCCTCATCTTTTTCTTGGACACTAAAATTCACTTAATGTCTAATTTAAGGGACAACTAAAATAAATGTAAGTTTTATGTCCATTCACAATCGACCATCCCATTCAGATCGAGGTTCGGGTTTGAAATATGCCCGAGTATGACTGGGCATAATTGAGCCAAAGATTGGTCTGAACAGTGTAAGGCCGGACCATCCGGGCTGTTTAGGCGCATGGCCTATT
The DNA here is from genome assembly GCA_031216185.1 of Syzygium aqueum. Classification (NCBI taxonomy): domain Eukaryota; kingdom Viridiplantae; phylum Streptophyta; class Magnoliopsida; order Myrtales; family Myrtaceae; genus Syzygium; species Syzygium aqueum. The sequence goes on from CM062232.1 coordinate 33,277,326, forward strand.
TGGCCAAGCCTAACTAGGCACACGGTCAGGCTGCATAGGTGTAGGGCTAGGATATACAAGCGCTGTGCCAGCACATGTGCCGAACGCAGGAACTGGCACATGGCTAGGCATAGGGCCTAGCTCATGGCTAATTCTGATCGGCATTGGATGGGTACTAGATGAAACTGATGGGCACAAGAGTTGGAACAAGTGTTAGGCACAGTGGCTGGCATACGGTCGGGCACGGGACCAAGCTCGTGGCCAAACTGATGGGCACATGGCTAGTCCAAGGCCTGGCTTGCACGGCCAACACAAAGCCTGGTCCGTGGTCAAGCGATAGGGCTCTTGGCCTGGTCCATGGCCTGTCCAAGGCCTACCTAACTCATGCAATGAACCATGGCCAGTTAACGATTGGTCTATGTTCAAGCATCAACGATCCATGGTCGACCATCAGTTGTCATATAATCACGTGGAATCGATCACAACGGAATCGCTCCATGATCACCCATGATTGGTGCATGGCCGAACGGAATCACTCGCAACTGATGCATTCTCACGCGATATCGATCCATGATTGTCCGTCAATCAATTTGATTCATGATTGTCCTACTGCCGACCCTTATGGTTGAGTGGTCAATCCATGGTCATATTACTTTAATCGACTTGCATGATTAGGGAGTCGTTTCACTGTCGATCCTTTGACCAATCCATGGACGATCTTTCAATCGAACCATGACCGATCCCTTAGATACTTGTTTCGACCAAACCGATTGGTCCATGGCCGCCCTCGGATCGGTCCACATACCGATTTCCTAGCCATTTCCCTTTATCAATTCAGGGTCTGAACAGTGGATGTCACGGTAACAATACCGTTATAGTCCGAGCGTAATCCGTGAATAATTATTCTCCTCATTCTTGTCTTGGAGATGGTATTTTGAGGATCTAACTTTGAAATTTATTCACAAAGAGATTTAACTTTGGAAAAGTATTGACTTACCGTCATATTTTGTTGCGAGATTGAGAAGGGCTTGTGTTCCAACCTTTGTAACTTGGCATTGTTTGTCCTCGCAAATAGCGCTATCAAATTATCACATGCCTTGTTCAGGGTCTTTGCTCTCTTGATGTGTTGTAACAACTCATCTTCAACAGTTACAGCAAGGACGTAGAGAGCCTAAGCTGCTTTGAAGTTCCATTTTCTTAACTAGCTATTATTCATGGGCGGTGTGGTGTTGCCGCCACCAATGAGATACAACAAGTCTTGACCCAGCAAGTAATACTGCATGCGGGTACTCCAATTATTATAATTGAAACTATTCAGCTTCTCAACATCGTTCACCAAACTTGATGAATCCGCCATTGTAACTTGGTTATAATGCCTAGCACTTCATCAAGTAAGCTTGGTCCTAGACCAACCGGCTTTATAGTCCTTAACTTGTGCACTAGTAGACTCCGACATACTCCGGTCCCTGACAGCCTGCTCGCGAACAATGGTCCCTAACCACGTCTATGCATACCATGATCTCAATTGCTGAGTTCATGGTCCCCGAATGCTTGCTCTTACAATGGTCCCAGGCATCGTGGGCTCTGATACCAATTGTTGAACTTTAGAGGTACAACTCTGATACTAATTGTTGAGTATCAAGTGGAAACTCCTTTCGCTAAACAATCATTTTTGTTATAGGAAGATCACTCAACTATACTCAATATTTTGTTTGGGAACTTCACAAGATACTCTCTCACAATGCTCACATAAGAGTGCTTGCCTCACTCTTTTCTTTCCTCTCTACACACCCACACTCTCTACTTACGCCACTCGCTAGACAACACCACACGCTCTCTACAATACTCTACATCACATGGAGCACTGGCTCATATTTATAGTGTGCAAAGTCGGTGAACTAACCAACTTCCGTATCTCTCTAGACAATTCCACTACAAAATATCTCTGACACTAATTATTACACTACAACTTGCTTGGATAAAGAGACATAGAGAGAGATTTGGGAAGAGAGAGAAGTCTGGACTAGCCAGGAAGGACGAGGAAAAAATCCAGAGAGAGAGGAGGTGATTTCTTCAACACAAACGAGAGAACTAAACTGATCATAAAGACAATGTGGAATAGCCAATGACGTAGCAGGAAGCGCAAGAGCTTGATGTTGATCTTGTTTGCTGTGATATCATGTAGCGATTTAAGACGAACATGGAAGAGACAGAGACGAGATGATGAACAAAGGTTTTACGTAGTTCAGTAGACTAAGAAAAAAAAGTTAAGCCTACATCCACAGTAGAAATCCCCATATTTCTTAGTTTCTATGGGAAGATTCATTCTCCTTAAATAAAAAATAGTACATCATAGTTGCTAAACATAACTTATGATATTTATGGTATATACATTAGACCTGGATCCTCGATCATATCATAACCTGTGGCAAGTTTATCTTGCTAAGAGGTTACTTATCCAAGCTAGACTTAAATAGAATAAGAACCTTTCTTTAAAAATAGCAAAAGAAAGACATAACGCCCCCATCCGCAGCATCTATCTCCATTGCGTGGCATCTGCAACACCATTGATATAGATGGTGGCGCCATTGGTGACTACAGCAAAGAGGTCACTTGAGTGTCTTTTCATTATTTTAGTGACCGCATGAGAGTCACCAGGCCCGCAACCTCTGATTGTTGTGACTACTCATGATAGTCTCGCACTCTTTGCCTCTAATTTTTCTCTCACAAGGGGACACTGCAGTGGTTGGTAGCCACTACAGTGGTGGCGACGTCCACGTCGCTTCAATTTCTAGGTAGGTTTTCTCTCTTTCCGTGCCTTCTTCAATTATTTCAATGAATTTCTTTTATTTTTTCAATCTTAATCTAGATGCACCAGACACTTTGGGGATCAAATATGCTAATACATATAATTGAGAGATTTTTATTTCTATTTTATCTAATCGTATTTGAGTTCTTTGTCTTACGACCTAGTGGTGGCCACGGTTCGGAACCGGCGGTTTCGGTTCGTGGCCACATGTGAACCGGAACCGGAACCGCCCCTAGCGGTTCCGGTCCGGCCGGTTCCGGTTCGTAATTTAAAAATTTTAAAAATAAATTATAAAAATATGAAATAATGAATTATTCAATATAAATTATAATCAAAATGAAAATTATAGGGGTGCTCGGTTCCCGATCGAAACTGGGAACCGAACCGGTAAGACCGGTCTTTTAATTTTAGAACTAGGAACCGAATCGACAAACCATAGAACTGAGAACCAGACCATTGGTCCGGTCCGATTCTAGGCGGTCCAAAGAAACCCATTGCTTTTAATTAGCAAAGGATCGTAGCCACAAAAGGCATACAATTTCACATTCTCATGGCTTGGCTTGGATTTTATAAACAACCCTTTTGATGGTCTCTTCATTCCCATTCAATGTGGGACTCTTGGCATTTGCACGAAGACAAAGCCAAAAGTCTCATATTTAAGGCGTTCAAGGCAAACCGAGAGTCCCACATCGAATGGGAATGAATAGACCATCAAAGGGGTTGTTTATAAAACTCAAGCCAAGCCTTGTAATTAGAGTTCAATACACCCAAGCTAAGCATTGCAATTGAAGATCAATGCACTTACAATGCATGACAATTAGAGTTCAATTTGTTTTATAAAAAAAATTAAATAATCAAAATTTTTTTAATTGTATTTTTTAAATTATTTATTTATTTATTTATTTCGCAGAATTGGCCCAGAACCGGCGGTTCCGGGCCGGTTCAAATTTTTCTGGAACCGGAACCAGGCCCCTATGCCACGGGTCGATTCCAGTTCCGAACCGCGGGCCTGGTCAACGGGCCGGGCCCTGGTTTGACCGGGCCGGTTCCGGGCCAAAACCGGCTCGTGACCACCTCTATTACGACCAAATGTAGCCTTACTAGAGTCTGATACCTGGTCTTGGTGTCACCGTCTCTACCTTGTTGACTAGGTGGACACCCAAGTATTACGGTAGATTGAAATTGAAGAATACTTAGGGCTCATTTGATTATTAAATGAAGTGACGAGAATTAAAAAATTCAATATTTGTTTTTTTTTTGTAAAGGTAAGAATATATATAACTTTCCAAACACCAAATACAAACTAAGCTCAAACCAAAACCAGACCCTATTGGGACATAACCTGTCCATATAGGGTCAAGAGTGATTTGAAAAATTCAATCAAATAAAAACAACTCAACGGAATAAGTATGGAAGAGCTTACTAAATTAATTATATAAAGAAAGTAATTGATAACATTTAGAATCTTTCCAATCATGTTACTAAGAGCTACCAAACAATGATGACATTTTCCTACCTGCTAAAATTGTCAAGGGCTTTTATTTTTCAATGTTATAAAGCCACTTAGTCTAATTCAATTCATTTCGAAGGACCATAGCTGCTCCAAGGGTGGGAACATTATTAACCTGAGCCATGGGTTAGGCGTGGGCAGGCTCGAGGCTCGGGTTGGGCCTTAGAGAAGCATTTCAAGCTCTAAATTATTAATAAATTTTCAATTTAATCACTAAATTACGTGAAAATGTTAAAAGTCGTCCCTCCGTTAATTTAAGTCAACAAAATTTACTGATGTGATTCCCAATATGTTAAGTTTGAACGGTGGATAACAAAAGAAAAAGTTACACGAGGTTTATTCAAGTAAGATTTATCTCGAATTAGGATATAATGATCCACATCACCAAATAACTATGAATATGGTCATGTCCCAATTTTTTTCCCTTTTCCAAAGTAGATAAATAACATAATAAACATGTTGAAATCATCATTTTTAAAGATCCAACTCAACATATGATAATCCACGTCATCCAATACCTTCTGATTTGTGCTTTGAACAAACGGTACATAGAACATTTACTAACGGTTTAGGGACCACAATGGAAAACAAAAGTTCAAGACGGCATTGAACCATTTGTGACATTCCTTCTCTAATTATTTATCATTTATGTTGCTTGCTCATTGGAAATGATTTGGCAACATGACAATTGGTGGGGTCTATCAAAAAGCTCCAAGTCACAAGATAAAAAGCAGAAACAATTCTCGAGAATGTCAACAATTGAATCTCTCTGGGGCCAATCTGCTCTTAGGCCGCTCTTACAATAATTTACCTGATGCTTTATCCTTGTATCCTGGTTTCCTGAACAGTGCTCTATAAGCACAAGCATTCAATCTCCCTGTCTTCATCTGGGTAGAAGGTGGTTCTTCTTCATTACTTTTGCTAGAATCCTTATCTTCCACCTTCAATTGCTTTGCATTATTCTCTTTCTTTTGCATTTGGTTTTGCCAATCAGATGACTCCGACCTTCTAGCAGACTTCTTTGATATTGGAGAATTTGAGGAATGCCGCAGTTTCTTGCATCTCTCGGACCTCCTCACTGGACTTGGCATACTTTGTCTCTTCACCCTCTTGGAATCCTTAGAGACTGAAGTAGGTGTTGTTTGCTTCTCAAGTCGCTCCGACTTTAGAGTAGTCGGAAAGCTTGGAATCATTGGTTTCTTGGATGATGACTCCCTGGTTGACCTTCTCAGTCCATAGGAATCTGATGCAAAGCTTGATGTATTCGATCCCTTACCACTGCTATGCACCTTGTTTGTACATTCATCCCTAATTTTGCAACCGGATCGAGTTTGACTTGCCATATTTTTATCTGCGAATCACGAAAACTTCAATCAAACATTTTATCATTAATTATCTGTGCCTAATAGATGCTTCAACATGTCCTTAGGATACTCTTTGAAAATCTTCATATAAAACATATAGCTAATTACAGAGTTTCCAATCCCCAAGATAGTCAATAAAGAGAGCCTCAAAATTCAAACTACGGAAGTATACTAGACGGAAAACCCAGAATATGCACACAAATTAACTATTCTTATGATGTTCGTGGACTCTGCTGAATGGACATTTACAACATATATACCTGCGAATTCAATAACACACAGCCCTAAAGAGTTTTCTTGGTCGAATCCCTAAAGAGTTGAACGGTGGCACTTGTACTATCAAAACAAGAGTAAATCAATACTGCTTCATCGAGCACAAAATTTTGCCCGCTTCAAATCCTGTTCTTTTGTTTCAGTTGTCACACCCCGGCAACCAAAGGAGCCATAGAGATCCACCGCTATCTTTTCTCTCTCCTTGCATTCTCTAGGCATCCAAAAAGCATGACATGTGCACAGTCAATTCTGATATGCATGTCTTTTCGTGTTTCTAACGATTAGTAATGACCTCACTTCACTAGGCTCCATTTTGTTTCAATACGCCGGTGCAACACGAAGCCGCCGACATCAAAGCAATCCAAAATTCAACCTTTCTTCACAGGTCAGATCACCAGAAATAAAAGGTGAAACTCAGACAATGTGGGATTTCTAGAAGAATTGCTGAAAAGAATGCCGCATCCCAAACCACAAGACATACAATGAAAAGAAAGAAATCCACAAAACATGAGATTTCTTACATGCATAAGCGTAACAGATTGACTTGCATTAATTACATTTGTTCTGGCCTAGACTCAGCTGTAAACCCTTTACATAAAAAACATACCGAGATCAAACTTGAACCTTCACATCCAAAAATTCTTTTTAGAACAAAATAAAGGGTCAGTTTGGACTAAGCTTTTACCATTTACTTTTGACATATTTTACAATTTTTAAAAAAAAAATACTCCAGCTCATGCAATTTGACTCTAATTTAGCACGGAACACCAAAAACATATCAGAACATACAAAGATTAACATGTAGATTCGCATATACTATTTTCATAATTTTGTAGAGTTTAATAATATTCAAAATTTTGTTAAGGAAAGTCGATGAGTAAATTTTTGATTGGAATAAGACGCTACAATCGCACCCTTACTTTAAAGATAAGGAAATATCCCACCGCAAACCCACAGAGATGCAAGAGAGATATTTTGGTTTCAAAGACGAGGAAGTACAGCTGCTCTTTCAACCATATCCAAGGTTGACTTCTATGTGCTTGATGAGGCATGGATTGGAGTTTTGACAGTTAAACACATACGCAAAGCACGCGAGCCAAGGTAATCAGAAACAAACACAATGCACTTACTCAACTCAAAGCAAAGCAATGGAGAAGCGAAAAGAACCTTCGGGTCTTTCGATACCACTACAAACTTCTTGCCTCGGAGTCATATCAACTACCGAAAAAAAAACTTTAATCCCAACACGACGGTCAAAAGCATTGCGGTCGCAGGATTCACTAAGAGACAAGAGCATCTACAGACACTAAAAGAAAGAGTTGATCAACCCCAAAGCATGTTTCTCTAAAGGAACCGTCAGACACAAACTTGAGGATCTGCATGCATGAATTTTCAGTCACGACCGTCAGTTTGCTGAGAAAAGAAACAAAACGAAGCCCCTACATCTCCCCGTTACGGCATTCACGCCACGCCAAACCCACGCCAAACTCGTTATCGACCCACAAAAGGCAAAGAACGGTGCGACCGAGCCTCTGAGATAGAGAGAGATAGAGAGAGAGAGGGAGAGGGAGAGAGAGAGAGAGGCGTTTACCTGATTAACGGAGAAGGAGAGTCGCACACAGGAGGAGTGGGACTGCTGCAGAACGAGGAAGATCGCACGCTCGGTGGAGAGAGAGAGAGATGCGCGGGTTTTGTTTGTGAGAGAGAAAAATAAAAATAAAAAAAAGGAGAAGAGAGGGGCGACGAGAGCGGGTCAATCGGTCCAACCCCTCCTGCATTTCCCCCTTGCCGAGCAAAAGAAATCTAAAGAAACGCCCGCTTTTGTCATAGGAAAATCAAATCAAATCAATGAATCACGGGACTGATTTTGACTGGCCGAACCATGAAGAGAGGGAGGGAATTCGGTTCTCGGTACGATTCGCGGCGACACGTCGTCAGGAAATCGTGGGAATTCGAGCGACGGTCGGCGTCCGAAAAGACGTGATCGTGATGTATCTAGGAAAATTCTGTCGAGAAGATGATATGGTCCTGAAAGGAATAAGTAGTACAGTCCTAAGAAGAAAAACGTGATTGTGAGTTCGAGTTGGAGTCGCATGGTCATGAGCTGAGATAAATGGCAAAATAATGATATATTATGGTCTGTATAGACGGCCCAAAGATGACCCATAAGCACCCTTAAAAATAGTTTAGGCTTTTTGAACCCAAAAAAAAATATTGTAGATTCTGTACGAGACTGATAACTGAAATTTGAAAATTCAAGATCGCGTGCTTAGTGGATAGAGAGAGAGTGCTAGTTGGTTTTATAAACGGAAAATTTCAATTAAGAGACTAAAGTAATCTTATTTCTCAAATAAAGATCTGAAATTTATATTATTTTTTTTTAAAAAGCCTGAAATGGCTTTAACAATTTCAAATATGGACTTGATCTAGTCGGTCGACTAAATATTCTGACTGATCAAGGCCATTTTCGTCCAAAAATAATTTTAACCTAGATTTTAGTTAAATTAGATTAAAAATTAAGAAAGCTAAAAAGTTTTACAAAGAAAAAAATTCAGGCCAGGTTAAGGCCGGCGACCCCCGTCGAGGTGCCGAAAGCCCCACCGGCAATGGGGTGATGATCACATGCGGAGGGCCTAGATTTTTTTTTTTGAGTGTGTTTTTTTTTTTAAGTTTTAGCCTTTTTTTTCCTTTTTGTGGAAAATTTTTTGGATTTTTTAACCTAATTTAATTAGGATTTTGTATAAAAATTAGGATTCGGATCAAAACGATGTCGTTTTAGTACTTTAGCCAACTTTAACGCCACATACAACACCACGTGGGTGAGATAAAATATTATAAGAAACTACGTCAGTATTTTCCGTTGATCAATTTAGAAGGAATTAACGGAAGAATTCAAATTTTACACAAAATCTAGTCGTGGGCGAGGGCTCGCCCGCAACCTCTCCAACCACTAGCGAGGGTCGTCTCGTCCAAGTCCTCGTTGGCCGCGAGCGAGGTCACCCTCGCCTAGATCTGGCGAGGTCTAGCCTTACCTATGGCTAATCGTCTCCTATGCCTTTCGAGGGCGGACACCCTCTTCGGATATTGCCGGTGGCCAGCCATCGCCTAAGATTGCCCATTGGTGAAAAGGAAACAAAAAACGTAAGAAAAAAAAGGAAAAAAAAACAAAAATGCCTTTGATCATCCGATGAGATCAAACCCCACTTTGAGACTAACATAGCCACTTTAGACCTTTATTTGATAAAAGGAGGATACTTCAAATCATTATTTGAAAATAAGGTCCACTTAATGCCATTTTTTGAAAATATGAAGGCACTTTAAATTCTTATTTGGAAATTTTCCTTTGGAGACCAATCCAAGCAATTAATGAGCCAGCTAGGGTTAGCAATTTGTGTCATTTCATCTCACAATCTTGTCGGTTCACATTCAAATCTTATTCTACCGCAACATGTTTATTAGTCGCGTCGCTAATTTAATCCAAACAAGATAGATTCATTATTAAAGCTTATCACGTAGTGAGACAAGTCAGGGACACGAATTATTTTATTATTTACTGTGGTCGTAATTTATCATCCATATATGTGTGAAAATTCGATAAAGTTGCAAATTGTACTTACTATATCAAGTCTCTCTCTTTACCACGGTTGTCAAAATTCAAAACGTAATTATTATGGGTTACACTTTTTACGCTCCTTCTTTGGTTTAGATACTCATTTTATTTTGTGTTTTGACCATAGCATTTTTTGTGGAGCCCACCACTTCTAGTACAACTCTAGGGCAGGTCCTGCTTCTTTTTCCTTTTCCATGGGAGTCCCACTTTCCTTTTTCTTTCTTTCCACGTCTTTGACGTCTCAGTTCTTCGTTTTGTTTTTGCAAATCATGTCTATATTTTCTCTCTGACAAGCCATTCTCTTAGGCCTCCCACTCCTCCTTCTTCTTCAGTAAATCTATCGGAGGTATGGTTTAAGCGAAAGCTTGTTTTTTTTTTTTTTTTGCTTTTTAGTTTTCTTGTTCTCGAATCATGCTCATCCTAATCTCTATTGAGTATTTCTTGATATCTTTTTTAAAAGTGAATTTGAGTTTTGAATTGTGGAAATGCTTGATTTTGTTATTCAATTTTGCGTTTAAAGCATAGCATCAAAACAGTGCTTGTAAATTAATTACGCAATTGCGTTATAGTCCGTAGCATTCTTGCGTCTTATAGACTTTTGCTTCCTCTAGGTTCAATTTCTTACTATCGTCTCTATGAGCTCTTCATCATCAGTTTTGTGATGTTGTTGTTGCTTCTCATTAATTGACTTGTTGGAGTTTAATCTAGTTGTTTGATCTCAAGAGAATTTGGGGTAATCTATTTTCTTTGTCGACAAAGGAGGCAAGGCAGTTTTTAGAGTGAAGAACTAAGACGTCAAAGGCGTGAAATAAAAAAGAAGAAGGAAAGTGAGACCCGCAAGGAAAAAAAAGAAACGAAATCCAAATAATGAAAAAAATCACTTTTATAGAGTTGTACTGAAAATGGTAGGCCCCACAAAAGATAGTCATAAAATAAAACGAGTGCTTAAGCCAAAGGAGGAGTGAAAAAAGCACGACCTATTATTTATTCAATTTAAAATTACTATTTACATTCATTCATTTCCATTCACTTATTTTTCCTCCTATCTCGATTTTCGCGTGTTAAAGAAAATCAAATAAGCACTTTTCATTCAAAGTTTGGAAACCAATATCAGTTGTACTTATTTGAAAGGGATTCAGTTGTCTACACGTTTAGTTTTGACACATGAATTAATGAAAATAAAAAGCACTAGCGCCATGTTTAATGAATCGAATACAATTCAGGATGCGATTTTTATTCAACCATGTGTTTGGTGACATACTCCAAATGAGATAAGTCGGAGAAAAACCGGCTACTTATCCAAGCTAGATTCGGATAGAATAAGAATCTTTCTTTAAAAATAGCAAAAAAAAAAACAGAACGCGCCGTCGGCGCGTATCTCCTTTGTGCAACATCTGCACCACCATTGCTGTAGATGTTGGCGCGGTTGGTGACTACAGAGCAAGGTCACTTGAGTGACTTTTAATTCTTTTGTAGATCGTGCGACCACTGTAATAGAGATAGTTGCTCGAGAGTCATGAGGGCCCGAGCCTTGATTTTTGTGGCAACTCATGATAATCTTGAACTCTTTGTCTCTAATTTTTCTCTCACAAGGGGACATCGCAGTGGTTGGCAGCCGCCACGGTAGCATGGGCGTTGTGGTTGCTAGGGGTGTAAATGATTCGGTTTTCTTGAAAAATCGAACGGAACCGAACCGTTATGAGTGCACTATTGAACCGAACCGAATCTTTCTCGAATCGAATATGAACCGAACCAAAAAACCAAATTAGTTCGGTTCGGTTCGGTTTGGTTCAGTTCGATTTTTGGTTTCAAATCATGCTTTGTCAATGAACGTGGAAAGGAACCCATCATCAAAACCAAAATTATCTTCTCTATCACTTGCTCTACCCAGAAAAGAACTTATGCATGTTTGAGGTTAATGTCTTGTATTCTGTTATCCAAAAGATTATGAGACGGTTTCGAAAGGTCCCTTGATGATTGAACAGCACATGGATCCTGCTCCCCGGTGAGTGGACAGCGCCCGGGCCACCAGAGGCATTTTATGTTCAGTCATAGAAGGATTTATATGAGAAAGTTAAATATTTTAGACTATGTGGGCAACTTTATAATTTGTGCCATACAAGGTTTCGCTATATATATTTAGGGCGAAATAGGTCTCTACAATGGGAGAAAGAGTGGTTGTACACTTTTCTACGCTATTAGTGAAACGGATCTCTTTTTTCCGTGGACGTAAGTAAGCGGAATATCTCCCCTGCTGAACTACGTAAATTATTGTGTTGTGCGAATTTCCATTACTTTCTTGCATCGTTGATAGGGTTGAATTTAAATATTTGACAATACACAGAAAACAACTCCGTGAGACCAACTTTATTAGCTCAATCTGCTTGAGCACAAAATGACAAGAACCCACCCAATCGCACAAAGCAAGCACAATGGAGGATGAGAGCAAAGGAAGAAGACTGTACATGTAGAAGGTTGTCCGGAAATTGATTTGAAACTTCGACCCACGAACCTTAACGAGATCATCAACTGGTACTCTCTCTCTCTCTCTCTCTCTCTCTCTCTCTCTCTCTCTCTCTCTCTCTCTCCTCTTTTTGGGCGTGGAAGTTGACATTTTTCAGCAGCACTCTCTGTTTATCTTGTCGAACTGGGCGTTGTCGAGCGCAAATGGGGAGAGGTATGAGAGTTGCGGGATGGGTTCCGCTCACCGTCTTGGCGTTGGCCGCGAGCTTCCTCGAGCAAGCGAGGTCGCACGGAGACCAGCCCTTGGGCAAGATTGCCGTTCACACAACGATCTCTGCTCTCGATGGAAGGGCGAGTAGAGACCTTGAGCGTCCTCGAGAGAGTGACGGTCTCTGCTCTCGACGGAAGGGCGAGCAAAGACCAGCCCCTGGCCAGGATCGTCGCCTTTAGTTCTTGGAGTGACCGCTTCAGTTCCGTTGTCGCGAGTGGTGGGGGCACAAATTGCGTCCCTCGATTGGAGGAGAAGGAGCAGACGCAGGAGCCCGAAAAGCCTTTTACTTAAGGTAAAAATTGAAGGCAACGAATGGTTTATTTTCAATTTAGCTCGATCCAAACTGAAATCGAACTGAATCGAAATAAATCGAATTGAAAAAAAAAGTTGGTCAATTTAGATAATCCGAACCGAACTGAAATGTACAAAATTTTCGATTTGATTCGGTTCAGTTTGTATTTCGGTTCAGACACTCCTAGTGATTGCTTTAGTTTTTAGGTAGGTTTTCTCTATTTCCGTGCCTTCTTAAATTATTTCAATGAATTTCTTTTGTTTTTTTCAATCTTACCCTAGATGCACCAAACGCTTGAGGGAGATCATATATGCTAATACGTACAATTGAGAGATCTTTTCTTTTCTATTTAATCTAATGGTATCTCAGTTCTTTGTCTCACGACCAAATGTAGGCTTATTTTTTACTAGAGTTTGATACCTGGTGTTGGTGTCGCCGTCCCTACCTTGTTGACTAGTTGGACACCCAAGTATTAAGGTAGATTGAAATTGAAGAATACTTAGGGCTCATTCTGTTATTAAATTAAGTGCTGACAAATTAAAAAAAATTCAACATTTGTTGAGATTAAGCTCGTCCAATAATGAATTATAAAATTCAATCAAGTAAAAATGACTCAACAGAATAAGTTCAGAGACTACATTGAATATTTTTATATAGTTTAGGGACTATATTGAACATGTACCAAAAGTTCAAGGACTACATTGAACAAATTAAAAGTTAAGGGTTCACATTACACATTGGGCTAAAATTCAGAGATCACATTAAATAAATTAAAAGTTCAGGGACTATTTTATACACTGGGTCAAAGTTTGGGAATTGTTTGTGTTATTATATCTTATATTACCTTGTGCATGGGTTAGGCTTGGACAGGCTCGAGGCTAGGATTGGGCCTTATAGAAGCATTTCAGGCTCTTTATTGGGCCTAAGTTTATGTCCCAGGCCTGTCCTTGATGGGTGAGCCGATCAGGCCCTGCCAAAAAAACTCCTCCAGGCCCAGCAATCTGTTAGATTCCAAGATGGGTGAGCCGAGTTTGTTTTATTTGCAGCAAAATGACATAAATGATATCTGAATTTCGATCAAATGTGTAATGTTATTATCAAACTTTTAATATATTCAAAGTAGTTCATAAACTATTAACAAGTATTCAATCTAGTCCCTAAACTACGTGAAAATGGTTAATGTCGTCTTTTCATTAATTCGAGTTAATAGAATTTGTTGACGTGACTCTCAACCTGTTAACTCTGAACGGTTGATAACAAAAAATAGTTACATAAGGTTTATCCAAGTAAGATATTCATGTCGAATTATGTCGCGACCTAAAATAAAAATCAGAGTTTCGATCTTAGGCTAATGGATTACTAGATTAATTAAATTAACTAACCTAACTCGAGTTCTCCCAAACTCTACCAAATCGCAACTTAGGTCCAATTGTGAACATGCAAATATTTTCAATAGGAGTCGCTACTAATCATTTAGGGTAGGTTGATTAGAAACCTAAATAAAATAGCGGGAGCACTATTTTATTTCTACGAACCAGAAATTATGGATTCGGGACTTGGTTACGTTAAACTCCTTAACGCCCTTTCGGTACCAATTTCAAAAAAACACTCAATTTGACAATTTTGAAAAAATTCTTATTTAAAGTTCAAAGGTGCAGAAATTTCTTTTTGATTTTCTTTTATTTAAGTGCAAACTAACCTATATGTAATGACGTGCAAAAATTGACATGCAATTAATGCAACCTAACATGCAAACTATATGTCATGCGACGACGTGACCTATTTCTAATGGCGGACATATTTTTTGTTTTTTTTTAAAATGAAATTCGGAATTAAAAAATGTAAATTATCTAAACATGCAATTCTAAACTAAAGAAATCAACATATTCTAAAGCAATATTTTTTGTATTTTTTTTGTGAAATTCGGAATTAAACATATGAATTATCTAAACATGCAATTTTAAACTAACCTATTCTAACGCAAATTTTTTTAAATATTTTTTAATGAAAATTCGAAATTAAAATCACGTAAAAAAATACAACCGCTTAATCTTTCGAATTAAGTTTCGATCTGAAGCCTAACAGATCAATCCTAAAATTCGAAATACCCGCTATGGAAATAATTCTATCTAAAGCCTAATAGATAGATTTATTTCCACGTATGCGGTTGCGGATTAGGAAATTTTCCTAATCGATCACATCTTGAAAAAATTTAGATACCTTAAATATTTTGGATATATTCAAAAGATTTTGAAAATTCTAAAATCTATCCAAATTTGGCAAGTAGATATCCAAAGTTTCAAAAAGGAAATAAAATCCTAATTGGAATGATGCAATTTATCCAAATATGCAAAATCAAATATCAATCAACACAAATTAGGCAATGAAATATTCAAATTAAATCGGGATAGGATAATTACCTGATTTGCCGATTTATTTTCTAATTTGAATTTGCGATAGATCGGGATTGCGGATTGACGGTGCGTTGGAAGCGGCGGCGCGGTATCGGGAGCGGCGGCGTTGGGAGCGACATGGATCGACGGCGGGCAGCAACTCCCCGTGGGACAGTAGCAGCGGTATTGAACGAGCTTGCACGGATAGACGATAGCAATGACGAACGGTCTTCGGAAGCCGCGGAACAGCAGCAGCTCACCACGGGAAGTCTCGAATCATGGCTGGCTTCTTGGCTCGACAACACCGAGGACTTGGGAAAATCTTGACGGGACTTCTTGCTGCTATGCACAGAAATTGAGTAGCGCTGCGAATGGTGCGTGGGAAGCAGGACGAGGTTCCTTGGGCGATAGACCTCTCTCCTTCTCTAATTTCTTTGCGGGGAGTCTTTCTTTTTTTTTTCCGTATGTTGTGGCTGTGTCTTCCAAAAGACCAGCCCCCCTTTTGACTTTTCTTCTTTGCAAGCTTTCTGTGGCCGTCAATTCTTCTTCCCGTCGCCCCCCTCCTTGTTGACTTGTCTTACGTTGGCTTTCTTCTCTTCCTCGTGAAAACCCCACAAAAGACCAGCCCCCCTCTGTTCTTTTTCTTCCCTCAAGTCAAGCCCCCTTTCGCGGCTTTCTTGGTGAGTGCAGAACGTGAAAAGCTTTTGCTCTCCTTTGTCCCACGTGAATTGAGCTCTTCTCTTCAATGTCAGAGCACCCCCAAAAACTTTTCTTCCATGGTGGCCGCGTATATATCAATTTTTGCGGCCTCCGACTTCTCCGAAAAATCTGTTCTCCGAAAATTCTCCGAATCTCTCTCTAAAACTGATTTATGAAATTATGAGCCCCTGATTATGATGTATAAGCATGTATTTATAATGCAAAACTAGGTTAATCAGCCGGGCTTTCTAGTCCTAATGGGCTTAGACTTGGGCTTAGGCTCTAATTTTCATTTAATTTCAAGTGGATTGAATTAATGTGAGCTTTTATTTAATTAAGCATAACGGGCTAATTTAAGCTCAAATTAAAACAACCGAGCCTGTTTGGCTTGAGATTTTCGACCCTTGCTTTCCGAGTGAGCCGAGTCTCGTTCGATGCCCGAGCTCGATTTATGTGATGAATTTTAAGCTCGTTTACCACCGCCGATCCAATACGGAATGCAATTAATCTAAATGAACCTAAACTATATGTTATGCAATTTTAATATTTTTATTTAGGGGTTAAAATTTAATCCCTAATTTTCTATGCAATTAATCACTAAATGATGCGCCGAAATTTAGGTGTCAACAAATTAGGATATAACGATCCACATCATCAAATAACCATGGATATGTTAAAATGCCTCGATTCTTTTCATTAATCCAAAGTAGATGGGTAAGAATGATAGACATGTTGACATCATCATTTTTAAAGATTCAAATCAGCATATGATAATTCACGTCATTAAATAACGTCTGATTTGTCCTTTGAATAAGGATTGCATCGGACATTCTACTAATATTTTAAGGATCGCATTAGACAAATTAAAAGTTCATGAACCACATTGCACATTTTAGCCAAAGTTCTCTATTTGATTATCAATTAATTTGCTTTCTTATTTGGAAATGATTTGGCAACGTGACAATTGGTGGGGTCTATCGAAAAGCTCCAAGTCAAAAGATAACAAGCAGAAACAATTCTCCAGAATGTCAACAATTGAATCTCTGCGGGGCCAATCCGCTCTTTAGGCCGGCCATTGATGCTTTCCAAAATTTTCAAGTTCAACGCGGCACCCAATTTCGTTTTCTTTTGGCCCTCAAGACGATGTCAGCTTGATTTTGGACCGTCGATATCGCTCGGACGGCATATGTGTCGATCATATCCGATGTCATTTCACCCGTCGCTTATCACTGATGACCCTGAAATTTTAGCTGGCTGCCTCGGGACTCAGATCAAGACATTCAAGTGATTAAAAAGGACTTTTAACTTTTTGGTTAGGGAACACTCGAGCAGAGATGAGAAGCTTTGTGTGTCTGATCTTGTGAACCATGATTCGTCTGTTGTTTCTCATCTGGGTGTTCTTTGTCTCAAGCCAGGGCCAGCAATACTATGACTCCTCAACCTGTTCTTCAGCAACTCATCCTGGTTCAAGATACAGCTGTGCTTATCCCCAAGAGTATTGTCGGGCGTTCTTGCTGTACCGGGCGAACCGGGACTACCCGATGATCTCGAACATTACCAAGCTGTTCGGTGCTGATCTCAACACGGTACTTACTTTGAACAAGATTGTATCCCCCACTGAGAATCTGGAACCGGGTAGAGAAATTCTCGTTCAGATCCAATGCTCTTGTGCCGGCCAATTTTTACAGAAAAACGTAACTTA
Organism: Syzygium aqueum; assembly: GCA_031216185.1. Lineage (NCBI taxonomy): Eukaryota > Viridiplantae > Streptophyta > Magnoliopsida > Myrtales > Myrtaceae > Syzygium > Syzygium aqueum. The sequence goes on from CM062232.1 coordinate 33,294,691, forward strand.
TCCTGTCAGTGGAAGCACAGAGTTCTCTGAGATTGCCTGCGGAGTCTTTGAAGGCCTAGTGAAATCGGTCACGCTGGTCGACGTTAACTATCCCTTTCATGGGAAATTCGCGAAAGCCGGATCCGAGCTTGTCGTGCCCCTGACATGCGCTTGTCCTGGTAATTTTTCCCTAAGCAATGGGAAAGTACTATCCCTCGTGACATACCCCATTATGGAAGGAGACGACACGAATAAAGTTGCGCAGAAATTCGGCATTCCCGTTAGTGGCATTTGGGCAGCGAACCATCTGGACTACATGTCAACAGTTTATACCAACTCTACGATTCTTGTCCCTTTAACAAAAGAACCGCCTCTCACTTTCACCTTACCAAAATCGCCGCCTCCCTCTCCAGGTTTTCTTCCTACAGTTCCCGTGGAGAAGGCCACAGATAGCGAGAAACTTCAGAACTTGTATATTGCAGGATCCGTGGTTGGGCTGTCATTAGTACTTGTAGCGTCGATCGCTTGTGGTCTGTACTTGAAGGCCTTGAAGAGATGGAAAGGCCGGAAATTGCAGTCTTTCAATACAAGAAGCTCGCAGTTCTCATATTTGTCCACGCTAAGCTCTCCGAGGTCGGGCCATACAGGTAGAAGCTCCAGGATGTCCTGTTTGTCACCAGATCTTCTCGTTGGGATCAAATACTCATTGAACCAATACGGCATTGAGGAGCTCAGGAAGGCGACCAAGAATTTTAGTGAAGACACCAGGATAGCTAGATCAGTCTACAAGGGGTTGATTAATACTGTCAAAGTGATGATCAAAGGAAGCAACGTCAAAGAGACCCATCGGGTCATCGACGTGCACTCAAAGATCAATCACATAAATGTCTTGACTTTGCTCGGCGTTTGTTATGACGAAACAAGTGACGACTCTAGGTCCTATCTCATCTTTGAGTACTTGAGCAATGGAAGCTTAAGGGACTGCTTGTCTCGGCTGGGAAATCCTCTCCATTGGCACCGCCGGACCCAAATCGCTTTTGACATCGCAACTGGGCTTCATTATCTACATCACTGCATATTTCCTTCTTATGTTCACATGAATGTGAACAGTAGGAACATTTTCATCACGTCCAACTGGAGAGCGAAGCTAGGAAATATCGCCCCAACGACTGCTATTGGTTCCTCAAAAGGAAACGACCACGACACCTTGATCAGTTTCAATGGATGGATCGCGCCGGAGCACATGCTAAACGGATTGGTCTCTGAGAAAGTGGACGTTTTCGCTTTCGGAGTGGTCTTGCTAGAGCTGATTTCAGGTAGAGAGGACATCGATGGTAAACAGTTCAAAGACTCCATCCAGTTTTTGGCAGGGGGAGGAAACGAAGGCGGGTATTTCGAGCAACTGCGGGGCTTCATGGATCCGTGTTTGAAGGAGGATTATTCGCTCGCTGAGGCCTTGTGCTTAGCAGTTTTGGCCAAGGCTTGTGTCAAAGATGACCCCCTGCATCGGCCATCCATGGACGATGTGATGAAAGTGCTTGCGAGGATGGTCTGATTGGAGACAGTATGCGCATTTTGATCTTTAAGTCCAAGTGTGCAATATGTCGCATTTACATGATGCATTAGTTAGTATATTTAACTGAAGTGCTGTATAAATTGTCAATTGGGAGAAAAAGTACAATATTAGAGACTTGACTAAGGTCAAGCACCAATTCCACGTTCAAGTTCTTTTCTTCCTGAAACACGCTTGGTGGTCTGATGTTTCACGATTCAATTACTGTTTGATTCTGTTGACGGTCTACCAGCACTAGCACTGTTCTATTTGACAAAGGTTATGCACATGTACAGAACTATTTGACATTAGGTTGTGAACATGTCATAGACAGGTTATTTGACTGAATCTGCCTTGTATAAGTCAAATCGTCGATGTCGTATTAGGATAAGAACTATTGAAATTACCACATAATTGCGAGAACACATGACCGACAATTCAGTATAGATCTTCTTTAGTATTCTACTAAATATTAATCCTCGATTAACTCTTTCACGCTCCATTGCTCTAGAAGAAGCCCGCAGGTTCTTTTCTTATCTTAAGAGCATATGACTGTCATAAATCAGAGAAATAATCCGGATCTTGGTAACTGCAGGTAATAATAAACCGAGAAACCGATAAGCATACACGAGGGGAACAAAATCTCCGGCTGCTCTAATATATGATTAAGTATCCTTTAACCAACTTCTGCCCCTATTTTCCTCCCCGTCAATTACATTATACTATCGCTGAAAGCTCTGCATCGTCCCGCTAATGAGGGCATTAACAGCAAAATCACGGATTCTCGCTTTCTAATTTGCTGTCGGTTGGGCTAACCAGCTGCACCAGGCGCCTGTTTATGGGTTGCAATGGCCTGGCGTTGTATTCAGAGTCCTGCAAAAGCAATAATTAAATCTTTGCATTCACAATAATTCAACTTTGTCGCTTCCATTTGAAAAAGTCAGTTAAAGGCCGGAACTCACATCGCGAACAGCTTCACGCAGTAACTTCACTTGCTCTCTTGTGACAGTTCTCACCTGATGACACAGCAAAACCGAAGAAAATGTTATGAACTAGGCTTATATTGAAAGTCTGGAAACATTACATTAGGGGACGTCAAGAGAACCAGAACCATCATGTTTGAGCAGTTCCAAAAAAGTTAGAAAGTTCACTATTTCTCCTATGAAAACTGTTTTAGTTAAATAAAAACAAAAATGCTCTATGTTTCCACTCCAAGAACCAACATCTGAATTGAAAGAAAATGAAACTGCAAACCTTTTGAACAATGGTCCAGAGAACATTTTGAGTGCAGGGAGGCACCGTAAGAGAGCCCACGTATCTGTAGTAGTTTCTGCTTCCAATCTTTATGTGCTTCGGGTTCACTATTCCGATGGCTCTCTCCACTCCATGGCTATCAGCAATTCCTTCCATATGTTTCATCATCTACATATTAAAAATCATTGAAAAAATTTATTTTGTGTTTAAAACACGTAAACCAAGTACTAAATTTCGACGACAAAATAATCCCAAGTCCACCGTTGACAAGAAAGTATCGGGTTGGCCCAGCTTGTACATGACTCCTACCACAGCAATTTCACCTTTGGGGCTTTCGTGAACCATGTGTAGCTCAAGATCGAACCTGTTAAATGAGTTAGTAAGAAAAAAAAATTTGAACTTTTCTCAGTAATGCGGTCAAGGGTCTTTGATCTTTTTAAAAGAAAAGTGGCCAGTTAGGGGTAAAAAGAAGAGAAGAGACCACCTTCTGCCATTAACGGCATGCTCAGAGGGCGAGTGCCAATGGCATTGCTTCAGCAAATACTGGGTTCCGTTCACATAAATGGACCCTGCACCTCCTTCCCACCTCAACTACATAAACTCACAGAACAAACCATGCTCATCACGGTCCCATCCCATGAAAGTGAAACTGTCTAGTGTCACTTCTACAAAACTTGTCTTTTGAAAAATGTCATCGTAGCATTAACATTAACATTTATAGTTACAGATCAAAAAGGGCATTGAAGCCTTTCTTGTCCTTTGATGGAAGTCATAAAAGAAATCGAACATGGTGGCGATGAGTCTAGTCCTACCATGATGTCATGTCCCCTGTTCTTAAGCGTGGCATTGGAGGCTTCATAGCACCTCTTCAGTCTTCCCAAACAGGCCACCACTTGAACCCTCTCGCTCGAGAGATCGATCGGCGACTGCATCGATCCGTTCCTGCACGTCCCCCATTCCCTCCTGATCTCTCCCCACCGAGCCGGACCTCTCTCGCTCCCCGCATCATAATTGAAAGGGCTCTCGTCCTCTGCAACATCAAAGAGACCAGTGTAACTAAAAACAAACTCACGCTCACAAGTCCCAAGTCATACAAACCAAGAAAGAGTCGAAGCCTGAGTAAGTTTATGTCTGCTTTCGCAGGCCGATACCCACCAACTTCCTCTGATGTCGCGAGACCCACATGATGAGCAAGAACGAGGAAGACGGTGCAGACCAAGATTCGGGTCACCAAGAGCTTCATCTTTTTCCCTTTTTTGCAATGCTGTGTCTCTTATGTTGTGAGAGAGATGCTTCTCTTTATATAGGACTCAAGAGTGAATTGAAAGAACTTGTTACAGTGGATGGAGTGCTTGAACACATGACGTCGAGAGGACTTGGTAATCTGAATGCATGGACGAGGGCAGGAAGCAGTTGAAATTGCCGGTTAACATTTCGTCACCATGAAGATTATTAAAAGCGAAAACAAGAGCCATCGCCATCACCATTTGAGGTTGCTTCTTGTTCTTTTATTCTATATTGCCTCTTCTTGAACGTACTTACTGGGGACGAGCCCATCTGATCGCCAACGTCTCTGGTGACGAATTCAGGAGCGACTGAATACGAATGTTCTCATTCTAATTTAATGGAAACCTGTTTCTTTCTTGTCATTTCTTGGCTCAATTATTTTATAGGGATTCGTTCCCGTGCTTAACTCGAGTAATTATCAAACAATCCCTGTGCTGTTAAGCAATCCATGTCGATTCTACGTTAATCTCATTATATTTGACGGTCCAGATTCAATTTTGTAGATGCATTAGATACACTGAATACTCTCTCGAGTTGAAGGAGTGTGAAGCAATTTGGTCCAATAGGGGCTTGTTTGGTAACCCTCATATTTCTTTATTTTTTAGTTTTATTGTTCTCCGAAATAGAAAAAGAACGTAAATTTGTTTGGTAACATTGGTTTTTCTCGAAATAGAAAAATAGCCAAGGAATAGATTTGGAAAAGAAATAAAAAGTAAAAAAAAAATACTTCTTTGTTCCCGGGAACAATTTCTGAAATAAGGCCATGTTCTTTTCTTTTTTCTTTATTTTTTCCTTCCTTCTTCCTCCTCCTATATCCAGTTGCCGGGCCTTGGCAAGGTCGACCTCGCTGTGGCTAGGCGAGGCCGGCCTTGTCGTGGCCGGGCGAGATCAACCTGGGCAAGCTCAACTTCGCCTAGCCATCGCAAGGTCGGCTTCGGTAGGCTCGATCCTGCTGGCCCTTGTCTCTGGCTAGTTGTCGGTCATCGCCAAGGCTCGGAGACCAGCTAGAGGAGGAAGAAGAAGTGAGGAAAAAAAGAAAAAGAAGAAAAATCTCAAAAAATTATTTAAAAACTAAAAAAAAAATTCACGTCACAAGATTTATTTAGAGTCGTACTAAACGACTTTCTATTCTTTTTCTATCCCGAAAATAGAATTTTTGAACAGTTATTAATCGTGTTCTTTTGCTCAGAAACTTATCCAGAGAATATAAAGAAAAAAAACTATTTCTAAAAAGGAATTAATTCCGGGAACAAAAATGTTACCAAACGCACCTTAGAGTTACATCGTGGAGAAACGGATGATCCAATAGACACTGGAAAGTCCACAGTTAAACCCCCTCGACATACAAGATCGACTTTGATTTCAATTCAATTAAAGATTTCGTTCTTCTCGCTTCAAACACCTTCCCCTTTTCTTCTTCCAAAGCATAAAAAACGCACTTGTCTAGAATTCCAGTGTGATGAAAATCGCCAATCGGGTCGTGTTTGCAGCATATATCAGATTTCTGAAGCGCATTTCAAATTTCTTCGTCATAACCTTTGTAAAGAATAGAAACATGTAAGAAATAGGCCAAAGATAAGACTCGTTGAACTCCGGGTCAAATTCTGACGGAATAACGATACAAACAGTCCCTGAATTTTGGCTCAATGTGTAATTTGATCAATGAACTTTTAATTTGTTCAATATAGTCCCTAAACTTTAACCCAATGTTCAATGTGGTCTCTGAACTTTCGATTTGTTCAACTTGATCCCTAAACTTTTAGTAAATGTTCAATTTAGTCTCTGAACTATATGAAAATATACAATATGGTTCCTGAACTTAAATTAATGAAATGACTACATTGAACATTTTTATAAAGTTCAAGGACTATATTGAACATGTACCAAAAATTCAGGGATCTCATTGAACAAATTGAAAGTTCAGGAACCATATTAAATATTGAGTTAAAATTCAGGGACTACATTGAACAAATTAAAGTTCGGAGATCAAATTGTACATTGAGTCAAAGTTCAGGGACTATTTGTGTCATTTTCTCGATTTTGATCCACCAAAAATGAAAAGAAAAGGAGAACTCCGGGTCAAATGATGTACACATCGGGCAACCAAAGTCAAAAAAAGCACTTCGAGTAAGTTTTTTTTTTTTGGTTAAAACACTTCGAGTAAGTTGATGTTCAGTCGGACAAAAGAAAAAGGAGATTTCATTCAACGACCCGCTAAATAAAATGCCAAAGAAATACCCACATTTTCAATCATGGGAAAAAATTTCGGACCCAAAAGGAAAAAAAAATCATACTAAAAAAATTGCAAAATACAAGCTCCGTTTGTTTCACAAAAAATGAATTATTTGAAGAAATATTTTTCCAAAAATATAAGACTGCATCGATTGCTTATTGTATATATACATCATTTGACCCAAAGTTCAACGAGCCTCATCTTTGGCCTATTTACACGTTTAGACTCGTTGCTTTTGGGTAAGAAAACTGGGAACTTTCTATAGTCTTTTACTCCTAATTCCCAAATGACCCGTCCTGCCCCGTACCATGTCATAGAGATGATTGATCGAAAAGTCCTAATCCTATTATACGACAACTAATTCAGTCCTAAACTTTTTAATTTGATTAATTTAGTCCTAAACTTCTTAACAATTTGCTAGCCGCCCTATGTAATACAGCTCGCGCTAACGTGGATTTTTTTTGCAAATTTTAATTTTTTTTTTTTAGTTTTTCCCTTTCCTTTTCTTGCATTTTTTTTAATTTTTTTTCCTATTTCCCTCTGGCGGCCATCACCGAGGCCCTGGCAACCGGCGGAGGAAAAGAAATAAATTGAAAAGTTTAGGACTAAATCGGCCGCTGTACAATAAGTTTAGGATTTCTTGGATAATTTGCCCCATTGTCATAAGCTAGATTTCATAAATCTTATCAGCTTATAATAAAGGGAAAAGTGCCAAAAAAATTCTAAACCTTTTGCATTAGTGCTAATTTAGTCCTAAATCTTTTTTTAGTGCCAATTCAGTCCTAAACTTTTTGTATTGATGCCAATTTAGTCTTAAACCTTTTTTTGGTGCCAATTAAGTCCTAAACCTTTTAAATTGATGCCAAATCAGTCCTAAACTTTTGTTTTTGTGCCAATTTAGTCCTTCCGACCAATTTTGATAGGAATTTGCCGATGTGGATGCCTACCGGCTGGCGACCGGTCACTGGCGTCGACGTGGCACTGACGTGGACAACTTAAATAATATTTTAATATTTTTTTGAATTTTTTTTCCTTTTTTCTTTTTTTTTTTCCACTTTTTCTTGGGTTTCTCCTTCCTCCGGTCGGTCGTCGGTTTGGCGACCGGCCTCCAATGACCGGCCAGAGGCCGACGAGCTCGGCCTCTCCAGATCCAGCGAGGTCGGGCCTCCTCTAACCATGACGAGGGCTCGAGCCTCGCCATGGTCGGGGGAGTCCCGACCTCGCCAGCCTCTGGCCTCTAGCCGATCGCCGAACCGGTGACCGGCCAGAGGAAGGAGAGACCCAAAAAAAAGTGGAAAAAAAAGAAAAACAAAGAAAAAATTAAAAATTAAAAAAATAAAAATATTATTTAAGTTGTCCATGTCAGCGCCACGTCAGCGCCGGTGACCAGTCGCTAGCCGGCAAGCGTCCATGTTGGCAAATTCAGATCAAAATTGGCAGGAAGGATTGGATTGGCATAAAAACAAAAGGTTTAGGACTGAATTGGCACCAATTTAAAATGTTTAGGACTTAATTGATACCAAAAAAAGGTTTAGGACTAAATTGGCACCAATGCAAAAAGTTTAGGATTGAATTGGCACTAAAAAAAGGTTTAGGACTAAATTAGCACTAATGCAAAAGGTTTAAAATTTTTTTGGCATTTTTCCCTTTATTATAAGCTGATAAGATTTATGAAATCTAGCTTATGACAATGGGGAAAATTATCCAAGAAATCCTAAACTTATTGTACAGCGGCCGATTTAGTCCTAAACTTTTCAATTTATTTCTTTTCCTCCGCCGGTTGCCAGGGCGTCGGTGATGGCCGCCAGAGGGAAATAGGAAAAAAAATAAAAAAAAAATGCAAGAAAAGGAAAGGGAAAAACTCAAAAAAAAAATTAAAAAATTGCAAAAAAAATCCACGTTAGCGCGAGCTATATTACATAGGGCGGCTAGCAAATTGTTAAGAGGTTTAGGGCTAAATTGATCAAATTAAAAAGTTTAGGACTGAATTAGTTGTCGTACAATAGGATTAGGACTTTTCGATCAATCATCTCTATGACATGGTACGGGGCAGGATGGGTCATTTGGGAATTAGGAGTAAAAGACTATAGAAAGTTCCCAGTTTTCTTACTCAAAAGCAACGAGTCTAAACGTGTAAATAGGCCAAAGATGAGGCTCATTGAACTTTGGGTCAAATGATGTATATATACAATAAGCAATCGATGTAGTCTTAAACTTTTTCAATTTAGACAATTTAGTCCTAAATCTTTTGACGATTTATTAATGTAATCTTTCCAACCAATTTTGACCAGAAATCACTGACATTGATGATTTTTACATTTTAAAAAAAATCAAATTTTTTTTTTTTTTTCCTTTTCTTTACTTCCTTTTTCTGTTTTCCCTATTTTCCTCGCTGGCCAAGGAAATAGGAAAATATGAAAAATGAAACAAAAGGAAAGGTATAAATTCAGAACATTTTTAAAAATTATAAAAATTATCCACCTCATGTTGGTTGTACAAATAAGATGGTTGGCATCCACCTCAGCAATTTCCAATCAAAATTGGCCAGAAGAACTATATTAACAAATCATTAAAAAGTTTATGATTAAATTTGTCATATTGAAAAGTTTAAGACTGAATTGGTCACCGTATAAAAAGTTTAGGACATTTTCGACAATCATCTCTATGACATGGCATGGGGCGGAACGGGTCATTTGGAAATTAGGAGTCAAGACCATAGAAAGTTGCCGGTTTTCTTACCCAAAGCCAACGGGTTTGAACATGTAAATAGGCCGCAGATGAGACTGGTTGAACTCTGGGTCAGATGATGTATTCATACAACAGGCAACCAAATTCAGAGAATGACCTTCGAGTTAGTTGACATTCAGTCAGAGAAAGAAAAGGAGATTCCTTCAACGGCCCACAAATAAAATGCCAAGAGATACACATTTCAGTTTCTAAGAAAAATTGCGAATGTAAATCGGGCTATCGTTGCAATCTCCCCAGTTCCTAGTCAATCGTTAGTAACCCCGTGGTTTAAGTTTCCCACGTACAAGCGTAAAAAAAGTCAAAGTTAATCAAATTAGGAGTGGCACATTAAATTTGATGAACATATGCCACGCAAGGGAAATAAACCAGAGCATAATCTAGCTCTTTTGCCAGGAAAATTATCAAGAAAATCATAAACCTAGTGTATAGATGTCAATTTAATTCTAAACTATTCAATTTGATCAATTTAGTCTTAAACCTTTTGACAATTTACTAATATAATCCTTTTGGTTAATTTTGTCTAGAAATAACTGATATGGAGCGCTGACCATCCTACGTGGCACGGCGCGGCTACCACCATAAGAGAGAGAGAGAGAGAGAGAGAGAGAGAGAGAGAGTTAATATAATCCTTTTGGTTGAGAGAATGGGGATGAGGGAGGCCAAAGACGCCGCGGCTACCACCATAAGGATAGAGAGAAGCTCTTTCATAAAGAGAGTTTTTCTGGAATAAATTCAAATTTTGGTTTGAGACGGACCTTTTGCATGTGTGTACGGGTGCAAAAATAAATATGTGAATCTTTTAGGGGATGCACATGTTTCTCGGATTGCTTCTTGTGTGAACGAGGGTTTAAGCTGTACTTTTTCCTGCAGCCAAGTCGTAATCTGTAATAAAGCCTCCAAGGTCGAAATTACTTTCCGCGCTTTAGTACAGCCATTACTGACCAACAACGCATGCGCCGATATCATCTGCTGTAACAAGAAGAAACTTCCTTGATCCTATTAGTCAAAGTTGTATCCAGAACATCAGCGCTCCAAGCCCGCGGAACATATCACAGGAACACCAATCAAACCATATAAATAGAATCATATTACCATCTTTCTTTTTCTTTATGGACATTTGTGATGCTGCACGCACCAATAACGTGCGACCCATTTCACACCCTTTGATACCATCTATATTGTTACAATATTTAAGCTACTAGGTGAAGGAGATAACACATGTATTGTTAGAAAATTTAAATATTAAATCATGTTTTCATCTAATGATTTAAACTTTTAAAATAGTTAGCATTGTACTTCACAAAATCCCACGTAATATTTGAGCAAGGGGTCATAAGTTCAACATACCCTTATAGAGTAGCATCGATCAAGCAAAATCACACACATTCCAAAATATATACATAACAATTAATTCGTGTAGTGCCGTGCACAACCACTCCGACTTAAGTACAAAAAGGTCCTCAGAGGCTCGTCAAACACGTCGACTCTATCTTCTTCATCTTTTGCAAGGAGAAGCCAAATCAAATTATGTGGAAGAATACCGGCAGAGTGTGAATAATTGATTCGTAAAGCGATGTGTCAAATTTGTATTATGTTTTTAAATAAGTTTTCTATTTCGGTGTCGACATCTCTAGCATCGTTCATCATGTAAACCCAAAAAAGAAAAAAAGAAAAGAACGTGTTTGTTTTGCCTTCACTTGTGGAAAAGTGAGTCAGAAGCACTTGAAGATCATGCTCAACGAGGGGACATAGAGATCTCTATTCATCCGAGAACGTTAATAGACTTGCCAAAATGTGAATCCCATAAAGGAAATTTACAGCTGAAAATTTTCTTATTTTGTTAAATCCATTCATGATTTGCAGGGGGAAATATAAATTATATTCTCAATATTAGCATCATTTATTCAAACATCATATCGTATGGTTGATTAGTTCCGGTTTTATTTCGTCTAAAGAAAATTTCTCTGAAAGCTCTAGTACTCCTCCTCACGGGTAGGTTGGAATTTGATCTAAGATTAAGCATGAAAATATGTAATAAGAGAGGCAAATAAGAAGTATGGAAAGATATAAACTTATAATATTCTAATATGTTAACACATTGCTCTTTATATATATATACATATATAAGAGATTTTGTAAAATCACTGCCACCTGATTTAAAAGTTTAAGCTGTTAGATGAATGCACGGTTTGTTATTTAAATATTCTAAAAGAATGAAATGCCGAGAGAGACCATTTGTGTTGCTTCATTAAAGTTCTCTATGACTCCATCATTGCGAAATGGCAATTGTCAATGGCATAGAAATATACTTTTTACAAGACTCGCGAGTCAGAGAGATTTTCAAACTTTAGAAAAATCCCAATTTAAGAATGAAAGATATTGACCAACATGCTCGTGCCACGGTCATCACGTGAGTCACCATAACTTCACATTTACCTGTAAAATTCAATGAGAATTTAGTGCAAACAGTTATTCAATTTGACTCGATCGATCAAAGATCATATTCCTCAATTAAGTGTGTCACGTCATGAAGCGATTCCCCCACGGAAGCAAGAAAAAAGCATTGCTTGTGTTGCACATTTTACCTACCATTTAATTGGTTTGAATTTACCACTTTGGATATGGGCTGAATTTTCCTACATGAGGTCATTATCATCATAATCACGCTTTTGATTGTAACTCAAACGTGCTTAGAGATCTACCCAACTACAGCGTATTCATTCTGCATCCACCCACCCAAAATGGACTTCACTTATTTCTTCCGTTCAAATTAGTCAAATGAGATAAATTTCTTTGATAGCTGGGTAAAAAATTTGGACCTCCAATTTGGCACATTAGTGAAACTCATTCATCGTGCCGCACACCCGAGAAGATATTTCATCTTCACGTCATGACACGCGGCAATGTCATATGGAGAAGAAGTTAAACCATAAGAGCAACCCGATTGAATAATTGAAAACCAACTTTCAACTTGGAAAAAGAAATTGTTACATAGAACTTCACAAAATCAACCGGCTTTAATTTGTCAAAAATTTAGCCCAAAGCTTTAATTAAAGAAACATATAAAAAATTATAAAAATTTTCCACGTTAGCACTGACTGTGCCACGTAGGACGACCGGCGTCCACATCAACAATTTCTAACCAAAATCGGTCAAGTGAATTATATTGGCAAAATGTCAAAAAGTTTAGAATTCGATTGGTACAATTGAAAAGTTTTTGACTGAATTTGCAGAAATGGTTTATAACTTTTTTGGTACTTCTTCCATCGTGTGGTGACAGGGGCATCTGCCTCCACTTCAATATGGAAATATTATATTACATAATCGCATATAAATATGATCACATATGAGACTTTTGCAGCATATATTTATGAACGTGAAATTTTCTTTACACAAATGATGTAGAGATCACGACGAGTGTACTTCAGCATTTATACAAGAGATAAATGCACTAGAAGTCACAAAACTTGTCGCGAAAGTGCAATTGAGTTCTAAAACTTTCAAAAACTACAATTTAGTCCTAAAATTTGTCAAGAAAGTGCAATCGAGTCCTAAAACTTATCACGGAAGTGTAATCGAGTCCTAAAACTTTCAAAAAGCGCAATCAAGAGAAGAACTTGATTGGATCGATTTGACAAGTTTTAAGACTAAATTGCACTTTCATGACAAGGTTTAAGATTTAATTGTACTTTTTGAAAGTTTTAGGACTCAATTGTACTTTTGTTATAAGTTTTCGAACTTCGAAACGACTTATCTCTTTATATAAATATGGTAATGGATCGATATCTCAACCCAACCGTGCTTGTGTGAAGAAAAAAGGTTAGACCAACGCCTGCGATTGTTTCTTTTCCCCACCTACTATTTATCAAAAGAAACTGCGAGAGCTATGGACGAGGTAAGTGTATTCTGTCACTTTTTAAACAGCTAGAATAAAGTGTATACGGTTTTAATTCAGTACTTTTCTTTGTATTAAGTGTAGTCCATAATATTTTTTTAATGAAAATAGGCGATGAAGATGGACCCATTGGTCGGTTGGGCTCATCCCCTTCGGAAAATAAAACTGGGCCCACAATTCGTTGATGTTTTTCACAGGTCCAATTACTCGTTCCAAAGAGAGAGGAAGAACAATAATTCACGCTTTCATATGAATATCAACTTCTAAAAAATGAAGCAATCGTGCCATGAATTCAAGACGAGAAATCATAAATTTCCTTTTGGAATATTTTACGTACATATGTATGGATGTATGCACGCATGCATTGGTAAGAACAGGGGCATGAAGGACCAAGTACATTTTGGTTGCATTTGGTCATCTGGATTTTTTAGTCAGAATAACATATTCTATCTACTGTTTAGTGAATCGTGGTAATAAAGCCAGATGTTTTCACATCTTACTATGTCCATTATTTGTTATGAATATCGTATCAGTGTAAATGAACTTAAGAATTGTACAAACGGAGATGATAAAAATCTTTCACAACACTCTTACCTACTTCACTTTTATTTGCTAATTTTTTTTATTATTTTCCCTCTCTTTTTTGATTCTTTTTTCCCCTTCCATCATTCTCTAATAAAATTTTATTAAATAGTAAACTATACTAATATACCTACACTATGTAACAAACAAAAATACTAAATGTATTTATTTATATATATGAAATTTATATCATAAGATAGAAACAAATTTGAATATATAAATAAAAATATGAATAAATAAAAATGAAATTATTGTTATTTTTTGAATTTTTTTATATTAAAATCCAACTATTATTTATATTCAAATATTATTTTAATTTTATTAATCTAACGAGTTTGTTATTTGAGAAAATTAACTTTTATATTATGGATATTAGAAACTCTATCCACATTTATCCCACATTCCCCATGAGATAATTTTATCCGGATTATATCCTTCATATATCCAACTTTATCCTGTCTTGAGCAGGCACCAAATACGAGATAGGATAAATTTTGTCCTATCCTGAATTTTATCCCGACTACTAAACGTAGCCTTAAGGGTTATAACATCTCGTGATATAGCTAATTTGAAAGTGTCCCCTCCTCCTCCTCTATTTTGATTTTACTTATTCTTTTTTTCTTCTAATTTTTTTTTGTATTTTAATTTTGATGTTTCTAAACTTCTGAAATAACTTTGTACTTTAATCGCTATGTAAGGCGACACAGTCACTTTTTAATGGCCAAGTCACCATCTCCTTTCATATGTTTAACGAAAGGATCACCATCTCAAAAAAAAAAGTATATAGTTTAGAGACTTAATTGCACAAAAAGAATTTGAGAGACCCGATTGAATACTTGACGAGGAATCTCCGTTTCATTTATCCCAAATATATACTCAAGAGACTATATTATCTTTTAAAGGACAAGCGTGGTAATGCTACGACTTATTATGATTATTATTTCAACCTCTGCATATTATCTTCTCTTACAAGCATTTTTCGTAAGTTTCTTTTACGGTTTTGTCGCACTGACATCTTATTTTGCACCTTTGAACTACATATACACACAACCTCAACCATGCTAGAAACCACCAGTCAACAACCCTCAACCCTAAAGAACTTATTCATCGTCATTTCCATCGTCTCTGGGGAAGGAAAACACAAAGATTTCTATGCCATGGACCACGTGACATCCTCTTCACCCACTTCTATGTCTAGCCCCAGAGCGTGCCACACCGCATTTGAACCGTCAACGATGTCATTCCTGCATGGCGGGTCATCATCATGCACGCCATCGCACCCATTCATAGAGTCACACTCGTCAACCACCTTGGCCATCACGCTCCTCCCGGTCTTCGTAGATGTTATCTTGATCCTATCCCCGCATCGAGATCCGCCGGCATACCACCCGGTCGACAGTGCAACAATCAGCTCTGAGTTCTTGTGGAATCTGCCGTCGCACTCCGATGCCCCACTGCCACCACCTCTGCTGAAATCATTGTTTGTCAAGGTCGCTCGAGTGGAAGACGTTACCAGGGGTGAGCAACCATATTTAGGGTACGACTGGCCGTGGCAGTGCATAGTTCCTGAGGGTCGACATCCTCTATCGGACGGTGACGGAGTATTGGGACAAGTGTGTGTGCCTACATCGGGATCGTCGTGGCACCTTCCGTTGATGCATATCAATTGGCCAGCGCAATCATCTAGGGTTTGACAAGGGCCGTTGCATGAGGAGATGGCATGTGAAGGAGATGAAAAGAGAGTGATGCTAATAACAATCGGTAGCGCTACAAGGAGTGCCCCAAAGTACTTCATTGTTCAACTTTCGAAACTGAACGTTCAGGTTGATTTGGTGAGGAGAGAAGAAACCTTGGAGGTGCTTATATAGAGTCTCTCTCACGCTTCGTATTGGCTAAAAAAAGTTATTCATATTTTGCGAAAACTTTCTGGGAAAAATACATCTTTTTGCTTAGATTCTATCGAAGAAATTATAAAAAAAGTCCAGATACTTTTATCAAAATCGCTAAACTCCAATATGTGGAACTCTGGATGGGATTCATCAAAGTAAAAGAACTCCATCAAAACTCACGAAGAACCTTGGTTCATTTGTACGTCTCTTCACCGGCTGTCAGTTGCAATCACGGTAATCTCATCTTGGACACTTCTTTCGGTCCATTCAGTTCTTGTTCTGTAATAATTACAAAGTACGCTTTAGGTTTTCATAAACCAACGACAAATGCCTGTTGAAAAAGAATTTCTCTTGAAATACATGTATTCTTTTAGACAGAGTAGTTTTCAACGCCTTATGGTTAGGGTCGTCTCTCCTTTGAAATAATTACTAAGCCTCAATGTTACAATCACAAAAAAAAAAAGCAATCGAACACAAAAATAAACAGAACAAGGAGACAAATTGGACATCGGACTTATGTGATTTAGTCGGTAAGACGTGCCCCATGAAGAGAGCAACACATGATTCTATTGTGGATTAAGCAATACAACGGATGTTACAAGCGCACTCGAGTCCCTCAAACACTTTCGGTACTTCCTCAATTACACCTAACGATTCACACGGTGTATAACCGATATAGGCAAGTTCACGTTTTGGTGTGTACCCATTTGTTCATAGGATGTTGCCGGCATTTGTTCTATTGGAGCTCGGAAACAAAAAATCTGACAGAAGGGTTTATGTTGCCGGCATTTGTTCTATTGGAGCTCCGAAACAAAAAATCTGACAGAAGGGTTCGAAACAAGACAGAAACCAGATTCCATGAATCAGTACGAAGACGTGGTAATATGGTGGTAAAACCAACGAGAATCTCCAGTGATATCAACGATTGTAGTTCAATAATCGGTGTTGCGTGGTTGTGAAAAGCGTGCATTTAGAAAGATGAGGTGATTATTTTGTCCATAAGTAATCCACTGATAACAATTTATGAAGATAATCCCTTTTCGTAATGAGCGCGTGTGCCTATTACAAAACTATCTTAATGATATCAATCATGAAGCATTCCGCAAAACTTATACCCGGACGAAAAGAATAATGCTATATGTAGTGATTGAATTCTAACTGAATGACGTACGATCCTTGCACCATATCTAGTTGGCCTAAATCTGAACGTCCTTTCCTTTGTTTTTATGGGAACATCGCCTGTTGTTCTAGCAAATATGCTTCTTCTTCGTCAGTTTGTCCCCGTTTGATTGACCCTTTAGGATTTGCTTAGTTGATTGGGTCTCGGAGGATTTCCAATTTATGAGTTGAACATCATCTATTCAAATCCCACCAACTACCGGCTTATGAGGCATGAAGGGTGTTTCATGAGACTTTAGGTAGCCGCCCGGATTTTCAAGCATGTGCCCCTGAATTAGAAGCTAGTTTTGGTCTATGAGCTATTCTATTGATTTGTTAACTTTCATTTGCCTTGCTCAATATGTCAAATTTACCAACTCTTTTTACGAAAAGAAAACAAACACAGTTGCTTTTTTTTTTAATTTAGTTAAAAATAGTTTTGGATCATCAACTCTTATTTTGAGTTATGTTGACACCTATATTTTAGAGATCCAGTAAGTCATTCATTGCATAAAAATTAGGGATTGATCCTGGTCCCTAAAAAAAATTAGTTAAATTGCAAATAGATTATGAGCATTTGAATTAGTATTTAGGCCCATATAATTACATTTTGCATTAGGCCGACAGTGCCAAATGAACTTGAAGTCAGCCGCACGAGCCTAGCTCGCACATCGGGCAACACTCAGCCAAGCTAAGGAGATAGGAGCTGAAAATTTCATGGGTAAAAGCGGCCTAGGTTGTCTTAGTTTGAGCTCAAATCAGCCCATTAAACTTTAATTAAAGAAGAGCTCGAAATAATTTAGCCCACTGAGCAATTAAATAGTAAAACCAGGTTAAAACACGGTGTTGACACCTAAATTTTGCTCAATTATTTAGGGTTTTATCGCATAAAAAATTAGGTATTAATTTTTAACCCCCTAAACAAAAATATTTTCATTAAATTACATTGCATATAGATGCTAGGCGCATTTGCATTAATAGAATTTAGTGAAACATATTTTCCTATTATTTTATTTCATTTTTTTATTTTATGTAGAAAAAATCATTATAAAAATTTATAAAAAAAATTATAAAAAAAAAGAGACAAGACAAAAGGGGAACTCTTAGCTGAGCTGATATGAAAGGATGTTCTCTCTGTCAATCTTCATCCCTATTTTCACAAAAGAAGCAAAATAAGAAAGGACAAAAGAGTAGGACGTCCATTGCAGGGAAGGTCAAAAGCAACACAAAAAATGGGCTGTCACACACTCTCTCTCTTTGGTTGCCGCAGTACATATCACTAAAGCATGAAGGGCCCGTTTGGTTCAGCTTTTCGAATCCGAAAAGCTAAAAGTCAGCATTTGAAATGCTGTGGAATGCTGAAAGCCCAAAACTGGTCCGGACTAGCTTTGGGCTTTCGGCATTCCACAAATGCTGAAGCCTATTTTTTCCTTCCCAAATTACCTTCGCTGAAATTTTAATATTATGGTTTTGCCCCTACTGTTCATCTTCTTCACCGGAGAGGGTGGCCAGCAAGGGGGCGGCGAAGGGCCGGCGAGGGGCCGGCGAGGGCGGCGAGGGGCCGGCGAGGCCAGATCTGGGCGGCGGGAGGCCGGCGAGGGGCCGCTCGACCAGGGCGACGGCTGCCTGGGGTCGGGCGACCTCGCCGGCCCCCCGCCGCCCAGATCCGGCCTCGCCGGCCCCTCGCCGGCCCCTCACCGGCCCTTCGCCGCCCCCTCGCCGGCCACCCTTTCCGGTGAAGAAGATGAACAGTAGGGGTAAAATCGGAATATTAAAAATAAAAGTTGTCAAAGCCCTTTGCAAAAAAAAAATTTACCAAACACTACTTAGGCTAAAGTAACTTTATAATTTTTTTTTTTACCAAACGCCACTTATATTTTCCCAAGTGACTTTCACCTAAAGGTATTTGTATTCCCCCAAATGGCATTTGAAAAGCCAAACCAAACGGGCCCGAAATGGGGTCTGCATACATAAGGGGGAGCAAGAGGTCCAGAGAAAGGGGAGAACGCGAGAGAGGAAAAGTCAAAGAAAAGACAAAAGAAAAACACTTGTTCTCGAGACTGAGACGAAGGCCTTTCTTGCTCCCTCTAGTTTCCATCCATGTACACACGAAAGAGGAAAAGTTACAGTCTGCACATGCATAGAGAGAAGAGAAGAAAGGGTTTTAAAAGCGGTGGTGGCTTCAACGTTCGGGAGAGGAGAAAAAACAGAATTGAGGAGGAGAGAACAGAGAGCTTGAGAGAAAAAGGGGGAAGCCGGAGAAAGGCGAGGGACCAAGAAAAAAAAGAGCAAAAGGTGAGAGGAGAGACAGAGAGAGAACTTGAGGGGAGTCGGAGAGTTGAGAGCCTCGCCTGCTTCCCGAAGGGTCGCCCGAATCGCCGTCAAACCCCCAGTTGTCATGCCTCTCCCCGATCAGCCGTGAACCAGGTAGGTCTTCATCCCTTTCCCCTGTTCTTGCCGTCCCTCTCCCCTGCCTCTTGGGTGCCGGGCACTCCGAGTCCATTCGTTAATCGTCCGGCCCCGTTGACGGAGGATGACTCGTTTTTTACGCTCAAAGAACCTTTTCTAAACATTATGTGTCGAAAACAAGCCATAAATCTCGTTAGAACCAGCTCTGTAACCCCTTTTCTTGGTCGCCCCTCACGTGTTTGATGAAATGTCTCAATGAGACAGTGTAGGCTTAGGATGCTGAGTTCGGGTATGAAAGTTCCGAATGTTCCTGGGTAAACCGAGATGAATTTTGCGTTATATATGGACGTTTAGAGTTGCATGTATCATGTCTAAAGCTAGAAATCGCATTGGATCTCACTAAAGAGCGTATATCTCAACTTGCATACCACATGTTCGATGAAATGTCTGCATGGGAGTCTGAATGATTTTCTATGGAATCGGTGCCTAGGAATCGGTCTTTGTGTTTGTATGGTACTCTTGTTCGTCAAATCAATAATGACTTTGTGTTTTTCTTGTGTTTGTGTCCTGGTTCGCACCTTGTCCGAGTCGGCCGTGCATACACGTATCCTCGTCAGAGGGCTCCTTCCCCTTCCGAGAGGCCTGCGGTTTGAGGCCGCCATCGTTAGCTCATTGTATCCGTTTCATATGCGTGTGTGTTCGTTTGTTTCCGTTTTAGTGCGAATCGTTGCCACGGGAAGGCTGGTGATCGAAAAATGAAAAACGGTCGTCAATGTTGGCATTTTGGTGGCTGGTAGCGCTGGTTAAGGATGGTGGTTCGGTGATGGTGGTGTCGTGATTCTAACTGGAGCAGATTCGACGTCGGCACCAGTCGAGAAGGCGGGTTTTGGTTCGGTGTGATGGTCGCTGGTGAATCACTGAATAGGAGACATTCTCAGTGAGAACTCTCGGGAGAGGACGTACGTGAAGAAGACGTGGGGGGAAAAGATGACCAAAAGAATAAAGAGAAAAGAGAAATAGAAAAAAGAGATAATAGAAAAGACATGAAAAGAAAAAAAAAGATTATTAGGGCATAATTCCGGTGGGTCGGAATGAGGGCCTTACTTTAGGGCTTTTGATTACCTTTTTTTTTAGAGACGATACTAGGTCGCTAGTTGCTTATTTTTTTTATGATTGTCTGGTTGCATACTTTTAATACATTGATTGTTATCTTTTATTTTTAAAACGGTTAGATAGAACCTTAGCTTTTTTTATAGGCTTTCGGTACGTTAGTTCGCAAACATTCAAGTTTAGGTACCGAAAGGGTACTAGTTAGATCGCTAGTGTAATCAAGTTCTCGAATTTTGAAATCTCTGATTTTCGCACGTATCGAGACGACACTCCCGCGTCTCGATCAAGGTTTCTAGCCAACCCTTGATCATGGCTATTGGCGACTCCAGTGGAATGCATAGTTTAGATATTTCTCGTCGCATAAGGTATGAAGCTTGGGAGGGCCTCGGTCCTTAGATTAATGAACCATTTGATTCGTCTTTCAAACGAATCAATTGATGTTCGTATCTATCGACAAATACCTCTTGGCCTAACTGATCGGGACGGGTAGGTCGCAACACCCGGCCAATTAACCTAGGTTTATATTGTAAATATGTCATTTACTCCTTGGAATGGGGGAGAGCACTTATAATTTTCAGAACACATAAGAGTGAAACACGTGAATAATAGTGAGAGCCAAAGGGAGAGAGAGAGAGAGAGAGAGAGAGAGAGAGAGAGAGAGAGAGAGAGAGAGAGAGAGAGAGAGAGAGAGAGAGAGAGAGAGAGAGAGAGAGAGAGAGAGAGAGAGAGGCTTCGCTCCAGCGCATGCCCATGTCGTCGCTGCCATCCGCGCCTGCATGCCTAGCTGACTGCGTTTGCCGCTTGGCCACCTGCGCCCTTGTGCCCTGTCGCACCGGCCCGCCTACTACTGCTCCCGCTTGATCGGTTCTCGCAGCCACTCCTTGCCCCGCTACTGTCGTCCTGCTTGGCCCGTGCCCTATCTTGTGTTCCGCTACTCGAGCTTGTAGCCCCCTATTCCCGGCAGTGCCTATCGCCCCGCTGCCGCCTCCCTGGTCTCGCGTCTAGCCGCCCCTGCTGCTGGTCCCACTCGGCCTCGCTGCCACCATTGTTGTGCCCCACCGCTGCTCGAGGCCTGAGCAGCACTTGTCCGTGCCCTTGCTGCGCCGCTGAAGCCCCGCGCTCAATAAGCCTTGTTGCCAATTGCCCTGCCGCTCCGTGCCGAATCAAGCCAAGTTTTCCCCGGTGTCGCGACCTAAAATTTTCATTTTCTCGAGCTAATAGATTATTAAGACTAAGCTTAACTCGGGTCCTCCCAAACCCTACCAATTCGCAACTTAGGATTTAAGTTCTTAACGTGCAAATGTTTTCATGCTTGGAGTCGCCACTAATTTATTTGTGGTAGGTCGATTAGAAACCTAAATAAAACATAGGGAGATATGTTTTATTCCTACGAGCCAGAGATTCTAAGCTCGGGGACTTGATTACGCTAGATCTAGACTAACGCCCTTTCGGTACCTTTTTTTTTTCAAAAAATGTTTTAGCAGACAGTTTGGATTCATTTTAACTTAGTCACTAGCACGTAAGGTGATCATATGGGTGCGCAAATCACCAAAGTAACACCCAATAATGAAAACATTATATAAATTGCAAGATTGTAAGAATTACTTACCTCGAAGCAACGTAAGCATCTACATTGTTAGCTAGAAAATCACATCAACAATCCTAATATAATTTCTAATTAACAAGCAGTTCACTCAATATTTTTTTTGATTTTCACTTATTTAAATGAAAACTAACCTATATGTAATGACATGCAAAAATTAACATGCGATTAATACAGCCTAACATGCAAACTATATGTCATGCAACGAAGTGACATAATTCTAATGACAGACAAAAGATTTTTTTTGGTAATTTTCCAATGAAATTCGGAATTAAAAAAAATGCCTAAATTAACATGCAATCTATTCTAGAAAACTTGATTTAACCTATGCTAAAGTGACTTCTTTTGGATTTTTTTTATGATAATTCGAAATTAAAATCACCCTAAAACGAACCATTGAGATCAGGATAATATTTAAATTAAACTAGGAAATAAATTACTCTAATTCCTAATTTAAATAAAAAAGGTTATCCTTTCGACTTATTCAAAGAAAGTTATTCTAAACCTATTCTCAACATGCATCATTTTTTTTGGGATTTTCAAATCAAATCAAAACAAAGATTCAAACCAAAGCTAAATATAGCATCCAATCACCCAAGATATCATCCATACCCATTCAAATTTGGAAAATAAATTGACAAATCACATCTCGGGCATGAGGATCGGATTGGCCAATTTTCAATACAATCGCTAATCATATCTCGGGCGGGAAATCGGATTAACGATTTTCCGTGTAATCGCAAATCGTATCTCAGGCAGGAGATCGGATTGACGACCATAGCACGTTATGAAATTAGGAAATAATTCCTAATTTAAAGGCTATTTGGTAATTTTCATGGATATGGTAATATTATTCAAAGGTCCAAACAAGATTGCGACTTCACCCATTAGGCAACAAAATATATGAAAATCAAATTAACGAAAATTATTACCTAATTCGCGATATCACCTGGATAGAGTTTCCAAATTCCAACTTGACGGGACGGCTTGGATTGTTGTGGTCAACAATGGTGTTCGCAGTGGACTTGCCTATGTGGTGTCTCAGCCAAAACTTGCAAAACAGAGTCCGAGTTTGGTGAAGAAACAGAGTAACGCAACATCGATCGGCGGGATTTCGTCGGGACTGGTAAGTTTGCTGCAACCACTTGCGGAAGTTGATGGTCTTGGTGTTGTCACGGTGGCTTGGGCTCTCAGTCGGCTACTTGGCACTGGGAGTACTCTCTGGGATATTGAGACGTAATGATATTTGAATAGACAGTGCGTGGCAGCTTGTGGAGGGTGCAGCAAGTTGAGGTGTTGAGAGCACAAAAGCAAAGCTTCACTTGAATCCAGACTTCGCGTGCATGAAATTATGAGGTGCCGATGAGGAACTGGCGTGAATTTCTTCTCTGTAGTGCTATCTTTTTGTAAAAAGCTGCGGCCCGCACTCTCCTCTCTTCTCTTTTCTTGGACGTGCTGTACCTCCTCTCTCCATGCTCTTGTTCACGATTTTTGGCCGTGTATTCAATGTGTCCTCTCTTCCACCTTTTGGGCTAAGCGATGGTTTATTTATACTATATAGGAACCGACCTTCTCATATATTCTTTTTCCCAATCAATTATTTCTTTCCTTGGTTGACTGATTCCATGCGAATATTTTATTTGATTGAGGTTGTGTATCTCTTTCTGCCGAGCCAAATATATGTTGTCCTTATTTCCTCTTTGCTCAAACCAAGAGCATTTTTTTTGTCCTTTTGTAGATATGCCAGCACGAAAACAATCACATCTTTCACATATGAATATCAGGCTGATTGTTTCTTTCTTATTTGCTATGTTCCATTGACCGACGAAATCTTATTTGTTCCACAAATATCGAAAAAATAAAGCCTATGAAATCATGGACATCTTCAGCAAATCATAAAAGATGTTTTTGCACATGTGCCTAACCAAAAATATATTGACCGAGAATTACGCACCAAAATTTGAGAAAGTTTAACATGCACACAAATAGAAATATAGACTTTCCTACGAGATTTCTTGCACGTTATATATTCCACTCATGATTGCATCTCCCAATTCAGCAAACTTCCCAACGAATTTTAGCCATGAGAATTAATGGGCTATGTCAAATTTTCATCACTGCAAGCTTAATTTGATTAAGCGCAGAACCACTCACTTGAGTCCATCTGTCGACGGTCCAAATGCAACTATATGAGCCTATCACTATTAATGCTCCTAAATTCTATATGCAATGCAATATTTTTTTTAGGGACTAATCTTATTAGTCCCCAATTTTTTATGCAATAAATTCTCAATAGTTAGCCAAAATTTAGGTGTCAACACATGGCCATGCCCGACGCACGTACTGCCCGCTGAACCGAGGCCCAAGCCCATGCCGCTGCCGTGTCCTAGTCCCGCCGTCGCCGGTTCCTCGCCGTTGGCCATCGTCCCAATCCACGATCCTTAGCTCCATCCGAGTTCGAATTGAAAATATCGGCAAATTGAGTAAGATCATTATCCGAATATTTTTAAATATTTAATTTCCTAATTTTTGGATATTTTAAATATTTTGTGAATATTCTGTCGATTACTGGATATTTTAGGGATAATATGTGCTATATCCATAATATTCGCAAATACCCCAAATTAGGAATTTTTTCTAATTTAGCAACGTACCTAGACGACTATCTCACCTTAAACCCAAGGTATGATATGCGGTGGTGTGGAAGATTGTTATCTTATCCATAACCATTTGGATACAATAATATATCTTATTTATTTTCCAAATTTAAACGATCAGCTTGCCATCGATATCTATGACCATATAGATATGATCGTTAGCGCGAATCGTTTTCTTAATTTGAACGTGATAAATAAACTTTGCCGATTGTGTAATTGTTTGAGTGAGATTGCTGTCCTTTGTTTGATTGCTTTATTTTTGAAATAAAAGAAAATCCAAAATATTAGTTAGGATTTAAGTTAGAGATACTGCATGTTTAGAGTATCCTGGGTATATCTCTATTTTTCTAATTAAAATTGAGATTTAGGGTAGCTTATTTCCAAAAAGAAGTCATTTTAGAATAAGTTAGAGTGTCTTTCTAGAATAGATTGCATGTTATTTTAGGCATTTTTATTATTCCGAATTTTAATGAAAAATACCAAAAAAAATACATCATTTGCTGGTCATTAGAAGTAGGTCATATCGTCGCATGACATATAGTTTGCATGTTAGGTTTCATAAATCGCATATCGTATTTCGTATGTCATTGCATGTAGGTTAGTTTTCATTTAAATAAAGAGAAAACCCTAAAGAACACATTGATTGAAGTGCTTGTTAATTAGAAATCATAATAAGACTATATGTGTGATTTTCTAGCTAACAATGCAAATGCTTATGTTGCTAAAAGGTACGTTGTTATGCTAAATTAGTAGTTTTATTTACTACTTTCTAGGTGTTAAATTGGTGGATTGCGCACCCGCATGGTCACCTTGTATGTTAGCGAATAAGTAATAAAATAGATCCAAACTACCTGTTCAAACATTTTTTTTAAAAGAAAAGGTACCGAAATGGCATTAGACTAGCTTTAGCATAACCAAGTCCCCGAAATCAAAATCTCCAATTCGTAGAAATAAAACATATCTCCCTATATTTTATTTGGATTTCTAATCGACCCACCGTAAAATAGATTAGTGGCAACTCCAGCATGAGAATATTTAAATGTTAATAATTTAAACCCTAAGTCGCGAATTGGAATAGCTTGGGAGGGCTCGAATTAGATTTAGACTTAATAATCCACTAACCAAATCCTTAAGTGGTGTACCCCAAGGGTAGGTCATGACAAGTTACTTGCTGACATTTTATTAGCTTTTTTTTATTACCAACTTCTCTTATTTTTGGTAAAAAAAAACCTTCTCTTATTATTTTCAAACTTTTATGTACCTATCTTATCAACGGCTTAAGTTCGCCAACTATTACAACCAACTTTTATATAAGTGACCCATACACTTTTATATTTAACCAAATCTATAAAAACTCATATCTAAACTAAAGTGAGAGAACGAGTGAGCGAGCATGAGATCGACTAAAGGTGAGAGAGAATGAAGAGAGAGTCATAATGGTGGTTTACCCATATTATTTGGGGCTTTTACCATTCTAAACATATTCATGACGCATTTATTGAATATAACTAATCCATATAATAACCCAGCCTATTAAATATGGACAAAAAAAATTATCTATAATCCATTTTGATAGGTCTAACAAATAATTAGCGTATTTCTCATATGTTGTTTCTCTTCATGAAACATGCTTCATGCGATACAATCCTTTTCGTTTGACCATTATGGAGCTGTTCTCGAACATACGCTTCTTCTTTGAACTTCGTCACGGAGAAACGCATTAGTTTTGATTGAAATTAGACTAAATTATTACAAAAAAAAGCAATCGAACACAATAATAAATAGAACAATGAGACAAATTGGACACCAAATTTATGTAATTTGGTCGGTGAAACGTCCCCACAAAGAGAGCGGCACAGGATTTCACTACGGATCAAATAATGCAACAAAGATTACAAGAGCATTCAAGTCACTCAAGCACTTTTAGTACTTTATAATCCTCAATTCTTTAATTAAATCTAACGATTTATACAGTGTTTACCCCTTATAATTGTTTGGGAAACAATTTCTTAATCTTGCAAAGAAAATCACAAATTTTACCAACAACATTTAATCGGCTCAAATACACCGAAGATGTAATTCCCAAGAAAACTTGCGTAGCAGGATATATAAACCACAAAGGATCCAATCCAAAACCATTGGATGCGCCGCCACTAAACTAAAGCACTCACTGCTTTTCTAATACGCAAGAGACAAAATATGTACTTATATGCAAAAACAATCAAACCTTCTCAGCCGACTTTCACTTTAATCATGGAAGTATTTCCGTGTCCACAAGTTCCCTAAATTGGATCCGAAGCTGGCTCGAAAATCAACTCCCTGCTTCCTTTTTATTACTATTATTGTTTTCAAATTAAGATGTCCATTGGATAGAGATTGTATCCCAAATAGGAATATGCTGTGGAAATTTGGACTTTCGCTTACGGATCTAAATTCGAGACATATTTTAATAGAAATCATTCTACCTTGAAGAAAACTAATTATGGAATGGGAGAAATGGGGGATAAGGCCTCCGCAAATATCATATCTTTCGTATAACGCTTGCTTGAACGCTATAATTTTTTTTTATCACTCAAGTACTGTAACTTCTAAAAACCGTTCATTTGGGTACCAAAACTTTCAATTGATCACTTGAGTTCTATAACTTTAAAATGATACTTGAGTTCCACAACATTCATCCACTTGTCGGAAATCTGACGTAGTATGGCACTTGTGATGAACATTTTTAAAAGGGTATGGCGCAAAAAAAATAAGGATTTAGCCACGAAATTTGCGACGAAAAATTTGACAAAATTCGTGGCTAAACGAATTTGCGATGAAAATTTTTTCATCACTAATTCGGCGTTGCAAAATTTAGCGACGAAAAATTTCAATTTTCATTGCTAAATTGTGATGGAATTTATTCGTGGCAAAATTCGTCGCAAATTATTCGTTGCAAAATTTGTCGCTAATTTTTCGTGACAAAATTCGTCACTAAATTCGTTGCAAAATTCGTCACTAATTTTTCATGGCAAAATCTGTCACTAATTTGGCATGAAATTTTTTATTGGTCAGTAATTTGTGACGAACTTATTCGTGGCATAATTCGTCGCTAATTATTCATGGCAAAATTCGTCGCTAATTTTTTGTGAGAAAATTCGTCGCTAATTTTTCGTGACAAAATTCGTCGCTAATTTGGTACAAAAATTTTATTTTTTGGTCAAAAATTTGCAACGAACTTATTTGTGGCAAAATTCGTCGCTAATTTACCACGAAAAATTTTGACTTTTGCCATGAACACTGTTTTGGAACAAATTTAGCAACGAATTTTTATTAATTCTTTAGCGACAAACTCTACGGACGATTGCAATTTTAAATCTAATTAACAACAAAATTAATTTCTAAAATTTATATTTAACATTGATCATGCATTTAATAACGTCAAAATATTATAATGATATGAAAATGAAATACATTCATCAACATTTTCCACAAGAATAACATAAATATTTTTCTTTACAGTACACATAATGAGAAAATAAATAATCTTAAACACTTTAAGGCACCTGCTTAAACATCCTAGGGTTAAGCAAAATTAGTGACAAATTTTGTAGTAGCCTGGCTGCCCCCAGCTCAGCCTCTGCTCACGGCATGGCCACCCACTGCAAGCCCTACCACTGCTCGTGGCATGGTCGGTCAGTCCCCCCAGCCGCTGCTCACAGTGTGGCCGCATGTCCAGCCACTGCTTGCAGGTCGGCTGACGCTGCCCGTCGTCTCCTTCAACTTGTCGCTCGTCCATTTGCCATCCATTCCTACAGACCCACCGCCACTAACCGCCGACACTGCTCCCCGTTTGCCCCCCCCCTAACAGAGGCTCGTGGCGTGGCCGCCCAACACCAACGCTGCTCTCCCAATGCAGCTCGTCGCTCGTTGTTGACACCTTAATTTTGGCTAACTATTGAGAATTTATTGCATCAAAATTACGGACTAATAAGATTAGTCCCTTAAAAAAATATTGCATTGCATATAGAATTTAGGAGCATTAGTAGTGATAGGCTCATATAGTTGCATTTGGACCGTTGGCAGATGGACTCGAGTAAGTGGTTCTACGCTTAATCAAATTAAGCTCGCAATGATGAAAATTTGACATAGCCAATTAATTCTCATGGCTGAAATTCTTTGGGAAGTTTGCTGAATTGGGAGATGCGATCATGAGTGGAATATATAACGTGCAAGAAATCTCGTAGGAAAGCTTATATTTCTATTTGTGTGCATGTTAAACTTTTCTAAATTTTGGTGCGTAATTCTCGGTCAATATATTTTTGGTTAGGCACATGTGCAAAAAAAAAAATATCTTTCATGATTTGCTGAAGATGTCCATGATTTCATAGGCTTTATTTTTTTCGATATTTGTGGAACAAGCAAGATTTCGTCGGTCAATGGAAAATAGTAAAAAAAGAAGAGCAACTGGGAAAGAAATATTCACGTGCGGGCGCATATTATTTGAGCAATATATCTTTCTCAAAACAAGAAAGAGTCAAGGAGCATCACACGTCAATAAGGGATTAAAGAAAGGAAAGAAAGGATTGGTAAGAAGATGTGGGTTCTGGAGAAATAACAAAAGAAAGAAAAGAATAAAAAATATATATTTCAATGCATCCACAATTGGAAGCTGCATCACATTCTTTTCTTGGAGGCTCTATGTTGTTTTACATATAAAAAGGGGGGCCACATAATTCATACAAAGGGCCACGAGAAAGAGAGAGAGAAGCAGAGGAGCCGCGCGGCCATTAGAGAGAAACCGTGAGGGGAGCTTCACAATTTCACAATTTACGACAAAGAAGCACAACACATTCAAGAGGCCAAAGAAGGAAAACGTAGAGAAAGGGGGGAGCTGCACCACACCCTCTGAGACGATTTCAACATGCAGCAAATACCAAAAGGAGAAGACGTTCACGAAAATTCCTTCGCCCAACGCCAACAGCAAACTTCCAGGTGGCGAGCAGCTTCCCGGGTGTCGTTGTAACGTCAATCTTGCAACCTTGCCGCATCAGTCACGAGCTTCTTTCCCATCGACACCAGCTCAACGGCAGACCGACGAATCCCACTTTAGTGGTTTCAGTGATCATCGAGCTATACTGGTCCTTTCTTTTGTAGGTTTCCTCGGAGAGATTCTCTACCGTGACAGCAAATTGTCGCACCCCACGACGAGCCCGTAGTGATATACATTGCCGTGCGCCTTAGAGTTTGGAAGCCAGCCCCTTTTCGCTTCTACTATTGCCTACGGCCACCGCCACGTCTCTACGGTGGTGTTATCCAATCCCTCGACGGTTCTCCATGGCAATTCCTCCCCGACGATCTTGTTTAGTTCCGTGGCATCCCTACACCGTCATGGCCCGTGTTTTTGTTTTGCAGATTGACCGGAGCGCCACCACATTGCCGCCGCCGCGCCCGCCGTTGACCGCTCGCCGTCGGTAGCATCGCCCCGCGTTCCGCGATCCTGATCCGAAGTCAAGTTCAAATTTGGAAGTTATCCATAAATTAGGTAAGAATCTTCATTAATTTGATTTTCGTATATTTTGTTGCCTAATTTGTGAAATTGCAATATTGTTTGAATCTTCGAATATTATTCATATCCATGAAATCCTCAGGTAGATTTAAATTAGGAATTATTTTCTAATTTCACAACGTGCATATGATTGACAGTCCGATTTCATGCCCGAAATATGACTCGCGATCGCACGGAAAATCGTTAATCCAATCTCCCGTCCAAGATATGATTCATGATTGCGTGAAAAAAAATTGGCCAATCCGATCCTCATGCCCAGGATACAATTTGTCAATCTATTGTTGCTAAATTTAAATGGATGTCAGTAATATTTTGTGATATGGTGTCGTTTGATTTTTTTTAAATAAAGAAAATCCAAAAATATGTTAGTTAGGATTTAAATTAGAAGAGTTAGGATTTCAATTAGAAGTTTTGCATGTTTAGGGAACCCTAAATGTATCTAGAAGATAGGATAATTATTTAATTTGAATTAGGACTTGAGATGATTTATTTCCTAGTTTAAATTAGGTGTTATTCTAATCCTAATAGATTATTTAGGTTATTTTAAGATTTCAAATTTTAATGAAAATCCCAAAAAATGAATCACTTTAGGATAGATCAAATCGTTTTCTAGAATATATTGAATGTTAATTTAGGTATTTTTTTAATTCCGAATTTCATTGGAAAATTACCAAAATACAAATCTTTTGTCCGTCATTAGAATTATGTCACGTCGTCACATGACATATAGTTTGTATGTTAGGCTGCATTAATCGCATGTTAATTTTTGCACGTCATTACATATAAGTTAGTTTTCATTTAAATAAGTGAAAATAAAAAAAATATTGAGTGAATGCTTGTTAATTAGAAATCATATTAGGATTGTTGATGTGATTTTCTAGCTAGCAATGCAGATGCTTATATTGCTTCGAGGTAAGTAATTCTCTCAATCTTGCAATTTATTTAATGTTTTGATTATCGGGTGTTACTTTGGTGGTTTGCGCACCCGCATGAACACCTCACATGTTAGTGATTAGGTAATAAAATGAATCCAGACTGCATGCATAAATATTTTTGAAAAGAAAAGGTACCGAAATGGCGTTAGACTAGATCTAGTGTAACCAAGTCCCCGAGCTTAGAATCTCTGGTTCGTAGGAATAAAACATATTTCCCTATTTTTTATTTAGGTTTCTAATCGACCTACCACAAATAGATTAGTGGCGACTCTAAGCATGAAAATATTTGCACATTAAGAACTTAAATCATAAGTTGCAAATTGGTAGAGCTTGGGAGGGTCCGAGTTAAGTTTAGTCTTAATAATCCATTAGCCTGAGAAAATTTAGGTCGTGACACTCGTCCAATCGCTCATCTCCTCACCCTGCTCATCACAAATCGACGCCCTCTACCACCTGTTGCTCGGACATCTTAAAGACCTAGCTTGAAGAAGAGCAGCGACCAAAGCGCAAATCGATCCGAGGGGGAGAGGGCAAAGAAAAAGGGGGGGGGGGAGGAGCATTCACCTGGATTGACCTCTTCTTCCTCGCTCTCCTTCCCTTCCAAGGCGTCGTCCCCGACATCAACTTCGGCGGACGATGGCGAACGAGCGTGGCAAAGGAGCGGACTGCTGTGGCTAGCCGGAGGCAGCTTGGGGGCTGTTCCCAGTGTGAAATGGCTATTGATAGTGGCGGCTAGGCGGTTGGACAGTGGTGGCAAGTGGTGGAGGCAGATCCGGCGAGAGGTGTAATATGCACGCGGCTTGGGCAAACCGGCGATGGCTGCTGGGGTGCGGCTGGTGAGGGCTACTCGGATAGAAAGTGAGGCTGAGAAGGGTAGTGGTTGGCGTGTTGGACCGAGGCGATGAGCGGCTAGGATGGACACGGGCGGGCAATAAAAAGTTTATTTTCGTGAAGCAAAAGTTTATTTTCGTGGCTAAATCCGTGGCTAATTAGCCATGAATTTTTTTTCGTTGCAAATTAGCCACAGAAAATTTTTCATCGCAAATTAGCGACGAATAATTTCTCGTCGCCAAATCCTTTTTTTTTTGTAATGTAATTAGCCACAAAAATAAATATTGTAGGGAAAATGCCAAGAGTAGTTATTTCCGTGGCTATTTAGCCACGGAAAATTTTACGTGGCAAATTCCGTTGCAAATTAGCCACGGAGAAGTTTTTGTTGCAAATTAGCCACGGAAAATTTTTCGTCACAAATTCCATCGCAAATTAGGGACGAATTTTTTTTGTCTCAAATTAGCAACGAGTTTTTTTTCCATCGCAAATTAACGACGAAAGATTTTTCGTCACTAATTAACGATGAATTTAGTTTTCGTAGCAAATTCCGTCGCAAATTAGCAACAAATAATTTTTCGTCGCAAATTTTCCGTGGCTAAATCCTTTTTTTTTTTTGTAGTGAATCAGCTCTGAGTTTTGGTTGTAGCTGTTGTCACACTCCAACGGGATGTCGTTGGAGTGGAAGACGTTACCGGGGCGAGCAACGATATTGAGGGAAGGACTTTCTATGGCAGTTCATAGTGCCTGAGGGCTGACATCCTTTTTTTTGGCTAAAACAAACCTTCCATTGTAGCAGAGAAGATCAAATATTACACAGAAAAACTAGAGCCTACATCAACATGATAAATTAAAGAAGATTCCGCTAATACTAAGTTTTTTACTCTAGATGGGAGATCATTAAAAAAGAAAGATGATGCAGTTCCTAACTGATAAAAAGCCCATTTTGCAAGCTCATGAGCAACAATATTACAAGATCTATTGATCCACTTGAAACTCCATTCTGGGTTGTTGCTAAGTAGTACGCGAGAGTCCGAGACGAAAGGATGAATATACCAAGGACAAATGCCCTTCTGTTGAATAGCATCGATTAACACTTTACAATCACTTTCAAAAACCGCTTTGTGGATGCCAAGGGACTGAGCAGCTTTGCATGCTAGAAGAAGATCTGCAGCTTGTACTTCCACTGGCGAGTTCCATCTTCCTCGTCTTGTCCACACGTGAACAGCTGAGCCTGTATACGATTGTACAATAATACCTATGGCACCTCTGTTATCTTTCCACGCACCATCTACATTAAACCCGGTTCCTCGCTTAACTTAACTTTGTTGTCGCTCTTGAACATATTTGAAAATTCCAAGAAATCTTGTATGACCATCTGAATGGCCTGGGAAGGAAGTGGAATAGTCTGATCATATATCTTTGCATTCCCGTAACGCCACATTCTAGTGCAAAGAATTGCTGCTAGAGGGTGAAGAGCTTGCAATCCACTCCCGTTCTCTGTACTATTTTTCCTGGATCAAGAAAGTGATTCACCATCTCTTCCGGAGACTTGAAGTTCCAAGCAGACAAGATAATACCCCATGGGCTCTGTCTCCACAAAATTTGGGCTAGGGACATCTTGTGAACAAATGTACTGAATTTTCCTCTGAAGCTCCACATAGCGAGCAAAAGGGGTCTGGGATGTGGACCAGTTGAAACAAGTTAGCTCAACAAGGTAAAACGTTAGTCGCTATCCTCCACAACATCATTTTGTGTCGCTCATGAGCTCTAGCTTTCCAGATTTTGTTCCAAATACCCCGGTTGTTACCATTTTCATTTGGCAACTTTATGAGTTTGTAAGCAGATTTAATAGAAAATATTCCATCGATAGCTGGATGCCAAATCAATTTGTCTACCCCAATGGAGTTTGGCATATGGATCTGAAGGATGGCTTGGACTGAGGTTGGGCAAAATGTTTGATTTAGACTTAATACATCCCAAGTTTTTGTCCCTAGGGTAAAGAAGCTTTCTATCTTTCTATGCTTCAAAGCAGGGTCTGGATCAATAAAAGAAGGCAGATGAGTCGAGACGTTAGGAATCCAAGGGTGATTTCCGACCTCGATTGACTTTCCATCCCCTATTTGATATAGAGTTCCCAGTTTGAGCACTTCTCTGGTATTTATGATTGCCTTCCATAAAGGAGAGGCTGATGCCTTGACCTTGTGATTCCAAAAATTTGAGGTCTGCAGATATTTCCCTTCAAGGACTTGAACCCATAACTTGCCTCTATCTTGGATCATTCCCCAACTGAGCTTCAAAAGCAAAGCATTGTTGAAGTCCCTATTCTGTCGAAAACCCATTCCTCCACTCTTCTTGTTTCTACACAGAGAATCCCAACATTTAGGTGTAAAATATATATTTTTCTCGTTTGGCACACCCCACCAGAGTTTTCTTATAGAGGCATCAAGTCTGTCACTAGTGCTCCGAGGCAAGCGACTAGATTGCATAGCATAAATCAGTGTGCTTTGAACAACCGATCGGATATATGTTGCTCTACCCGCCCAAGATAGTGTCGTTCTTTTCCAGGAGTTAGGTTTGTTATCAACCTTTTGTTCAAGGAATTGATATTTTGTCCTGCTTTTTCTTGCATTGAAGAGGGGATTTCTAAGGTATAGTGATTCAGGATCTGTCTTTCGCGTGTGGAGCTCATCCATACAAAACTTTTTCATGCCCGTGGAAGTATTTTTAGAGAAAAAGATAGATGACTTCTGATGATTCAAGCTTTGACCTGACCATGAGCAATAAAGTTCAAGGCATTCCTTCAATGTTCTCACTTGATGTTTAGTAGCTCCGACAAATAACAACAAGTCATCGGCATACATAAGGTGAGTTAAAGGCGGACTTTTTCGCCATACTCTTATACCTACAATAATCTTCAAATCCTCTGCTCTAGATAGAATTCTAGAAAGAAGTTCCGAATAAATCACAAACAAGTATGGCGAGATAGGGTCACCTTGTCGGAGTCCTTTCTGAGGCTTAAAACTTCCCGCAAGTCTACCGTTGATGAGAAGAGAATAATGAACCGACGATACACATATTTTTATGAGCCTGCAAAAGTGAGACGAAAACTCCAAACTACAGAGTATTGCATCAAGTATATTCCAATCAACTCTATCATAAGCTTTTGACATATCAACCTTAACTCCCATGAATGGACTCCCCTTTCTTTTCTTCCTCATGGAGTGTAAGATTTCCTATGCAATTACAAAATTCTCTTGTATGCTTCTACTCGGAACAAAAGCCGATTGTTGAGGTGAGATAATACGACTGAGGTACCCTTTTAGTCTATTTACCAACAACTTAGAGATAAGTTTATAGCTCACGTTGCATAGACTTATGGGCCGAAATTGGTTAAAGGTGTGTGGATTATGGGTTTTTGGGATGAGTACTATAAAAGTATGATTGAGAAGATGAGGCAACTGACCTGTGTTAAAGAAGTGCTGCACAAATTGGACAATCTGGGCCATCATCACTTCCCAGCATTTCGTGTAGAAAATAGCATGGAATCCGTTTGGGCTTGGCGATTTTAGAGGGGCCATCTCTTTCAAGATGCTATATATTTCATCCTCAGTTGGAATTGCCAAAAGATCCAAGTTTTCTTCGTCAGAACTACCTTAGGGAAGAGTTCCCTAATGAGAGAGTGTGGATCTAGTGAAGGTCCCGAGAAAAGCTCTATATACTTGGATAAAAAGAAGTTTTTAATCTCATCTATACTCATAAGCCATTGGCCTCTATCATCCTGAACTGCCAGGATATAATTTTTGCGCCTTCTGATAGTTGTAGAAAGATGGAAGAATTTGGTATTCCGATCACCCTCCCGTAGCCATGATTGTCTCGATTTTTGCTTCCATATCATTTCCAATCTCTCCCATTGCTCGTTAATAGCCTCCTTGATTTCTTTTTCCCTCCTGCTATGCTCTGCTAAAGGGTCATCCCTCTGAATGGAATCAAGTGCTAATGTCAATTCCTTGAGGCGTTGTTGGTAAATACCAAAGTGTTCCTTATTCCACCTTTCGAGAGCTAATTATGTGGATTTCAGCTTCCTATGCCATGTGGTTAATGAATTGCCAACCACATTATTGTTCCAAGCCTTTTCCACTTCATTAACACAAGTTGGATCACGTACCACCGGCAAGTGGACAATCCCTGCTCGAGGGAATTTCTCACACCATGATGTCGAACAACTTGCTTGATCGAGTCTTTTCCGAACACTTGCAAAGCCCTCTTTGCCATTTGTCCAAGTGTACGGTTTGCCTTTGAACCCAAGATCAACACAACCCAATGTGTCCATAAAATCCACCAAAAAGTGACGAGATGGGCCTGGACCCCTTCTATTGGACGCCTCATAGCCATAAATAGTCTCATTGAAGTCTCCAATTCCAACCCAATCTTCTCCTAAGTTTTGAACCCGGCTTGTGAAGTCTTCCCAAAACACTCGTTTAAGCCCACAATAAGGAGGTGCATATACCAACGAAAACCACCACAATTGTTCGAGATTTTCTTTGTTAGAAACCTCTGCATGAATTTAGTTTTTGTCTGCAAAGGAAAAGGATAAAGTTATAGGATCTTTCCATATGACTGCTAGACCTCCCGCATTATTTTCCGTGGGAATAGAGAAGGACCGAGTAAATCCAATCCTCCTTGTAATAGTTTCTATCCGTCTAACATCACACTTTGTCTCCGATAAAAACACAATATCAGGGTCACAAGATCGGCATGTGGCCTTCAACTCTCTCATTGTTGGGTTTCCCGCAATGCCTCGATAATTCCAGGCTATAATATTCATGTCTACAATGAGCAAATAGCTTGGCTCGCCTCCAGAATTTCGCTTTCTACTAGACATTTTATCAAACACTTTGTGTGCACCTTCTTTCACCTGACTTGGTGCTTGCCAGTCATCCACTGTTCAGCGAGGCGGGTAGATAACCATTGGATCACCTACTCTACCAGTCACCAAACGAGTCACAATTGAAAGGAGTATTTCCGGCACCTCAGAGTTGGTGTACCGAGACTCAAATCAGACGGCGTTGTAGCATGTAGACACAGCCAAATGTGAGATTCCAGGTAGGTATAGAGTACGTGGAGGGCTCAAATCGGTTATGGATGGAGAGAAATCCTGGTTAGAGATGGAGGAATTCGTGGTGAGGATCTGGATATGGATCCAGGTAGCTGGTCTTGAAAATAGAGGGTTTGGATTTCCTGTAGTATGAGCAGGGAAAACTTCTAAGAACGTGGGAATCTCACTCATCAAAGAGGAGCATCCGCGGCACGCCAAGAAGATAGAAAGAGAAAAGAAACTCCCAGATTGATGATCTGGAGAGAAAGCTCCCATGAAAGGGAGAGGAAAGCTCTCAGGCGAGAGAACGAGTTCAACAATCTTAGGCAGTTCAAGTCATTAATGGACTGAAAAATCCTGAGGGCTGACATCCTTTATCGGGCAGTGATTGAGCATTGGGACATGAGTGCGCACCTACGTCAGGATCGTCAAGGCACCTTCCGTTGATGCATATCAATTGTCCGGTGCAAACATCTTGGGCATGACAAGGGCCATTGCATGAGGAGAAGGCGTGCGAAGGAGATGAAAAGAGAGTGATGCTTATAATAATTGGAAGAGCTAGGAAGAGTGCCACAAAGTACTTCATTGTTCAAACTATCGAAATTGAACGCTCAAGTTGATTTGGTGATGTAGAGTCTCTCATGCTCCAAGTTGGCTGAAAAAAAGAGAGAGTTAATTATTCAATTTGCCTTTTGTTTCAAATCAAAAAGAGAGTTGTACAATGACCGGATATCGAGACTAACATAAGCATTATAGACAAACATGATTGATCTTAACAGCTAGTGGTCCAGATATATCTTCTAATAGCAGATAGAATACTTTTTTTAACGCCTTAAAGAAAGGGGGCGTATCTCTTTTAAAATATTTTTCCATAGCCTTAATGTTACGATCGGAATCTAGCTTGAAAGCCACATTAGTGTCAAAGTTATTGCCTTTGATTCATACCACGGGGACAGACTCATCAAATATTGTATCGAAACAGAAAATCGCCCCGCCTAGCTTCCACCGATATAGGCAAGTTTACATTTTGGTGTGTGCTCATTTGTTCATAGGATGCTGCCGGCATTTGTTCTATTGGAGCACCGAAACAAAAAATCCGACAGAAGGGTTCCAAACAAGATAGAAAACAGATTCCATGAATCAGTACAAGGACGAGGTACTATGGTGGTAAAACCAACGAGAATCTCCAGTATCAACGATTGTATTTCACTAACCGGTGTTGCATGGTTGTGAAAAAGCGTGCATTTGGATAGATGAGATGAGGTGATTATTTTGTACATAAGTGATCCATTAGGAACAATTTATGAAGATAACCCCTTTTCGTAATGAGCGTGTGTGCTTATGATGAAACTATCTTAATCATCTTAATCATGAAGTATTCTGCGAAAACTTGTTCCCCAACGGAAAGAATAATGCCATATGCAGTCATTTCTTACTAAAAATTCTAACTGAATGACATTCGATTTACTGAATTGGGAGATGCGATCATGAGTGGAATATATAACGTGCAAGAAATCTCGTAGGAAAGCTTATATTTCTATTTGTGTGCATGTTAAACTTTTCTAAATTTTGGTGCGTAATTCTCGGTCAATATATTTTTGGTTAGGCACATGTGCAAAAAAAAAAATATCTTTCATGATTTGCTGAAGATGTCCATGATTTCATAGGCTTTATTTTTTTCGATATTTGTGGAACAAGCAAGATTTCGTCGGTCAATGGAAAATAGTAAAAAAAGAAGAGCAACTGGGAAAGAAATATTCACGTGCGGGCGCATATTATTTGAGCAATATATCTTTCTCAAAACAAGAAAGAGTCAAGGAGCATCACACGTCAATAAGGGATTAAAGAAAGGAAAGAAAGGATTGGTAAGAAGATGTGGGTTCTGGAGAAATAACAAAAGAAAGAAAAGAATAAAAAATATATATTTCAATGCATCCACAATTGGAAGCTGCATCACATTCTTTTCTTGGAGGCTCTATGTTGTTTTACATATAAAAAGGGGGGCCACATAATTCATACAAAGGGCCACGAGAAAGAGAGAGAGAAGCAGAGGAGCCGCGCGGCCATTAGAGAGAAACCGTGAGGGGAGCTTCACAATTTCACAATTTACGACAAAGAAGCACAACACATTCAAGAGGCCAAAGAAGGAAAACGTAGAGAAAGGGGGGAGCTGCACCACACCCTCTGAGACGATTTCAACATGCAGCAAATACCAAAAGGAGAAGACGTTCACGAAAATTCCTTCGCCCAACGCCAACAGCAAACTTCCAGGTGGCGAGCAGCTTCCCGGGTGTCGTTGTAACGTCAATCTTGCAACCTTGCCGCATCAGTCACGAGCTTCTTTCCCATCGACACCAGCTCAACGGCAGACCGA
The DNA here is from genome assembly GCA_031216185.1 of Syzygium aqueum. NCBI lineage: Eukaryota > Viridiplantae > Streptophyta > Magnoliopsida > Myrtales > Myrtaceae > Syzygium > Syzygium aqueum. The sequence continues at coordinate 33,333,830 of CM062232.1, forward strand.
CGAATCCCACTTTAGTGGTTTCAGTGATCATCGAGCTATACTGGTCCTTTCTTTTGTAGGTTTCCTCGGAGAGATTCTCTACCGTGACAGCAAATTGTCGCACCCCACGACGAGCCCGTAGTGATATACATTGCCGTGCGCCTTAGAGTTTGGAAGCCAGCCCCTTTTCGCTTCTACTATTGCCTACGGCCACCGCCACGTCTCTACGGTGGTGTTATCCAATCCCTCGACGGTTCTCCATGGCAATTCCTCCCCGACGATCTTGTTTAGTTCCGTGGCATCCCTACACCGTCATGGCCCGTGTTTTTGTTTTGCAGATTGACCGGAGCGCCACCACATTGCCGCCGCCGCGCCCGCCGTTGACCGCTCGCCGTCGGTAGCATCGCCCCGCGTTCCGCGATCCTGATCCGAAGTCAAGTTCAAATTTGGAAGTTATCCATAAATTAGGTAAGAATCTTCATTAATTTGATTTTCGTATATTTTGTTGCCTAATTTGTGAAATTGCAATATTGTTTGAATCTTCGAATATTATTCATATCCATGAAATCCTCAGGTAGATTTAAATTAGGAATTATTTTCTAATTTCACAACGTGCATATGATTGACAGTCCGATTTCATGCCCGAAATATGACTCGCGATCGCACGGAAAATCGTTAATCCAATCTCCCGTCCAAGATATGATTCATGATTGCGTGAAAAAAAATTGGCCAATCCGATCCTCATGCCCAGGATACAATTTGTCAATCTATTGTTGCTAAATTTAAATGGATGTCAGTAATATTTTGTGATATGGTGTCGTTTGATTTTTTTTAAATAAAGAAAATCCAAAAATATGTTAGTTAGGATTTAAATTAGAAGAGTTAGGATTTCAATTAGAAGTTTTGCATGTTTAGGGAACCCTAAATGTATCTAGAAGATAGGATAATTATTTAATTTGAATTAGGACTTGAGATGATTTATTTCCTAGTTTAAATTAGGTGTTATTCTAATCCTAATAGATTATTTAGGTTATTTTAAGATTTCAAATTTTAATGAAAATCCCAAAAAATGAATCACTTTAGGATAGATCAAATCGTTTTCTAGAATATATTGAATGTTAATTTAGGTATTTTTTTAATTCCGAATTTCATTGGAAAATTACCAAAATACAAATCTTTTGTCCGTCATTAGAATTATGTCACGTCGTCACATGACATATAGTTTGTATGTTAGGCTGCATTAATCGCATGTTAATTTTTGCACGTCATTACATATAAGTTAGTTTTCATTTAAATAAGTGAAAATAAAAAAAATATTGAGTGAATGCTTGTTAATTAGAAATCATATTAGGATTGTTGATGTGATTTTCTAGCTAGCAATGCAGATGCTTATATTGCTTCGAGGTAAGTAATTCTCTCAATCTTGCAATTTATTTAATGTTTTGATTATCGGGTGTTACTTTGGTGGTTTGCGCACCCGCATGAACACCTCACATGTTAGTGATTAGGTAATAAAATGAATCCAGACTGCATGCATAAATATTTTTGAAAAGAAAAGGTACCGAAATGGCGTTAGACTAGATCTAGTGTAACCAAGTCCCCGAGCTTAGAATCTCTGGTTCGTAGGAATAAAACATATTTCCCTATTTTTTATTTAGGTTTCTAATCGACCTACCACAAATAGATTAGTGGCGACTCTAAGCATGAAAATATTTGCACATTAAGAACTTAAATCATAAGTTGCAAATTGGTAGAGCTTGGGAGGGTCCGAGTTAAGTTTAGTCTTAATAATCCATTAGCCTGAGAAAATTTAGGTCGTGACACTCGTCCAATCGCTCATCTCCTCACCCTGCTCATCACAAATCGACGCCCTCTACCACCTGTTGCTCGGACATCTTAAAGACCTAGCTTGAAGAAGAGCAGCGACCAAAGCGCAAATCGATCCGAGGGGGAGAGGGCAAAGAAAAAGGGGGGGGGGGGGAGGAGCATTCACCTGGATTGACCTCTTCTTCCTCGCTCTCCTTCCCTTCCAAGGCGTCGTCCCCGACATCAACTTCGGCGGACGATGGCGAACGAGCGTGGCAAAGGAGCGGACTGCTGTGGCTAGCCGGAGGCAGCTTGGGGGCTGTTCCCAGTGTGAAATGGCTATTGATAGTGGCGGCTAGGCGGTTGGACAGTGGTGGCAAGTGGTGGAGGCAGATCCGGCGAGAGGTGTAATATGCACGCGGCTTGGGCAAACCGGCGATGGCTGCTGGGGTGCGGCTGGTGAGGGCTACTCGGATAGAAAGTGAGGCTGAGAAGGGTAGTGGTTGGCGTGTTGGACCGAGGCGATGAGCGGCTAGGATGGACACGGGCGGGCAATAAAAAGTTTATTTTCGTGAAGCAAAAGTTTATTTTCGTGGCTAAATCCGTGGCTAATTAGCCATGAATTTTTTTTCGTTGCAAATTAGCCACAGAAAATTTTTCATCGCAAATTAGCGACGAATAATTTCTCGTCGCCAAATCCTTTTTTTTTTGTAATGTAATTAGCCACAAAAATAAATATTGTAGGGAAAATGCCAAGAGTAGTTATTTCCGTGGCTATTTAGCCACGGAAAATTTTACGTGGCAAATTCCGTTGCAAATTAGCCACGGAGAAGTTTTTGTTGCAAATTAGCCACGGAAAATTTTTCGTCACAAATTCCATCGCAAATTAGGGACGAATTTTTTTTGTCTCAAATTAGCAACGAGTTTTTTTTCCATCGCAAATTAACGACGAAAGATTTTTCGTCACTAATTAACGATGAATTTAGTTTTCGTAGCAAATTCCGTCGCAAATTAGCAACAAATAATTTTTCGTCGCAAATTTTCCGTGGCTAAATCCTTTTTTTTTTTTGTAGTGAATCAGCTCTGAGTTTTGGTTGTAGCTGTTGTCACACTCCAACGGGATGTCGTTGGAGTGGAAGACGTTACCGGGGCGAGCAACGATATTGAGGGAAGGACTTTCTATGGCAGTTCATAGTGCCTGAGGGCTGACATCCTTTTTTTTGGCTAAAACAAACCTTCCATTGTAGCAGAGAAGATCAAATATTACACAGAAAAACTAGAGCCTACATCAACATGATAAATTAAAGAAGATTCCGCTAATACTAAGTTTTTTACTCTAGATGGGAGATCATTAAAAAAGAAAGATGATGCAGTTCCTAACTGATAAAAAGCCCATTTTGCAAGCTCATGAGCAACAATATTACAAGATCTATTGATCCACTTGAAACTCCATTCTGGGTTGTTGCTAAGTAGTACGCGAGAGTCCGAGACGAAAGGATGAATATACCAAGGACAAATGCCCTTCTGTTGAATAGCATCGATTAACACTTTACAATCACTTTCAAAAACCGCTTTGTGGATGCCAAGGGACTGAGCAGCTTTGCATGCTAGAAGAAGATCTGCAGCTTGTACTTCCACTGGCGAGTTCCATCTTCCTCGTCTTGTCCACACGTGAACAGCTGAGCCTGTATACGATTGTACAATAATACCTATGGCACCTCTGTTATCTTTCCACGCACCATCTACATTAAACCCGGTTCCTCGCTTAACTTAACTTTGTTGTCGCTCTTGAACATATTTGAAAATTCCAAGAAATCTTGTATGACCATCTGAATGGCCTGGGAAGGAAGTGGAATAGTCTGATCATATATCTTTGCATTCCCGTAACGCCACATTCTAGTGCAAAGAATTGCTGCTAGAGGGTGAAGAGCTTGCAATCCACTCCCGTTCTCTGTACTATTTTTCCTGGATCAAGAAAGTGATTCACCATCTCTTCCGGAGACTTGAAGTTCCAAGCAGACAAGATAATACCCCATGGGCTCTGTCTCCACAAAATTTGGGCTAGGGACATCTTGTGAACAAATGTACTGAATTTTCCTCTGAAGCTCCACATAGCGAGCAAAAGGGGTCTGGGATGTGGACCAGTTGAAACAAGTTAGCTCAACAAGGTAAAACGTTAGTCGCTATCCTCCACAACATCATTTTGTGTCGCTCATGAGCTCTAGCTTTCCAGATTTTGTTCCAAATACCCCGGTTGTTACCATTTTCATTTGGCAACTTTATGAGTTTGTAAGCAGATTTAATAGAAAATATTCCATCGATAGCTGGATGCCAAATCAATTTGTCTACCCCAATGGAGTTTGGCATATGGATCTGAAGGATGGCTTGGACTGAGGTTGGGCAAAATGTTTGATTTAGACTTAATACATCCCAAGTTTTTGTCCCTAGGGTAAAGAAGCTTTCTATCTTTCTATGCTTCAAAGCAGGGTCTGGATCAATAAAAGAAGGCAGATGAGTCGAGACGTTAGGAATCCAAGGGTGATTTCCGACCTCGATTGACTTTCCATCCCCTATTTGATATAGAGTTCCCAGTTTGAGCACTTCTCTGGTATTTATGATTGCCTTCCATAAAGGAGAGGCTGATGCCTTGACCTTGTGATTCCAAAAATTTGAGGTCTGCAGATATTTCCCTTCAAGGACTTGAACCCATAACTTGCCTCTATCTTGGATCATTCCCCAACTGAGCTTCAAAAGCAAAGCATTGTTGAAGTCCCTATTCTGTCGAAAACCCATTCCTCCACTCTTCTTGTTTCTACACAGAGAATCCCAACATTTAGGTGTAAAATATATATTTTTCTCGTTTGGCACACCCCACCAGAGTTTTCTTATAGAGGCATCAAGTCTGTCACTAGTGCTCCGAGGCAAGCGACTAGATTGCATAGCATAAATCAGTGTGCTTTGAACAACCGATCGGATATATGTTGCTCTACCCGCCCAAGATAGTGTCGTTCTTTTCCAGGAGTTAGGTTTGTTATCAACCTTTTGTTCAAGGAATTGATATTTTGTCCTGCTTTTTCTTGCATTGAAGAGGGGATTTCTAAGGTATAGTGATTCAGGATCTGTCTTTCGCGTGTGGAGCTCATCCATACAAAACTTTTTCATGCCCGTGGAAGTATTTTTAGAGAAAAAGATAGATGACTTCTGATGATTCAAGCTTTGACCTGACCATGAGCAATAAAGTTCAAGGCATTCCTTCAATGTTCTCACTTGATGTTTAGTAGCTCCGACAAATAACAACAAGTCATCGGCATACATAAGGTGAGTTAAAGGCGGACTTTTTCGCCATACTCTTATACCTACAATAATCTTCAAATCCTCTGCTCTAGATAGAATTCTAGAAAGAAGTTCCGAATAAATCACAAACAAGTATGGCGAGATAGGGTCACCTTGTCGGAGTCCTTTCTGAGGCTTAAAACTTCCCGCAAGTCTACCGTTGATGAGAAGAGAATAATGAACCGACGATACACATATTTTTATGAGCCTGCAAAAGTGAGACGAAAACTCCAAACTACAGAGTATTGCATCAAGTATATTCCAATCAACTCTATCATAAGCTTTTGACATATCAACCTTAACTCCCATGAATGGACTCCCCTTTCTTTTCTTCCTCATGGAGTGTAAGATTTCCTATGCAATTACAAAATTCTCTTGTATGCTTCTACTCGGAACAAAAGCCGATTGTTGAGGTGAGATAATACGACTGAGGTACCCTTTTAGTCTATTTACCAACAACTTAGAGATAAGTTTATAGCTCACGTTGCATAGACTTATGGGCCGAAATTGGTTAAAGGTGTGTGGATTATGGGTTTTTGGGATGAGTACTATAAAAGTATGATTGAGAAGATGAGGCAACTGACCTGTGTTAAAGAAGTGCTGCACAAATTGGACAATCTGGGCCATCATCACTTCCCAGCATTTCGTGTAGAAAATAGCATGGAATCCGTTTGGGCTTGGCGATTTTAGAGGGGCCATCTCTTTCAAGATGCTATATATTTCATCCTCAGTTGGAATTGCCAAAAGATCCAAGTTTTCTTCGTCAGAACTACCTTAGGGAAGAGTTCCCTAATGAGAGAGTGTGGATCTAGTGAAGGTCCCGAGAAAAGCTCTATATACTTGGATAAAAAGAAGTTTTTAATCTCATCTATACTCATAAGCCATTGGCCTCTATCATCCTGAACTGCCAGGATATAATTTTTGCGCCTTCTGATAGTTGTAGAAAGATGGAAGAATTTGGTATTCCGATCACCCTCCCGTAGCCATGATTGTCTCGATTTTTGCTTCCATATCATTTCCAATCTCTCCCATTGCTCGTTAATAGCCTCCTTGATTTCTTTTTCCCTCCTGCTATGCTCTGCTAAAGGGTCATCCCTCTGAATGGAATCAAGTGCTAATGTCAATTCCTTGAGGCGTTGTTGGTAAATACCAAAGTGTTCCTTATTCCACCTTTCGAGAGCTAATTATGTGGATTTCAGCTTCCTATGCCATGTGGTTAATGAATTGCCAACCACATTATTGTTCCAAGCCTTTTCCACTTCATTAACACAAGTTGGATCACGTACCACCGGCAAGTGGACAATCCCTGCTCGAGGGAATTTCTCACACCATGATGTCGAACAACTTGCTTGATCGAGTCTTTTCCGAACACTTGCAAAGCCCTCTTTGCCATTTGTCCAAGTGTACGGTTTGCCTTTGAACCCAAGATCAACACAACCCAATGTGTCCATAAAATCCACCAAAAAGTGACGAGATGGGCCTGGACCCCTTCTATTGGACGCCTCATAGCCATAAATAGTCTCATTGAAGTCTCCAATTCCAACCCAATCTTCTCCTAAGTTTTGAACCCGGCTTGTGAAGTCTTCCCAAAACACTCGTTTAAGCCCACAATAAGGAGGTGCATATACCAACGAAAACCACCACAATTGTTCGAGATTTTCTTTGTTAGAAACCTCTGCATGAATTTAGTTTTTGTCTGCAAAGGAAAAGGATAAAGTTATAGGATCTTTCCATATGACTGCTAGACCTCCCGCATTATTTTCCGTGGGAATAGAGAAGGACCGAGTAAATCCAATCCTCCTTGTAATAGTTTCTATCCGTCTAACATCACACTTTGTCTCCGATAAAAACACAATATCAGGGTCACAAGATCGGCATGTGGCCTTCAACTCTCTCATTGTTGGGTTTCCCGCAATGCCTCGATAATTCCAGGCTATAATATTCATGTCTACAATGAGCAAATAGCTTGGCTCGCCTCCAGAATTTCGCTTTCTACTAGACATTTTATCAAACACTTTGTGTGCACCTTCTTTCACCTGACTTGGTGCTTGCCAGTCATCCACTGTTCAGCGAGGCGGGTAGATAACCATTGGATCACCTACTCTACCAGTCACCAAACGAGTCACAATTGAAAGGAGTATTTCCGGCACCTCAGAGTTGGTGTACCGAGACTCAAATCAGACGGCGTTGTAGCATGTAGACACAGCCAAATGTGAGATTCCAGGTAGGTATAGAGTACGTGGAGGGCTCAAATCGGTTATGGATGGAGAGAAATCCTGGTTAGAGATGGAGGAATTCGTGGTGAGGATCTGGATATGGATCCAGGTAGCTGGTCTTGAAAATAGAGGGTTTGGATTTCCTGTAGTATGAGCAGGGAAAACTTCTAAGAACGTGGGAATCTCACTCATCAAAGAGGAGCATCCGCGGCACGCCAAGAAGATAGAAAGAGAAAAGAAACTCCCAGATTGATGATCTGGAGAGAAAGCTCCCATGAAAGGGAGAGGAAAGCTCTCAGGCGAGAGAACGAGTTCAACAATCTTAGGCAGTTCAAGTCATTAATGGACTGAAAAATCCTGAGGGCTGACATCCTTTATCGGGCAGTGATTGAGCATTGGGACATGAGTGCGCACCTACGTCAGGATCGTCAAGGCACCTTCCGTTGATGCATATCAATTGTCCGGTGCAAACATCTTGGGCATGACAAGGGCCATTGCATGAGGAGAAGGCGTGCGAAGGAGATGAAAAGAGAGTGATGCTTATAATAATTGGAAGAGCTAGGAAGAGTGCCACAAAGTACTTCATTGTTCAAACTATCGAAATTGAACGCTCAAGTTGATTTGGTGATGTAGAGTCTCTCATGCTCCAAGTTGGCTGAAAAAAAGAGAGAGTTAATTATTCAATTTGCCTTTTGTTTCAAATCAAAAAGAGAGTTGTACAATGACCGGATATCGAGACTAACATAAGCATTATAGACAAACATGATTGATCTTAACAGCTAGTGGTCCAGATATATCTTCTAATAGCAGATAGAATACTTTTTTTAACGCCTTAAAGAAAGGGGGCGTATCTCTTTTAAAATATTTTTCCATAGCCTTAATGTTACGATCGGAATCTAGCTTGAAAGCCACATTAGTGTCAAAGTTATTGCCTTTGATTCATACCACGGGGACAGACTCATCAAATATTGTATCGAAACAGAAAATCGCCCCGCCTAGCTTCCACCGATATAGGCAAGTTTACATTTTGGTGTGTGCTCATTTGTTCATAGGATGCTGCCGGCATTTGTTCTATTGGAGCACCGAAACAAAAAATCCGACAGAAGGGTTCCAAACAAGATAGAAAACAGATTCCATGAATCAGTACAAGGACGAGGTACTATGGTGGTAAAACCAACGAGAATCTCCAGTATCAACGATTGTATTTCACTAACCGGTGTTGCATGGTTGTGAAAAAGCGTGCATTTGGATAGATGAGATGAGGTGATTATTTTGTACATAAGTGATCCATTAGGAACAATTTATGAAGATAACCCCTTTTCGTAATGAGCGTGTGTGCTTATGATGAAACTATCTTAATCATCTTAATCATGAAGTATTCTGCGAAAACTTGTTCCCCAACGGAAAGAATAATGCCATATGCAGTCATTTCTTACTAAAAATTCTAACTGAATGACATTCGATTTACTTGGCATCCGCCGTGTCGTAGGACATGTGCAAGTAGAGTCATTAATTAAAAATGGGGATGGTAGAAAGGAAAATAAAATACAGATGGGGCAACATCAATTTAAGCAATTTTCCCCTTATTTTACCATTCTTTTTACCCAGAGTAGCATGGATGTGCTCTCAAACTTTACACAAGATGCCATTGAAGCTTGCGCGATATTTAGTTGGCCTAAATATAAACGTTCTTTCCTTTTTTTTTATGGGCAAAAGTTGGCGTATGATGGTGGGCTGTTTCTCATCATGCAACATGCTTCTTTTCATTTGACCATCGCCTGCTGTTCTCGCAAATATGCTCCTTGGTCGGTTTGTCCCCGTTTTGTTGACCCTTTAGGATAAGCGCAGTTGATTTGGTTTTGGAGGATTTCCAATTTATGAATTGATGGTCAGCCATTCAAATCCCACTAACTGCCTGGGCTATGGTTATCTGCATAGATCAAATGCCTTGATCTAACCGGTTTATAAGGCTCATAGGGTGTTTCACGGGACTTTAGGTAACGGATTAGATTTTCACGTCTATGCTCCCGAATTAACAACTAGTTTCGGTATATGAGGTCTCATTTGAGTTGTTGTGTACCAATGTATCTTTTTAAAAGTATATTAATTGTTCTATTGATTTGTTAACTTTCATTTGCCTTGCTCAACATGTTATTTTTACCAACTCTTTTTAGGAAAAAAAAAACCAACCACAGTTAGAGTAATTTACCGACTTTTTTTTCTAATTTAGTTTAAAATAGTTTGTATCATCAACTCTTATTTGAGTTAGTTACCGACATTTGATTACCTTTTTTTTAATTATATCTCCTTATAGAAAATAGGATATTCTTTAACGCCTTATGCTAGGGTCACATTTCCTTTAAGTACTAAGCCTCGATATTATGATCTTAATCTAGCGCGAAAGCCACGTTAGTGTCAAAATTACGACCTTTAATTCATAGCGACGTGGACCAGCAACAAAACCTCCCCAAGCTTCGCACGAAATGGACAAATGCAAATTTTGGTGTGTCCTCATTTGTTTATAAGATGCTTCCCGCAGTTATGCGAAGCGCGCATTTAGAAAGGTAATGTGATTATTTTGCACACGAGGGATCCATTAGCTATCTTAATGATTTTAATTGTGAGTTCATGACGTATTTCTGCGAAACTTATACTCCCAACAAGAAGAGTAATGCTACAAGTACTAAATTCTTACTAAGAATTCCTTATCAAATGACATGGCGACTTATGGGGCATGCACCACGTCATCGCATATACGTACGTGGAGTCAACAATGAAATCAAGATTGTACAAAGAAAAGAAAATATAGATGGGGCAAGATCAATTGAAGGAAATTTCTTTTCCTATCTTACCATCTTTTTTCTACCCAAAGTGGCAATGGATGTCCTATCCAACTTTGCACAAGATGCCATTGACGTTTACACCATATTCGGTCGACCAATATCTAAAGGTCCTCGGGGCAAATCGTGGGCTGTTTCTCTTCATGTGACATGCTTCATGCACTACAATTCTCCTCGTTCCATCGCATGCTGTTCTCGCGCATACGCTTCTTTCTTGAACTGCATCATGCAGAAATGCATCAGTTTTGCTTAAAATTAGACGAAATCAATCTACCTTGAAGAAATTAATCCCGATATTGGAGAAATGGAGCAGTCTCCTTTTAGTTTTGCCTCAAACTGGACGAAAGGATTCTTTGCTCACCTCTGCGCTCTTAGCTCGCAGATGCTTCTTCAACAAGCTGTCTACGAGCACGCGCCACTTCGAGTCCTCCGAGCTTCACAATGTCCATCACCTTGCGGTCGAGCACCATTGCCCTCTTCGATCTTCTTCAATGTGCAGGCAGCGGCAAGGGCCACCGACCCTCAAGAATGGCCGAGGGTCACTCCCTCGCTATAAATTTGAACAAGGGTTAGCCCTCATCGCCGGAGTGATGATAGTAGCGAGGTCATGGCAAACGTTGCTGGCAAGTGGCGAGACTATTGAGAGTCATGACCTCACCGAACTAACTTGCCCCCACACACTCTCATGTTGCTTTCTCGGCGGCGGCGGCGGCGGCGGCTGTGGCGAGGGCCACATCGTTTTCACCAGACTACGACCAGGGACACTGACCCCTCGCCGATCAGTAGGTGGCGGCAATGCTGCCTCCACCTCAATTGCAATTACATCTCCACTCCTTCTGGTTTGTTTTTATTCTTTTTTTCAGATTTTTATTTACTTTTCAAATTTTAATTTTCCTGAACTTTTGAAAATAATTTCATATATATTTTTTAATTGGCATATAAGATACCACATAAATACCACGTCAACATCTCCATTTATAACTTCAATGGAAAGACCATCAAGTCAAACAAAGAGTATATACTTTAAATACCTAATTACACCCAAAAAAAAGTCGAGAGACCTGACTGAACATTTGGCGATAATTCGAACATCTCGTGTGCCTTTATTCAAATATATAAATCAAGAGACTATAATATATTTTAAAGGACAAGCACGGTAATACTACTGCTACTTACATAATTTTTCAACATTTTGCATATTATCTTCTCGTACAAGCATATCCCTAGTTTCGTTTACAGTTTTATTGCCCTGACTAATTATTTTGCATTACACGCACAGCCCCAAACATATTACGGAACACCAATCAACAACCATCGACCCCAGATCTTATTTATCCTTATATCGATCGTCTCTGGGGAAGGAAAACGCAAGAACTTCTATGCCATGGACCATGTAACATCCTCTTCACCCACTTCTATGTCCAACTCCAAAGCATGCCACACCGCGTTTGAAGCATCGACAATGTCGTTCCTACATGGCGGCTGTTCAGCATGTTCATCATCGCACCCATTCATAGAGTCGCACTCGTCGACCACCTTGGCCATTACGCTCCTCCCGGTCTTCGTAGATGTTATTTTAATCCTATCCCCGCATCGAGACCCATCGGCATACCACCCTGTCGACAGTGCAACAATCAGCTCTGAGTTTTTGTGGTAACTGTCGTCGCACTCCGACGGGCCCCCACCATCACCACCTTTACTGAAATCATTGTTCGTCAAGGTTGCTCGAGTGGAAGACGTTACCGGAGGTGAGCAACGGTATTTAGGGTAGGACTTGCCTTTGCAGCTCATAGTGCCTGAGGGCTGACATGCCCCACCGGACGGTGATGGAGTATTGGGACATGTGTGTATGCCTACGTCGGGATCGTCATTGCACTTACCGTTGATGCAAATCAATTGGCCGGTGCAATCATCCAGGGTTTGACAAGGGCCATTGCATGAGGAGATGGCCCGTGATGGAGAACAAAAGAGGGTGATGCTTATGGCAATTGGAAGAGCTAGGAAGAGAGCCACAGAGTACTTCATTGTTCAACTCTCGAAATTGAACGCTCAAGTTGATTTGGTGATGAGAGAAGAAAGCTTGGAGGTGCTTCTATAGAGTCTCTCATGCTCCAAGTTGGCTCTAAATAAAAAAAGAGGTTAACTATTCAATTGGCCTTTTGTTGACTCATAGTCTTCATTTGTGTAATTTAATCAAAAATCACTATCATCCCGCAATTTCCGTGCCTTACGCGTTACGAGCAAGTATTCGATCCTCAAAAGAGTAAATATTTCTAGACACTATGAAATCGATCAAAATCATCAATTATATAATGACGGGATATCGAGACTAACTTGCGAAGATATTAGTGTTTAAATTATGTCCTCTAATGAGAAATAGAATATCTTTTTACTACCTTATGCTTAGGGTCGTATCTCTCTTAAAATAATTACTAAGCTTTTATTTTATGATCGTAAACTACCGTGAAAGCCACGTTGGGGTTAAAATTACGACCTTTACTACGCGACAACGTGGACCGACAATGAAACTACACGTAGCTTACACGACATAGGCAAATACAGATTGGTGTCTTCTCGTTTGTTCATAAGATGCTGCCGGCGCCGGCATTTGTTCCATTTAGAGCTCCAAAACAAGGAATCTGACAAGAAAGGGTTCAAAACAAGATGTCATGAACAGGTACGAGGTCGTGCTTTATGGTAGTAAAACCCAGTGAAAGCTCTCTCGTGATATAAAATGATTAATTTCAACACCCCCGATGTTGCCTGAATATGACAAGCGCACATTTAGAAAGATAAGCTGATTATCTTGTACATAAGTAATCCATTAGCTACTAATTGTGAAATCTTAATTATATTAATCATGAAATGTTTCCGCATAACTTATCCTTGGAAACAAGAATAACGCTACATGTACCGAATTCTTACTAAATATTCCATATCGAATGAGGCAACCTACGTGACATGCCACCATCAATTAGGTGTACATAGAGTCATCGATTGAATTAAATATCGTAGAAAAGAAATGCAAATACAGATGGGGAGCGAACAATTGAAGGAAAGACGGTGTGCTGATTATAAAGGTCTTTTCCTTTGTTTTATGGGCAAAAGTTGGTGTCCAATGGTGTGCTGTTTCTCTTCGTGTAGCATGCTTCATGCAATGCAATACTCTTCGTTTGACCATCGCATGTTGTTCTCGCATCATGCGCTTCTTCCCTGTCTGATTGTCTCCTTTACATCGACCTATCAAGATTGATGTGGTTGATTTGGATTCGGCAGATTTCCAACTTATAAACTAGAGGACATCACTTCAAATCCCACTAACTGTTTAGGCTAGGGTTACCTACTTAGGCAAAAGGCCTAGATTTAACCAATTTATGGCGTTTGTAGGATGTTTAGTTTTAGTCGGCCAAGTTTTGATACCGGTGCCCCCTGAATTAGGTAGAAAAAAAAATAGCTCCTTTACATTTTTAAATTCGCAAAAAAAAAAAAAAAAAAACAGATCAATGTGATGCCTACGAAAGCTATTTGACCACCGAAACTCATTGTGGTTTCACGTCACAATCACCCTAATCAATGAAAGAAATTAGTTCACACGAGAGCACTGTATAAAAACGCTTCGTGTAAATATATAGAAAAGAACGTCTCACTCTCTTCCAAGCACAATTCCACATGATTACAGAGCGCTAAAAACCGGTCAATACCAAAGCGAAACAAAGTGATTACATAAGCGTGCCGTGACAGGAAAATTTCGGGGGTTTCAAGGTGAGTGATTACAGAAGCGTGCCGTGTAAGCGTGCCGCGACGGGAAAATTTCGGGAGTTTCAAAGTGACTGATTACAGAAGCGTACCGCGACGGGAAAATTTCGGGGGTTTCAAGGTGAATGATACAGATCTCACGAAATTGACCCATGGCAATACCGTCTACACCACCATCTCGACATCTGAATAACCATCCGCTCGAGCTAGGCCCTCTGGCGAGGCCGACCTCGCTGCCGCGACCCACGGCGAGGTTGGCTTCGCCGTGGGTCGCGATGGCGAGGTTGGCTTCGCCATGGGTCGCAAGAGCGAGGCTCGGCCTCGTCCGATCTGGGCGAGGCTGACCTCGCCATGACCGACGGCGAGGGTCCAGCCCTCGCCCTCGCAGGTAGGGGGGACCCTCGCCTCCGCCGACGGCAGGCGAGGGCCATGATGCCCTCGCCGGCCCTGGGCTGTGGCCGGCGACCGGCCACAACCAAGAAGAACAACACAAAAAGAAGAAAAGAAAAAAACTGATTCTCAAAATTGTGCCGAGAAACAAGAAACAACTTTTTTTTACTTCTTATTTCTCTTCCAAAACAGTTTCTCGACACAAATATTTGCAAAAATGTGCCTGGGAACAAAAAATTTATCAAACGCGTTTCTGTTCCCAAACTATTTCTAGAAACAAAAGAATAGAAATTTTTACTGTTTGGCACGTTACCAAACATGCTCTTAGTGTACGTAAGGAGAAGATCATACTTCACATGGGTCTTCAGGAAAATCACCAACCTTACTTGCCTTCATTGCATTGAGACTGAAAATTAGCGATTATTGACAAAAACACTAGAAATGTTGACTCGAGGAGAACTTGAATGGCGCGAGACAGAGACTAAAAGAAGGGAATGCGTGGTTATTGCACGTATAAGTGCGATGAAGAATGTCATCACGTACATCATCATATGTTTGAATTTGAGAACTAACATTGTAATGTGGTTGATTTAGTGAAGAAGAGAGATCTTAAAGTTGCTTCTATTGAGAGTCTCGTCGTGCATACAAATAAGAGATATTCTATTATTGAGTTCACATTAAAATCGGAGGAAGAACAGCATTGGTGCCAAAACTTATGTACGGAGGCCACTTTGGTGCAAAAAGTTTCATTTGAATCACTTAAGTGCCAAAAGTTTACGCCGGCGATCACTTAAATGCCAAATCGGAGAAAAAACGATCACTTAAGTGCCAACGGCGAGAAATTCCGATCAAATTTAATACGTGGCTTTTATATTTAAATTTTAATGACACATGGCATTTCCATGTGTATAATTCAATTTTTTAAATATTTCTTTCTTTTCTTTTTTCATTTCTGTCTTCTTCTTCTTCTACCATGGCCGGTGACCGGAGGCCACCCACCGGCCATGGCAGGCCTCGCCGAGCGTCGCCTTCCTCTGAGCGAGGCCCGGCAAGGCAGTCGTGGCCTCGGCGAGGGCCGGCCTCGCCGGATCTAGCGAGGCGAGCCCTCGCCGGGGCTCCCCCTGCCCAGGTGAAGGTTGAGGTCACCTGGGCAGGGCGAGCCCCGGCGAGGGCTCGCCTCGCCAGATCCGGTGAGGCCGGCCCTCGTCGAGGCCACGACTGCCTCACCGGGCCTCGCCCAGAGGAAGGCGACGCCCGACGAGGCAGCCGTGGCCTCAACAAGGGCCGGCCTCACCGGGGCTCGCCCTGCCCAGGCGACCCTCGCCTGGGCAGGGCGAGCCCCAACAAGGCTGGCCCTCGTCGGGCCTTGCCCTGAGGAAGGCGACGCCCGACGAGGCAGCCGTGGTCTCAGCAAGGGCCGACCTTCGACAGGTCTCGCCCTGCCCAGGTGACCTCACCTGGGCAGGGCGAGCCCCGGAGAGGGCTCACCTCGCCAGATCCGGGGAGACCAGCCTTCGCCGAGGCCATGGCGGGCCTCGCCTGAAGGAAGGCGACACCCAGCGAAGCCAGCCATGGCCTATGGCTGATGGCTAAATGCCGACCACCGAAAATAAGAAGAAAAAAAAAAGAAAAGAAAGAAAAGAAAGAAAATGAAAAAAAAAAAAAAAGAAATGCCACATTAGCCTTCGGTGAGCCACATCAGCTTGAAAAATTAATAAAAAAATGACACGTCGGATTTTCGGCGAAGTGACAGTTAAGTTATCGTTTTTCACAACTTTTAGCACTTAAGTGATCCGATTGAAACTTTTGGCATCAAAGTGGCCTCCGTATACAAGTTTTGGCACCAATGCTATTCTTCTCCCCACCAAAATCGCTATCCAAGCCCACCTTTTGTAGGTGTTGACACCTAAATTTCGACTGACCATTTAATAATAATTTACATAAAAAATTAGGAATTAAATTTTAACCCCTAAACAAAAGTATTAAAATTGCATAGCATATAATTTAAGTTCATATAAGCTAGTTGCATTTCGCATCGGATCGGCGGTGACGAGAAAGTTGACAATCCATCGCGTAATCGAGCTCGGGCACCGAATATAACTCGGCTCACTCAAGGGATAAGGGCCGAAAATTACAAGACATGACAGGCTCAATTGAACTTAATTTGATCATAATTCAGCCCATTAAAGTTTAATCGCAAGTTGACTTTAGGGTATTAGAGCCCATCACATTGAAAAAGGGGCCTAAATTAAGCCCGCAATAGCAAGATAAACCTAGGTCATACTATAAATACATGTTATACCCTTCAATGAGAGGGCGCTCTCTCATAATTTTCAATGAACACTATTTTTGAGAGCAAAGGTAGGCCACACATATTGAGAGGACACAACCACTACATTGAGGGAATCGGCTGAACAATTGAGAGAGCATAGAGAGAATAGAGAGAATAGAGAGTGGAGGAACATAACACACCCCAGGGAGTTCTGTTTTGTTTTCTTGCAGGTGAGACACTGGACACTCGTTCATCATATTGGAGAAGTCGCCAAAAGGGGGTCTTCACCGTATAGAGAAAAGACAAGGAAAGAGGAAGAACCAAACGGGAAGTAGAAATTGAGAAAGTCAAGTGTTGGGGAACACACTATACTCTGCCACGTTGGCAGACCAAGAATTGCATGACTAGTTTTCTTCACCACACGAGCAAAGGGAAGACATGCGGCCATCGTTCCTTTGCAGATTGTTGTTGTGCACGGTCTTATCTCCATCCGTGATTTCCAATGGTGTTTGTTGTCTCCACATCCTTGTCACCGTGATTGCAGTGTGTTGAGCCGTCCTTCATCACGAGTTGCTCCCCACAGAGAGCCATCATCCGTCGAGGCTCGAGATCCGCAATCCCGACTGACGAATTCAAATTTGGAAATATCTCAAAATTAGCGAAGGAAGACAAACGACAAAGAAAAATCGTTTGTGGGAGGTGAAGAAGTCAAGTTCCTACACCCTTGTCCATGAGCCTAGAGCCTAGTCGAGCCACTCCTGACCGCCGTCACACCCGTCGTCGCCATCGCTGCCACCATCGATCCATCGGCCACCGTCTCGATCCGCGCGCAATCCCAATTAGCCGCAAATTCAAATTTGGAAAGATATCTACAAATTAGGTAAGATTCTCATCTATAGTCTTAGAATATTCAGTTTCCCAATCTTTCAAGTGTTTGAATATTTCGTGAATAGTGCGTGAATTGCTAGATACCTTAGGATGATGTGTGCTATATCCGCAATATTTGAAAATACCCAAAAATAAGAATTATTCCTAATTTGGCAACGTATCTGGACGACTATCCGACCTTATCCCTAAGATACGATACGCGGTGATACGGAAAATTATTATCTTATCCATAATCACTTGGATACGATAATAAATTTTATTTGCTTTTCAAATTTGAATAATCAGCTTTCCATCGATATCTATAACCCTATATATATGACCGTTAGTTTGATTTCTTTGCCTAATTTGAATTTAATAAAACAAATCTTGCATATCGTGTGGATTCGTTTTGATCGTGGTGGTTATTTGTCTGTTTGATTTATTTCCTTTAAAAAGAAAATTTCAAAAAAAGATTAGTTAGGACTTGAATTGATCATATTAGAAGATAATGATGCATGTTTAGGATAAGTTTAGAATAACTTTCTTTGAATAAGTCGATATGATAACTTTTAATTTAAATTAGAAATTAGAGTAATTTATTTTCTAGTTTAATTTAGATATTATCCTGATCTCGATGGTTCATTTTAGGGTAATTCTTGATTTCGAATTTTTATTAAAATACCAAAAAAAAGTTACTTTAGGATAGATTAAAGGGTTAATACCACCAAAAATTCTAAACTGGTACATATATGACAATTTTACCCAAAACTTTTTTTTTACCATAAAAAACCCTAAACTGGTACACTTGTGACAATTTTACCCCAAATTTTTTTTTTTTTGCCACTAAAAACCCCAAACTAGTACACATATGATAATTTTACTCCAAACTGGTAAACCTGTGACAAATTATCATAAAATATTTTTTTAACCACAAAAAACCTCAAATTGATACATATGTGACAATTTTACCCTGAACTAATAATTTTTTAATTTTGTTTTTCCGAATTTTTTTATTTTTTCTTTTCTTTTATTTTTTTCTTAAATTTCAACTTCTGGCCGGTCGCCGGTCCAGAGGCGGAAGCCGGCGAGGTCGGCCCTCGCCGGCATCGGGTGAGGGCTGTCCTCGCCGGCGCAGGCGAGGGTTGTCTTTGCCCACGCAGGTGAGGCCGACCCTCCCCTAAGTCGGGCGAGGGCGGCCCTCGCCCATATAGGTGAGGTCGGACCTCGCCTGAGTCGGCGAGGGCGGCCATCGCCAAGTCGCCCATATATTGTCATATATGTACCAGTTTAGGATTTTTGGTGGTATTAACCCTTTAATCTATCCTAAAGTGACTTTTTTTTGGTATTTTAATGAAAATTCGAAATCAAGAATTACCCTAAAATGAACCATCGAGATCAGGATAATATCTAAATTAAACTAGAAAATAAATTACTCTAATTTCTAATTTAAATTAAAAGTTATCATATCGACTTATTCAAAGAAAGTTATTCTAAACCTATCCTAAACATGCATCATTATCTTCTAATATGATCAATTCAAGTCCTAACTAATCTTTTTTTGAAATTTTCTTTTTAAAGGAAATAAATCAAACAGACAAATAACCACCACGATCAAAACGAATCCACACGATATGCAAGATTTGTTTTATTAAATTCAAATTAGGCAAAGAAATCAAACTAACGGTCATATATATAGGGTTATAGATATCGATGGAAAGCTGATTATTCAAATTTGAAAAGCAAATAAAATTTATTATCGTATCCAAGTGATTATGGATAAGATAATAATTTTCCGTATCACCGCGTATCGTATCTTAGGGATAAGGTCGGATAGTCGTCCAGATACGTTGCCAAATTAGGAATAATTCTTATTTTTGGGTATTTTCAAATATTGCGGATATAGCACACATCATCCTAAGGTATCTAGCAATTCACGCACTATTCACGAAATATTCAAACACTTGAAAGATTGGGAAACTGAATATTCTAAGACTATAGATGAGAATCTTACCTAATTTGTAGATATCTTTCCAAATTTGAATTTGCGGCTAATTGGGATTGCGCGCGGATCGAGACGGTGGCCGATGGATCGATGGTGGCAGCGATGGCGACGACGGGTGTGACGGCGGTCAGGAGTGGCTCGACTAGGCTCTAGGCTCATGGACAAGGGTGTAGGAACTTGACTTCTTCACCTCCCACAAACGATTTTTCTTTGTCGTTTGTCTTCCTTCGCTAATTTTGAGATATTTTCCCTCGCCCGACACCGGCAAGGGCCACCCTCGTCGGATATGGTGAGGGCGGCCCTCGCCGGTTTCCGCCTCCAACCGGTCGCCGGTCTGGCGACCGGCCAGAGGTTGAAGATGAAAAAAAAAACAAAAGAAAAAATAAAAAAAATTCAAAAAAATTCAAAAAAATAATATTAAAATTTTAGTTTAGGGTAAAATTATCACATGTGTACCAGTTTATGGTTTTTTGTGGTATGTTTAGGGTAAAATTGTCACAAGTGTACTAGTTTGGGGTTTTTTAGGGTATGTTCGGGGTAAAATTGTCACATATGTACCAGTTTAGAGTTTTTGGTGGTTAGAAAAAAAGTTCGGGGTAAAATTGTCACATGTGTACCAGTTTGGAGTTTTTGGTGATATTAACCCTAGATTAAATTATCATTTTTTTAGAATAGATTGCATGTTAATTTAGGCATTTTTTTAATTCCCAATTTCATTGGAAAAATACCAAAAATAAATCATTTGCCCGTCATTAGAAATAGGTCATATTGTCGCATGTCATATAGTTTGCATGTTAGGCTGCATTAATCGCATGTTAATTTTTACACGTCATTACATATAGGTTAGCTTTCATTTAAATAAGTGAAAATCCAAAAAAAATATTGGGTGAACTGCTTGTTAATTGGAAATCATATTAGGATTGTTAATGTGATTTTCTAGCTAATAATGCAGATGCTTACGTTGCTTCGAGGTAAGTAATTCTCCCAATCTTGTAATTTATTTAATGTTTTGATTATTGGGTGTTACTTTGGTGGTTTGCGCACCCCGTATGATCACCTCACATGCTAATGACTAAGTTAAAATGAATCCAAACTGTCTGTCAAAACATTTTTTGAAAAGAAAAGGTACCGAAAGGGCGTTAGACTAAATCTAGCGTAACTAAGTCCCCGAACTTAGAATCTCTGATTCGTAAAAATAAAACATATCTCCCTATGTTTTATTTAGGTTTTTAATCGACCTACCACAAATAGATTAGTGGCGACTCCAAGCATGAAAACATTTACACGTTAAGAACTTAAATCCTAAGTTGCGAATTGGTAGGGCTTGGAAGGGTCCGAGTTAAACTTAGTATTAATAATTCATTAGCCTGAGAAAATTTAGGTCGCGACAATAGGCTAACATGGAAGCCCCGTACGTTAGTCTCACTTACGCATATGAACTCAGGTCTATGCTTATATCAGAAGTGATGAAGAGACAAAGGACCAAGATACAATAACATAATATAATCTACGAAGAACGCTAGCATATGCAGACATTGCCGCATAAAACTATGTTCTGTTATTAAGTACAAGTATATTCGAAACTAATAATATTATACAATTCGATGGTCGTCCATCTTATTCCGCATATACTGCTAAGTTAAAAACATCCACAAACGTGTCCGTTGAATAGAAACATTTGACAACCACGCTACTCCAGTTTCTGATTTGTAGATTTATTTCACTTTAGTCGAGGACGAAAGTACTCGTGCCACTATGCCATGGACCATACCACGTCCTCTAAGCCCACTTCTATGTCCAACCCTAAAGCATGCCACACAGCACCCGAACCGTCAACGTTGGTGCACGGTGGCTGATCGTCATGTTTGTCGTCGCATCCATTCCTCGAGTCACACTCATCAACCACTTTGGCCAACACACTCCTCCCGGTTTTCATATACGTTATCCTGATCGTATTTCCACATCGAGTCCTGCTAGCATACCACCCAGTTGACAATGCGACAATTAGCTCGGAGTTTTTGTGATACCTATCGTCACACTCTGAAGGGCTTGCTGAAATCATTGTTTGTTAGAGTGGCTCGAGTCGAAGATGTCACTGGTGGGGAACAGTCGTACTTAGGGTAAGATTTGCCATGGCACTGCATAGTGCCATATGGCTGACATCCCCCGCCGGACGGAGATGGAGGTGAGCGGCCCCAGATATGCGTGCCGACTTCGGGCTCATCGTTTCACCTGCCATTGATGCATACCAGCTGGCCGTCACAGTCGTCGAGCGTCTGGCAAGGGCCATTGCATGAGGAGGCGTGCAAAGGAGACGAAAAGAACAGGACATGAACGACAAATAAAAGAGCAGCGAAATATATCGCGAGGATCTTCATGCTGAAAATGTGAAGATCGGGACTCTCCGAATTTTTGGGCAAGAGGAACAGAAACATTGGAATGGCTTATATAGAGCTTCATGCTTTGATTGTTTAATGCCGTATGAACTGTGCATGACGCCTTACCGAAAAAAAAAAACTGTGCATGACTGCATGGTACGTTGACGCTTTTGTTATTACCATACGTGGTCACCATTTTTTTTTCCGCATGGTCCAAGGCCACGGACGTGGAGATCCGAATATAGTGGGATCTATGAAACACCCTGGAGGTATCATTGACCGGTTAACTCTGGACGTTTAGCCTATACAGGTGGCTTTCATATAGAAAAGTTGGTACATAATTGATGAGATTCTAACGAATAACCTCTAGTTTTTGAATCGAAACTTTCTGAAAATCTCACATAGCTTATCGGGACGATAAGATATAAATTTATAAACATTGTTTCATGCCAAATTGCTTCCCAAGATGCTGCCGACACTTTAGTATGAGCAAGCGTAAAGGCAATGAATCAAAATGGTCCCTGGAATTCGAGGTGAACATCTTGAATCGCCTACTAAGATTTCATTTACCAAGACTTAATCTAAAGTCACAATTTGATCTGAAACAACCAGTGAACTTAAGTAAGAAATTTCAGCACCTTCTCTCATAAATATGGAAATATAATAAATTCATGCATTAATTTTTGAGTAATGCTAGTCAAACCAAAAGTTTCCTAAATCTTGTATACTAAGATGACGTGGCGTCTACGTGGATATATGATGTGGCGTTTCATATTATATGCGCCAACCAAGGGAAAAAGAGAGAAAAATGAGATTAAGAAGCCCGCCAAAAATGGAAATAGCAAACAGAGAACTTGTGCGGGCTCCAATACAATCCTTTTCGTCTTCTTCAAATTCCGTCTTTGTCTATTAATTTCTTCAAAACCAGGAATCAGTCGAGTTACCCTCCAAGAGGTTGGTGAAGTGGTAAGGGCTTTAGGCCTTAGGGTGGCTAATCCCAAGTTCGAATCCCTCTGCCCTCCACCTTATCACATCATTGACTGACATGGAGACTAGTATGTGGGTATGGCTAGTTCTCCTCCGGCTAGTGCTTGGCCGATCGGACTCTTATAATGTGGCAAGTGAGGGAGTCCGACTCATAAAAAAAACAAAAAGGAATCGGTCAAGTTTTCGTCTGCTTCAAACAATCAATGTGGTACGTGATAGGCTATCGGACATACATTAGCATAGGTACGTACAGTAGTTTTTTCGACAAGATCGCTAAAAGAGTCTTCTTTTTTGGACGATCGCAGCTCTGAATCAATGTAAAAACAGTCCACTCTCTTCCAACATATACAGGACAGAGCAAAAACAAGTTGTTAATAATAATAATGTAATGTGAACCAGCCGTAGTGAACAATTCTGGAAATACATTATGATAGAATATTTAAATATTAAATCACCCTTTCGTATAACAGCTTAAACTTTTAGAACAGTTAACAGTGGTCTCACAAAATCTAACATGATATTAGAGCAAGACATTCTGAGTTCAAATCTTTTCAAGCCTTATTTGCCTTCCAGGCAAGAAAACCAGACTAAGCGTGAGGAAGAGTGATAGAATATCTAAATATTAAATTTATCTAATAGCTTAAACTTTTAAATGCAAAGAGCTAATATTGGCATGAGTCAATAAGTACATCAATAATGAATAATATTTGGCTTCTGTTCGGATAAGAGTTAAACTTTTTTGCTGGGTAATTTTTCATCGGTCCAGTTAACGATTTTTTCAGCAAAATGACTTCACCATATATAAATATATAAATATATATATATATATATATATATTTTGATTATGTAGCAAGCCAATCACACTGGCCCGTGAACTAAGATAACTCCTGTTTTGGTGAGAATCGAATCGAATAGATCAGATATGCGACTCGATTGCTGCGATGCATGAAGAGTTGTCTAGTGAGACGACCGGGCTCTGATGTTGGGCCTAGCTGAAAAAATCAACCTCTGGGCCACGAAAAAGAGAATGCACACACAATCCTTCCATGTTGTTTCACGTTTTTCTTGTTCGGTGAAATCAAATGAATGACGGGCCTCCAGGAACTTTGATTGCCGAGATAATTACAAAAGAAAAAACCATAAACTTATTATATGGATGTCAATTTAGTTCTAAACTTTTCAATTTAGTAAAAAAACTGCAAAAATTATCAATGTTAGCGCCGACCGTGTCACGTAGGACAGCTGCCGTCCACATCAGCGATTTCTTATCAAAATTTATCGAAAGGACTATATCGACAAATCGTTAAAAGGTTTAGAACTAAATTAGCAAAATTGAAAAATTCTTCACTAAATGGCATCCGTACAATAAATTAAGATTTTTTTGGTTGTTTTTCCTTTACTGCGTGGATGATATGTTATAAGGACTCGACATCGTCACTCGATTGTTCATCACTCATGAATCAAACGTTTTGCTCTTAAGTTCCTCTTGGCAAGCGCGTCGTCTCTATCCCTCAGGCCGTGAGCTAAGTCTCACTTCTTTCCGAGCCTTGTCCTTAGCATGATGAAAAAAGAAGAAGCACTTCGATACATTGAAGTTAGATTTATAAGTGGTCTGTTGACGAGGTATCATTCTTAAGATGGTAATGGCAAACGCTATCAATTTGTGGCCATTGTTAAGGGCCACGACCCTCGTAAATTTTTGAGTTATAACTCGATGGAACGTGCTATAGATTGCTGAAAAAGGAAACTTAGATCATCTTACTTATCTTCTCGGTTTAGGTATATCGCCAATATCAAAGTTCATTTCAATCATTTGGGTGTTTCGTTGCGATAGAAATGTGATGGCAATAAGAATATATCAATTATTGACTTTATTTTCGAACAACCAGCTTAATTTGTCTTCTTTAGTTTGTATAGTATTTATAATTGAGAGTCCTCAAACTTTTTACCGTGCAATCGAATCCTCTAACTTAATTTGATTTATCCATTACTAAGTCATTTCATCACTAGTACATTTAATATTGTCCATGTGGTAACAATCATCGAAGTGACAAAAAGAGGACGTTTTTTATTCTTTTGAATGCTCTTCATTAAGAAATAAGCTTTTGCCTTCATATTGAAATTGGTGGGAGTCAAAAATGACGTTCTGCCGCTGAGTTATATTCCTTCCCTGCTACTCCACCTATTTAATAAAGTGTTCTAGCGGTTTAATGTCAATTACTCGATATCCGGGAGACTTGTGAGGTTTGGAATTTTCAAGTCATCAAATTTCTCTAGTATATTTGAAAATGGATTGTTATAATGTACATGTCAGCATGGTATATCTCGACTCACTTCAATGTGTTATATGTATGTTTAATTACATTGCACGTCTTTCATAAGGCATTGAATGTCTTATTTTTGGATTCAAAATTGTAATTAGTTAAAAAAAATGGCATTTTTAGGTGAGCTAGGTTAGCTTAATTTTGACATGACTATGGTATGAGAATATGAACTTTAGGAAAAAATATCAAATGATTTAAAATTAATTTCTTGAAGAGATTGGGACATTGATATGATTAGGGGTGATCAGTTCCAATATAAGTATGTTCCAAACTTGACACCTATGACCTACCATATCATAGTTGGTTCCCAGATTTGGAACCAGGAACCGATCCCGTGACTCTCAAATATGTCAGTGTTTTTTTTTCATTTTATTATATACAAAATATGCATGTCAAACGTCAGTGCAATTCATTTTTTGTACTTGAGGATAATATGTTAAACATGTTCAATTTCAATAAATATTTTCCATTTGACAAAAAAAAAAGAGTCAAAGAGCTTATTTAGGACGGGGTAAACAGGTTCGATTCCAAGTTTTACCATAAAACCGACAAAGCAAGTTCCCAGTTCTCGGGTAGAACAGACAGGTTCAGGGTATATAACCGAGAACCGAACCGGTCAAGGCGATTCCCAGTTTTTGGAATCCGAAAACGAATCAGCCTCCTTGTGAACCAGCCCTTTCAATTTATGGAATAGGGAACCGGGTTAATCTCCTTACGAACTAGCCTTGGAATCGACCTGGTTCCCAGGTCGAACCGGTCTTATTGCTAACCCCTAAATATCAAATGTCATGTGTGACCAAATAGATATGGAGGTGTCCAACATGCAGACGTAAGTGTGGATTTTCTTCTCCTCAGTCAGAGTATGAATAATGAAATGAAAGATAAGATAAATAATCTAAGAAGAATTTAAAAAAACAAAAAACAAAAAACAGCTTGAAGACAAAAACCTCACCCACGCCCCACACTCGCTCGACTACGCCAGGACCGCAACTCGCCAGGACCGCCCCTATTAAAATCCAAACTTTCATCTGTATTTGTATTCGTATATTCAGACCAAATTACACAGAGGGAGCGAGCAGCGATCCGGTGCAGTTCCGCCTACGCAGCTTACCATGCGCTCGTCAATCCCCTTTCCTTCTTCGTCGCAAGGGCTTCCTACCACCGGAATCGTCGTCTTCCTCAGATCATCCCTTCCCGCAGACCGCACAACTTCCCCGGTATGTCTCTCTCTCTCTCTCTCTCTCTCTCTGCAAATTTCAGTTTCTCTCTCTTCCTTTCGCATCGCCTCGAAGCCGCCCTTCGCCTCTGCGCCCGCGCCTTCCTCGGTTGAGGAAATGATCGGACTTAAGATCATCGCCGGACACCGGCGAGGGAACGAACCGGGATTGAGGTTGTCCCGGGCCTTTGTCCGAGCAGTTCGGGACAAGCTGACGAAGTAATTGCAGCCTTTGATGATTGGTTTGGGCAAACAATGTGGTGAAATTTTCCGACGCCCCCAGTTGGCCGCTCTTGCTACTGCCGACGATGAGTGCGTGTGGGGGATGATGGAATGGCGCAGTGGCCCTTGGCCCCCTCTTAGTGGCGCTGGCAATCTCGTTGGCGCTGTGGGCATTGGGAAAAAGGGAAGAGAAGCTGCGTACGCGATTTGACTTAGTGAATGAACGTTCTTTTTTGTGTTTGGTGCCACTTTGTCCTCGCGAATCGTTCTAGCCCGGAGCCGTCGGGTCTTTCCTCGTTCAGCTTGCGACTTGTTGATCGGAGGCATGCGTTGTTGGTTGGCGTGATCCGATGAGGCCATGCTTTGTTAGGACTAAGACTACATTAGTAGAGGAAGATGCAATTCACTGGGTGGAGTAGAGTGTTTTCATGTCAAGTTCCTACAGTACTTTTGATTCCGACGACTTGGAACAGGGACAGCCATTGCCTGTTCCAATTAACTGTTGAGTCTCATAGGTAATCGTCCGTGTCTGATCAACTAGTCAGCAAAAAATTTCTAGCAGCTTTCAGGGAGTGGAAAATTTTTCTCTTTTTAGATAACACCACATGCACAGGTGTCGTCATTGACATGATCACCAGAGTTTCACTTGGTTATTCCTGGAGGAGGGTATTTAAGGGTGTCCATTTTCATCTTGTGCAGATCTCTTCAACTCTCTTTGTCAACTGAGCAGATCCAAGGATTTGAGCTAGTTGGAAGTCTGACCAAGGTGGAGTGCTCAGGAAAATGTGTTGCTACTTCAATGTCAGGACATTCTCAGTGATAATATTGTGGGGTAAGAAGCTCCTGAAAGCGGTGAAGTCTCTTAGTTGTGACCTACTCAGCATTTACTGATTGATATTATTCTTGAAGTGCTTCTAATTTGCTAACGTTCAGTTGTTGAAGTGGCTATTTATTTGTATTTTGTGAATATTTTGTCTATGGCAGATGCATATGTAATAAAATAGAGTTTTGGCTCTGCTTTCTTGCTGATGCGGCAAACAAATGGCCTCAATGAGATCCACGGGATGTGTTGACCCTGGATGGGAGCATGGTATCGCACAAGATGAAAGAAAAAAGAAGGTTAAATGTAACTACTGTGGAAAGGTAGTTAGTGGAGGAATATTCAGATTGAAGCAGCACCTGGCTAGAATATCTGGAGAAGTTACTCACTGCGAAAAGGTTCCAGAAGAAGTATGTGCGAGCATGAGGAAAAACCTCGAAGGGTGTCGTTCTACTCGGAAAAGAAGACAACCTGAGAATGAACAAGCATCTCTGGCTTTTAATTCCAACGAATATGATGATGGAGAAGAAGCAGTCTCAGCATATAAGCATAAGGGCAAGAAAGTAGCAGATGATAGAGACTTGGTCATAAGATTTGCCCCTCTTCGGTCTCTTGGGTATGTAGACCCTGGGTGGGAACACTGTGTGGCTCAAGATGAAAAGAAGAAAAGGGTGAAATGCAATTACTGTGAGAAAATAATAAGTGGAGGAATCAACCGGTTTAAGCAACATCTGGCCCGGATCCCTGGGGAAGTTTCATACTGTGAAAAGGCTCCTGAAGATGTCTATCTTAAAATGAAGGAGAATATGAAATGGCATAGAACAGGTAGAAGACTCCGGAAACCAGATACTAGGGAGATATCTGCATTTTTCATGCACTCCGATAATGAGGAAGAGGAAGAAGAGCAGACAGAAGGAATTTTGCAATGCATAAGCAAGGAAGTATTGGCTTTTGATGATAGAGCTTTGGAGAGTGACTTCAAAAATGCTACCGAGGGCAGGTTTGCTGGAGGAAGTGCAAATGGCCCTGAGCACCTCTTAAAGAGGTCTAGATTGGATTCTGTTTTTCTAAATTCTCTTAAAAATCAGACATCATCTCACTACAAGCAATGCAAAAGAAAGGTGGGTGCTGATAAAAAATGTCGCAAGGAAGTGATATCTGCAATCTGTAGATTCTTCTATCATGCAGGAATCCCTGCCGATGCCGCGAATTCTCCATACTTCCATAAAATGTTAGAGTTAGTCGGTCAATATGGGAGTCTAAAAGGTCCATCCAGTCGTTTGATATCTGGCCGATTTCTTCAGGATGAGATCGCATCTATAAGGGAGCATTTAGATGACTTAAGGGCATCATGGGCAATCACTGGGTGTTCTATCATGGCTGATACATGGAAGGATGTGCAGGGGAACATTGTGATAAACCTCTTGGTCTCCTGCCCTCGTGGTGTTTATTTTGTTTCCTCTGTTGATGCCACTGATATAATCGACGATTATGAAAAACTTTTTACATTATTGGATAGTGTAGTGGATGAGATAGGAGAGGAGAATGTAGTCCAGGTACTTAATCCATCAATTTCTGTTCATCACTTTTCCTTCCTTTTCTTTTTCGTGCTGTATTTCTTCAGTTAATTGTCTGCTTGCTTAGGAGGCTTTTGTCTTATCCTCTGGACTCGAAGCAGGTACTTACCAGAGACACGGTGAGTTTTAGAGCTGCGGGGAAGATGCTTGAAGAACGAAGGAAGAATTTATTCTGGACTCCTTGTGCTGTGCATTGCATTGATCAAATGCTGGAGGATTTTCTAAAGATAAAATGGATCACAGAATGCTTTGACAAAGCAAAAAAGATCACAAAGTTTGTGTATAACACTGGATGGCTCTTGAATTGTATGAAGAAAGAATATACTGGAGGGAAGGAACTTCTGGTGCCAGGTCTCACAAAATTTTCCACTAGTTTTTTCACCTTAGAAAGTCTGTTTGATCAAAGGATTGACCTCAAGAGAATGTTTCAGTCAAATAAATGGCATTCTTCTCGGGTTTCCAAAAGCGAGGATGGTAAAGAAGTTGAGAGAATTGTCTTAAATGTCACATTCTGGAAGAAGATGCAGTACCTAAAGAAATCTTTAGAGCCAGTGATGCAAGTTTTGCAAAAGATAGACAGCTTGGAGAGTCGGTCGATTTCCTATGTATACAATGACATTTATAGAGCTGGACTGGCCATTAAAGCCATTGTTGGTGATGATGTACGAAAGTATGAGCCTCTGTGGAGTGTAGTAGACAGCCATTCAAGCTCATTCTTCCATCATCCTCTTTATGTGGCTGCCTATTTTCTTAATCCCTCTTATCGTTATCGTCATGATTTTGTATCGGTATGAGACTAATGTGGCTGTTGTTTCTTATCATACTTCACTTTTGAAGCTTTGTTCTTACCCCATCCTATTCATTACAGCATCCTGAAGTTATTCGTGGTCTGAATGAGTGTATTGTTCGACTAGAACCAGATAGTGCAAAAAGAATCTCTGCATCAATGCAGGTAAAAGACCTTGTTTCACAATTCCATGCATGTGATTCATGTTTTGAGACTCTTTACTAGATCATGTTCAATCGAGGTTAGAGTACTCGACAAGCTGCAACGCTCTTCAAAATATTAAGTTCCTTTACTGATTGGTCCCATTCTGTTCTTACTAGATTCCAGACTTTCTCTCTGCAAAAGCTGACTTTGGGACTGATTTGGCTGTAAGTACTAGGGCCGAACTTGATCCAGGTCATACAGCAGTGACTTCACACATTAATAGTCAAGCATTTCAGTTAAATAAGTTTTACCACATAGAGAGTGTGCAAGATTATTGCTGATAGAGTTTGTGCTGTTGATTAACTTTTGCAATAGCTGCATGGTGGCAGCAACATGGGATAGGCTGCCTTGATCTACAGCGGATCGCCATACGTATACTGAGCCAAACTTGTTCGTCTGTCGGATGCGAACATACATGGAGCATATTTGATCAAGTCCACAGCAAAAGGCATAATAGTCTTTCCCGGAAGAGATGGAATGATCTAGCTTATGTTCACTATAACTTGCGTCTGAGAGAACATCAACTCGAGAGATATGCGGGTGATTTGGTCACATTTGACAGTGGGATGCTGGAAATGTTATTGGATGACTGGATTGTGGCAACAGAGAGACAAGCGGAGCCAGAAAATGAGGTAAGCTCAAACAAAGGTTTTTTGTTCATTAAAATTCTTGTTATTCTAAAAGTTGTGAAATTCTGAATCTTTTTTGGCTTGATTTAGGAGATTGTTTACAATGACATGGAGCAATTTTATGTGGATGACAATGAAGAGACGTTTAATGAGAATGACAATGAAGAAAAGCAGCCTGTACAAATGGTCACCTTGGCTAATGTCATTGAACCTTTTGAAGTTAGTTCTGTCGGGGGAGCTGTTACGACTGATGACGATGATCTTGATTTTTTTGATGATGATTTGACAGATTAACACATATGTAAGCATGTCACAATTAGTTAAAGTTATTTGTAACATATGCACGTATCATAAGATAAAGTTGAATCCCGGCTTCTGAAGTCTGCCATGACAGATGGTCTGGTGCATTTGAAAACCTTTGTCTTCTCGTTACAGCTTGTGATCATGGGTCATTTTTCATTTCCCTTTTGGTGGTAATATGGTTTCCCAATCATACCTTTTTGAACTTGTAAAGCGCATCCGTTGGGACAGTAGGGGGCTACGTATTAATGATTGCCAGTGGGGACTTAGACGGGCTTTTAGGATATTCAACCTTTTTTTGTAATTCCTTTTTTGAATTTGGAAGAATAGACTGATCTCGCAACAAGATTTCCAAGTGGAGACACTATGACCATGGTAGTCTAGCCTCGTTTGGATATTGCGTTGCCAGTTGTAAATGGGAGTCATCTTCTTGTTGCCTTCAGAATTTTGACTCGCAAGATGTCCAGTTTTGTGCAAGTAGCCGTTTCCTTCCTTGGTGTGGCATGTTTCGCATAGATGGTTCCTGTGCCGGTCTCTTGGACTGGTACCGGTTTCAAGAAGGAGGGGGTGCCGTCTTTCCAAAGCTAGAACATGGCCGTGGTCTTCGCAGTATTGTTGTTGAACAGCTCGTGACGCACTCTGCAAGATGACTCAATGAAAACCATCCATCATCCTGCATCGAACTCCATCTCCAGTTCGTCGAAACAAGAAAAATATCGGCCGTAAACTAAAATTGGCACACTGTGCGGCGGACCCTACTTTGAATACTGCCACTTGTTCAAAAATGTCTCTGCGGTTTATGAGATCACTTGGGATATCCACTTCTATCTTTGTGAATCTATCATGAAGATACAACGATTGAAGCTGCATGTGTTCTGTGTTTGGAGCATCCTCCGCTTTGAACATTCTGTCGATCAAAACGAATCGAGTGGGGAGCCTCTAAGCAGAAATTTGTGCCGACATACCGATATCCACGAAGACTATTGCAAAAACCTCTGACTTGAGCTGTCTAAGAAAGTGGCATAAAAGCGCACTGAGCCGCCGCAACAAAATTCGCAATACGCAAAAGCTAAATCCCCAAATTCTAACACAAATTGACTGCCCCTAAAGATATCTATCTCCCTCTCCCTCTCCCCGCGCCACCAGAAGAGGCATCAATTCAACCAACCCACCAGAGGATTCAACCCTTTGGAGCAACCAGAAAGGGCCAAGAAAACAACAAACAAAAAGAGGAAAATCAAGCTCAAAAGCTTGGCAACGAACCCCTACAGTAGAGTCGGCAACACCTTTTTCTTTATCCTATGGTAGAATCCAAAACGAAATTGATGACTGTCTACTCTCACCGTAACCTCGGCCTACCACGAAATCGCGGCTGTGACGAAGCGTATGTTGTGCCGTCACTTCGCACTTCCAATATCGTCCGAACATTTATCTCGGGCTTAATAGTTTACTCGAATTTAGATTGATACAGAGGACGGCGTGATTATTTCAAGGAAAATTTCACGATTAAAAGAGAATGTTTTGGGAAAAATTATATTCTAGGAAAACGTTTTTTCTCTTTTCAGATCAGGAAATTCATTTTCTTAATTTTAAGTGCGAACGTTTCTTTTAACCGTGAATGATTTTCCATAGATCAAATGCGTAAAAATTCAAAAAATTAATTCACAGAAATTCTTTTTTTCCCACGCAATCGCGCCTTGTCAGATTTCTATTTTAGTCGGAGTTTGTAAGCAACTACCTAGGATACCTAGGTAGAATTGAAAATGCCCAAAAATAAAAAAATGGAAGATATTAGTCAAGAGCCAGGCAAGTGATTGCACCCTCGAATACCCAAAAGAAATACAGGTCCACATTGGTTTGTTTTCGAGGACTATTCATCTTAGTTGGACTTCGGATTTGACTTGCTAATCCAGACCGAATTCAGAATTGCGACCATTATTTTTTAGTTTGTACAACATAATCGTTATAGAAAAAGGTCGGCATTCGTGGGGTTGATTGACATCACTAGAAATTGCTAAGGCCCACTTAAGACCATTAAACAGTATTCATGAAACTTTTTTTTTGACATTTTAAAATTGATCTCTTCCTTTCCACTTCATAAAGATATATTTGACTTGGAAACCCCCAAGGGGTCCATGCACAAGTTCATAATCTTCCTGTTCGCAGCCATAGCCGCCAAGCTCGAGTTCAAGCTCGCGGCAATCACGGGTCTCTTCATTCGCATTCTCGCGGCCATGGACACTCCGTCTAGAGTGTCACAGAGCTCAAGCTATCTTCTAAGGACACTGGATCTGAAATCTCTTCGTCGCCATGATTGTGGAGCTCGAGCTCGAGCACGCGGCAGCCATGTCTGCCATATCTCGAGCTCACGGCAGCCATGGCCGTTTGAGCCTCAATCTTGCGATGGCCATGGACCCTTGAGCTCGAGGCAGTATCGCGGGACGGCGGCGAACGACGCCCGCTGGAGTCGGCGGGGTTATGGTTTTGTTTATTTCTAAGTTTTTTTCTAATTTTCTATTTTGCCTATTGTTGCATGCATTTCTAATTTAGTCAGACTTTAAAAAATTGCTCAATTAGTCCATATAAGCTTTCCGGTCACTATCCACCTTTTTCGATTTTCCAACTCGGTTTTTCTAATGGTTCAAGTCAGCAGCAAAATAGGGAGACAACTTTCCCTTTCGAGCAAAAGTGGAGATGGCATTATTTTATTGCCTTAAAAATTTATAGATTAAGAAGAAACAAAAACCAGTAAAATGTGAAAAATCACGTCAAACACGCGGTTAAAGCAAGGAACAAACACGATTAAGGATTGGATAATTTGTACATTGAGTTTACCCCACTTTCTTCTAGTTCATTTCAAAAAAAAAAACATTAACTTTACTCCGAATGACAATTCTGGCTCAAACTTCTTTTCGTCTCAATAAAAAGTATAAACTTTTAATCTAGTCACAAATCTGGCTCTCGAGATATGAAGTTTTCAGATTGTTTGGGCCAGATTTAGGATTTAAATGAAAATTTGTGATTTTTTATAAAACAAAAAAAGCTCGAATCAGTATCGTCACTCGAGATAAAGTCGGTAATTTTTTTTTTTGGAATTAGGCCCGCTTTCTTCCGTTAAAATCGTCGGATTCGTGAAGAAAACCAATGGGCCTCTTGACTTAGCCAAGAGGCAAATGAATAGTCTAGTCAAACCTTGGTATAGAAAAAAACACGTCTCTTCTGTTTTGTGTAGCCGGCGATGAACACGTGAAATCCCGGCGCAAAATGCTCGCCAGGGCAAACAAAGACCAAAGGAAGAATCTCTGTGTCAGCAGCCTCCACGACATTTTTATTCTTATCAAGGTTATATAAAGTTTAGTTTTTTTGTTTTTATTTTTTTGGTAAGGAAGTTTAGTTTTTTTGTTTATCTCTCCACGTGCTCAAAAGCTCGATACTAGGGGTGAGGACTCAGAAGCCGACCGATCCCCAATTCCAAGTGTAAACCGAACCGTCCGGACCAGATTGATAATTTTTTTGTTTATTTCTGATTATTCCAAGTGTAAAACCGAACCGGCCAGACTAGATTGATAACTTTTTTGTGCATTTCTTATTATTCTAAAAATCCTAATTGCCTGTTCTTTTCTGGCGCATTCCCGGTCACACTAACTCCTCTCGGTCTTAAACTCTCAGTCTCGCCTTCCTCGCGGCTCAATGCCTTTCACTCGACACCTCACACTCACGCCTCCCTCGCGGCTTGACGCCTCTGACTTCTCTTGCTCGCAGCTCCATGCCTCCCTCTGTCCCTCTCGCTTCCCGCCATCTCGAATCTCGCCTTCCGCGAGTTGCTCTTGCCTCTCGGTTCGCCTCTCTCTGCATAGACTCTCTCGCCAGTCACCTCCCTCTCTCGTTCTCGCCACACAGTTGTCAGCGCCGCTCTCTCGCTCTCACCTCTCACCAGACTCACCCTCCATCGCTCCGTCTCCTGCAAGTAACTTTCTTCGTCGTAAGCTATTGAAATTTGTGGCTGGATTATCTGTTTCGATGCCTTTTGAACTGCTAAATCAAGATGCGGATTAGGGGGAATCTCTCATTTTTTTTGGCAATCGATGCTCCGGTAGTGGCTGAGAATGATTCAGCACTCCTTCTATGATTCAGTGCAACACTTGCAGCATTGTAGGGAATAGGATAAAAAAACAAAGATATCACCGCCGGTTCCTAGACGGGTGGGCCGATGATTTTCGATTCCACAAACTAGGACCCAATCACTCTCAGGAACCAATTCGCGTCTTGATTAGTCAAGAGGCAATCAATTCTACGCTCAAAGCCGGTCTAAAAAGGGCTGTGCTTCTTTTTCCACAGCCAGGCATTTTCAGTGAAAACTGGCGTAGGATGCTATCCGGGGAAAAGATGACGACCCTTCTCTGAGTCGGTCTCCACGAGATCACACGAACCTCATCATAAAATTCATCACCAGTCCAAAAAGAGGGCGTAAAATTTTAGTGATGCACCTTTCCGCATGCCGTATTGCAGCTGTACCTAAACAACTCAATTCTTTAGTATTGTTACTGCGGCAGCCTTGAACGGACAAAGTCTCATTCCACAAGCGAGTCCCTCGTCCCAAAGCTGCTCC
Organism: Syzygium aqueum; assembly: GCA_031216185.1. Taxonomy (NCBI): domain Eukaryota; kingdom Viridiplantae; phylum Streptophyta; class Magnoliopsida; order Myrtales; family Myrtaceae; genus Syzygium; species Syzygium aqueum. Next base: position 33,369,344 of record CM062232.1, read on the forward strand.
CTTTTTGTTTTGGCGGGTGTGGTGCGCCGTGCTGTGCTGTGGTGTTTAACTTGGGCTTTCATAAGATACGATGATGATGATGATGATGATGATGATGATGATGATGGGGTTTGGTCGAACCGGACAGACGCTGTTCAGATTGTGACCCCTTTCTCCCTCTTTCGTTCGTTCGTTATCGATTCGTGTCCCCCCCAACCCTTTTTCTTCCTAGAAAGGGAAGAGGAAAATCATCCATCCGCCCGCCGCCGCAGCCCGGCGTGTGTTGGGAGCAACCCAGCTCAATCCATGACTGACCCATTCTGCAAAACCTCTTGATCTTCTTCCTCCTCTTCTTCTTCTTCTTTTGCAGTTCGATGAGCGATCATATGTGCAGGACCAAAAAGGCGGCGGAAGCGACCGAGCCCACAAGAAGACCGCCCCACTCCTCCTCCTCCCCGAGACTCTCCCCCTCCCGGACCCCCTCCAGATTGGCCCCCTCCGATCCCTCCGCCTCCGCCTCCGCCTCATCTAGCGGCGGCCACTACACCTCCACCTCCTTCCCCAAGCTCTCCTCCGGCACCGGCACCGGCAGCGGCACCGGCACCTCCTCCCGCTCCAGCGCCACCCCCCTCTCCAGCTTACGCCGCACCCTCCCGGACAACCCCGTCATCTACGACTTCTCCGAGCTCCGCTCCGCCACCAACAACTTCCTCGCCAAGACCCACCACTCCTCCTCGTCCTCCTCCTCCTGGCGCTGCTCCCTCCGCGGCAAGGACGTCGTCGTATTCCAGCGCAAGTTCAGGCGCAAGATCGACGTAGCCCGCCTCAAGGACCTCCTCGGGATGATCTGCCGGAGCCACCTGGTCAGCATCGCGAAGCTGCTCGGCGCCTCCGTCTCCGGCGACAACATCTACCTGGTCTACGAGCTCGTCGACGGCGCCAGCCTCTCCAATTGCCTGCGGAACCCTAAGATGCCCAATTTCACGGTCCTCGGGACCTGGATGTCGAGGATGCAGATCGCCGCCGACGTCGCGCACGGCCTCGATTACATCCACAACAACACCGGCCTCAACATGATCCTCGTCCACAACCACATCAAGAGCAGCAGCATCGTCGTGACGGAGCCGTCGTTCAGAGCCAAGATCTGCCACTTCGGGACCGCCCAGCTGTGCGGCGAGGCGGACGAGAACGACGTGCTCCGGGAGCGGGCGGAGGAGGGCGGCGGCGAGATCAGGGAGGAGGAGGAGGAGGGGGCCGGCGAGGGGCCGTCGGGTCCGCGGCTGACGAAGCGCTCGGACAGCCGGAGAATGCAGTTCGAGGGAGTCCGAGGTTACATGTCGCCGGAGTTCCGGGTCACCGGCGTCGCGACCCAGAAGTCCGACGTCTACGCCTTCGGGGTTGTGCTCTTGGAGTTGCTATCAGGTAAGGGGAATGCAGGAACCGTCGCCATCCGTATAATTTAATTAAAAAAAATTTCAAAAATTATTTATACCGTATCGAATTTGCAAAATACGTTTTTTCAGGTGAAGAGCCGTTCAAGTATAAATACGTTAAGGAGAGCAGGGAGTTCTTGAGGACTTCGATCATCGAGACCGCGAGGGCGGCGGTCGACGGCGGGGACAATGGGGCAGGAGGACTGGAGGGGAGGCTCAGGAAGTGGGTGGACAGGCGGCTGGGCGACTCGTTCCCGGTGGAGGCGGCGGAGAAGCTGGTCCGGCTGGGGCTGCAGTGCGTCGAGCCGGACCCGGACAAGCGACCCGACATGAGCCGGGTCGAGGGGAAGGTGTCCAAACTGTACATGCAGTCCAAGAGCTGGTCGGACAGCATCAAAGTGCCCACTAACATATCGGTTTCATTAGGACCCAGATGAGAGGTTGGTGACGAAATTCCTTATGCCCGCCATGGGGATTAGTTGGTTGTTCCTGAATTTTTTAAAATTGAATCGAGAATTTCTTATCCGGTGCTTGATTCTTGAAACCCAAATCCAATTAGTGTACGTGTAGATTTTTTCTTTATTTTTTTTTTATTAATTCTTCTTTTGGATGGTTTTGTGGAATTTTGGAATTGAGGGCAACAGCATGATGTGACATGACTGGATTTGGGTTTCACACGAGTCTAATTCTTTCGAACAGGATTAAGGTTTTAATTGATGGAGGGAATGGACAGGAGTTTTGGTTCGGATGGATGGGAACTGGAGTCTTCCTAATTAGTTTTTATAGTTTTAGTTTTGCGGGTCAATTCCCAATTAGTTTAGTCTGAATGATTGATTTTCGCAACGTAAAGAATTGGTTTGTTGATGGATCGGGTGCGTCGTGTAGCTAAGGTAGGCACCCAATCCTTCGTTCTTCTTCTTAATTATTATATCAACTTCCTTTTAGGCGTATCCTATCTATGACCAGCTAAAGATTTCGATCCATAATATATGTATGGTAGCAACTTTTACTTTTCAATTTTTTTTTTGTTATCGTAGGGGGTTAGTAACATATGAAATTTCTCAAGATTCTTTCAAATCTTAAATTTCCTAGGGTTTGGAAGGACAAACGAAAAGGCGAGGTTTGACCCCCTCCCCCTCGCCTAGCCAGAGGCGGGCGAGGCTCGCTCTCGCTAGTGGCTGATGGGGGCGAGCTTTGCCAAGACCTTGCCGGTCCTTGCCAACAATCGAACAGAGGGAAAAAAGGATAAAAAAAATAAAGAAAAAGTATTAAAATATTAAAATTTTGCGCATCAGCATTGGCCAATTGGTTGGTGTCCATGTAAGTGTCGGCGGGCCAAAATTGACTCGATAGACTAAATTGACACTAATGAAAAATGTTTAGAACATGATTGGCAAAATTGAAAGATTTAAAATTAAATATGTGTAAATGCAATAAATTTAGGACTTTTTGAACAATTTTCTCTGTACTAATGTAGCGCCAAATGTGCAAAAAAAAAAGGAAAAAACAAGAAAAATATGAAATCATGATTAGACAGTACTAATTATAGTCGGGAAACAAAATACTCGATTGCACAAATCAAGAAAATTAGAAGGTTTCGATTGCACAAAATAAATTTACAAATTACACAAATCAAGAAAGTTAGAGTACTGAATTGCACATAACAAAATTAGAGAATCAAATTGCACGGCTACCGAAAATTATATTAACAAAATCATAGGAGATGGATCTTCCGGTGGCCTTCAAATGGAACGACGACATCGCCACATCGCTAACATTAAATTCTTTGCTCATTTTTCCTTGCCATTGAATTGACATTTCTAAAAGTCGGTCTCCATGGATTTCGTCAATGCGGATGGGACGGTCCAGCTGCTTTTCAGGGAAAATAACAGCACGTAGCCCAAGAAAAGATTTATTTCAAAGACGAGTGGGGACTAAGGAGAAAGAAGAGGAGCGGTCCACTCATCAATTAACAAATCATTAATGAGAGGGAAACAAAAAAGGTCAAAAGACGAAACCTAAACGCGTGCATGGTTCTTGCCCGACGGGGGAGTTGCTATGACGATTGCAATGACGAACAGGGACGCACATTTTCAGCAGAAACCGGGAAAATCAGGCCGTCCAACTTTGGATCTTGAGTGCAAAAATGATGCACATTTCACCATCTTCCGCCTTAAAAAGAGTAGAATAGTCATTAGACCTTTTGCATCTCGAGCTTTATTAGATTCTTTACAGGACGTGACTGGAGAAGAATGTTGAATTTACTACATGGCCAGGAGGTACTGGAACTCGTAGTCGTAGGGTATCTTCTGGACCGTGATCAGCGCCTGGCCGCCGCCGTTGTGGCTCCGGAAGCATTCCACTATGGATTTCCGGAGGGTCCCGGACGTGGGCAGCTGGTGGCAGACCCACTCGACCAGGGCATCTGGGATAGCCGCGAAGTCATGCATGTTCCGGAGCAGTAGCTCTGGGAACGCGATCCTCTTCGTGGCCGTGACCACCACGGAGGCCTGCAAGTACTCCAGCTTCGACTTCTCTAGCTCGGCCACAAGCCCGTCCGCCGTGTATATCCTCACCTGCAAGGGTTTCAGGGTTCGTTAGAATTTTGAGAACTTGTGTCTTTCAGGGTTCGCTAGAATTTTGAGAACTTGTGTCGTCTCAATCACATATGCATATGCGGTCAGCGACTCACAGCAGGGGATGAACGGGTTCCGCAGCACAGAGCGAAAGTGACATTAGGATCCGTGTTCTCTAGCCCGTAGACTTCCCGGACTAAGTCCTCTTTGGCATCCTTTTCGACTTTTCTGTGAACCTGCAGTAAAAGGGGAGGGGGGTGGTGGTTTGTTATATCATATTTACGCAAATGCGCCGCTTGGGAATTCGCCAAACTCAAAGGTCATCACCTCCATAATTTTAGAAGTTGCAGGCTTCCTCAAGATGAAATGCTCTATCACCTGGGCGTTTATCGTGTTTCCTCCTATATCGAGGGTAGCCTGAATTCAAAAGACATAAGTAAGACGCATTTTTCATTGATCTGTATTAGAATTGTAAGCTTTTTACTAGACATTCCGCGAGTGTACCTTGTTCATCAGTGCAAGCAGCTTTTCTGGAGTAGAAGGCACCCCGTACTGGAGAAAACCCTGTAAGAAAAACGCGTGCAAATAAAAGCCAGGATACATGCAGACATAGGACAAGAAAACCATACAACAATATGTGACGAAATTTGTACACTGAAAGGTAAATTTTCTGTTTATCAAATTATACATGCATGATACAAGCGTTGTACATGTTGATCCAGAATGCCAGCTTCTGTTGATTTGTCAAGAATCGCAGATCCACTGTCTTGAGATGACTCATTAAGTCCCTGGAGACATTCAGATTGAGAATTGGAGCTACAAGTGATGAGTCGCGAGAAATTTTAAAAACTGAGTATCTCTTTCAAGATGCACAGAGTTATTGTAGCAGCAAAGTTTTGTACCTCAACTTCTTTAGTAAGGGAATGGAACTAGACGAAGAAATGCACTTAGGATCCATAGAACTTGCGGTAAATCTGACTAGGTTCTTGTAAGGGCCGATGTCTCTCGGAATAGAATCCTCCATATCAAACACGCCGTATGGATCTTGTTGCCTTGAACTCAGTCCAGTCTCAACTCTGAAGCTTCTTGAGTTGAGAGTCGAGTTCAGGGACCGGGAAACTGGACCCGGCTTCTCTAATTCCATCACTCTCGACATTCTGAGTAGCCTTATGAAAACGAAGTTCAAACACTTCATAATGTTCTCAGATAGCTTGTTGGGTTCCCACTTTTGCTTATTGTCTTCCACTTTCATTGGACTCGGCATGAACATAGGTGGCGATTTCAGATGTGTCTCCTGCCTTCGTTCCCTTGGCTGAAAGGAAAGTCATCTTGATTTAATGCAAGAACAAGAATGCTTCAAGATGGTCGTGGATATTGATCGAACATTGTCTTTTGACAAGCTGAAGTAGAGTGGTGTGTATTCATCTGAAACAAAAATGGACTAATTATGAGAGACGCATCAGTTTTACCTTAGGTGTAGGGTGTCTTAGGTCTTGCAAGGGCAAGGTCGGCTTCAGCATCCGGCTTTTCCTCAGAAGCCTGTCGTGAAACTTAGCATCCTCAAGGAAATGATTCTCCTTCTGATCGGAAAATTGTCTTGAATTGCCCGTTTTCTCAATCAGAGTGAAGTCCTTGATATTGTAATCCCCTTTGATGGCTTTGCTTATGAAATGCAATGCTTTGGTCTCAAAGGCCATCCTCTCAGGAACAACTCTGTTCAAGGGGCTTGGACTTGGTGTGTATGATGGATAGCCAGAAGCAGGATGAGGATTGCTCGGAAATTCGGGTATCTTTGTCTGTCTGGACTTTGCTTCCTTGGTAGCTTCTTCTTCATTCTTTAAATTAGCTTGAAGTCGGCTTATTTGGCCTTCAAGTCGGGCTATCTCGTCCTCAACCATTGCCAACTCTGCTAATAGCTCCTTCATCTGTATAACAAACAAGGAATTCAAAGATAGTTTTTGTGCTAAATAATGTCTTAATGCCCCTTAAAACAAATTATTTTTTTCCTTTTTCGCTAATGGAGACTTAATCAAGTTACTACCCAGGCCATAGGTGCTGATAATCATGAATTGGAACATGTTATCTCCAAAATTCTATTCTGAATAAGTGAGATGATAAAAAAGTTCTTGTTTACAACAAGGTAATGCGCTTCCTAGTGAATCAAACACAAAATTCAAGTAGGCTCCCCATAGACGGTCGGAACTCCTCTCATAATGTATCATAGGCATTGCAGTACTTATTATTCCAAAGATGGATGGATCGCGATGTACCGAATCAACTTTAAACCATACACTGTACTGCTGAGGCTGATTCTCAACTCTTTTGTCTGACAAAGGCTTAATTTTATACAAGCTAGACCCTATGATATCAAAGCCCATGCTGTAATACGTTACTTTCCTTGAAGGCTTGAACAGCAAACATATTCTCTACACCACGCTCCATTACTTCTGTCAAAAAGAAAGAAAAGAGAAAAGAATCTAATAAATACACTTAACCTTAGGTGGAAGAAACTTTGGAATTGAAATGGTCGAACCATTTTTCCGGGACTGGACGCGCTCCAGGATCTCACTCACCTTCTCTTCTTGACTCAGCAAGAGTTGAAGCATCGAAACCTACCGAGCGAAATACATCAACAAAACAATCACTTACTTAACTGCAACATACGGAAGAGGTCACCAAATTTGTATCGCGTGTTAATTCTCTTTCCTGAAGTGAGTCACTTTTATTGTCTGACAAACTGGGGGGAGAGACGGCAAGTACATAGTGCAAAAGGACAGGTATGGTCCAATATTCAGTTCTCCTTTAAATGCTCTACTATCTATGGAATGAACTCCAGCTGCTAAATCTGAAGGAGCATCTGATGCTAATGGGCCAGGAATTGGCTGCAGAACATGCAACTTATCGGGGGATCTAAGCCTTCTAATCTCTTCTTTAATCGGCACGTATAATTCATTTCCCGAATTTGCCGGAGCCAACCATTGCCGTAATGGATTGAAAAGAAGAGTAATTCTCTAATCTAGTGCAGATCCTTCGAATCAAATAAGAAAATGTTCCCAAATCCAAGTTACATTACCTCTCTCTCCAGCTCCTCCTTCTTTTTCTGTCCATTGAGCTGCCTCTTTCTCTGCGTGATCAACAAATATTGCATCAAAATAAGCGAAATTCGCAGCAGGAGACTCGTTAGAATTCTTTCTGTCGTGCTACACAGCATTCGTAGAAACGAAATTCGCTCAGAGTAATTAATCAGCAGCGACGCCCCGCGACGTAACTATATTTAGCAATGACTAATGAGGAATGGATAATTCTTATAGCTAACAACAGATTATGCAGTAGATTTAACTAATAACCACCGCGAAAGAAGATGGTGAAATTCCCGAATTGAAAAACAAGCTGACGAAAAGACGCATTCTCTCTCGAGAATTCTCAAAAGTTTCTCTGTTTTTTTTCTCTTGCTTACTGAAACTGATGATGATGATGATGAATCATGCCAGACGCTCAAGCCGTCATGAGCTCTAAGCGCACGGAAGAAAAGCGACACGTTCTTCGTCGCGTCATGCCCGCGACACGAAAGCACGCCGGAAAAAGACCGAACAGAACAGTACGTTCGACTAGGACAAATCGATCGTTTAAACTATCGGACGAAACTAAAAGCCGACGCGGAGGAGGAACAGAGCCGCTGCGACACGCTACAAATAACCAGCCCCGATCGTCGTCTCGCGAGCTAAAAACGGAGCGATCGCGCGCGCGCGCGCGCACTTACGAGCTCGGACGACGACGAAGAGCGATCCCCGCGGCTGGCCATGGGAGAGCCCTCGCTGCACCGCGGCTCGAGCTTGCACCCCCAGCGCGACGACGAGCAGAGGAAGCTAAGGCAGGAGGGGATGATGGCCGAGGCCGACCTTTTGTTATGGCGGCAGTGGTGGCCGGTGGTGGTTGCTGCTGGCGGCGGCGGGCGGTGATGATTGCCGGAGCTACGCGAGAAGTCGACGAGCGTGCGAGCGCGACGAGACAGGGAGGAAGGGGAAGGGGAAGGGGAAGGGGAAGGGGAAGGGGAAGAGGAAGAGGACGGGAGGGAGTTTTCAGAGACGGGTTGGGGGGGAAGTAACCGTCGCTGTTGGTGGTGGTGGAGGTGGAGGTAGATATGGTGGTGGGACATCGTCTCGACCACCACCCGGTCGTGCAAGAGAAGACATCATGCGAGAGAGAGGGATTAGTTACCCCCCACGAAGATTAACTGAGTTAGGACGAGCGTCGCTCTAACGTAGCTTGCAATTCTCGTCTGGTCTCTCTCGAGGTCTTTTCCTTCTTTTTTTTTTCAGCGGTTATGTATTCACCTTCTCGAGTTTCTATCTGTTTTTCAATTTTTTTCTACTTTTGTTTAATTTGATTTTGATTGGGGTGACTTCGGCGACCAACCACACGAGGTTGCTGTAGGAGATGCGTTAGGAACGCCTTGCAAAATGCAAATGATGGGATCGGGCGCTCGTTTGTTTTCTTAAGCATGATGATGGCATGACCATGGCTTTTTGAGCAAGTTACTATCGAATCTTAGAAATCAGAAACACGTTTCGCACCGGATGTTGACAGTTCAATTCAATTTTCCTCCGGCCCTATTTGGAACGATTGTGATGTGAAGAGTAAACAAAAGTATGGCATCGCGAAAAGTCACCTTCGAGAAGGTGCAGTTGCAGTTACTGCCTGTTTAGATGCATCCAGGTAACTCGGGAGGCCAACTTGAATACATACTTGAGTCCGAATGGGACGACCAAGCCCTAGGAAGAACGACAGAAAGAAGAAGGACAATGCAGTTGGCAAAACTCTTGCAGGGTTTTCTCTCTATGTACGACGAGTTGCGAATGCGTGAGGATTCAGGATGATCCATGCCCGACATAAGTAGGATGCTGTGGACAGGAATTGGAAGTAAAAACGAACATCGATTCATATCTCAAGATCATAACTTACAAAAGTGTACTTTCCATGATTCATCTCCTAATTTTGTACAAATTCCTGTTAAACACATCCCAACACACATACACACATACATACGCTAGCAATACCATTTGCTTCAGTTCAGCATCTAGTGAAGAGAAATCGGAAACGAGTTCCTTCCTGAACCTTGCAGGGTGCCCATACATGCCAATCAGCTGTTAATCCACTGCTGCCAGTGTAGGCAAAGCCTACGAGATTTGAGAGCTTTCGCACCTTCTAAAAGGTCATTGGCTATCGTTGAGAACTCTGCCGCTGGCTACGGGTCCCAGAAAAAAGGCGATCGTGTTGGGGTTGATTTTCTCCATCGTCTCAAAGAAGTACTGGCTGAATCTATTTCTTTTGGAGAATGACCATGCAAATGAAAGCAATGAAACGGCAAGCTACGCCCATAAGGGCTAGGAAGACTAAACATAGACTCCAGTGATTAAGATCATAGCCACTCTTCATAAGCGAACCGCATCGTGTTATCAACCATACTCCACCATATCTGAAAGTTCGCAGTAACAAAAAGAAATAAAATATAAAGAAGCATTCAGTTATCTCGCACAAAATTATTGCAGGGTCTTGCAAATATAGATGAGAGTGGTTACCTTTTTGCATTTGCTATCACAAATGCTTCCAAAGCCCACTTTGGGTAGCACAACTCCGCTATAATCTCCACGACTGAGTTATCAGTACTATCACGAGTTGCAATGAGGGTCAACACAACGGGAAGAAGAACTGACCACTGCGAAACGAAAGACAGATCATCACTATTGAGGGCAATTTAACAGAAAATTAGCAGTCCATGTAGTTCATCAAACACTCACCAGTTGGGCTGGACCAGGCTCAAAAAAGATGGCAAATATGTATGCTATCCCTGTCACGCAGTACACTAAACAGACCAGAACTATATAGTTGTCTATGAAAGAGGATCTTGGATTGTTGAAGAAATAGAACATAGAAAGGTAGACCAAAGGCTTAATGACGGTGTTGAAATGGTCGATCGTGTCCTTCGACAAAAAGTAAGCTAGGGCGCTCATCCCAGAAGAGCTCTCTCTCCAGTAATGTAACTTATCGAGTGAAAATGATCTCAAAGCTGCAATCTTACAGAGCAGAGCTGAAAGTTCACAAAATTTGAATTAGTACTCAAGAGATGTATATGCAAGTTCCCTCGTTAGATGTCCCATTTTCAATGACATTACAAAAGAGAGGAGTTTCAATGCTAAAAAGTTTGTACACTTACACACTGCGATAACGGTATATGTGTACCCAAGGGCCCCAAACGTCTCGTCGCTAACTTTAGCAAGTGTTCCTAAACAGACTCCAGCCAGCAACAATATCAAGTAATCTACAGCTTGGATCCTAGCGTCTCGCAGCCGCTGCTTGCCGACTCTGAAGAAAACAAATTGCACAATGAGTCCAGTTTAGCACCACCCCACATTGAAGTGTTTGAAACCACAAATGTAGGATCTCAAAATAATAAGGCATGAGTAACAAAAAGAATCACAGGAAGCATGTTTTGGGATGTAATGATAAATGACCCTTTCAAATTGAAAGATTACATGAGCACGGCCAAGAGAAGGCAGAACATTGAAGGGGGGAAGTATTCTATGTGTTGTATGCACAGCTGACGTGCTGTGAGCAACCAATCGCATTGCCTGTACGATATGTTTGTCATCCTACGTGGCACTTAAATCTAGGATCACTCATTTGTGATTGACTTGGTACCCTGCGTGTAACTATTATGTGGTTTAAGCGTCATGTGAAATACCTTCCCATTGGAGGGAGAATATCCATAAAAATGATTTGCATTTTCTGCAACAAAAATAATTGCTAATCCATTCAAGTAGAGCTGGATGATTGGCCTAAAAAAGGTGCGAGTCAGTAGTTAAAAGAGGGAAGAATTTACCTCCCTAGGAAGTACTTATACTGTAGCAGTACGCCAGGCGTAACCCTATCAGATAAGTCCTTCATCTTTAAGAAATTGTGTTGTATATCATCCCTTTTTCGTTCAACATTAAACTTGACATCCTGCCACAGATCTCCAGCGAAAGATTGTTCTTCTAATCCAGCATCACCAGAATTCCCTCCATGAGCTGAATCCTCACCGGCAGCGGATGACATTCCATCGACTAGCTTTAACATGTCATGGGGTACAGCATACCCATTATGCAGCATCCACCTGACAGGAAGCTGTTTATGATTGACCCCAGAGCTCGTGCTCAGTTTTACTATACCTTCCAAAATATCAATGTAGTGATCTGGAGGGTTAACCCGCTCTGGTACAGTGATCCCTAGGCTTGAAAAGTACTCCTCAACTTTCTTCACTGAACCATGGTATACTGTTAGGCCGCCTTTGGCTAAAAGTATCAAATCGTCAAACATCCTAAACAATGCATAGCTGCAAAAAAATGGCCTATCTCATTAACCATGCTCTAGGTTCCAGGACATAGCAAAAGGCAGATAATCCAGGTTAGAATAAATAAGCAGAGTATAAAACAGATTCCATAGATATCTGACAAATCGCCCAGTATATGGCAAAGGAATTGAAAGGATGTATCATCAGCAACTTGCCTTGGTTGGTGGACAACCATGGAAATGTTCACTCCCTCAAGAGCTTCACGTCGTAGAGCTCTGAGAAGTAACAGAGAAGATGAACTATCCAAACCAGATGTCGGCTCATCTAATATCAGAAGTGAAGGCTCCATGACCATCTCCAGACCAACATTTACTCGTTTCCTTTGACCTCCAGAGATTCCTCGCTTCTCTACTGTACCAACAAGAGAGTCCCGCACTGCCTGCAGCCCCAGGGATTCAATAACTCGTTCAACAACTAGAACCTTTTCTGGCTTTGGTAGATCCGCAGAGAGTCTACACTAATCAGAAACCAATGAAATTATTGCTGTGCTGCGGGAAAAATTTCAATAAAAACGTGTGAATGAAGAATGATTTTAAACTTTATGATATTCTTGTGGCCACCGCTTAATAAAAGTGAATTGGAAATACATGACAATCTGCAGCTCATTTAGCTAAGATACTCGCTAATAAGAGTGAAATAACTGGAGGTTGAACGAACATGACAAAAACAAGTACATCTAAGAATCTAGGCTGAGCAGAGCCAGGAGAAACTGCATAAAGAAGGGGATCTCATCCTATATGCAACCGATTTATATTGGGTGAATGTTACCGGCATATAATCTTGCAATGACATACATCAAAATAACACACAAGACCGGGATCTGTGCAAGCTTAGTCCTTCTAAAGATAATGCAACTGAGTACGAGAGAAACTACTAGCCGGTCAAAATAAAACTCATGTTTTTCCTCTATCCATTGTCGAACACAATCAATAAACTCATACAAGATACTCAAGCTACAATCAATAAACTCATACAAGATATTCAAGCTACAGACAGCCAAGATAACCAAGTACCTGCATCTTGCGCTAAACCAAAGGTTTTCCTCCACGGTCAAGTTTCCATGCACTATATCATCTTGTGGCACAAAACCAATAATTTTCTTGTATGAATGGATTGATTCTACCTTCCCATTGATAAGAATCATGCCACTCATGGTGCACCCAGTTACCTTTCCAGCCAATGCAGAAAGAAACGTAGTTTTTCCAGCTCCAGATGGGCCCATAACAGCAGAAACGCGGCCAGGTGATATTTTCCCAGTTACGCATCTTAGAAGGTGCTTCTTTTTCCCTTTCAATGTAAGGGTTAAATCCTTAAAAGCAACCTCAATGGTTGGTCTCTTTCTGATGTCGATATCAGTTGCCATGGAAATTACTCCAGAGAAGGTTAAGTTTTTGTTCTGCTCTTGCAAAGCTTTTTCCTTTTCAATTTGATTATATGCATACTTGAAGATTTGGCTATGGGTATGCAATTGCTTGCCCCTTGGCATGTTCTTTTTCAGATTCTTATCCCCAATCTCAAGATTAAAGCCTTCATTACTCTCGGGGTCAGCCTCAATTGCATGCATCATCTGCGTGAGCCTGTTTTTATCCTTCTTATTCCCTTTAGCAGCAGAAGATGATGTCTCAGGCTTACCTGACGCACCGGATGGAAATGGTGGCAGGGCTGCATCACTTCCAGGTTTAGCTTGAAACAGCCCTCTTGAAGGATCTGGTTGCTTTGTAGATTTCCTGCGAGAAAATGTCCGAGATAGTTGCGTTTGGAGCCCAAGCGCATGTTTCTTGGCCACATCTCTCGCAGATTTCCATTTCTCGCGTGCTTGAGCAGTTTCTCTTACACTTTTTACAGCTTTTTCCCGTGATCTGGCTTGTCTTCTCTCTCGAGTAGCAAGAACTTGGTCTGAGCAGTTATATATAACAACAAGCAGAACACTTAGTCCAGCCTGCATTTATGCATGAAAGGTCTGTAATCATCTATAGCAAAATTGTGAACTCAGGAGAAAAGGGTTATTCACAGTAGAAAGATAAACCGCTCACTCACAAAAAACATGAGACCATATGCAGTGATATTCTGATTTTCTGATTTTGGTTCACATTTTGCAAACTCGAAACAACCTGCAAATTCACCAAATAAGTTCATGAGGCTCTAACCAAAAATGCTAGTGGAGAATAGATGGGACACCCACCTCAGCATGTGTAAAGCATCTCTCATTCTAATCACTCGAGTCATTACCCAAGTATAAAATAGCACCTTCTTCTTCTCCTTCTTCCATGTTTTCAGGGTATTCAATCAACTAATGAGTATTTTTACTGGATGTTCCTGGTTAATGTTGCTAAGATATTACGAAAACCAGTAACAATCTGTGAAGGATATTTGTATATAAACCTTTAACGGACGTACTTTAGAAAGCACATGACCATTAGCATGGAAGATGTCAACCAGCCACGAAATGGATGCATTTGCAGAATGCGGAGAACAGACTCAACCACAGTATTGCCCTTTATTTACTTCCCGGAAGGAGAAAATGGGAATCCAATCTAAAGCCCCTTTGGTCTTAGTAAAGTTGAACCACCAGTGGGCCAAAAGTCTTGTTTCCGTATAATTGGATTGGCAATCTCTCTAGATTTACTGAAGATATATAAATTCTAAGCATCTACGCAAAACCTGTGACTATTCTCCTTTACATAGATCATGCTGCAATTCACATTTAAATCAAACGAGATGCGTAAGTCCTTCACTGCATGTACTCACTTTGTTCAGCTGTAGACCCTGTTCTGCAGTAATGTCTGAAAGAAAACATTCAAATGAAAATTTTAGTAGCAAAGAAAGAGAGATCAAGATAGACATTGACTTTTAGTATATGTAATGATTTTTAGCACATGTAGCAACAAACTTGAGTGCTAGTAAGATGAGGGACAATTCTCAATACCCCTGACTGCAAGAATTTTTTTGGATAGTAGACGGACAGTATGATCCTGCTGAACAGAATACCTCACTGCTACTACCAATGTCAGCCCACACATCTGCTCCTCCACAGGTATGGTTTGGTTGCCCAGGTGGAAGCTGGTAATGGTACCTGCAGAAAGGTTCTGCTAATAAACATCAATGCATGCTAAGCATAGCCTCGAAAGTTAAGAAGAGGTTTTAAGAAAGGATTAGAGCTTACGGATCGCATACACCAGTGGTTTTATTGAGTTTGGCAAGAGGACAATAAGCACCCAATGGGCAGGCTGCAACCATTAGCACAGGGGCTTGTAACATTTATGTTGAGAAATCACGATTTCATAAGTAACATGGGATCACAAAGTCTAACTATTTGTACTGGTTCAAGTGAAAAGTTTAGCAAATAAGTCTTCTCTGAACGTGCAATATAGATGAATAAGGTAACAGTCAATAACTTCTCGGCATAGTTTTGCAAAATCATTTCTTTCAGTGCTTTTTGACATCAGAGACCAAAAGGTAGGTCATGCATGTTCAACAACAAAATTATCCACCATTCAGCAATCAAAATTCAAAGCTTCAGGTGAAAGTTTAGCCGTCATAGGAAATTGCAAAGAGAGAAGACAGGATTGAGAAAACAACTTGGAAACCGATATTTAAGCATTGTCTCCATCTTTCAACAGTTTCCCCTTCTTTTCGTTGCAACTGAGAAATTGGCATGATGTTTGTTGATATCTTCCCCGATACAATCTCAAAAAAAGGGTAAGAGAAAATAGACTTGAAATTCTCTTTTTTTGTTCTTTTTTGGTCAAGGAAAAATAATGTATTTGAGAATAATTGACTTTCAGTGTGTGAAAGAAGTAAATAATATTGGTTCCATGGATCAGCCAATACTTACGTATCATGCAAGTCATTCCATGGGGACAGAAGAAACCTTCACAACAAGGAGCACAATCGCTAGTTCGAGTAGGCATGTCCTTGGAATTCTTTAGGTCGATTTTTTGATCGGAACCAGCGCTACAAGCCCATCCTGGTTCACATCCCGGAACCCAAGACGTAAGATTGCAGTTCTTGTTGGGTTTCAAGTAGCTGGCTCTCTTAGCAGTGAAGAAACTATTGAAGTAAAACTTTATATCCGCAGCCGTGCACAAGCGCTGTGAAAGATCTCCTGTCCAACAATAAGATATCAGGAGAGCTGGGAGAGCACTCATTGTTGAACAATCAATGTAGCACCACTATTAAAGCCTCATCAGAACATCTGCATTGATATTCCAGGGGCAATTGTAAAAACTTCAGGCAAGCTCTTGTTCACCTCCTCATTAATGCATGCGTCTTTCTTCGACATTTTAGATAACTTGCGAGAGAGTTCAAGGGGCCATAACGAAAAGTAGGATTGAAATGCATAAAGTAAAATATGTAGTCTCTCGATAACAGAGGTTTTTCAAGACTTCCAACCGATTTCTGATGGAAGAATTGAAATAAACAGCTCTTTCGGACACAATCGCGAGATGATCGTCATCATACCATTGGTTTTTCGAGCGCAAGAAGTTAGAAAAGTCAAGTCTGAGGTAAAATTGAATGCGTCATCCCAGTCGGCATCCCTGGCAGACAAAATCAACCAAAAATGTCACATATACTCGAGATCAACACATGAATTTCGACAGACAAACATATGGATTTTGACGATGGAAAACCATTAGCTGGTGTCGCTCCAACAGGGCAGACATATCATCTTATGACCGCCGTCCATGTGAAAACACATGGATCGCGCATATCTTGATCGATTTTTCTCTGCATGATGGAAGCATTAACAGAGAGCGGCAATGTTAAAGGCAGATGAGAAGGACGGAGAGAAAAGCGAGCGCGAACTCACACGTCCTGAATGCAGAACCCGAAGTTCTTGGCAATGTCGCCGCGGAAAACCGACGTGAAATTGGAGACCTGGCTGTACAGGAGCTGGGCGAAGAGCTGGGTCGCCGCCTGATTCCCGCCTTCGGATCCCCCGTCGTCGGCGCCGCGCGCCAGGAGCGGGGACGAGCACAGCGCGATCACGGCCAAGGACACCGAGACAGAGAGGAAGCGGCGGCCGCTGCTGATCTTCTCCCTGCTCATGGCGACCGCAGGGAAGCGCGGCGGAGGGAAGGGGATCCTTCAGGAACAGGGACCGGCGGTGGTGGTGCGGCGGCCGGGCGCGTGCGTGCGTGGCGGGGGCGGGGGCAGGGGCGGGGACGGGCGGAGCATCGGCGACGGAGGCGGGCGGCCGGAGATCGGGAGGGAGGAACTCGCGGGGGGGGGGGGACGGCGATGGGGGAGGAGAGAGAAAGATGGTTAGTCAGGATTTGTTAGAGAGAGAGAGAGAGATGGCGTTGTGCAGTGGCGGTTTGTTTCTGTTTTTCGGGAGGGAGAAATATGGCGGGGAGGAAGATGAGGCGATGTTGGAGGAGGGAGAGAGAGAGAGAGAGAGCGCGAGCGACAGCATTGCAATAAAAAAAATTACAAAAATGGATTTATAAATTCATAAATATACACACACATATATATGTGTATATACCATACATGTAAAATGAGTAGGTCAGGTCGGGTTTGCATCAGGTTATTATTGATCCGATCCAAATTGATCTATGAAACCCGTTTATGAGCTATTTATTACAATGAAATTTTTTTTATAAAATCATAAATGTATATATGTATTTATTACAAGAGTAGAGATGAACGGTTGCAAGTTCCCTACAATTTTCACCTGAAACCTAAAATTTACCCGTTGAAATAGGTTCTCAATTTTTAAGAACTTGGAACTTACCATGCATACCTTAGAATCTAGAACTTACCATGTCAAAGGTTCCAGAGCCGGTTTCAAGATTTACTTAGGTTCCACCTGTATTATTAATTGAATGATTATAGTGAATCATCACCATCATCACCTTTTATGTCACCAATTATTGTTACAATTTACTGATAACAACTTATATTTATACACGAAAATGTGAAACATTAACAAAGTAAAAGTCTAAATCATAAAATAGAAACTTAAACTATTAGTTTCAAATTATACACTCATCATCGGATGCTATGGAATACTGTAGAATCACGCAAAAATATTAATAAAGAAAAATGCAAGTTTGAGGTTCTACCTATCTAGAACTTTGAACCTACTCTTCGAAACAATTTTTTCAATTTTTGGAGCCTGCAATCTACCATGCATATCTTGGAACTTGGAATCAGACAGGTTCCTACAAGTCTAGTTCTTAGATTCAAAATATCATAATGTAGATAATTGCAAGCAGAACAATATAATCACTAGCAAAAATAAATAGTTAGATCAATTCAAGTTGAAACATGAAAAAGCCCAATAGAAATTGACTTCGAGACTAATAACGAAATCATTGTGCATCAAATGGCTCCTCTTCTTTTCGCTCAAATAAAGTGGCTCTAGAAGGACTCTCGAGTGACTAGAATTAAGACCGGTGATATTATAACAAACGTAATAAAGAAAAGATTTAAATATGTATAATGAATTGGTAAATAAAAAATTTACCCTATTTATTCGATTCTCATAGAGGAAGATGTGCGGGGACTTAAAAAATTACGAAATCAATCTTCGGATTGCACAGGTCAAAGATAAAGTTAAAAAAGAATAATTCAATAATACATAATTACACGACACATAATTAATCTTAAGATTGCACGAGTCAAGGATAAAGTCAAAAAAGAATAATTCAATAAGACATGACCACGCGACACTCGGCCTACGTCGTTTCTTATGGATTAGAAGTCAATTTTGTAGTAAAATACTTTTCTTCAAAACAAAACACTAATAAGTACAGCAGTGATTTCTTTCTTGATTACAAATCACATTTTGAGAATACCTACGGTAACCCATCTAATCCAATTTCCAAGTGAGTGAAAAACATTGAAATTCTCCCGAGCCCCTCTGGGGTCAAGTGATCCGGAGTTGTCTTCTTCTACATCTGTTCTGTTTTATATATTGTTGAGCAAAAGCGACGTAAGACTCCACGTTAGCACCGCATCACTTTTTTTCATTTACTTTTTCAACGTAACGACTAATTTGGAAAATAATAATAATAATTAGGGCGCCATAGCCCTCTTTTTTTTCTTCCTTTAGCTTCCACTGCAGGAGTAAACAAGGGTGTGCATTTTATAAAAAGAAAATTAAATTTAAATCCCCCCACAAGTCCAAATTTGGCAGAATTGCACCGTCATTAATTAGCAAACGGCCGTGCTGTCCCCTTATCAAAGTTGGCATGGATATGTCATTACACGACCAAAATTTGGCAGGCTTGCATGGGTATGACACCTGTCTGCATGCGAAGGTGTCCTGCCAACTCTGACCGGGGCGAGGTTCATAACTTCTTTACTTTTAAGATAGGATTTTCTCCCTTATTTGGCGCATCGCGGGTTGCCATAACAACAACAGCACCACCGCCCATGGTACGTAGCCGCAGCAGCAGCAATCGCGGGTCAATTGGGCTCGACCTTTTCACGAAATTCAAAAGAGACCCGCACGAAAAAATTCGAACACGAACGAACCAAATCGACTCGGAAACAAAATTCGCTACAGGAACATGAAAATTCACCAAGGAAAAACCTGTTCTGTTCTTGCTTACAACATGACAGCAACCCTATGCCCGATCAACTTTCATGTGGTTGATCACCTATTAATCCTCGTCGTGGTCGTCGTCCTCCTCCGCTTCCCTTGCTCGGTTCTCAGATGAACACTATTGGTTTCAGGCGGGCGATGTCCTCGTCCGAGAAAACCGGCCAACAGAAATGCATCCCGGAAATGGCGTCGTAGTAAGATTGCGCTGACATCGTTTGGGCCCTCGAGACCGAGTTGCGCTCTTTGCCATGCTGACACTCCTGGACTTCATGATCGGGAACATTCCTGTCTGCCTCTGCCTCACCAAGGGTCCTGGAGTTAGCTGCACCATCGAAGTTAGCTACAGTTGGGGGATTGATAATCACATTCGCGTTTCCACTGCCTCCATCATTGCTGCTGTCATTTGCAAGATTTGTGGAGGGGTTGGCTTCGGCTTGGTTCAGAAGCCACTGTATGGTGTCACCAGTGGTTCGGTGCCCGAGCCGTCGGGTCAGCCGGAAAACACGGGCTGCGCAAGCCATTGGGACGCGGATCCTGCAGCCCCGGGCTCTTACCTTTGCGCGGCGATCTTTGGCGACGGTGGCTCTTGGGGCATGAGGATGTAGGGTTGGCAAACCATTGGAATTCATGGCTCAAAATTTTCCCTCGCTAAGGATACGTGGGCAAGTAATATTTTTTTATGTCTATGTGCTTCTGAGGGATGCGCGAGCTAGTAGAGGCGACGAGCTTATATAGTGTGCACAAAGGGGGGGAGAGGGTCCTTCAAAGGGTCATTACATGCAGCTCTTAAAGAGAGAATCCACATCTGTCTAGTTCTTTTACATTTTCTTTGTCTTTTTACCATTTAGGAGATAATTTACCTATAGTTATTTAGTGGGTAGATATTTCCTTGTTTTTTGCCCTTTTTACTATGAGGTAAATAATCTTATCCATCTCGTCAGATCGGATGAGACAACAAGTGTGATAGCTGCGGGCTTCAAGATTATTCCAAGCCGAAGATGATATGATTTTCACTTACAAATGGTTACATTCAAATTAAGCGCTTTACCATTCGATCAAATATTGGAAGTACAAAGATGGAAAGATCTAGCATGGGATAAGGAGCAAGCTCGCCTTCCTTTTTGATCATTTTGATAGGGAGGGTGGATAAAGCGGACAAAATTAGACTTGTATTCCCGGTTGAAAAGATGGGTTCCTTTTTTATCTCACATTTCTCATCGGAGAGGAACAGAATCATACTTGATTCAAATTAGTGACGTTGACCGACTGATTTACGTATATTAGTAGTCAAAAAGCAAATCGGATGAGTAAGACATATGTGCTAAACGTCAAGTCGATGTTTGATCGAGAGAGATATACGTCGTCCCTCGGCAAATTCGCAGGCTCAAGTCCTACTGGATGCACGCTAGGTACCAAAGGGAACGATCGCTATTATTTATTGCCGAAAGACAAATTTTAGTACTCATCTTAGTGCCCGGTATTTGGAGATAGGGAACTTTCCTTTCTCTATTAAAAAAAAAAAGGTCTTTGCCACTCGACCGAAAGCTTCATCATAATCCAGACTGTACTATTGTGAGAACCCTCGTACCACTAGGAGGCACTGTAGAAGAAAAAACTACATAGTCCGATCTATTTTGTTGCAATCAATTAGTTCACGCGTTGGTTAACCGTTTTCTAAAACACGGAAAAAGAAATCATTCCAAGTATTTATTATCGTGCATGCGGTACAAGCTCTATTGAATGGAGGTTGAACCAAGAAAGACATAATCCATAATCGGCTAAGTCGAGCACCAGGTAATCGCGATCGATCATGCTTACCGTACTGAATCCGGACGTGTTCGTTTGTGTAGTAATCGACTCCTCGGGGCAAGTAATATCCAAGCGCATTTATTGCCATGCATGCACGACACTCGATTTCGCTCCGAACATAGATTTTCACAAAATAGTACAATACTTTTATGCCCGTACCGTCCGATCGTCCGGATCAAAATCCGGCGCATCTCGTTATGAGTCCGCCTCGTCGAACCATTCTCGAAGCCTAACTAGACTTATACATTTCTCGTGGGTCCCACGCGATCTATGGTCGGGGTTCTCGGTCCGGTCCGGTCCGGTCCACCTAGGAGGCCTTCTGGTGTATTCGGGCCTGGGGCCGAGGCCCGCTTCGGCCCAATTCTCGGCCCGCGAGAGCGGGAAGCGCGGAGATGGCAAAGGAGGACTCTCTCAACGGTTCTCGAACTCGATTCCTTGAAAAAATATATATATAAAAAATAAAAAATAAGAAAAAATTGAAGAAGAATCTTCTGGAACTACCACCACTGTTTGTTCTATAAGCCCTAAAAGCCCTCTCCGCCTCGCGCGAGCCTCCTCCTTATCCCCTACCTCACGCATTGCGAAGCCTGCCCCAAAACCTCCTCCTCCTCCTTCGCCAGCAGCTCCCGGAAACCCTAGCGAGCTTCGGGAATGGCGTCGGCTAACGCTATCTCTACGGCTTCCATCCTCTGCTCCCCCAAGCAGGTAACCATTCCCGGCGAGACTTTTTTGCGAGTCGCGCTGTTACGTTTTCCGATGGTCGATGCTTCCTTTTGCTTCGTCTCGAGCGGGATGGTTGCGGAAGCGGGAGGCTTAGGTTCGTCCGCCTCGGCGCTCGGTCGCCGGCAATGACTTGAGATGCTCTTTGAGATTTAGAATCGAGTCTCGCGGCTTGGCTGGAGCCGCGGTTGGTTTCTTACTTACTGTCTGATCGTTGTGGTTTTCCGGCGTGGCCTTTGATGCAGGGGAGCTTGAGGAGGAAAGCGAACCAGAAGGTGAATTTCGGCCAGTCCGGCAGGAAGTTCGCGGTCAGAGCCGCCGCCAAGGAGATAGCGTTCGACCAGAGCTCCAGGGCCGCTCTCCAGTCCGGCATCGACAAGCTCGCGGACGCTGTCGCCCTCACGCTCGGTCCGAGGGGTAAGCTAGCTATGGTTTGATGTTTCCTAGACGAATGATGACATAGGATGTGCGTACTCTGAGTTGGCGGGCGGTAAGGTCGACAAAGCTATAGCTGTTGGATTGACTGTGTGACGGAATTTGTTTCCGTGCACATGTTTAGGATGTGCTGTATAGAATCCATCTTGCGACCGCATTAGTCAAGACCCTGCGGAGAGCAGTTTCGCTGTTGGACTCGTGGGTTTATTACTCAGGATACGGCTGCTTTTTTGTAGCAACAGAGTGGCAGTTGATATGCGAACTGTACTCATCGGGAAAGTATTCGCCTGCTCTCTGCAGGGAGAAATGTCGTGTTGGATGAATTTGGCAATCCGAAGGTTGTAAATGATGGGGTCACAATTGCCCGAGCAATTGAGCTACCCGATGCTATGGAAAATGCTGGTGCTGCTCTCATTAGGGAGGTCAGACTTTCATAGTGCAGTCTTGCATTTCCTCGCGCTCATATTGCAGTCTTGCTTTTACCCTTTCGGTGAGAATTGCTTTCAACGATGTATTATTTTGCTGATAAATTTTGGCTCAAACGGCAGGTTGCAAGCAAAACTAACGACTCTGCTGGTGATGGCACAACTACTGCATCGGTCCTTGCTCGTGAAATAATTAAATTGGGATTGCTGAGCGTTACATCCGGGGCAAATCCAGTTTCAGTGAAGAGAGGCATTGATAAAACTGTGCAAGGATTGATACAGGAGCTGGAGAAGAGGGCTAGGCCAGTTGAAGGACGTGATGACATTAAAGGTAATGTGCTTTCATACTCCATGAAAGAGCAAAGCTTTAAACGGAAAACTTCCAAGTCCTTTACACTGATACTCTTTTGGGTTTCATTGTAGCCGTTGCAACAATTTCTGCTGGAAATGATGAGCTGATTGGAACAATGATTGCGGATGCAATTGACAAGGTCGGCCCTGATGGTGTTTTGTCCATTGAATCATCGTCATCGTTTGAGACAACCATTGATGTCGAGGAGGGAACGGAGGTCAGCATTTCATCATTTTTAATTTGTGCATCTTGTTTTTCATTAGTTGGGCTAAGAAACCCTACCCCCACCCCCCCCCCCCTCCTTAGTTGGAGGAGGTGGTGGAAGTTTTCACTCATTCTTTTATCTGTCCATACAAATGTTTCTATTGGCTTGCAGATAGACAGAGGATACATATCCCCTCAATTCGTTACCAACCCCGAGAAATTGATCGTGGAATTTGAGAATGCAAGAGTATTAGTGACAGATCAAAAGATTTCAGCAATAAAGGATATTATCCCCTTGCTGGAGAAGACAACTCAGCTGAGAGCGCCTTTGCTCATAATTGCTGAAGATGTGACTGGGGAGGCTTTGGCTACTCTTGTTGTGAACAAGTTGCGGGGTATCATTAATGTGGCTGCTATCAAAGCCCCTGGATTTGGTGAAAGGAGAAAGGCAATCCTACAAGATATTGCAATCTTGACAGGTAGTTTTTTGCTTCCTGGTAGTCCAGATCATTCATATGTCTGCAAACATGCTTAGCAGACTTAAAATCTCAGTAGTTTACAGCTGCTTTGCGCATAGGTGATATCACTTGCTCATTGTTTGTTAAATCATGCAGGAGCTGAGTATCAAGCCGCTGACCTTGGTTTGCTTGTTGAGAACACATCAGTTGAGCAGCTTGGGCTAGCTAGAAAAGTAACCATCTCTAAGGATTCCACAACCATTATTGCTGATGCGGCATCAAAGGATGAACTACAAGCCAGGATTGCACAATTGAAGAAAGAGTTGTCTGAAACTGATTCTGTATACGACTCGGAGAAACTCGCTGAGAGGATTGCCAAGCTATCCGGGGGAGTTGCTGTGATCAAGGTTGGTGCAGCGACTGAGACTGAGCTTGAGGATAGGAAGCTCCGGATTGAGGATGCCAAGAATGCAACTTTTGCTGCCATAGAGGAAGGCATAGTGCCTGGTGGTGGTGCCGCATTGGTTCACCTCTCCGCTTGCGTGCCTGCTATCAAGGACAAGCTTGAGGATGCAGATGAAAGATTGGGTGCTGACATCGTTCAAAAGGTAAATTTTAGTTCTTTCCAGTTGCAATATTGTATCAACCTGGATGAGGCAATGCTTGCTGGAGTAAATATCACCTCTATTTGGAAAACGGTATCACTATGTTGCTATTAGACGAGAGAAGGATTTGATTTTGTTTAAAAGACCATTAATTCTGTGAAGTGTTACTTCAAAGAACCTTCCTTAGGACTTGATATTTTAAAAAAGGCATAGATAGACCATTAATTATGTGAAGTGTTACTGATTTGCTGTCACATATATAGGCACTTATGGCACCAGCCTCATTGATAGCTCAAAATGCTGGAATCGAGGGAGAGGTGGTGGTGGAGAAGGTGAAGGCCAGCGAGTGGGAGATTGGGTACAATGCGATGACCGATAAGTATGAGAACCTGGTAGATTCTGGAGTGATCGACCCGGCAAAGGTGACGAGATGTGCTTTGCAGAATTCGGCTTCGGTTGCCGGGATGGTGTTGACAACCCAAGCAATTGTGGTCGAAAAGCCCAAGCCCAAGGCTCCTGTCAGTGCTCCACCCCAAGGCCTTACTATATGATACTGAGATTGTGAATCTGGCTCGCCGATGGTTAGATCTAGTTATAAAAAGAGGCTTTTGTCATGGTCAATTTAATATGAAGGAGCCAGTCGAAACTCAATTTTCTGTTTAGATAAAATCCCTTTCTTCGAGGACTCGATTTTTCCATCCGGCTTTTGCTGCTGTGAAAGAAAGGTTGTATTGTTTGTGCGTGGGTTGTTTTCTGTGCAAGGGATAAAGAGTAAGATCCACAGTTTTCTGGATTTAGTACCTTCTTGGGTAGAAGCAGTTAGGGAGCACCACTTCTCTGGACATTCATGCTTCGATATATGCTTTTGGAAACAATCTAGCTTCTCCAAACAGAAAACTGAAGCTTGATTTTGATATATTGTGTCCTCCACAATGAACATGCATTAGGGCCTCTGTTCTCTTTCTCCTACCCTTCCCTCGAATTAATTATCATTAGCTCATCACTTTCATGGGGGATTTGGCCGTCCATCTATAACAGATATCTGCTCCATTCCTCTTAGCTTGAAATTCTATGGACGTCTTTCAAACAAGATAATATGTTTCCCATTTCAGATGTCTCATGTCTGCCCAAGTGTTAATTGCTGACAGACCTCCACATTAACCATCGCAAAACGAAATTAGACATGTCGATAGAGTTTGCAAATTAGCTGCGAGTAGACAAGGGACTTTTTGTTTTGAGACGAGTCTGATTTCCTAGAACCCCCCGATCTTTCGAAAATAATGTTTTCTATAATATAGTTGTTCATTAAGAAGGTATGGTTATCTTGCCTTCCAAGGATATAGATGCCAAAACGGTTTTATAGTCGATACGGGCGTCCCCTTTGGTCACCTTTGCTAAGACACGATTATTTGTGCCACCCTTATGAGATCAGAATTAGATTTGAGCATAAATTTTGATCACGATTTTCCTTGCGAAATGAGATTAAAGATACGTCCGAATATAACTCATATCACTGCAATCTCCATGGAAAACCGTGAAGCACAATCATTCATCAAAACAATCACACTAAGAACGGCACGGGATGGAATACGAAAGTTAAGACTCAGACGAGGCCATTCAGAAGGCAGGGCTTTGGGGACAGGGTTCCAAGGAGTGGAAGGGAGAGACTCGAGATGGTCACAGACAAAATGAGCTGATCTAACCATTAGGCTCATAAACATTATCACCGTAGTTGCTTGGTCGGTCATTACCGATTTTCCGAACTGCTCTGGCTACTTTTTCCTTTTTCATTAATTCAGAGCAAGTAGGGCCATGGCTTGTTGGTGCCACAACACATGATCACGAATCAGATGCATATGCTCTCATCATCCAAAATAACAAAAGAAACAGGGAATGGAACTCAAGGGTAACCCAGAAAACAAAACTAATTTAGAGCATAACTCAAAAGACGAACAAAATCCTGCCTTCATGCGAACAGAGAGACACTTTCATCAAATTCAGTTCCCAGAAATGGACTATAGAAGAGCAACAACAAAGACAAGTTTTCCTATAGTTCACAGGGGTTGGACAAGACACGAGAAGAGCGAAACGATCCCATCCGTGAGCTCTAACTCTCTGTTTGCTCCCTCAGCCTTCGGATGGTGCTCCTAACCGTCACAGCACTTGCAGTGCTGTTAGAACAATATGATGGAAGCAATTAGCTACTTAAATAAAACATTCGAGCAAAAGAAGTCAGAAGCCAAATTATCTGGAAAGTATCCTTACTTCAAGGTGTAGGCACCACCGGCTTTGACCTTCCCGCAGTCCTTACACCCCCAAATACCAACAGACTTCCTCTTCACTGCATACTGCATTATCAAGTACATAACAGTAAAACATGACGCCATGGTGAAGGAATGCCAGAGCTCGCTTGTAAGAATCCAGCTAGTTTTTCAGAAAATGAAGTCAAAGAACCGCTTACCTTGCCACAGAACTCGCAGAAGTACTTGCTATGCTGACTCACCTCCATTTTCTTAATCTGCTTTCGCAGACTGGCACCATATCGCGTTCCTGGTGTTCAAAATTTGAATTAGCAAAGTGAAACCGTGCAGAAAGAGTGATCAACCAAAGATCTCGGTCAACCTCACAGGCTCAACATACACTAAGTTTAAAAGACTGCAACAAGCCATCATACAATTAAAACAGATTGTTCAGAAGCCTACCATACTTGCCGACAATGCCAACCTTCTTCGTGCGCTTGGCCTGCACAAGATTACAAACATTTGCCAACAAAGTCAATTCTTGTTTGACACAACAAACCAAATGCTGGGAACGACACCCGAGTTCCTGGAACTGAGATGAGAGCGTTTCAGCTGCCTTTAGAGATAGAAAACCAATGAACAAAAAAAAAGAGAGAATTTCCCAGCTCGATCGACAGTGCTAATCGAGATCGACTTCGAAAGGGCGTGTACACACGACCGAAGGAAGCACACCGAACGATTGAATAGTTCGCAAACCCCTTAGTTCAGAAAAACAACAAACCCACTTCCCCTCAAACCCCAAAACATCGTCCTTGTTCATAGCGCATCAGATGTCAAGGCACCACAAGCTGTTGCAGCGAGCGAAAACTACACCACCCTAAAGCCAAGGTTCACATGTAAACTCCCATACACTCCCAAGAACGGTTACCTAATCAGAAACGAAATCGGTTCGATTTTGCTAAGAAGCGAAAGCCAACTGCAGCGTCGATCCTGGCGATTCCATAGAACTATAGCCGTGCGAAAACTGAGAAACCAAAGAGAGATGAACAGAGCAGCGTACCATTAGGTCACCGACGACGCAGAAGAGGCCGTCGAAGCAGGAAGCAAGTGCAAATGGAAACCCTAGAACCATCCCTCCCCGATTGCTCTTAAATATATGAAGCCGGAAACCCTAGCGCGATTATGGGCCTTTGGGCCCAGGCCCATTGAGCGGGCCCGATCCGGGTCATGGGCCAAGACCGGCCCGAGTGGCTGTGTCACGAATCTCCCTCTCCTCTATTTTCCACATCTCGTGCGTGGTTGAAGGCATGTGCTGCAGCATTGCTTTCTTAATAATTGATTTTGCATTGATTGTGTAATAAAGATTCTCGGGCGATTCGGTACATGTGAGCCCACTGCATCCTAGCCTTCGACGTCGGAAGGGTCTCGCATGGGATTTGGGAATTATCCGAAAGTTAGGATGCATTGGACTTGCGTGTAGAGAATATCTCTACACATGCTTTGCTCTCTCGAGCCATGGGGCATCGGGGCTTGGGGTCCTTGATCCATCCACCGGGTGAGGGCGTCGAGTTTCGTGCCCCCGAATTCATACGATTTCTCGATCAAAAGAACGGTTTCCAAACGCACTGAGGATGTCCAATAAAACACGGGCCACAAAAAAAAATTTAATCGGTTCTTACGAAAGAATAACTTGTCAAGAACATTTTTCCACGGCACTCAATTTTCACAAGATCACAAAATAAACGAATGCTAAGCTGGAGAGTTCGAATTATGCACTAGAAGTAGACACCTCTAATTTTTTTTTCTTATTTTTAATTGGCAAAATGCTAAAACTTCCCCACTTTTTGACACTTTTCACCGCTTTGCATCCCGAGCTTTCGAAAATACATCTTTACGTCCTAGAAAAAGGCCAAATTTCCCTTGCTTGAAAAGCACCATTCCTCCATGATCTCCCACAAAACCTTTGCCTCTCTGCCCCATTGTGCCCTACTATCTCCATCTCTCGCTCTCTCTCTCTCTCTCTCTCTCTCTCTCTCTCTCTCTCTCTCTCTCTCTCTCTCTCTCTCTCTCTCTCTCTCTCCCCCCTCTAGCCCGACTATACTAGGACGTCCATGGATAACCTCATTAAGGTCGTGCGCGGCTCGACAGCGAGGGCTTGCGGCCTCTGGTGGCAGCGTCGACCAATCTTTGGGTTTGTGCCGGCTGGGTTGATTTGGGTGTTTAGGTTGGGTTTGGGAGTATAGAACATGGATGAGATTGCTTTTGGTCAGAAACCGGAATTTTGTAAATTAACTTCGCATGCAAAACGGTATTCAAGTGCAAAGCTCATGATGCAACTAGGATTTTTCCAAATATAGAGGAGCCTTGGTTTCCATCGATTGAGAAAAAGGTGGGGTTAAGCGCATAGAAGAGTAGATATGATGATATGTCATCCAATCCAAAATGTTTAGGGTCCAATTGTGCTGAAATTTAGAGAATAGAAATGAGGGCTTTAACCATTGCGATGGTTGGTTCAATTGTCTAAGAATTGGTTTGCAAGCCGAAAGTCTCCGTCTCTCGAAACCTTGGTAATTCCAAGAAAGGTAAAGCTTGGGCTTAGGTGTTTAATCGGTCTTGGACTTTTCACTCGGAATGTGGTGGGCATGCGGCGACGGGCTTGCCCAGCAGGCAATTGATGTTTCGATGGCTCCTTAAATCGAACATTCTAGGAGTGGGTGAGGCATGTCTCAAGGTGCATTTGGTTCAGCTTTTCCAAAGGGCTTTCGACGTCCAAAACCCTTTGGGGAAATGCTCGAGCGTTTGTCAAGGTTTTCTAAGGGGCTGTCGGCCAAATGCTGGCCTTGGCACCAGCATTGGGTTTTCAACATTCGTCCAAATGCTTAAACTGATTTTTGTCTTCCAAAATTACCCTCACAAATTCTTTAATTTTTCGATTTTGCCCCCCATTGTTATTATATCTCTTCTTTTCGCGATGGCAGCTGGCGCAGCTAGATCGGGCCGGTGAAGGGCCTGCGAGGTCACGCTGTGACACCCTAGAACGTCACGCGCAACACAAATCCCTTAGCATTATCTTAATATAGCCAGCAGAAGACAAAGACTAAACATGAATATCACACAAATTTAGATAAAAAAAACTTTTTCTTCTCATTAATGAACCCTTGTCAGATTTACAACCCAGACAAAGTATCATACAAGTACAAAAACAAAAACTGGGTAGGTCAGGGTTGCCTATCTCCAACTAGATCCTACATCCAAAAGTATGCCTAAAGTCCGAAGCTGTCACGGGTCAATCACTTCACCCTCCGCTGCGGAACCATCATCGTCTAGGTCGAAGCCCCTCAACATGCCAATCAACTCGCCCTCCAAATTGAAATACCAAACAATAAAAAGATAAGGAAGCCATTCCGAAAGCCCCACATCAACCCATATCGTAGAGCTATACTTAGTATATACGGCGTCAGATTCCGGCACAAACACATCCTCATAAACAGCGTCATGATAAACAGGAACTCCAAAACGTAGGGGCTGTGAAACATCCATCCTACATGTCTGAAAAAATAATGTAATGAGCCAAAGCC
Organism: Syzygium aqueum; assembly: GCA_031216185.1. Taxonomy (NCBI): domain Eukaryota; kingdom Viridiplantae; phylum Streptophyta; class Magnoliopsida; order Myrtales; family Myrtaceae; genus Syzygium; species Syzygium aqueum. Next base: position 33,399,103 of record CM062232.1, read on the forward strand.
CAGTAGATGAAATCTCTAGTTTTAAGTTAGGAAAATCAGCTTACCACTTCACCTGGCATAAACACATATGCATGCATAGCAAACGATATGCATAGAACTTGAATGCAAGTTATACCTTTTCCGTCTAGTGGTGCCGCAAAAATCCAAATAATGCAACATATCATAATATTTTCACTCAGACGCAAGCATGATGTAAAACATTTATGCTAATGCGATTAGGTTCTTTATTTCATCCTCCCGAATACTCCTGGGGCATCCCAACCAACGGGGCATCCCGACTCCGAGGCATCCTAGCACACACCCGGGGCATCCCGACCAATGAGGCATCCCAAACACTCCTCGAGGCATCCCGACCTATGGGGCATCCCGACACACGGGGCATCGTCACACACCACTAAATGGGCGACGAAATTAATATTATTCCCATGCAAGTCATGACAACCAAGTATTTGCATGCATAAATCCGCTTTGGCCCGTCCCATACCGAGCCATCACGGTTTTTGTACTTTAAAGTCATGAAATGCATCATCCGAGCAATTTAAATATGAAACAATACATTTCGAACTCAGAAGCAAACTTAGCTCATAAGCAAATTTGGGTTTAGAAAGCAAATTCGGTCATCAGAAGAAAATACAAGTCATCATAAGCAAGTTCAGACTCAGAAGCGGATTCAGATTTAGAAGTGGATTCAGACTCAAGAGCGGATTCAGACTCGGAAGCGGATTCAGACTCAGAAGCGAATTCAGACTCAGAAGCGGATTCAGACTCAGAAGCGGATTCAGACTCAGAAGCGGATTCAGACTCGGAAGTGAATTCAGACTCAAAAGCGGGTTCAGACTCAGAAGCACATTCAAACTCGCAAGGCTAAAGTCTAAACGTAAAGTTTGAACGGTAAAATCTGAGTAGTAAAGTCTGAGCGGTAAACTCTGAAGTAAAGTATGAGTGGTAAAGTATGAAGGTAAAGTGTGAACGTAAGGTCTGAAAGTAAAGCCTGAATAATTTAAAAGATATACAGAGCCAGAATTTGAGATTAAAATCTGCCCGGTTTCAAAATAAACAAAATCATCACTTTGAGTACCAGAAATAAACATAATCATTACTTTGAGTAAAACGATTTTCTATTATGTTTAAACATACATAAACCAATAAGAAGAGTCCAATAATCACCTCAAAGATAACAATTACACGTTCAGATTTAATCGTTTCACTTACCGATTGTCACCATACTTTAAAGAAACAAATCACATCCATTTGAATGCGCATAGAACCAGCAAAACAGATTCAACCATCATCACAACCTTACTATTGCACATCAAAATAACCTTTTTGAAGCAACCAAGTTACAAGTGCCAAGTAGATTTACTTAGCTTAAACCTAGAGTTTTCACTTACCTTGCACAGAATCTGAACACCCCAAAGGTTAAAACTCTTCCACATATTTTTGAATCGGTAATGGTGAGAGTAGAAAGTGAAGGAGAGAGTGTCAGTTTGGGTGAAATTATTTTCGATAATTACCCAAGTAAAGATAAAAACTGAGAAGTATACGAAGGGGTGGGTAAATTCATTGTATTCACATGTGGCACCTTATCTCTTCATCATGGCCAGGTGGATGAAATCAATGGCTTAATTGTAAGAGTATTGACTAAGGAAAATGATTACCCAAAGCTTAGGTGTCTAGCTCAAGGGGACAAATGACATTTGGTCAACTTTTCCTTCAATAGCCACGTGCGAGAAGAAGAATCCAGAGGGATATTTTGAGAAAATATCTTCCCCTCTTTTTATTTCAACGATAATAACATTACTTAACCAAGATTAATCAATAATAATAATAATAATAATAATAATAATAATAATACCCACTAGTTACCAAGACAACGATAATATAATTAACTCCGCACTACGATTAACGCACATGACAACGTCTAAATATTAAACACGTCGGACTCGGTACGATTACGTTTTCGAATCTGCGCTTTGCGAAATACGATCCAACGACAATTCCCACGCGTCCGCACGAATACTAACTCAAAAATAATACTTGGCTTTAAATCTAAGTATCATTTTCAAACGTAGAAAATTTCTAACGTCACAAACATATTATTACGAAATTTCCGGACGTCACGCACGTGACCCTGACAAGGGCTGCTTGGGGTCGCACGACAGCAGCTAGCGCCAGATTTGGCTCGTCAGCGGCCTTAGCTCGTCGCCGGAGCCAGATTTGTCCAAAGCTCTTTGTGGAAAAAAAAATTTTCATTTCCTCAAGGAACTTTTAAGTCAAAGGCATTCGCATTGAGGAAATGCCCATTTGTAAAGCCGAACCTGACACAGCCTCGGTCCAGTGTCAGCCCTTTTCGGCTAAGGAAAAAAGAAAACGAAAGAAAGTGAGGTTTGATATACAAAACGTACAAAAAATAATAAAAAGGAAACGCTCACGATTGGTAGGGCGCCCATTGGTAATTCAAAAGGCCCGGACCGGGCCTCGTAATAACGATACCTCAGCGCTTTATTAACGTGAAAAGAACGCAATTGCGTCCGATGTTGTCTCGCCGTCGTTGTTTTCTACGATCGAGCCGCAACTAAAAAGGAATGTCAAATGGAACGATTCCGGACCCAAAAGCAAAGAGACCGGTACACGCATTCCCCTCCCGACCTCGCCCATAACGGTTCTTTCCTTAATATTATAGGCGAGGATCCGATGCGTGGCACAGATTCGATTCTTCCATATTTTCAAATAATCCCGTGTATTTGAGCCGTCGAACCCGACTTCAAATCTTCCATGAAATCAATTGGGCCTTTCACGGGCCGACCATTTCGGCGTTCGCAGTCTCAAACGAAAACTCTGTGGTGGTCCGTCCATGTGAACTCCAAGAGGTCCCCCGCGGGATTGTGTGAGGAATTCTGGTGATTCTTGAGAGGCCGCGATTGATGATGATTGATGCTTCCCACTCGTACCCCACAATTAACGATGTAGACAATGACGGGTGCGATCCATTATAGCTGGTGTGAATTAGAATGAGAACGTACCCACACTTAGGAATCAACATTAGAATCTGCTTCCTTTCGTAAGCGCTGTTAAAGAGTTTGTGTCCTATGTATGATCGATTTCCATGGTTTTGCGATCCTTCGTTTGTCAAGCGTCCCGCTTTTGGATTTTGGGTGCGGTCCTTTTCCTCCACCTCACGTTGACAATGTCCTCCCCACCCACTTCGTCCTTGCAATAGAAAAAGAACGAATAAAATAACCGACATTAATTGTTTGATGTATCAAATATTTTACATCAATCGATCTCGATATAGACAAGTTATGTGCTTAGGAACTTACCTGATTATACCGCCATCGAAATGTCTCACATTATTTATTTACGTGATTTATATACTTGTTATATATGTGGTTTTCCCTTTATATGTTAATTTAAACTTTTGGATTGGACATTTCAACATGATATCGGACTTACGTTATACCCATGTTCATATCGCCTAATCCCGAGCTTGCACATGAGGGGTATTCAATTATCCCACGAGGACATATTGTCTTTCTCTACTTAACAGTTTAAGCTTTTTGTTGGATATTTTAACGTAATCAAACTTTTGATTGGGCATTCTAACATGGCATCAAAGCCAAATTCTTTTCCAGTTTTATTTCACTCGTGCCGCCCCTACTTGCCAAATTCCTCGCATCATTCCTAATTCGGCTTGCATGTGAAGGGTATTAAAATTATTCCATGTCTTCTTACATATGCACACTATCTCTTCACCTATCAGTTTAAACTTTTGAGCTGGATTCTAACATGTATCACTTGCAATGAAGTGGCTCGTGTGGAAAAACATAAACATAATACAAAGTTTTGCTTGGTATCAAAAGGTTCCATGTAGTCATGGCCGGTTTCGATTTGGAACCGGCTGGTTCCGATTTGTGGCCATGTATGAATCAGAACCGGCTGGTTCCGGGCTGGTTCCGATTTCAATTCCTGCCAGTTTGGGGCCAGTTCCGATTCATAATTTAAAATTTTAAAAAATAAATTATGAAATAAAAAAATAATGAATTATGAAATTAAGAAATAATGAATTATTCAATATAAATTGTAATCAAAATGTAAATTATAATCAAATTTGGAGAAAAAATAGGGAAAGAAGGGGCTTGAACTTAATAAATTATCATTAAACGCCTTACAATTCGTTATAATGATCTATAAAAAAAAAGAGTACAATATATATGCCCTAAAATGACTGAGCGGAACCCCCACCTACTAACCGATCAGTGGGACCACTGTTTCGAGGGCGTTGCCCCCGAACCTCCGCATTTCGTGCGCAGGGGTCACATATCGTTGGATTATACTTTGGCATTCCTAAGCTCACGCGGGCGTGCCCGATATGAAAAATAAAAGTCCCCAAAATATTTGCCAACTCCAACAGTTCTTTTACCCTCAGTTGTTGCTACTCGTTCCAGTACCGATACTAGTAGGAGTGGTACCTCCGTCGTTAAAAAATTTGGATTCATTATTTCGATCTATCTCTTGTTGTTGATATTGAGCCTTTGTCCAATCATTAACACAAGCTTAAGCCTCCACTGATTCTAGAACTAATCTTGAACGATGTTCGTCCAAAATATTACCTCCGACACTAAGGGCCTGTTTGGTTCAACTTTGAAAATGCTACTTGGGGGAATGCAAATACCTTTGGGTGAAAGCCCATTGGGAAAAGACAAATGGTGTTTGGTAAAAATATTATGTAAAGTTACTTTGGCCAAAATATAGTGTTTGGTGAATTTTTTTTACAAATGAACTTTGAGAATTATTTTATTTATTAAAAAAAAAAACAAAACCTACCTAATGCCGGAGCCGACCGCTGGCAGCCAGAGCCGGCCGCCGGAGCCCAAGGTCAGGCGACCCCCGGCGAGCCAAATCCGCCGCCGCCAGGGGTCGCCCGAGGCCAGGCGACCCTCGACGGGGGTCGCACAACCCAGGCGATGGCTACTTGGGTCGCGCGACCCCCGCGGCGGCCGCCTGAGGTCGCGCGACCCAGGCGGCCATTGCTTGGGTTGTGCGACCCCCGTCGAGGGTCGCCTGGCCTCGGGCGACCCCCGGCGAGCCAGATCCGCCGCCGCCGACGGTCGCTCGGGGCCAGGTGACCTCGCCGGCCCGTCCCCCTCGCCGGCCATCATCGTCGCCCGCCGTCGCCCGCCCTTCTGTGAAGGAGATGACCCCTTAAAAAAAAAGAGAGAGAATGAACAGTAGCATTTGGAATGCTAGCATTTGGCCAATGCTAGGCCAAATGCTAAACCAAACACCTCAGCATTTTGGGAAGGGGCTTTCGAGGCCCAAAGCTGAACCAAACAGGCCCTAAATGCTTGTTCGACCGCAACTGTGGAACAAGGGATTGCAAAAATTTGTTTTGCAATAAGAGAAAGGATTGGGTATTGGCTTGTATGCCTCTTTCACCAATCCAAAATTAAAAAAATCTGTACTACCTCCGGATTCAGTAAACTCAAAGGAAACGGTTAGATATATCTCTAATTCAGAAATATTTCCTATTACTCCTTTTTGCTTTTTTTGTTTATGTAATAAAAGTTGGTACCATCTACTAATTTTACCTGTACTCTTATTTTGTGTCTCAGTAGATTGAGAATATCCAATATCACTTAAATTATATTTAGTATAAAATTCATTATATAATTCTATTACTAAGTTTTTAACCTCACTTAGTATGGTTGTAACATTTACCGTTTCATAATGTAAACATTGATAATACATATGCAAATAATCACCTACACCATCTAATTTGCAACGCGGATAAAAAAACACAAGCAACTAAATAAATAATGGAAATTTCGCTATAATAATGTAGCCACTTCATTTTCATTGTTACTACAATATTTTGTAATTCAACATCATTTTCATATTCCTCAAAAACTCTGACAATATTAATATACTCTACTAAAAATAAATGCGTAATAGGATAATAAACACCGGTCAAAGTATAAGTTCAATCATTAAAAACCTTTAAAATATCTAAATTTTTTTTGCAAATATCCTACTCTTGTGGGTAGAAATTAATCTGAGGTATATTATTAGAAATGAATGCACATAATAAATCTTTATATGCAAAAAATTCACTAAGCAAGTGGAAAGTAGAATTCCAACGAATTGGAACATCTTCTGAAAATCTTTTTGGATTTTTTTCATTTGCTTTACAAAATCTACCCCATTCTTTCTTTTTTTGGGGATGTTTTCATAAAAATTGAATCGTCGTTTTTATTGGTTTAAGAAAAATATCAAGAGTTTTCAAATCATCTTACACACATAAATTTAAAACATAACAAGCACATATAACATGAAAAAATTTTCTGCCAAAAGCGGGTTTACAAATATTTTATAAATCTGCAATTGAAGCGGTATTTGCCACGTCATTATCAAAGCCCATTGAAAAAATTTTGTTAAGCAAATAATATTATTCTAAAATTTGCCTAAATAGTCTATAAATATTATTTGCCGTATGCTTACCATTGAAAACTCTAAATGCAATGACTCTTTTTTGAATATTTCAATCGTCATCTATCCAATGACATGTTATGCCCATGTAAGAAAGAATTTGCCAATGATCACTCCAAATATCACTACATATATGCACACATCCATTAAATTACATAAAAAAATTTACCTAATTCTTCCTTATAAGTTTTTTCATTAAAACGAAATAAATGAGAAGTATTAGGATTGACATACCCAGAAATTTGTTGTTACCTGATATCGATTCCCGCTTGGGTTGAATGTTTGCTCCTAAGATATCGTTTAAATGTTCCATATCCTTGTCCACTTGTATATTTATATATTTTCCCACAGTGTTTACAAATTATATAATACCTTTTTTTACCAATATCAACCTTTCCGTTTAAATGTTATCTTTTTAATTTTTTTTGGAACCGGAATCGAGCCCATAGGCCACGGGCCGGTTCCGGTTTTGAACCGTGGGCCTAGCAATGGGCTGGGCTCGAGTTTGACTGGGCTGGTTCCGGGCCGAAATCGGCCTGTGGCCATGACTAGTTCCATGTAATCTAACTGTACCTCCACTAGAGTTTGTTATATCGCCATGGAAATAGATTCTATTCAATTTTTTGGGAAAAATTATCCAAAAAATCATAAACATATTGTACTTTTGCCAATTCAATCATAAACATTTTAAATTTGTCAAGTTAATCATAAACCTCACTTCTTGCCAATTAAGTTTATCCAGCCAATTTTGTCTAGCAGGGGTTGACATGGCCTCCAACCGGGCGAGACCAGCCAGCGCTGTCGCGAGTCGGCCTCGCCTTGGCTGGGCGAGGCTCGACCTCGCCTAGATTTAGCGAGACCGGTCTCGTCATCGCTAGGCAACTCAACGATGGCAAGGTCGGCCAGTGCCGTCGCAGGTCGGCCTCGCCTTGGCTGGGCAAGGTTGGCCTAGCTACGGCAGGCAAGGCTCGCCCTCGCCAGTGGCAGGTGAGGGCGAGCTTCACAGAGGCTAGCGAGGTCGACCTCGCCGACCGCACCTTTGGCCGGTTGCCGGTCACCGGTTGCTAACTAGCTAGAGAGAAGAAGGCAAAAAATATATATATTAAAAAATTCGAGAGAAAATATTAAAAAATTGCCAAGTCAGCGACGGCCAGCCTAGTACGTCGGCCACATCAGCGCCTACCAGCCAAAATTGGCCGGATGAACTTAATTCGTAAGAAGTGAAAAGGTTTAGAACTGAATTGATAAAGTGTAATAGGTTTGGGACTTTTTGGATAATTTTCCCAATTTTTTGCATACTTCAAAACTCAATTCTTTTGGAAAACCCTAGTAGGGTCATTAACTGCGCGATACAAAGATTAGTGTTATGTATAAATCTCGACAGCCAGTATAAAACCCTAACAACCACGAGCAAATTGTTTAACTTTCGAGTCATTTTATCATCACCGTAAATATTTCGTTGTCAAACCCTAGAACCCAACGCTTCATGTCTTTTAAGGCGCCACTCCTGCGGATTGGTCCCCCTCCATTTCAGGCGTTCTTTTCTCTGCTTGTTCTTTTCTTGCCCTAAAGCGACGCGCATGCTTGTTGCCACATGATAAACGCCAGCACAGTTAGTTCGATAGCCAACCCAGAAAATAGAGACAAAAAACGAGTCAATGAACAAGCCCAGAAAGCGACCTGCTCATCTAGAAGAACGGACTCAATCGATTCTCGTCAACGGAAATGGCGTTACGACGCTGCACTGCGGTGCGGTTTGCCTTCTGTTTCTGCTGCCTCCTTTATGTCAACATCCCGGCTTCATCGGTCAAAGATTTGCGATTGTAAATCAAATTTGTCATGCAGCATGCCAAGAAGAAGAAGAAGAAGAAATGATAATCTTTATTTCCTTGAATATATAACTATTGGCTGAGAGGGATCCGAGCTAGAGCTCCATATAATGATTTTCGATCGACGTATCTGCGTTTCAGAGCTTCTAAGCTCGTTGCATGGTGCACTTTATCTAAACCTTCACGATCCATCAAATTTCATATGAAATAATGACACAGATAGCCTATGAAACTTTGGTTTAATATGCAATATAGTCCATGAGCTTTTAATTTATTCAATATGGTCCTTAGACTTTTGATAAATGTTCAACTTAGTCCCCGAACTAGATGAAAATCTTCAATGTTTTCATTTCATTAATTCAAGTTCAAGGACAACAATGAATATTTTCACATAGTTTAAGGACTACATTGAACAAATTGAAAGTTAAGGGATTATATTGCACATTGAGTTATGGTTTACAGGGTCATATTGAACAAATTAAAAATTTAAAAATCGCATCACACATTGCGGAAAAATTCAAGAACCATTTGTGTCGTTTTCCCATTTCAAACCAGAGAAAATTCAAAGGTCACGGGGCGTCGCACGAAAAAGGGAAAAGTTTCTTTTGCTTTGCATGAGAAAAAATCTTATTCCAAACCCACTTACGACGCCACATTTCAAGGGAAAGATTTCTTACTTCTAGCTGATTTTTTCAAATTTTTTGGGGTTTTGTAAATGCGACTTTTGGTCGATCCGCGAAATGTGTGGAAGCAAGCAATCTAAACCTAGCTATATACCTCCTCCTTTTTCAAGGAGCTTTGTATATTTTTTTGCATTATTTTTTTAATAATTCTACGGCATCTTGAGATCACAGTCCATTTCGGGTACGATTTGGTTCATGAAATTTGGCGTCTCGGAATCCCGAGCTTATATATTTTATCAATACTTTGTATTTCTTACTTTAAAATTGAGCATATTCTAATCCTTCCCATGAAATTTCGACAAGCCTATACCTTACACCTTCGTATCTAAGAACCAACGTCTTTACTGAATTGTTAACATGTCGGCCGCTAGGGTTTGTGGAAGAGACGATGGAAACCAGAAAGCGTGGGGAGATGAGTAGCGAATTGACGATTGAGTTGAGAGGATTATAATTTCGGGTATTTTGCTCTAGGTATGGTTATAACCCGAACCCTAACATTACCCATGCCTTGAACCCCTACCCGAAGAAGGCTAAGGCCCGACCCCAAAAATACTCAAGATTTTTGGGTCGGGTCAAGTCAGGTTGGGTCATGCCAAATCGAGCTTTTTTGACATCCCTAATGTCCGGAGGTCCTATTCCAAGAGGAATCGCGGTGCAGTTGACTCGGTTTTCGGATTACGCGATAATTGCAATTTCCAAAAGCGAAAAAAGAAGAGAGAAAAAGAGAAAGACGGATGGTGCTTGTCGTGGAAATCCTTCGAAGGGGGGGAAAAGGGCAGGAGACGCTGCAACCTTTGAACGCCAAACTTCTGCAAAATCGGACCCGACAAAAAGATTGGAACGGCAAACCGAAAGCATACGAACCCAAACTTTTGCAACAACCTATGCAAATTATAATATTACAAAAAGGCACCGATATTAATTGAAATATAAAACCGCCCATCAATTTTCTAGCATATAATATAAGGGTGATTTTTCTTAAAAAGAATATATTTCTTTTTTGATTATCCTAGATTCGGTTTCTGACCGTCCTCTCACGTCTTCCCGCGTTGATTTGTCAAAGGTTTACATTTTAATAGTAGTCGGTGCTCACGTTGATTGGCGAAAAGGGAACGTGTCATGAGGTGCGATTTCAATCGCACCGTCTTCTTCTGTCTCCATCGCTTTCGATGACTGACCGCTTTTTCCTTGCTCTTCTTTGCTCTTTTTCGTTTTGAGTACTCTTTTGTGGCTCGAAATATGCACTAATTTTGATCATGCGTGTTTTTTTTTAAAGCTTTTATGTTCATTTGATGAATTATTTCTGGTGTTAAGAACCAGTGCTTCCGGTCGTGCGCATTTTCGGGCTTTCCAACGAGTCATCGTGTGAAAAAAGTCATGACATTCCTCTCGACACGGCTCGATTGAGTAATTATCCATTCGGGGCTTTCGATTCTTTTTTATCAATAGAGTTGCTTTGTTTGGGGACATATAAATCAACGGCCAAGGCTAGGAATTAGTTTGTAACGAACCATGGATGGGTTTGCTCAGTGCAACTTAACCGCGCTCGTGTCGTGCTTGGATCGATCTTGTCCTACCCAAAAGATGGAAGAAAAATAAAGAAATGTACTGTCTAATGATTGACCTTTTAAATCCATCAGCCATATCCACTGTCCACCCAACAACATGTTGATACTTATGCATATGCAGGCGCGATGCCTTCACACGAATTTTTGCCCGTTTTATATACCTCCAAAAACACATTCTCAATTTATCCAAACGTCAAAGATATGTTGCATTTCATTCAAATCGGAAGCACCCGGTGCAGCAAGATGAGCTTGCGACGACGAAAACACGGATCGCCAATCCTACGGACGCGAGCACGGGGGAGGGGGGGATATCGATCGCGTTAGTCATACCCTTTAGAAAGCAAAAAAATGAATAGAGTAATTGAGATTAGAGACGTGGAAGAGTCCGCAAAAATCAATCTCGATCTGCTCAGGACGGTTCATTGGAGGAGATTAGGTCAGCGGATCGACCGCGAATCGAGGGACCCCGCCTCATTTGAAGTCAAAATTAGTTAAAGTCGTTAACAGGAAGCCGTGCAATCATGGTCCAGCTTTATTAGAATTTTTACTAAATTAAACGTTGAATGGTGCGATGACCAATTCAAAGTCGTCCATCCCCCGAAAAGAGAAAAGGAGAAAGAAACAGAAAAAAAAAAAAAAACGAGCAGCGGAGAACGAGGAAACCACAGAAGGGGATGGAGAGCTGGTCGCCAGGGGAAAGCCCGATGGCGTGGCCCGGTCAACGGTCCTAACAATAGTGAAATTGGTGTAATGTGGGGGGCGAACATGGGTAACCCGTGGGCAGCAAGGCGAGGCCTCCCTGGTGTCTGGCGACCGGCTACTGGCCAAATAAAAGAAGATATTAAAAAGAATTTAGAAAAAAGAAATTCACATTACCGTTGGTCATGCCACGTAGAAACCGTCGACATCAACGTCAGTAATTTTGGCCTGAATTGATAAAATGGACTAAATTGGTACAAACATGAAAATTTTCATGACTAGATCGACGCAAATTAAAAAAGATCAGGATTGAATCGATACCAATGGAATAAATGGTTCTTTTCTAGCGCTACATTGATACTGAATTCTTTTTTTTGGTCGACAAGACCCCAAGACTTGTACTGGTGTATCGGCGTTACAAAGGAAAAACGGGGGCATTGATGCCGCATTGAACAAAGTTCGGGATGTTCTTTAGTAGATAGAGGTTTATTTCTGTTGCGATGACACAATTTCGGTGATTTCGATGGCATAAAATAGTTTGAAATGCTCGTATCACGGTAGCCACAATTTAACCGTCTTTTTCTGGTAATTCCCTCCCAATTCATTTCTTTTGGCAAATTGATATTCGATATTTTTCCTAGTAATTTCTTGAGCGTGACAATTAGCACCGCATCATCCGTATAAAACGTATAATATTATAAGCACAGCAAAAATGAAATCTCACTCAAGAGAAATGGGAATTGGAAGCCCATCTTTCCCCGGGGCCCGACCACGTCAGCCACCGACCCGACACGAACTTGACAACGTTGTTCTGACCCTAGAAGTCGCAATCGGAGTTAGCATCCCACACGAGCGTTCCCTGTCACCTCGCGAGGATCCCGCCACTTGTCAGAAATTAATATTATTTTTTTGCATTTCGGACATCACCTCACCGTCCCTTTTGAAAGAGGAGCACCTCCTTTTGTAATTTAATTAATGAACTAATATGACGGTAAAATTTCGGATTGATGCATACGTGATAAATTTATCTCGAGTTAATTTTTTTATCATGAAAAATCATAAATTGATACGCACGTGGTAAATTTACTCCAAACTAATTTTTTGACCATAAAAAATCTTAAATTAATATATTTATGATAAATTTACCCTCAATTAGTTTTCATTAAGTTTGATTAATACAACAAAGAGTCACAAACTGAGAATGGGGGGTAAAACATAAAATCGGTACATCCGTCAACTGTGCAATTTGACTGTAAAACTTAACGGAAACAAAATTAAGGGTAAATTTATTATAAGTGCACCAGTTCAGGATTTTTTTAGGTCGAAAAATTAGCTTGAGGTAAATTTGTCACGTGTACATCAATTTGAGATTTTTGGTGGCATTAATCCTTAATTAATTAGCTTATCAATCGATCAATCGAATCACACTGTTCCATCAATTGAAGAATATATAAACGTCAAGATGCTTAATTTCCAACTTTGGCTAATAATCTCTGTGATGTGCAATGGTTGGGTCAGCCTGAATTGACTATGTTTTCGTGACTGAAATGAAAGAGAGATTATTTCTTTGAGGATATTTCTAAAACTTGTCAAGAAAGTGTAATTTATTTCTAAAACTTACCAAAAAATGCAATAAAATAAATATGTCAAATTGGTGCAAATGAATTCTTCTATTAATTTCGTCCAGCTTGGTTAACGAAAAATGTTGGTGCGGCTTTTTTAAATATATTTCTCTCCCTACATGACAATGATGCTATCAAAATGAGTTTTGGTCCAAATCTGAATTTCAATACAAATTTTATTTAAATTAAATTAAAAACGGTAAGCTAAAAAAAAAATTTAAAAGGAGAAACCCCTTGTCGCCGCCGCCCCACCATTGCCGAGAAGGGCTGGCGATGGTGGGGAAATGGTCGGAGGGGGCTTGGGCGGGGGCCGTGACAAACAAATTGCCCTGGCCCGCATGGCATTAACCCCGAGCAAGCCCGCCTTTTTTTACATGTTACTCCGAATGAAAAACGTTTGGTCCGAACAAAACGGTCGGCTTGCTAAAGAGCCTAATGGCGCGGGTCCAGTGATGGCGGTCCATGGTCGTAAATTTTTGCATATTCGAGTGATTCAAGGACGTGCTTTAAAAGATTCAATTCCTCCTGGGGACATGGTCCGTTTCTTGTTTTAGTGACAAAGTGGTTGCTTTGAGGCACGTTCGAGCATTTTGCCTTTCGCCGTGTTGTCTCTTCATTAAATTATTTCTTTCTTTTCTTTTTATGATTGTTACAGTTTTCTTTAGGGTTTGTGCTTTCGCAAGTTTTCTTTAGGGTTAATACCACAAAAAACTCTAAATTAGTACGCTCGTGACAAATTTATTCTAAACTAATTTTTGGACCACCAAAAATCCAAAACCGGTACACATATAATAAATCTACTCTTCGTTAGTTTCCGTTAAATTTTACCGTCAAATTGCCGAGTCTGATGACACGTTGCAGTTGACGGGTATAATGTTTGTTACAGAGTTACCGATTTATGATTTTTTTTATTGTATTAATCCAATTTAAAGAAGGGTAAATTTGTCGCGAGTGTACCGATATTGGATTTTTTTTGTCAAAAAATTAGTTTTGGATAAATTTATCACATGCGTAACAGTTTGGGATTTTTGGTAGTCCAAAAATCAGTTTAAGGTAAGTTTATCGTAAGTGTACCGGTTTAAAATTTTTTATGGTATTAACTCTTTTCTTTATAGCCAAGGAACTTTCTTCGATTAAAAAAGGGGTCACATTTCGCCACAAAAAAGTCAGTGGGAAACCAAATAGGCCGGGGGTTATTATATACAAAAATTACTGCCCATCTCTGATTTCTCATCAGAATTTTTTTAAAAAAAAATTCATGAAAACTTAGGTGTCGTCTTACGGGTTGATATTGTGTTTATTAGTGGGATTAGGAAGGAGGAGAGAAGGTTTCAAACACACGGTGGCGTTTGGATGGAAGAGAAAGCGATGGAGGAAAAGATTTGAATGGATTGATCCGGTCAATTTCTTGTACATTTTTCAATATATTATAATCCCTCCGATCTTGAGGGATTTATGTGTAACTTAACACACTTATTTACTCTTTCCTACTTATACCCTTATTATATATATATATATGTATGTGTATGTACATAATTCATTCTTTCATTTATTTTCTCTCGCTAATTTCCAAACAACACCACGACGCGGTTCCTTCAAATCCTCTCTTTTATTTCTTCTCGTAATTATCTAGACCCCTCCTTTTCATTCCTAATCACTCCATCCAAATCGAGGGTAAATATGAAAATCTCCGGTCACTTTAAAATTTAAACTGTAAAAGCAGTAACATTAAGAAAAACCACTTATTATAAATTTAAGGAATAAGTGCATCGAAAGTCTCATTAATCGAGCTCCAAAGCTTTTAAAAAGTGCAGTAAAATCCTAAAACTTGTTGCAAAAGTGCAATCGAGTTTTAAAACAAGTTTTAGAATTTGATTGCACTTTTCGAACAATTGCATTTCGGCGACAAGTTTTATAACTTCGAGTGCACTTATCCCTAAATTTAAAAATAATAATCAGGCTAAAACAAGTCCTCGTTATTCTCTTTTCTTTTTCTAAACAGAAAAGCAAAAAAGGCTCATAAAGCAACGACTCTTCTTTTTTTTCGGGGTCACGGTATAAAATAGGATTTTCGTTTTTTTTTCTTTTTCTTTTTAAGTCCTCTCCCAGATTCCAATTTATTTTCCATCCGAAATTAAGGACGAGGCGGCGTTTCGACCCCCTCCCAAAAGAAAAAATAAAAAAGCAAAAAAAGGAGGAAAGGACGAGGCGGGGTTATTTGGCAAACCGCCCTCCGAGCTAACCCCTCCATTTCCATCGAAATTACGGTCCGAGCCATGGGGCCCACGGGATCTTCCCCCCCCCCAAACATCAAAAGGGAGGGGGGGCATGCCGCGTCGTAATTACGGAGCCAAACCGAGGCCAAAGTCGTCATTGAACCCTAGAGAGAGAGAGAGGGAGAGAGAGAGAGAGAGAGAGAGAGAGGGAGGGAGGGATCGTTTTTGTTTATAAGGAGAGGGGGGCAGGGCGCGTTGGTGCGATGCGTGTTTTAGTACCAAGACGCGAGGCGATGAAGGCGAGACGCCAGCCGCAACAACGCCAAACACCAAAGGGCAAGAGACTTCCTCTTCTACCGATCCGAACGCAGAGAGCGGGAGAGCTTCTCCGCGATCGCGATTCCCGAGACCTAGAGCGACCGCTCCTCCTTCTTCTCCTTCTCCTTCTCCTCTGAAATTCCTTCCTTTCCCTTCCCTGCCTTACTTCCCAGGTTCGATCCTCGCCTTCCTCCCCACACCTGCATTGCCCTCCCGATCCCTGATCCTCATCCTCCCCCCCCCTCCTCCCCCCTCTGTTCTCTCCGATTCCTCCCTTCCTTCCTTCCTTTCTTTTTTTTTTTTCTTCTTTTTCCTCTCGTTTTCGGGGTCGCGTTTGGCGGGTAGTGGTGGTGGTGGGGCGGTTGTTTTCCGGTACCCCCCCCCCCTACCACGCCCGCGTGGCGCACGTGATGGTTTCGTCCGGTTCGCTTGGATTGGTCAGCTGATGTTTTTTTTTTTTTTTTGGATTCCGTCCTTCCCTGATTCTCTCTCTTTTCTCCACTGCCTTTTCTTGCGCGGTTGTTGTTTTGTGGCGTGCACCGACGCAGAGGCAGAGACAGAGACAGGGACAGAGACAGGGAGGGTGGTGGGGTCGGAGGAGCAATGGCGGAGGTGGCGAAGGTTCTGTACATAGTGGTGGTGGACGAGGGGGAGAAGAGAGAGAGAGGGAAGGCGTCGTTTCGCTACACCCGCCCTGTTCTCCAGAGCACTCTCCAGCTCATGGGTTGCAAGGCTCGGCACGCCTTCAAGGTAAGTAAATCTTGGTGCTCCTTCGATCTTACTTCTACCTGGGCGTCGTTCCTTTTCTTCGTTTTCCTCGCATTCTTTCGCTTTCTTCTGAGGCTCGGAGCTGCAATTTTTTTTTTATTTTATATTCGCAATTCTGCGTCATGTGCTGCGATCGGTTGGGTTCTGGGGGCGGGGGGGAGGGTCTTTGCGATGCGGAGATCTATCGTGCATGCAATCTGTTCTGCGAAATTTCAGTTTCTTTTTCTGTAGTATCCCCCTGTTGGGCATCAAGCCGTAGCAGGAATTATGCGATCTCGTGGATGGTTGTGCCGATGCTCGGATGGTATTGCTTCTTTTGAGGAGCAAGAATGCCGCATCTCTTGACGTTCTTTTATATATTGGCGACTCAGATTCCTTTGTGAATGGGGGAAAGAATCTATCTTGACGCCTGAGATTTCCGTCATTCAGCTAATTTTGCGGCTGTTCTGTCTCTTCTTTCTTTTCTTTCTTTTTTTCGGTGATGGGTATTTTTGTTTCTTGCGGAACCTCTTTTAACTTTTCAGGAGGCCTGACTGACAATTTGTGCATTTGAAAGTGCTCTGCTATTTTGTTGGCCTTATTGGACCTTTCGCCGTAACGGTACTGTAGAAATGCACCTCTTTGGCTTCTGAATGAAGAAAACCTCAGAGCTTGTCCCTCGTGCAATACTTTTTTTTCGACATGGTATAATCCGGCAAATTTGATGTTAATCTGATTGATTGCATTCTTTTGACCGTAGTGCGTCTTTTTAAACTGATTCATCTGACTCCTAGGTTCGGTGTGAGCGCGATTTTTATTTCCGGAAGGAAACATGTTGCATAACATCCTCTTGGAGTCGTCTTATATCTGTATTTTGGAGTTACTTATGTAGTTTAAGGTTTAAGATGTATTTTGTTTCTCTCTGCACCAGATAAGCCAACGGGTTTTTGAATTGATGAGAAATGAAGCCTCTGTTGATGCCTTCTCGCCAGAGGGAACAGAGGTACCATCTGATTTTGATGCTCCAAAGGGGCATGCCTGTAAAGCAGCAGCAGCAGACAAACATTCCAGTTCAGGAGCATTTGAATTGTGCAAAAGGCGGCGAAGAACTGTTGTTGTCAGGAGAGAAACTTTCTTAGATATTGTATGCAGCAGTCTTTCCGAGTACAATTATGTGGGTGCAAATCAGAGGGCTGACTTGGTTTTAGCTTGCAGGTAAATTTTTCATATCTCGCAGCTTCTAATACATATTTCCTCCTCCACAACTTTCTTCTTGGGAGAAAACATAAGCTCCACACTCGGGAATTCACTGCTTATGTTTGCATGATAGGCACATTATGGTTGTACGGGTTTTTTCAGCAATTATGATAAAGCTTAACTTTGACTCTGCAAATTGTGATTACTGCTACTTACCATATGGACTATGGGATTTGTCATTTACCCATTTACAGCATGAAGGAGGTCTATGTCTTCTTAAGCATTATCTCCTGGCTTTCTGCTGCAGAATACGAGAAAGGAAAGAATCCGTAACTGTGCTGTTATGTGGCACTAGTGGATGTGGGAAATCTACTTTGTCTGCATTGCTGGTATACCTTTAGCTGAGAACTTTAATGTTCTTTAGTTTTTCTTGGACGGTTTTTGTTCTGGGGAGTTGATAGTAGCTATCGCTGCATTCCTCATTACATTTTTATTTTTCTATTTTTTTGGGGGCTGTAACTGGAAATCAATTATCGCTTTTGATGTTAAGGGGAGTTGTTAGTTGTTCAAAGTGAATGCGATGCTGCGTCTACACTCTTCTTTGTCAATTTCCCTAAAATATTAATTTTTGAAGCTCATTCCTGCAGGGTAGCAGGCTTGGAATCACTACGGTGATATCAACTGACTCCATTCGGCACATGATGAGGAGTTTTGTGGATGAGAAGCAAAACCCTTTACTTTGGGCTTCCACGTACCATGCAGGAGAATACTTGGATCCTGTTGCGGTTGCAGAAGCAAAGGCTAAGAGGAAAGCCACTAAACTAGCTGGCATTTCGCACTGCCCTGTTAAGGCTGAGACATCCGATGGGTCAAAGCCTGGGAAACCGGATGCCGTGGCATCTGAAGAAAGCGGAGCTACTTCTGAATTAATCAGTCCAAAACAGATGGCTGTTGAAGGATTTAAAGCGCAGAGCGAGATGGTAATTGACAGTCTCGATCGTTTGATCACCGCTTGGGAAGAGCGGAAAGAATCAGTAGTTGTTGAAGGTGTTCACTTGAGTCTCAATTTTGTGGTAAGCTCATCCCGGTCCACTTCCTTTTTCTCTCTCCTGTACCGTGTACACTTTGGGTTTGCAATGATCTCCCCTCAGGCTTAATTTGATTTTTTACTTTCCTTTTAATGCAGATGGGGCTAATGAAGAAGCATCCCTCGATCATACCGTTTATGATATATATTACAAATGAAGACAAGCACATGGAACGATTTGCTGTTCGTGCAAAGTACATGACGCTGGATCCAGCGAAAAATAAATATGTGAAGTACATAAGGAATATTAGAACAATACAGGACTATCTTTGTAAAAGGGCTGACAAGCATCTGGTCCCCAAAATAAACAATACCAATGTCGATAGGAGTGTGGCGGCAATCCATGCCACGGTTTTTAGCTGCCTTCGAAGGCGTGAAGTGGGGGAGCAGCTTTACGATCCCACGACGAACACAGTTTCTGTGATTGATGAGGAGTACAGGAACCAATGTGCTGCAAATTCCTTAAGCTCTAAGGGGATGTTTCAACTGATCCAGAGAAAAGGTTCTTCTAGGCATCTGATGGCACTTCTAAATACAGATGGATCTGTTGCCAGGGCTTGGCCTGTGAATTCAGTGGACAGTAATGGGAAGCCTGTGTTGGGCAATGGGAGTGAGAATGGAATAGGCAACCCTATGTATGGTCCATTGCAGATCGGAAAGGCTGAGCCGGTTAATCTTCAGTTTGGTCATTTTGGGATCAGTGCTTGGCCCAGTGATGGAGGCACAAGCTATGCTGGAAGTGTCGATGAATCAAGGGCTGATGGGACTGATAATGGCAGTAGATACTATTCGTCTTGTTGCAGCTCACCAAGGATGTCTGATGGGCCTGCCAAGGAGGTATGTTGGAGGTTAATCTGTAAATACACAACTTCGCAAGCATTTTGTTCGCAGGGAGTAATTGCATTGTCGTTTTATAAGAAGCGAAATTCTGCTGAGTATTTTTTAACCTTGTTATACTTTTCAGCTGAAGGAAGACCACTCTGTGCATGGAAGCGATGAGGAGGCCGATGACCCACCGGTGGACAGTGACGAAGATCTAAGCGACGATGCTAACAAACACGATCACGAAGAGGTATGAGTTTACTCTTTGATCTGAATCTCTCTCTTAAGTGGTCTGGCATCATTGCGGTGCTCTCCTCTACTTGTTGACTGTAGAAGAATTGCCGTTCACAGGTGGGATCGGTCGACGAGCAGTCTACTAAATCAGATGAAGAGTACGACGATCTTGCCATGCAAGACGTGCTGGAGAATGGGTATTCGTCAGACGATGATGAGGAATTGCGAGAGAAGTTGCTTCCTGCTCCTGGGGCGCTGGGGACGAACATGGGAGAGGACAAGTATCGTAAAAATCTGGACTTTTTCCTCAAGCATAGCAATGAGCAGAAGATTGAGCCGCTGTGCTCTCATGCTTCTGTGCTTGTGGAGAAAAACGAGAGGCGAGCGACAGCACCCGGCAAATCCAGGATGAGAAAACGGTCTCTAAGTATACCCGCCTTCGGGAGAAACGACGGGTCGATAATTAGCGATGCCATTCTGTCCGGGGCCCATTAAGAGCTAAGGGGGAAAGAGTTTTTTTTTTGGACTGACCTTTTGATTCTCTAACAAGTTTGGTTTCCTCTTTGTGTATATCTTTTGTTGCTTTGCTTTGTCTGGTTAGGGAAGTAGGTGGTTTCTTTCTTCTCCTCTTATTTTCTGTCTAATCTAACGACGGAGGAGTTGGACGATGAGATTCTGATTCTTTTAATCTCATTCCTTTATTCTCTTGGATGTTGCGATAGTCTGTTCAGAAATTATCCGTTTAGCATGCCTCTTTCCATGCCATCCTTCGAATGATTCACCAATTTCGTCAATGTGGCTATTAACTTACGTCACAAGGAAAGATTCACTTAGTGCCAGACTTAGATGGGAGAATGTGTTTTGTTCCCAGTCCAAGTCATAGAACTGTTTCTGCTGTTTCTTTCTTCAGAATAGGCAAAGCAAGAGTCTACCATCTTGATATGCCACCCAAGGAAAGAGGATTCATCCAAAAGGAGCATAAAAAGTTTTCAAGAACAAAAACGAGAAATCCCGAGATTCACAAGCACAATCACGGACTCGGTTCGCTTGTGTCCGACGTGCAAGAATGGAGGGGAGGAAGGAGAAGTGAAGTCACAGAGCACGGTGTGAACGAATCATTCTGGTTCTTCAGTTCAAGGGGTTAAAAGTATGGATCGGCAACCAACTTGCGCGCCCCTCGCTCGAGACTCGAATTCACTGCACTAACCATTCTCCAGCAAATCTGCAATGTTGGCCGAAGCATCTATTTCAAATAAACCAACCTAACTTCCTGGTGGAGGAATATAGGCCCTTGCCGTTTTGCCATATAGAATGCGGTATCCAGTGTGCATGGATTAATCGACCATTACTCTGTTTTCCTGGTTCGGGTGCAATTCCTTGAACTTCCGCCAGTCTGACCTCTCTGTTGCCCACATAGATGACATATTTTCAATGCACTCGAAATCTCGATTGATGAATGACGAGCAAAAAAAACTTGATCGTATCCGTTTTCCGATCTCCAAGCCATATGCATTCCGACGCATCTGCATCTTAATCAAAATGAGCACCTTCTATGGAGGGGCAAATGCTCACTGCAGTTCAAACTTTCAAACATCTTGGCTTGTTCATTCCTATTCATTTTGCATAATGCGCTTGCTATGCTCGCATAGGCAAATACATCAGCTCTTAGTCTCTGTCTTCTCCGTGTCAACAAGAAAATTGTAAGCTTCATCTACCATCCCTCTCTTGCAAAAAGCATCTACTACTCTCTCCATCATAACCTCACCCATTTGAATTCCCTTCCTCCGCATCTCCCCGACGTATAGAATAACCTCCTCAATCTCTCCGACTTCACAGAGCCCGTTAATCAAAGCCCAGTACGTGTCGGCATTCTTCTCTACACCTCCATTAGTCATTTCATCAAACAGCTTAACAGCGCTTCTTGCGGACCCTGCTTTACCGAATGCACAGATAGTCAGATTATACAAATGGGTGTCGACTTCCAAACCGAGATCATGCATTTTCACTATCAACTTCTCGGCCTCCTTCGCCCGTCCGAAGCTCGTGTACCCACCGATTAGGAATTTATACGTGTCGGGATTGAATTCGACTCCTTCCTTTTGCATCAGGAGCAACACCAAGTCCAATTCGCGAAAATTCCACCACTTCACACAAGCATCTATGAGTGTATTGAACGTGACAATGTTTGGTTCTACACGTTTACCTGACATTTGTTCCACCAACTCCCTAGCCATCTTGATCGCTCCGTTCCTACACAACCCATCAACCACAACAGTCAAAGAGTACACAGAAATCCCAATACCCGACTCCACCATCTTGCTGAAAAACTCCACGCACAACCCGACCTGATCAGATCTCTTCAGGGCAAGCAAGTGCACAGTACACGCCCTCTCATTTATCTGAACTCCCCTCTTTCTCATATAATCAAATGCCTGCGAAGCCTGATCAAATAACCCGTGTTCCGAGTAAACTTTAAACATCATCTCGAGCAGCTTCGCTCTGATTCGCGCCTTAACGCAACATTTCTCCATCACGCACGCGATGGCCGTAAACGGATGCGGGCCGTTTCGGTTCATCATCACGGATCTCAACAGACGCTCCGCCGCGCTAAAGTTCGTGGCTTTGAGAAGCCTGCAAGCTAGGATCAGGTGCGGCCATAGATTCGGACGGAACGAGAGGGAGGGCTGGTTGTCGAGGAGGTACCCGAAGAAGGCCAGGCATTTCGAGGAATGCAAATGAGGGTCGGAGAGGATCCGGCCGAGCAAGGCGGGACTGAGATCGGAGAGACGGGGCGCCGGAGGAGGGTCGAACGGGGTCGCCTGGGGAGCGATTCTATCGATCCT
The DNA here is from genome assembly GCA_031216185.1 of Syzygium aqueum. Lineage (NCBI taxonomy): Eukaryota > Viridiplantae > Streptophyta > Magnoliopsida > Myrtales > Myrtaceae > Syzygium > Syzygium aqueum. The sequence continues at coordinate 33,421,454 of CM062232.1, forward strand.
TCGATAGAGCTCGCCGTAGAGACTCCGAGATCGCGCCGGCCTGCCGTTCGGGAAAGTCTTGAGGACGGCTCGCGGGATCTTCTGAGTCATCTCATGGAAGAAGAAGAAGAAGAAGAAGAAGAAGAAGAAGAGATTGCAGTTCGTTGGAAGGTTTGGCGGTTTCTTTGGTTGGGTGGCTTGAGTGAAAAAAGCTCAAATGGCTCCTCAACGACCGTTGGAGCCGACACAATCTCATATAGGTGTGAGTGACTTTCTAGTATGATGCCCTAAGATTAGTAGTTACCGATCATGTGCTAATTAGAGCCGATAGGGGCCGAGGCCGAGCCTAATTCCCAAAAAAGCGACATTTTCGAAAAATATTTTTCAAGAAGTCATTTTTTGGTGTTCGACTGAAATCTGACAATGAACTAGAAAATATTTTCCGTCGTTTAATAAGGGTAAGGAACAAATCCAGGCTCGGGTGTCCTGGCCTTGATCTCGAGCACGAGTACCAGAGTCTCGGGTACTCGTGCCTCGGCCTCAATGGACTCGGGCTCGAGTGCGAGGGATTCGGGCAAAGGCAATGGGGTCTCAATCCTAAGTACCAAGGACCCAACCACGGGCGCTAGAGTCTCGGGCTCTGCCTCGATGTACTCGGACATGGGCATGGGCACGGGCGTGGGCGCCGATGCCCAAGCTTGGTTTATGGGGATCCAAGCATACGCTTTGGGGTCCAGAGTCCGACCTTTGTGGACTTTGGGCCTACCTTCATGGATCGAGGCCTAAGTGCTAGGGACCTGGGCCAGGCCTTGATGTACTTGAGGTATAGGCACCGAGGTCTCGGACCCAACATATGTGGACTTAAATTTGACCTCAATGGACCAAGTTCGAGTGCTAAGGATTTGGGCACGAGCATCGAAGTCTCGGGTTTGGCCTCTTTGGACTCGAGTTGGGGCACCAGGGAGCTAGGTAGGGCTTCTGGGGTCCTACGCTTGGTCTTAATGGACCTTAGCCTGGGCGTTGATGTCTAGAGCCCAATCTCTATGGACTCGGGCCTGGGCACCAAGTTTCGTGCCCAACCTCTTTGGACCTGCCAGGCATAGCCTTGATTGACCCTGGTGGACCCAATCCCGACCTCAAGATCCGGGTCCGCTGCCAAGGACTCAAGAACAAGTGTTAGGGTTTTTGTGCTCAAACATAGAGTTTCTAATTTAGGCGCCGATATTTAGTTATGTTTTGGAGGAAATCATAATTCTAAATTTAAGCATTGATTTTCCGTTGACTAGGTAAATATATTCTGTTGACTCATTTTCTTAAGTGATATAAACGTCAAAAAATTAAGAAAATATTTTTCAGAAAAATATTTTTCGCAAAACAAATGGACCCGTGCTATGAAGTCTGCCAGAGTAAGCTTCTTGTTAGGTAAAGACATCACAATCTCTTAACCTTTCGTCCGAGGACAAAGTGAGTGAGAGAAAATATGAAGGTGGTAGTTAAATAGATATATATTACAAAAAACATATTATAGATATACATTTTTGGGCTGGGCCTTTCTTGTCCAAGGTCCAGTCTTACCGGGTCGAACTTCTAATTAAATAGTCTTGTCCAAGATCTCGGGAAAATTGTCCAAAAATATCTAAATCTATTGCACTTTTGCCAATTCAGTCTTAAACTTTTAATTTTATCAATTAAGTCCTTAACATTTTTACTTCTTGTCAATTGAGTCAATCCGATCAATTTTGACTGTAAATTATAGATGTGGATGTCAACTGTCCTACATGGCACGATCGACGCTGACATAGATATTTTAAAATAATATTTTGAATTTTTATGGTTTTTTTCCTTATCTTTATTATTTTTTTTTTGGGTTTTGGAGTTAGGGCTGGTGACCGCTCCAAGCATAGGCGAGGGCTTGGCAGCTCTCGTTGGTCCCAAGTGGGGCCATTGTCTAGCCATATCAAGCGAGGGCGTTGCGACCCTCGGCCAGGCGAGGGTCGCTAGCCCTAACTCCAAAAATGAAAAAAAAAAAAGCAAAGAAAAGGGAAAAAGAGAAAAAAAATTCGAAAAATTATTAAAAATGTCCACGTCAGCACCGGTCATGCCACGTCAGTAATTTTCAGCCAAAATTAGCCGGATGGACTCAATTGAAAAATTGTCAAAAGGTTCATGATTCAATTAGCAAAATTGAAAGGTTTAGAATGAATTGGCAAAAGTGCAATAAACTTAGGACTTTTTGAACAATTTTTCCCTAAGATCTCTATTAAATTCTCTTCGGCTCTTAGCGCCCATTTGGTCCGAGAGAGCTTGGGCGAGCCATGGGGCACAAAGTTCATAATCAGGTCTAATAAAGGCATCATTAATTATAAATATATCAGTATCTACTTCTTTAATATGAAATTTTACTAACCCCGTGAATAAACTACTACCAAAATTGAAAAATGTTACTAGCCAATTCAACATTGAAGCTTCCTTTTCTTTATATCTAGAAAGGGCTAAGCGTGCAAGTATGGTGGCTGCAACAATGAGGAAAATTTCAGATTTACATGTTCAATATTAAAAGTAGAAGCTGACATACGTAGTTGACCGAGGTAATTCAATGGTTTCACCTTTTGAACGGTGAGTCTAACAAGGTGTGTTAATAAAGAAAAAAGATTAATATCACTGAAAACCTCAAATTAGTACATTTATGATAAATGTATCAAAACTAATGTTTTGATCACAAAAAATCTCAAACTGGTACACCTATGATAAATTTACCACAGACTGATTTTTTATCACAAAAAACCCCAAATTGATATACCTTAGATAAATTCATCTTTCGTTAGCTTCCATCAAATTTTACCGTTAAATTTGCTGATGTGGTTGACACATTGTGACGTGGTATGGTGACATGGCAAGTCCATGTGAAAATCCATAGGATAAATACCACGAAAGACCCTAAACTGGTCAGCTAACGGAGGTTAAATTTGTCATAGAATTATCAGTTTAGAGTTTATGTGGTTAAAAAATTGGTTTTTGGTAAATTTGTCACATATGTACTAGTTTTTGATTTTTTATGATGAAAAAATTAGTTTAGAGTAAATTTGTCATAAGTGTAACGGTTTGGGATTTTTTGTTGTTAAAAAATGAATTTGGGGTAAATTTTTTGCATGTGTTCCAATTTAAAATTTTTCGTGATATTAATCTTAAAGAAAATTAAGTTTTGCTTGTTAGATTTTTGCAAAACTGAACTCGTTAAAGTACTCAACACATAAATAGCTTTAACCTAAATAACTTAATTAAGTTGGAAAATCACTCACTTTATAAGTAAAGAAGGGATCGCGTATTCATGTCCAGTGAATTTTAAAGATAGTACAAACTCCATCAACAAAACCAGCAAAAACTAATAAAATTTCACATAAGTTTTTCAGCTATTGTCGAACAAATTTTTTCTCTATTTTCATCCCTTATAATGATAGATGGTTTTATCAAACGGATAATAACACGAAAAGCCCCAAACTGATACAATTGGGATAAATTTACCAAAAACTAATTTTTTTGACCATAAAAAATCCTCAAATTGGTACACTTGTAACAAATTTACCCAAAATTAATTTTTTAACCATAAAAAACTCTAAACTAGTATATTTATTACAAATTTACCCTCGTTAGTTTCCGTTAAATTATATTAATACCATGAAAAATTACAAAAATTGGTATACCTGTGACAAATAGAGGATAAAAACTCAAATTAATACACCTGTCAATTGCCACATATCATTTAATTCAGTAATTTGGTAGCAAAATTTAATAGAAACTGACGGAGGGCAAATTTATCACGAGTGTACCGTTTTAGAGTTTTTTATGATCAAAAAATTAGTTTTGGGTAAATTTGTCACATGCGTACTAGTTTCGAGTTTTTTGTAGGGGTGAGCATGGTTCCAGGGTAAAACCTGAGAACTTGACTGATGAAAATTTATAGGTTCCAGATTCCAAAGTATGCATGGTAGGTTTCAAGTTCTAAAATTTGAGGAACCTATTTTAACGGGTAGGTTCTAGGTTCTAGGTAGGCGGAACTTAGAATCTGAAATCTAAACAAGTTTTTTTTTGTTTTTTCTTTGTCTATGTCAGTGTTTCATGACGTTAGATGTGGGTATATAATCTAGAACCACTAATTTGAGCTGTCATTTTATGATTTGTTAATGTTTCATATACTTAGTGTGTCTAAATATAAGTTGTAGTCAGTGGATCATAACAGCAAGTGGTAGTCATTAAAGATGATGATTTACTGTAATTATTCAATTAATATTACAGGTGAAACTTGGGTAAAACTTGAAACCGACCCTGAAACCTGTGATAGGATAGATTTCCAGTTCCAAAAAATGAGAAACTTATTCTCATGGGCAGATTCCAAGTGGATCATGTACAGAACATGGAATTGCTCACTCTTAATATCGATTCACGCAATGACTTCTCAGTTTAATTATATTTATTTTAACCGTAATGCCAGGAAAACTAGTTTTTTATATTCTCTTTGGTGAATAACAAGCTTGTTTATTATTGTAACGTTCATTTTCGTTTTGTTTAAGTAAAAATAAAATAAATAAATAAAAAAATATGTTAGACCCTGGAACCTACCTTAGAACTTGTGACAGGGTAGGTATAAGATTCTAAGTTTCAATGGGTAGGTTCCAAGTTCTAAAAAATGAGGAATCTGTACCCGAGAGTAGGTTTCAGATTTTAGGTGAAACTTGTAAAGAACCCAGAACCGCTCACCCATTTTTTGTTGTATTAACCATTTATCAAAAGAGCCCTAAATTCTTAATGAGCGATGCAAAAACTAAACAGTTTCAATATATAATAATAATAATAATAATTGCATTGACTTTTCACTTTACTTTTGAGCTGTGTTTTCTCTAACAAGAAGTGAATGAGCTGTGCCTGATGAAAATGATTTCGGAGACATTACAGTTCCTGGGCTATCGTTGTCTTGCTGAACTCATTATGCGGACCTGCACATGCAGTTCTTCTTGGACGTCCTAAAAGCAGTAACTTCTCTTCCGATCCATTTGCAAATGCCATGAATTCACAGCATGTTCGTCGAGAGAGTCGTTATTGCACGTGCCCGATATGTTCTAGCCGTCAGATCACGTGGGTCTCACACAAGGTACCATGATTAATAGTCGAAAAGAGCTGTATGCACATATTATCGAATAACAAGGCAAAAGCCTATTCGTTTCAGCTGTACAGCGGTGGTGCGGGAACCATTCAATTTAGGGCACAGTCGATATGTCCTGTGCAGGAATGCCATTATAATGGTCCTTGTAAAGGTCCTTGATCGTACTGCCCATCAATCATGGCCAGACAATGCTTGCATGGGGACCATTATTTCCATTAACTAGTAAGTGTCTAGGCAACGGGACAATCTTCGCATAGAATTTTAGTACGGTGGATTATGTCAGCCATATACTCAAATAATGTGAAATACACGCAACATCCCACAAAAAAAAGCATTATTTTTTTCTTAATTATCCAGGGACATGAGTGTAAAAATTTAGTTATCTGAAGACTCGTAATATACTGTACAAGCCTTATGAACCGGTCAAATTCAGGTTTCAGATACGTACAGACGGCTTAATTTAAAACGGTTTGCACGTGATTAATGGGATTTGAATAAATACATCCCCCAACTGGAAACCCCTCGTGTCCCAACTAGCCGCCCGAGGAGTTAAAAGCACAAATTTTCGTATGGCTTTTGCATCATGATTTACTCTATATATCCACTGAATCGTCTCCATGGAACTAGTCCATTTCATATATTCTTTCGCAGCTTCCAAAAGAGAAATCGGTGACTACAATAAGGGTATTTCGTTTCTTTTTCTACGGGGACTGGGAATCCATCTGAAAAGTATCAAAGGGAATATACACAGTAAATCTAACCTCGAAAGAACTGTGACACATAATCCTTCAAGGAAAAAAAGGAGAAGACATTTTCATGGGGCTCTGGATTAGTGATGGTTAAATTGATTCACAACATTAAACCTCACATGAATGCATGAAACTTGGAATCGGACCGTGGTAATTTCATGTTTTCCTCGGAAACAAACCCAAAGAGAACAACAATCAGAGAACTCCCAGAAAAGGAAAGATTATAAAACATAGGATTACTGCAGCTAGAGGTCATGAAAGAGTCAAATAAAGAATTTTCATTTCATGTAGGGCTTACATTTATACATGGACATCCGACTATGTTACACAAAGTCACAACCAGTCTTATGGACATCTCTTCTAGCTGAGCTCTTCAGACAAGTAATAAGTTTTCTGTCTGCTGCAAAAGCTGTCTAACGCACAGATGATGAGTATAATCGGATCCTATACGCGTGGATCACACATAGCAAAAAAAAAGAAGGGTAACAGAAGAATATTGGACTGGAGATCCCATATGAATTTTGCACCAGTTGAACAGAAGTTCATCTTCGAAGTCTAATAGGACAAGCATCCAAAGCAATGGCCATGAAGTCGGATACACTGGGAACAGAAAATCTTGCAAATCTTGCAGAAGATTACTGTCAATGAAGGTTAAAAGAGAAGCATAAACACTTCACGTTTAGTAACACACGGAAAACGGGTGAGTATGAAGGGGAAAACAATTAAAGGATTGTGAGTCTTCAACTCAATCTTGGCAAATCCCACCCGGCTTACCTTTGAAAGGGCGGATCACACACAGAGACTAATATATCTTACACTGCCCTAGGAATGTCATAAAATTATGCTTGATTATATTGAAGAAGAACGTCGGGAGAGATAATCTTTAGTTGGTTTGTGCAAAAGTATTGACAACCATTCTTGAGATGTATATCCAACCTACAAAGATTGGCAGTATTCACACAGTGTTCCATTTTAATCAACATTTCATGCAACTTACAGGGTGTACCCATGGACATTCAGGTAGTTGGTCCTTTGGGCGTACCCATGGTTAAAAAGAAAAAAAGGTTCGACCTGATGATGACTTACATCGAATGCTATAAGGCTCACCTGAAGGAGAACATATATGAGAGTTTGAAGACTTTGCGAAGTTGCAAAAGGAATAGAATCAAAATGTCTTCGTTACGCAATGCATTCCGACACTCGCGAATGCCACGTCCCTTGATCCTCTTGTTTCTTGATTAGGTAAAGCCATACCTGACCAATAAATCTTTGCTTACGCTGGATCCATCCCTTCTCCATAGCTCCTGAAAAATCACACGTCATAAAGTAAATTCCCTTTGCGCCATATATAGCATCTCGACTTTAGGATAAAATTTGACAATGTATGAGCTGTCCTTAGGCTTGTACATCTAGTCAACGAAGGTAATTATCTAAAAGAAGTTTCTTGATCAGGAAACATAAACCTAACTTATTATAGGACTGGTCACAATGTGTTCCCAGATTTGTAAGGCGATTCAGGCACACGGATTTCCATAAATTCAATTGAGTTGTCTGGTTTTGTCGCTGTCATGATGGATGAACCAGAAAATGGGAGATATTTTGAAATACTTTCTAGTACCATTTCAATTGCAGAGGTGAAAAGAAGTTTTTGTGAACTGTTTGGATTGGCCCCACACCAATGAGATTGATAGGTCGATTTTTGTGCAGATATTAGCAAAAGCAAAATGTGGCAGTGACAAATTTTGGACATCCTTCCACCTTGAATGGCACATCATAGGTCAGAAGAAAAAACCAGTTCCTGATTTCAAAGATGCACTAATTTCTGAGCCACAAAAACATTTGCGGAGTTCTCACTGGCATTTTAGTTGGCCATTTTTTGCTGAGAAGATATAGTTTGACAAATAATCAGGAAAAGATCATACAGTTTGATTCATATCTAAGTCAAGACAGAAGTGGTAGGAAAGTTAGAGCACTTTCAGTGATGAGCTTATGTATATTTTCTCGGACATGGTCAACTTGTTAAATTTAAGGAAATGTGGTTCCATCAAATTCGACAGGAAACTCGATGAAATTCTATGACAAGCAATATGATCTTTTGTAACTTATGTATGAACATGTTAACACATTTGATCCTAATTAGATGTTCCATCGTTGTTTCATGAAATTTGAACCACCCATTGATGTTTCATACAAGATAAAACTTTCTAAAATCTATTGATGAAGATCGCAAAAGACCCAAATGATTGCGAACATTTTTATGTTGGCCTCCGTACTCAAACAAACAAATTGTACTCATCTTAAGCTGCTAATGAACCAAACAAACTGAGGAGAAAGAAAATACCCCGGTGTATGTCTGACCAACAGACAAATAACCAAAAGAAGCAAAGAATCAATCTTATATACTGGCCAAACATGCCCGAGAAAAAATTATAATCAAAAGTAGAAATCTACAAGATTGAAGGGAATTTACACTTTCCTGAGCATGGTGAACATATTTCATGCGGCAAATCTCATCAGTTCCCAGCTTCTGTTACTCCTCTCTCCCTCTCTCTCTCTCTCTCTTTCTCTCGCTTTACTTCACTCTCTGCAACATCCCAACTTTATGCCTTCATGCAACTTGTGATACATAAGCCTTTTTTTTCACATATAGTAGGTTTCACATTTTTCTTTGGAGGAAACTCAACTGTAAATCTGCGCAGTAAAAAAAACCACAGAGCTTTGAAGGCAGTTAGTATTCTCCGTATCTTTAAGCAGCTCCGATCTGAATCTCATACTCCTTTTGCAAAGTGCAAAGAGAATCTATAGGCATCTTTTAATAAATAAACATCAGGGAAAACAAATTTAATCTTAACCCACCTTAAGGCAACAGAATAACAAAGAAGAGGGACATCGAGATTGTCGCGTAGAGTCGTTTATTGCTGATGCAGCATCATCAAGATTCTCAATTTCAGATGGACTTTCGGCAAAGGGCAATCCAATCACCGCCGTCCATTTTCGCCTGTGAATCTTGATGATGCTACACCTGCAACCGACGACTATAAAGGCGTACTAATCCATATATCAACCCACGCTTGCAGTAATATCTGGATTTCTAAGGAACATAAGAGAAATGCTGAAGAAGCATTCGATATGTCTATATATGCTGGAAAATCTTCAAAACACAAAGGGGCCAAAGAAAACGAAGGAACACACGTTAGCCTGTTGGCTTTGACCAACACTGAAGAAACAATGGAAAAGGGTCTTACGTAAAGAGCACCCCAGAGAGACTCTGCCATGTTGAACTCTATATCGCATATATTTAAAACAGTAAATCCTCGTACTATATATTTAATAAATCACATAAAATTAAAAGCAGCACCCAGGAGTAAGAACTACCCCGGATCGATCCAAAAGAAAAGATATAAAATTAATGGGAAGAAAGGGACTCTGTTGGAACTTTTCTTGGCTCATCTTCTGGCCAAACCTCGCAAATTCCCAAAGCAAAAATCAGGGAAAAGAAATCGAAAACTCAAAATTTTCAGGAGAAGAATCACATCTCGTTTTAGATCTAAATCGGTCCGAACCCTGAGAAAAACATAGCTCCCGGAAATTAGAGAAATGAGAAGCAAAAGCATCTGACTGAGTGAAAGCCATCAGAAAAAAGAACACACAGAAAGAAATACAGTCAGAGAAAGAGAGAGAGAGAGAGAGAGAGAGAGAGAGAGAGAGAGAGAGAGAGCTGATCTCATGCCAAAACCAGAGAGAGAACTTGAGGGAGAGAGAGAGAGAGAGAGAGAGAGAGAGAGAGAGAGAGAGAGAGAGAGAGAGAGATTTAGGGAAGTCATACAAGGCAACAGCGTGCGAGAGAGATTTTATAAGTGCTCGAGGAGGGCATGGGCATGTTTTTTCCATTTTTTTGTCTTTCTTTTTCTTCATTGGGCCAAAAATGAAAACCTAACAGAGACCCACTGGTCTTTTTTAAATTTTTTTATGGTGACTCTTTTTTATGGCTTCTTGATTGGTAGATGCTTCGTATGAAATGGAGGACATGCATACATACACCCACGACACCAAGCTATCTTTCCAGGAAACCCTAGTTAAATACTCTCTCTCTCTCTCTCTCTCTCTCTCTCTCTCTCTCTCTCTCTCTCTCTCTCTCTTATTGTCTGTTACTTAGTGTAATCATTCCAATTCGAATATCTGATCGGCGCATCACCGGCGAACAAAAGTTATTATTCTTTAAGAATCTAAGAATAGTAACATGTTCTGTTCGCTAAGTTTCCCAACAGCTTTAATCATATAATCAAAATAATGTAATTTATTAAAGTTGGATAAATCAAACAGGGGCTTATCTTGATAACTTACAGCCCCCCAAACTGGTCCTGAACAAAGAACATATTCAGCTAGGAAAGCAAACCATTATACTGCCTTTCAAGGATTTTACATTCCCAAAAATAACACTCTCCTATATAATACTTTGTAAATATAATTTCAAATATCTTTCATAATTTTCTTTTGTAATTCATATTATTTCGATGGATTTCAAAATAAACAAAGAAATTGTCGATTCTAGTTTGTAACGAGCTGCCTTTCAAGGATTTTACTTATCATCAAATACCATGGCACCTTCAACTTGCTATCTGCACAAACAAATGGTAGAAGACGGTTCACTTTCTCTAAAATTGAATTTCTTGAAAGCATTTTCTAGCAACAAGAAGTTTTTGGGGAAACAAACAGACCCTTTATGGAAAATAAAATTTCGAAGAGTTCAATGCATTGACAGTAGGGGTGAGCTGTTCCAGGGTTGATCCAGGTTTCACCTAGAACCTACTGGTGGGAAACAATTTCTAAATTTTTGGAACTTTGAACTTACCGTATCATAGGTTTCCGGGTCAGTTTCAGGATCTATCCATATTCCACCTATATTCTTAATTGAACTATTGTAGTGAACCCTCACATCTAATGATTACAATTTGCTGATATAATCCGCTGTCACAACTCATATTTAGACACACAAATAATATGAAATATTAACAAATTAATAGTCTTAGTCATGGATATCGCTAAAAATGGAAGCTCAGACTAGAAGTTCAAGATTACAAACTCATTATCGGTTGCAATGGAATACCACAAGATTGCATGAAGAGATAAAACAAGAAAAACACAAAGACTTGTTCTAAATTCCAGGTGAAAACTTGGAACCCAAAACCTATTTGTCATAACCGATTCCCAAATTTTTGGAACCGGAAACTTACTCTGAGCTGGTTATCTAGTTCCTAGTTTTACCTTGAACCATGCTTACCCTTAATTGACGGTGCAATGTAATTAATTTGCTACAAGTACAAGAAAGATCTTTCCTTTTCAAAAGCTAGCTCCTCTGGGAGTTACATACTCTAAATCCAATGGGTTGGTATATTCCCCATCATCGATCAGCCTGTAATTAAATTGTTGATTGAGCAATAAACAATAACTTTCCTCCTCGGATTCGAGCCCTAATGGACCCAGAAAGAGGGAGGTTTAGAAAAATGGCATGTGCTTTCATTGAATAAAGAACTGTTCGGTTTCTTCTGTGGTTGGCTAGGTTTGACCTACCAGCCACATGATCTCATATGACAGTTTGGCCATCTCACTAAGTATTGTTTAGGTTAAGCCACCAATTTTTAATTTACAAGGCGTCGTAATTGAGCTCTAAATTATGGTTTTTTCACAAAGGGTCTTATTCAATGTACAGTAAAAGCGATTTATGTTGAACTTCGATATGTTCCGCGCTGATGTTTCGTCCCACGAAACTTATCCCATCCTCCTGTGAAGAGTCAATACTGTGAATCAGTCTTCATTTCACTGCCTCTCTCACGTTATTCTTCTTCAATGAAGCCACCATGTCAAAGTAGCCTTTGCATCGGTTTGATGTTCCTGTCGGGAATTATATAACCTTCGATTCAACGCATCATTATATGAACAAGTTCGGATGCATTACGAACGACAGGTGTGAAGCAGACTATATTCTGTTTTTAGTAAGAAAAACATTTTTCTTTTGGCGTCCAATCAAAATAGTTGTGCCGTCTAGAAACCTGGAATGATGCCAAAGATATGGAAGAGTTAGAAAATGCAGAACACGGTATTGTTAATTTAATTGCACATGTTCTTGATGATGCTATATTTTTTCAGATACATTTGTACCACATTAAAAATGCATTGTTCACATGGCACAAGGACAAGTCAGCATGGATTCTTATTTCTAAAACTATACAACTGTAGGGTTTTTTTTTTTTCCGAAATCTATCATGCCGAGATGATCCAAATGCAGCATAATCAATAATGCAGGAAAAGTACCAAAAAAGTTCTAAACCTTTTGCAATTATGTCAATTTAGTCTTAAATCATTTTTTTTATCAATTGAGTTCTAAACCTTTTGCATTTGTGCCAATTCAGTCCATCTGTCCAATTTTGGACAGAAATCACTAATATGAACGCCGACGTTCTACATGGCATGGCTGACGCTGACATCGGCGCCAATTATGCCACGTAAGACAGCCTACATCTATATCGACGATTTTCAATCAAAATTGATTAGATGGACCAAGTTGGCACCAATGCAAAATGTTTAGAACTCAATTGGCCAAAAAGGATTTAGGATTGAATTGGTATCGTTGTAATAAATTTAAGACTTTTTTGGTAATTTTTCCTCCATAATGCACATATTGATTCTCATTGCTTCAAAATGATACATTATCATTATGTTGCATGAAATCTCAGATAATCGAATCTTCATGTCCGTATTTTCCGATTATAAAAAGAAAAATGTAGCATGGCTCTTACGAAAATTGACAAGATCATCCTTAGGGTAAATCACAAACTCTTGGATTCTTCACAGTCGCTTTTCTTTATTTTATTTTCGTTTTATGCTTCGTGCCTGCTCATGTTTGGAGACCTCGTGGCAATGATCGAAGCTAAGCCCTCCGACACGACATGAAAATGGATGAATAAAAAATATGTGATGTGGCTGTGGATTCTCTCAATCAACCGACCCCAACTTAGTACAAATCTGACGTGGTTGTTTGCATGCTTTGCAGTGCCTCCCCTCTTTGTTGCCCTTTTCTATGTCGTCGTGTTTGTAAAATCCTTTTCAGCACTGGAGAAGAACAGCATTGGTGCCAAAACTTGTGTACGGAGGCCACTTTGATGCCAAAACTTTCATTTGGATCACTTAAGTGTCAAAAGTTGTGAAAAACGATCATTTAAGTGCCACTTCACCGGAAATCCGACGTGGCGTTTTTTTATTAATTTTTTAAGCTGATGTGGCTCACTGGAGGCTGACGTGGCATTTCTTTTCCTTTTCTTTCTTTTTTTCCTTTTCTTTTTTATCTTTTTTTTTCTTTTCTTTCTTCTTATTTCCAGTGGCCGGCGTCCAGCCGACGCCGGCCACCGGTCATGGTCGGCTTTGCCGGGCGTCGCCTTCCTCCCGGCGAGGCCGCCGTGGCCTCGGCGAGGGCCGGCCTCGCCGGATCTGGCGAGGCGAGCCCTCGCCGGGGCTCGCCCTGCCCAGGCGACGGTCGAGGTCGCCTGGGCAAGGCGAGCCCCGGCGAGGCCGCCGTCGCCTCGCCAGATCCGGCGACGCCGGCCCTCGCCGAGGTCACTGCGGCCTCGCCTGGAGGAAGGCGACGCCCGGCGAGGCAACTGTGGCCCCTGCAAGGGCTCGCCTCGCCATCATTTGGGCATTTTATCAAACATGTTGTAGGCGATTCATAAATACTATGAATCATCACAACCAGATTCGACGGTCTAAGCCATGTTGTTTCATTGAGACATTTTAGCGAACAGCTAGCATGCGTAGATGAATACGAATTCCAGACCCACTTTTGAAAGCGTTTCTCAATCCAAACATGGTGTCTTAATCTCTAAACCATGGCAAATCACCATGGACTTGTTTCAGTTTCGCACGATTTGCTCGAAAAGTCACTAATTCGGTTAGGTTCTTTCAAGCCAGACAAGCAGAACAAAACAGAGCATAAAGTGGAGGAGTTACCTAGTCCGGTTGGTGCGTGGGGTCACCGGACTTGAGATCGACGGAGCATGGGAATATCGTCAGTATTCCTTACTCCTGACGGCAAATAGCTCTGAATGCTTTCTTTTGTTCAACTGTGAAGAGACGCGATGGCCGTCGATTTAGGAACCGAAGCTCCTTCCGGCTAGTTCAGAAAAGCTCAAATAAAATCCTACAAGATTGGTCGATTTTTTGGAGAAAATTTCGTGGGTTTCTTACTCCACTCATGAGGATTTTTCTCTGACTTCTCCCCGTTTTTCTCTCCATCGTTCCTGTCACTCTTCTTTTCAACTTCCGTTACAAAATAGAGAGACACTATATGCACACTTTAGCTCTAGTTGATAACTGACGAGAGAAGCCCTCTGTCCACTTGATGACTTTTATTGCTCTCCATCAGTAGGAACACTAGCTTCTTTAACACTCCTCGAAGCCCCCCAAGGCGAGCCTCGGCTAGGGCTCACCTCGCCAGATCCGGCGAGGCCAGCCATCTCCGGGGCCACGGCTGCCTCGCCGGGCGTTGCCTTCCTCCGGGCGAGGGCCGACCTTGCTGGATCTGGCGAGGCAAGCCCTCGCCGGGGCTCGCCCTGCCCAGGCGAAAAAGAAAAGATAAAAAAAAAAAAGAAAAGAAAGGAAAAAAGAAAAAAATCAGAAAAAAATATTTACAAAAATGAATTATACACGTGGAAATATCATGTGTCATTAAAATTTAAATATAAAAGTCACGTATTAAATTTGATCGGAATTTCTCGCCGTTAGCACTTAAGTGATCGTTTTTTCTCCGATTTGACACTTAAGTGATCTCCGGCGTAAACTTTTGGCACTTAAGTGATCCAAATGAAAGTTTTGACACCAAAGTGGCTTCCGTACACAAGTTTTGGCACCAATGCTGTTCTTCCCCCTTTTCAGCACTCCAAGAAATAACCTATGAAATTTCGCTCCCCCAACTTTGATTGGTCGAGTCACTGAGTGTTTTTCATTCAAGATGCAATGGATTTGCTTTTCAGATTGTAAAGTCTTTTGCTCAGATTAACATCAGGGCAATGCCCGTCTTTCTTGATTTACGCGCAACCATGGGAAATGCTCTCTTGTCGGCACATTTAGATATCCAATGCTACGTGAAAATAATGAGTTAGAACTGAGGTCAACAGATTATCGTAATACATGTATGACAAGGAATGTTTGGAATGACACTAATCGGGTTAGCATATGAACATTATAAACAAGGGTTTGTACACATAATGATAAGCATATTGTGTATACATTGATCCTTTTGATCCGTTTATGACATCATTTGACACGTTTAATAAAATAGATTAAGACATGTCACTTGTTTTGATACAACAAGTTTACTTGTGTTAATCACATTTAGTTACTCTTTAGTTGTAAAAAACTGTAGGAAGCATCCTCATAACAATTCGAATATTATCTCCACTCTATCTTGACATGCTACTTTCTTCCATAGATGAACATGTCATGTTTTCAAATGAGGATCTATTATCCCTGACTCGGTTCATATCTGTTGTCTTGATCATTGTATTGCGACACTTAGGTGATTTACTTTGTGTTGTGAACACAAGATAATACTCCAATCCCTTGATCCGAAATTACGGATGTTACAAATGATTAATTGACCTCTTTTTCTACAATAACAGGGTAAACTGGAAAAGTTATTGGGTGCTTGTAGTGGAGGAAGCTTGTGCAGACCTTGAGGCTCATCACCGTTGATGGAGCCTAAGGCCACAGCGAGCTCTGCTTTATCGTCTTGGATAAGACTCGTCGAGGAGACTAGCTCTAGACGAGGCACCTTCTCAATGTTCATTGATCACTATTGAGATCTTAGCTTTATTTCAACAAGACTGCTGAGACCTCATCGAGATATAGTCGACAAAGAGAGAGGGAAGCCACGAGAGAGCTTTCGAAGATAGGTGAGGATTGAAGAGACATGTGTCGTGATCTGGTGGAGCGAGACACGCCGAATGATTAGAGTGGAGTTGGGAAAACAAATATTGCCCATGTCCTTATTAGACCCAAACTCGACACGAAAATACGGCACGGAATGATAAAACTAAGTATGATCTAATCATGCATTGAAGAGCATAAATTCATGCATAAAAGAATCAAATGCGGAAAAATAACATGAACCATAATTGACCTCCAAGCATTGATTAAGTTCAGTTGGAATTGAATTTGCAAAGCTTAGACAAAAAAAGATGGGCATTATTAATCCAATACTCTCTCTCAACTCAATGGTCCGTTTTTCTTTACGAGAGAGCTTGGCTTAGACCTGCATCCCATATCCTATTTTTAGCTTTTATAACATCCTTCCATCAAGATTGTTGGGCAGTTATCACACAAGGATATGAAGAGGTGATAATTACCACACAATTAATTAATCATATTAATAAGACGATGTGATAGTTATCACACAGTAATATGAAGAGGTGAAGAATGTGGAATAATTGAAGTGATGAGGAAGAAACGTGGGATCACAATATCAAAATAATAATATTCTCCCACTTGATCCCAATATTTTCATCATATGAATTACCAAATCCGCAAATACTTTATGCTTAAAAGAAAAGAAACAAGGTACATGAACCGTGGCGATATGTCTTCTAAGAATGAGTATCATCTTCCATGTATTATAATGCACTCTATCTCTTTGATGTCAGCTGATATGTGATAACATAACTTAATAAATAAATTTTATGTTTATTCCAAGTCCAAAAATAATTGTTATTTTCATAAAAAAAATGGATGTGTACACAATCGAGAAAAACATCGCAAATGAATAAGAGTTTGATAAAAAAAATCGTCCATACAATAAAAAATCACATGATAGGACCAAGTCCCATCCGAACTATATGATCCTTATAACTTATTGGTGGCATGCCTTTAGTTATAGGATCAACTATCATCAATTCAGTGTTAACATGTTTTATGACCACTTTGTTCTCTATAACACGTTCCCTTTTGGCTAAATACTTGATGTTGATTTGCTTACTTCGACTACAACTTTTATGGTTTTTAGCCATGAAAATCGCAGCTGAATTGTCACGAAACATCTTTAATGGCCTATAAATGGAATCCACAACTCTAAGCTTAGACATGAAACTCTTCAACCATACACCGTGCAAAGTAGCTTCAAAATAAGAAATGAACTCAGCTTCCATGGTGGAAGTATCAGTCAAAGTCTACTTCGCACTTCTCCCGGACATGGCTCCGCTAGCAAACATAAAAACATATTTAATTGTTGATTTCTGAAAATCAACACAACCAGCGAAATCCAAATCCGAATAATAAACTACCTCTGGGGTGTCAATCTGTTTATACATAAGGATGTAACCTTCATACCTTAAAGGTACCTCATCACCTTCTTTGGAGATATCTTCCCAACATTCTCGCAACAAAAGCAATGTTGGGACTAGCGTAAACCTAAGCATACATCAAGCTTCCGACAGGAGAAGCATATGGAATGTTCTTTATTTGTTCCCTTTAGAGATCATTCGTTGGGCACCGGTTTAAATTAAACCAATCACCCTTCAAGATAGATGTTATAATTAGTGAACAACATTTCATCTGAAATCTCTCTAAGACTTTATTGAATAAGTTTCTTGAGATAATCCTAAAATGCCTCGAAGTCTATCCTTATGGATCTTAATGCCAATAGCATTAGACTCTTCGCCTATATCTTTCATGTCAAAATTCTTAGAAAGGAATTATTTCACCTCATGTAGCAACATGTTATCATTGGTTGCAAGTAAAATGCCAACCACATATAGCACAAAGAAACAAATTTTGCTCCCATTAACCTTATGGTATATACATTGATCCATGATGTTCTCTATAAAACTGAATGAATATATGACATCATGGAATTTTAAATACCATTTGCGGGATGCCTGTTTCAATTCATATATAGATTTCTTAAGATCACATAATAAAAGCTCATCATCACTAGAGGAGAATCCTTCTTTCATGTAAACCTCCTTCTTTAGATCCCCATGGAGGAAAGCTATTTGTATATCCATTTGATGCAATTCCATGTCATAATGGGCAACCAATGCCAAAATGATACAAAGAGAATCTTTCTTAGATACAAGAGAAAATGTCTCCGTGTAATCGATTTCCTCTTTTTGAATAATTCCTTTGGTAACGAGTCTAGCTTTATATCTCTCAATGTTGACCAATGAGTCCTTTGTTTTAAAGACTTATTTATAACCAATGACCTTTGCACTATTGGGCAACTCAACCAAAACTTAGTCATTGTTGGATGCCATATAACTCTTCTCTTTCTTCATGGCTTTGTATCACAAATTGGATTAACTACAACTCATGGTTTGTAAAATTGTTTCAGGATCATTCTTAGCTCCAACATTATAGTCAGCTTATTTGCAGATACACAATGTAATCACTAGGAATTGTTGATTTCTTCATATCTTTTTAATGTTGCATTAACATTCTCTTGTGAAGCGTGTTGTTCAACTGGTTGCTCAACGGTTTCTGGTGATTGTTGAATAACTGGATTTACCAAAAAAATATCAGCCGGTTGTGGAACTTCAATGGTTGGTTGTTTAGCAACTGGTTGAACTGGAGGGGCGTTGTGAACAACAACCAATCTAATACTTGAGGTCAAAGGTTGAGTATCTGAATGATCTTTCTCAATAACAAGGTTCCAGGATTTATTGCTCCTACTGATCAAGTCATTTTCAAGAAATTTAGCATTTCTTGATTCCAAAAATCCTAGTAGTATGAGATGGACAATAAAATCTATACCCATTGGACTTTTTAACATATCCAATAAAACTAAGTATAATCTAATTATGCATTGAAGAACGTAAATTCATGCATAAAAGAATCAAACGCAGAAAAAATAACAGGAACTGTAACTGACCTCAACTATCGATTATGCTTAGTCGAAATTGAATTCATAGAACTTTGACTAAAAAAAAATGGGCACTATTAATCCAATAATCTCTCTCAACACGATAGTGCATTTTTCTTTATGAGAGAGCTTGGCTTAGACATGTTTTCTATATTCTTAGCTTTTATAACATGCTTCCTTCAAGGTTGTTACTTTAATGGTGGGTAATAATCACACAATGATACGAAGAGGTAATAATTGTCACACTTAATTGCATTAATTGTAATTAATCATATTAATAGGAAAAGGTGATAGCTATCACACAAGAATATGAAGAGGTAATAATTATCACACAATTATTTATATTAATTATAATTAATCTCATTAATAGGAATATGTCACAATTATCACACAAGGATATGAAGAGGTAAAGAAAATGAAATAACTGAAGTGATGAGGGAAAAACGTGGGATCACAATATCAAAATAATATCACGGAATTGCGAGCATGGTGACCTAACTTGAATGACTTTACAAACCAAAAGGATACAAAGGGCATTGCATAATTGGGTGGGGGCATGTGCATCATGTGATGGTTGGTGTTCGTACGTTTGGTAGGGCATGGCGGTGGCTGGCAAAAGAACCTCTCTTGCTATAGGGGGCATGAGCTATGCAGGCCCGTTATGAACACGCACATCGATGGAATGAAAACAACAAAAGAAAATGCAGGAAGTAGATCTTGTTTTAGTTTAGACGCCATGTTTAATGTTCCGGGCATGAAAACACGCAGGTATCATCACGTGGGACGCATCATCCCTCGCTCAAAAAGCCGCGTATGAAGCAGGGCCAAAGCCCACACGATGGGGCGCTGATCGGAAGGACAACAACGTCAGTGTGTTCGTGTGTGTCCTGCAGGTCCTCCTCGCCATCATGCATCTGCCCTTTCGCATTTCATTCGTCATCTTTTCAACTCTGAAGCAGCATTGAAGGATCGAGTTAAGCCGATACGATCACGCTGTGATCTTGCCGTTGATGGTCATTGGATTACGGGAATCGTGTTAGACTTGGTTAATCTTGTGCACACGACCGGCCGAGAAATTTGAAACTGTTCAAGAGAGAATTGAAGGTCTTCCATTTATTTTTTGTCTGGATACAAGATTATATGCAGACTGTGGGGTTAAATATCTTGCATCGAATTCGATACGATGGAGAAAAGCTCAAGCAAACATCAGTCACGAGCTGGAATCCTCCCCCACACCCTTTCCTTTTCTTTATTTTGCTGGATATAATAGCTCCGTCCTCCATTGTTTGATGGCTTCTTTGACTTTAGTCTTCTCAATCCACTTCACATATGATTGCAGTATCATCAAGCCCATCAATCATTTCTACGTATGCTCTCATGCTTTCTTCACCACAACGTGGCTTGATGTGATGTTGGGATTTGGCCAGTAGTTAGCTTGAAAGAGGAGATGAAGAGATAGATAGGTGTATTCTTGATAACTTCTATATTTAGTAGAGGAGATTACGCATTATAAACATACAAGAAAAATGATGACTTGACAGTGCCGCGTCTCTATATTGAGATAATCGATCTTCTACTCTAATTTTTCGATACTGCTTAACTTATTTCACTGGTATCTTGGAGAAAATTTCAATTGAAAACTCTCTTTGTAGGGGATGATGAGATATATTTCCTTGTTTCATTTAAAGAAGCAAATCTAAGGGAATAATATTCACAAAAGTAAGTGATTTATTAATGATTTAATTGCAACTTTTAAAGACATTTATGACATAATTAATACAACATCATGACTCATCCTAAAAACACTTATTACAACACCATGACTCATTCTAAAATATTTATTACAACGTGACCCATCAACGTAACATTTATGACAATGTGACATTTATGACAACGTAACTCATTCCAAACACCATTATGACACACCATTAATAAATTTTCTATTCATCGTCTGATGATAAAGGGAATGAGTATCCCGTCTCCATTGCTTTTTCTAAATTGCATATGACAGCTTCTCTACCCCACTTTTCCTTTTTTCTTTTATATTTTCCTCTACAGATCGCAAAATTCTAAATGAAAGGATCTCGCATGCGGATTCTTGTTGCAGCTTTTTAGTAGGAGACTAACAAGAGCTTGATGGGACATCACTAAATCTTGAATAGATATTACTTGGATAATCTGGAATATTACCAAGAGTTAAATGTGTTCCTGGCATGATAGGCTAGGGCCAACTATCCACATTCTAGGGAGTTACCAAGACTTAATGATTGTCCGTAATCAAAGGGATCTTAAGAAAGTTTATGCCAAGCTTTATAAGACACTCTCATGTTGTGTTGGAGCCAATCCACAAGAGTACAGGGAAATCCAGCGAATCCTCTATGAGAATAATTGCACCATTCTTCCTAGAGTTTGGCCAAATGACAATACTGATGTACCTTGGGCTCTTAATTGTTATGCAAAAAAGGTTTTCCATACTCCCAAGGGTTTAACCAACAAAACATTTCTACAAAATGGTGGTATTTTCCACCGCCATTTCTCAAATTGCTTAGCTGATAATTCCTGGCATTTTTGCTATTGGAAAATGAATGGCAAAAGTATGATAATTAAATGCATACCAATAAAACCATTTGAGTTCTTTTGAAAATTATTCTTCTAGGGAGAAAGACAAAGGATGAATGAACGAATAATCTGGATACATGTCACTTGGTTAAAAAAAAGGAACTCAAAAAAGTAGGAAAGTGAATATCTAATATTAATTAAAATTGAAAATTGGTGAAAAAAGTACCAAAAAGTCTTATACATATTGCACTCGTGCCAATTTAGTCATAAACCTTTCAACTGTGTCAATTTAGTCCTAAACACTTTTCACATTTTTTAAACTGAGTCCATCTGGCTAATTTTAGACCAAAAATCGTTGACGCGGATGCCAGCTTTGATATGAACATTTTTTAATAATTTTTTTGAATTTTTTAAATAGTTTTTTTGGTTTTTTTATTTTCTTTACTTTTTTTTTTTACTCAGGCGAGCGACCCTCGCCGACATTAGGCAAGGGTGTCATGGCCCTTGCCGACCATTAGGCGAGGGCTCGCGCCATAGTGAGGGCCACAATGCCATTGTTGGTCCAAGCGAGGGCACACTATCCCTCGCTCAATCTGGGCTAGCTGTGACGACCTCGCCCAGTGCCAATGAGGGTGTCCTGGCCCTCCGTAAGAAAAAGAAAAAGGTAAAGAAAAGAAGGGAAAAACAATAAAATATATAAAAAATAAAAATTTTATTAAAATTTTATAAAAAAAATATCCATGTCAATGCTGGTCGTGCCATGTAGGGCGATCAGCGTCTACGCTAGTAATTTTGGCCAAATGAATTCAATTAGTAAAACGTTAAATGTTTAGAATAATCGAAAAATTTATGACTGAACTAACATAAGTGCAATAGATTTATGACTTTTTTAGTATATTTCCTAAAAATGGGCAATTGAATGCACAATTTAATGTTACGAGTCTTAAAAACAACATTTCAAATGTTTTTTCATCTTTAAAATTTATTTTATATGTTTTTAATGACATTAAATCTTTGGAGCTAGTGATATTTTCTTTCTACTTTGGATTATCTGTATTTTTGTATTCAATTTGATTAAGAATTATCTAGTTTCCTTATGTCGTTTTTTTTCCTTCATATTAACAATATCACACTTAGTTGGACTTGAGGAAATCCCCACCAAGTGAAAATATTAGGTATAACTATTGTGTCACGTCAATTTTAAGATGAACCCTTCAAAGAGCGACATATGTCAAAAGTGGGCCAACCTGTCAAATTTAGAGAGAGAGAGAGTTGGTGAGAGAGAAGAGATGGAGTAATTGATAAGCGAGACCTACCAACCAATAAATGGGGTGTTCTGCTGCTGACTCAGCACGATAGTTGTACCAAATATTTTCTCAATTGTCAAGGTAACTGGTTAAACAAGTCAAGTAGTTTTTAGGGAAAATCAAAGAAGCCATTTTTTCATATTGAAGACTTCCGGAACCCTTTATGCTAGCTTTACTCCATGTAAAAAGTTGTCCATACCACTGTCAATTCATCTACAAGCAAAAATATAGTAAAAGACGTGGCTTAATATTTCTGCCATTAATTAACACTTTGTCTCACGGCGGGCAAATCCAGAGTGTGCAAAAAGTAATCCTAAACGAGAGACTGATTAAGGTACTAGAGAGTGTACGCATAATCTTATTTATAAATATCTGATATGATCAATATGGGCACTAGGACATTCATCGACCTATCTGGAAAAATTATTTTCCGTAAATGAGCTACCTGTTAGTTAAGACAAACGTGATATCGGAGCACGATGTTCTTCAAAAGTCAATTACACCGCGCTTTAAACGCCTTGAGATGGGACTGAAGGTTGTGTACTACTGGATGTACTCCAAACCCAAAGAGAAGTTCCCGCGCCTTCTAGTTTTAGTCGTGCCAATTCACTTCCAATAACAATCCATGCCGCAATTAGAGAGAGATATGGTGTCCATCCGCTTCGTTTTCTCGGGGGTCCCTCGGTGTGCGTTTGTTTAGGCTTGAGCTCAACCGAGGCCGAGCCAACTTTGGATCGAATAGACCGAACATTCAATTGCAATTTTCTTCGCAGGTTCAAATCATTAGGGCACATGACGCGTTAGTCTGTTTGTACTCTTTCAGCACTCTAGAGATAGTATGTCTTCTAGTGCACCATGTTTAGAAATCACATTCTAAGTGAAAACAGTTCGGCTCCATAACTCTGCCCGGTTTTTTCTGTTTTTGGTCGGAAAACTCTGCCCGGTTTAATCTCAGGCATATTGCCGGTTCTTTTGGCAGATGGGCTCTTCGCAGATTTAGGAATAATGGGCCACTCTAAAAGCAAGGGAACCTTTGGGCCTGAAGTTTAACTAGTGATCCATTTTGGAGGCCAATAAACACTTTGGGAAGAGGGTTTGAGTGTTCATTCCAATAATGCTTACTAAATGGGAAAGAATACCAAAAAAGTCATAAACCTATTGCATTGATATCAATTCAGTTGTAAACCTTTCGATTGTACTAATTTAATTCTAAACATTTTCACATTGGTACCAATTCAGTCTATCCTGCCAATTTAGGATGGAATTTGCTGACATGGACGCCGGACGTCTTACGTGGCACGATTGGTGCTGACATTGACAATTTAAAATATATTTTTTAAATTTTTTATTTTTTTCCTTTTTTTTAATCCTTCCTTGGGTCAATGGCCATGGCTAGCGACCAGCCACATGCGAGGGCGTCTCAGGGTGAGGGCTGGACTCTCGCGCCCTGAGCGAGGGTCACCCTCGAGGGTCCAACCCTTACCAGATTCGGCGACGGCCGCCCTTATCCAAGTTGCGAGGGTCCTGCCCTCGTCCGTGGGCGGTCATTGGCCATGCCCACCAACCACATGCCCAAGGAAGGAGAAGAAAGAAAAAAAAAAGGAAAAAACATTAAAATTCAAAAAAATTATTAACAAATTTCATATCAGCAGTGGTGTGTCATGTAGGATGGCTGACTCTATGTCAGTGATTTCCAGTTTAAATTGGCCGGATGAATTGAATTGGTATCAATATGAAAAGGTTTATGATTAAATTGGTTTAATTGAAAGGCTTAGCACTGAATTGATACAAATGCAATAGATTTATATTCGATACTGATTTTCATGTATCTATTTCAGGGATAAGTACGTATTAAAAGTCATCTTGCATAAGAGATCCGACTCAATATTATAACGACTCGTACCATGACTTCCCAAAAATTTTGTTGTGCGTATGTTTGAGCACGTTATGTATCCGGGTAATATGTATTACGGGGTTCCAATTCTATCCTAATCTTTTAAATGTCGAATTGTATCTTATTTCCTCGAACCTAGATCTACTTTTATTAAAAGTTTTTCTCCATTTTTCTCCTTATAAAACCAATTTACTTACCATGAGAGATCAAAATCTGGCTTTGATCGATTCATATCTGCTTAGTAAATCTTATGTCTCCACTTTTTGAACGAAACGATGTCCATTTCAAATTCGCGGCCCCACGAAGGCAGCGGCGAGCCATAAATAGACACGTCTGGCATCACTTTTGCCATTGAAATGATTGATCTTTCGCCGTATGGATGAAGACTATGGCGTCCCAGATTTTCAATGCCTCGGGTCAGAAAATCATTGAGCTCTCATCGAGTCCGGGGTCTACAAAATCGACGTTTTTGCATCGAAGTCCACGATCGGAAACAAGAAGTCTGCTTCAACCCTTATCGGCTGTTCACCACCATTGCAAGCATCAACGTGCAATCATGGTTTCTTGGACTCAAAGCGACTTCCTGGGTTCTGTGCTTGCATTGAGTACATTGATTGCGGCATTCCTTTGTTTTGACAAATGTTTTTTTTAGGACACGAGTAATGGCTCTAAAAAGGGCGGTGACCAGTGTTTAATATGCACGTTAGGGAAAATGCCATGGATAATTTTTAAACTTCGATTAATATGCGATGTTTTCTTTACTTTTTTAATTCGTTCAATACGATTTTTAAATTATTTATGAATATCCGATATTTAGTCCTTTTGTTTAATCAAACAGGGGAGAAATAAATTAAAAGTTTAGGAACTACATTGTACAATTCGCAAGAATTTAGGTATTTGTGGCGGCCCCCTTATTTGATCATGGACAAATTACTCATTTAGGTACTCGATTGTAGTTATGGCCACGGTTCCGGTTCGTGGCCATGTGTGAAGCGAAACCGGCAGTTCAAGGTCGGTTCCGGCTCCGGCCGGTTTCGGTTCGAGGGGGGAGGAGGAGAAAAGGGGAGGAGGTGTAGGGTAGCGAGGGGGAAGGAGGAGGGGGCATCGGCATCGGTGGCTGCGGCCATGGGCGGGGGTGACGGCGGCGACGGCGGCGGGGGTCAGATCTGGGAAGACAAGGGGCGGGCGAAGAAGAAAAGGGGAGGACCGGCACAAGGGAGAGGGGGGAAGGAGAGACCGACCATGACGAGGACCTTGCTGTCGGTTCGTGAGAGGAGCTCGGAGGCGAGGCCCAAGACGCAGGCGGTGCAGTACAGGGTCAACACGGTGGCGTCCGCGGTGGCGAGGGGCTGGCCGGTGAGGGAGCTGAAGAGGACGAAGATGGCGTGGACCCCCGGCAGGTTCAACAAGAGGGAGTTGCTGGGGAAGTGGGTCATGAGCTTGACACCGATGCAAAGGAGGGAAGGGTGGGAGGACTAGGAGGGCATGAGGAGGAGGGAGGCGGAGGGGGCGGCAGCGGTAGAGAGGGGGTGGGAGTGGCGGAGAGGGGTGTGGATAGAGGAGGAGAGGGTGGAGGCGTGGAGTGAAAGATTGGTAGGAGAGGACAGAGGAGGGTGTGGAGTACTAGAGGAGGTGGGCGTGGGTGGGGGCGGGGCCCTACTGCACTGTAGGTGCAGGGTTTTTTTTTTTTGGAATCGGGCTCGGAACCGCCGATTCCAAAATTTCTGGAATCGGAACCGGGCCCGTAGGCCACGGGCCGGTTCTAGTTCCGAACAGCCGGCCCGGTCAACTGGCCGGGCCCGGGTTTGACCGAGCCGAAATCGGCCCGTGGCCATGACTACTTAATTGTATATTTCTCAATAGTTTAGGGACCTGTAGTGATTTTTTTCCCTTGTTTGATCAAACGAGAGGGCTACATCGAATATTTAGGCAGGGATTGCACATTTCGCAAGATTATGGAGATTATCAAATGTTTCGCAACAACTTACGGACCTATGATGGTTTTCTCTCTTATATTGAACATTTAAAGATGGTTCAAGGATCACAATAAAACAATAAAAAGAATTTAGCACGTGTCGCCCCCAGGGTTTACCTCCCGGCTGTCGGCCGTGCGGGGGTTCCCTGAGTTATCAAAAAAAAAAATAAATAAATAAAAAGAATTAAAAATCCAAAAATTAAAAGTGCAGAATCGGCTAAACTTTAGAGGCTTTAAATATCATTTTTCCTATTCTCTCCAAGTGCAATACTTTTTTATTTTTTTGATCAGATACCGCGGTACCCAACGATGTTGCGAAACATTTAAAGCCTCCATTGCTGATGCATCTACATATATACCAAATTGTACTGGATGGCTAAATCATTGAACAGGGGGGCCCCGAGAACACCAAAGGGAAATCGTTTTCAGAATCCAAGGGCAGACCCGGAAAGGAGAAAAGCGAGGAGAGCCAATTCATTGCATCTTATCTTCGATTGGATAGTTCACGTTACACGGAAGCCGCCTTGCTAATTTTTAAATATAGTGCTAATAAAGGCATGAGACCTGCCGTAGTATTAAATCGATCTCATTCTTCTAAAAAAAAATCGATCTCATATCACGACACGACGAACTATCTCCGGGAAATTAAATGAGGTCATGAATCAATGGAAAAATTACATGAATAATTCGTGAATTTTGGTCGAATATGAAATGCGATCCCTAAATTTTTAATTTATTTAATGTGATTTCTGGATTTTCGGTACGTGTTTAATTTAGTCAATATTCAATTGTAATTTAGGTTAAAATTCATGATCACATTGAATAAATTAAAAATTTAAAAAATACATTACACATTTAATTAAAATTTAAAAATTATTTGTATTATTTTCCTTAAATCAAAATGGGACACCACTTCCTAAAGTTGTTTCCTGTGGATCGCATTGTCCGGTGACGGTCGGACAAAATTTATTTTTAATTTTCCTGTGGATGATTAGACCCCTGGGGGGGCTCTATAGCTGGATTTTCTATGTACGGTTTTGTAAATTTTTCTGGTCACCATTTTTGGACAAAAGAAAAAGGCGAGCCACAGGAAGAAGAGTAGACTGCTACTATTGAGCCCGGGTCGATGTGAGCCCCGCTAAGCGCCACTCTACGTGCTCTTTCTCCGTTGCTTTCGGGCCCTCCTAATCGCGCGATTTTACGCTTTGTTTTGTAAGTTAAGGGATTGACCGATTAGCGGAGCCACAGTGCTTTTGCGGTGTTTGTGACGAACGAGGCCGGAGATCACGCGAGCGTAGCGGTGAATAGGTATAGGGTTGGTCCACTTGGAACCCGAATTTTTTTAACCTTGAACTTACCTTGTCACAAGTTTCGAAGATCGATTTTTAAGATTTACTTAAGTTTCACCCGTATTCTTAATAAAATGAATACCGTGAATCATTACCTTTAATTACCACTCGCTTGCTGCTACAATCTACTTGCTATAACTCATATTTAGATACACGTAAAATATGAAATATTAAGAAAATGAGTCTCAATCATGGATATCGCCGGAAATGAAAGATCAAATTGGTGGTTTCACATTACTCACTTATCATTAGAGGTCATGAAATACCGTAAGATTAAGCGGGTTTTGGATTCTCGCCTTGCATATATCCCGAAACCGAATCAGTTCCTATCGGCACAGTTTTCTAATTCTCTGTCCCTACGGGAGAGCGAAAAGCCGGGGGGGGGGGGTGACACTTTGGAGAATGCCGACCGAGCTGGCAACATTCCATCATTAGATGCGACTCCGAATTCAATACAAAAAAAGAACAGGAGGAAAGCCCCACTCGGCCAAAGGGCCAAAGCTGGGAGATGCCACCACCACGAAAAAGCAAACGCCAAAGGAAACCCGCAAAAAGGAACCCCGGGTTTGAATCGGGTCAAATCACCCGCACCGCCACCACCGCGTCGGCACACTCGGGCCTCACTTCACTTCACTTCACTTCACAGGGTGTGAAGTTCACTCCTTTCACCACTCTCTCTCTCTCTCTCTCTCTCCATCGCCGAGCTCGAGCTCGGGCTCGAGGTCTACGGCAGATCCAGGTTGGTGCTCCATCTCCGCTCCTTGACGACGGGTTCTGAAGGGAGCGCGCGTGTAGGCTGGGCAGGCGTGGGTGCCTCTCTGTTCGAGGCGGGAATAGTCGAGCAAGCATAGCAGCGCTTCCGCTGGTACGGGCAGAGCAGGTTCCTTCTTGCCTTTTTTCCCTTTTTTCCCCGTGGCCGTTCGGCTCGGGTGAATAGCTTTTAGACGGTATCAATCAGCTCAGGCGAGTCCACACGTCCTTGTGGGAGGGCGGTTGGGTTGGGTTGGGTTGGGGGGGGGGGGCGGGGGGTATTTGCTCTTTCGGAATGGTGCGTTCTCGGCTCTGGTCGGGCTAGTTTTGAATGCCCTGAGGATTTGTCGGGTGACGCGGAGCGGAAGATCTGCGCTTTGTAGGTTTTGAGAGCGGCTTTCGGGTGCCTTGGCGAGCTCTTCCGAAATTCAGTCCGCTCTCCAAATCTGTTTAGCTTGTTGCGGGTTTTGAGTTGAGGAGTTTGGGAAGCGGAATGTGGGGAGCTCGATTGGCGGGCTTCGACCCGCTTAGAGACGCCGCCTCGCCCCGTGCGCGATATATCTTTGTACGTATGACTGTATGAGGGAATCTAGGAGTCTAATGTATCGGCTGAATGAACGGGATTCCAAAAATTTGAAAAAGGATGCATGTGTCGGTGTGCTACTTCTGTTTCTTGGAATGCTTCTGTTGGCGATGTGTCGAGTGAAAGTCTGTTCACGTTCCTGTTCTGACTTGATGCAGGATCCACCCCTGTTCAGGGACTTGGGACACGGTATTTAGTCTCAGAACAGTCTAACGCCTTAATACCTTAAATTATGCGTTAAGGAGGAGAATCTCGGGTGTTTGTTTCCACGTTTCGAGCATCAAGTGATCGGAATGGAAGAAATTCAATCCCAGTCGGATAATTACAGGTCTTCATCATCTTCTGCGAGCAGTCCTGCAAGTAGGGTGCCTTCGAGCAACTTCTTTTATCTGCGAAAGCCTGGTTCTCTTCGACAGCCCATTTCGTTTGAGGATTCCCCAGAGTGGGAGGACACAGATGTCGATGTTAGAGTGGAGGATGGTGGAGACTCCATCCATGTTGCGACCACTCCGGCTTCTCCATCTCTTTCGAAGCTTAATAGCGGGTCCTTACCATCCCCTCCTTTACCAGAGGGTGCAGTGGTTACTAGAAAGATTGCTGGGGCAACTGTTGTCTGGAGGGACTTAACTGTCACAATCAAGGGTAAAAGAAAGTATTCTGACAAGGTTGTGAAAAATTCTAGTGGCTATGCATTGCCTGGAACAATGACAGTTATCATGGGCCCTGCCAAATCGGGGAAGTCCACTTTATTAAGGGCAATTGCAGGTAGTTACTTTTGATCGATTAGATTAGTGAGGCAGCATATTGAAAATGGTTTTTGACTTGAGAGCTCGAAACTAAACCAGTATCCTCCATGTTTGTTCTTCAGGAAGATTGCCTGATTCAGCCAGAATGTACGGCGAAGTGTTTGTGAACGGGACCAAATCTCATATGCCTTATGGGTCGTATGTAAGTAAATTGTGCTATATCTTGTCATAATGCTTAATTTTCCTTTAGAAGATTTTACTTCCTTGGTATCCTGTGTATCTTTTGTTGATGCACAATCTTGTTTTATGTAGAAACTCTCCTACTAATTACATTAGAATGTCGTCATGTAAATTGTTCAAGTTTGCTAATTGACTGTAGGTACTCAGACAAGCACACTAGGTTTCTCTCGGAACCATTTCCTCGAAAGCTTATCCTTTTGGGAAACCAACAACACCCACTTATGCATAGAGTGTTGACCTTTACAAATACAACTTTCGGACACACCTGTGAGGGGTCTCCTGAATGTAGGCTATGATACTATGTTAACCATCTACTGTGAAAGCCTGAGCTACCTATCAAACATATTGTATGTCATTTCCACCGTGGTTGGAAAGTGATACGTTGATGTGTGCCCCATGATAGAAGATTAGTTTACCAGCCAAAGATACTTTTGCTGTGCATCATGAGATTTCTTCCATTCTATTGCCTTTACGTAGCGTTAGATAATTTGCTCATCCGGAAGTGGCATTCTGTCCAGCGATTCTATTTTATGCCTAGCATCCTGAAGGTCCCTTAGCTTTGTCTTCGTATTTCCGCAACTTCTACTTATTTGTTCAGAGCCTTTTTCCATCTTGGAACACCAGATTCAAGAACAAGTAATTTATCTTGCAAAGGAATTCTCGAGTGTATTCACTATCTTCTGGTTTACCATATTGGTTCTTTTTCTTTTTGTGAGGGAATGTGACTGTCTTTTACATTTCTGAATGGTGTTTCTTCTTTTAAGGTTTAATGTTTCTATCACGAGGATAGATTTTGAAATCTTTCTTTTTTTTTTTAATCGGTCGCAGGGGTTTGTTGAGAGGGAAACCACACTAATTGGATCCCTAACTGTTCGAGAGTTCTTGTACTACTCAGCATTACTTCAACTACCAGGTTTCTTCTGTCAGAAAAGGAGTGTTGTGGAGGATGCAATACACGCTATGTCTTTGGGTGACTATGCCAATAAGCTGATTGGTGGTCATTGTTATATGAAGGGCTTGCCTAGTGGCGAAAGAAGACGTGTTAGCATTGCCAGGGAACTTGTGATGAGGCCTCATATTATGTTCATAGACGAGCCTCTTTATCATCTAGACAGGTAGTTTCTTTCTTTATTTATTTATTTTGGGTTTTGGGGGGGGGGGGGATGGAGTTTGTCTTATTTGTGTTCAATTGATCTCTTTAATGGATTTTGGAGCTCTTGTGATGTACAATAATTTCAGAGAGGGAAAAATGATAATCAAAAACAGTTTTTGGAACATATATTAAGCTCCACAAAAAGTAATTTGTGTCAAAGATTTTGTTATGCAGCATCGTGCAACAGAGAGCACAAGGTTCTTAATGCTGCCGGGTTATTAAGAGGTGCAAATATCAAGATATACTAAATACCAACTTGATTCTGTTTTTGATATTTTGCAAACATGGGCAGTTTCTTTAGATTATTGCTCTAGATGATTCATCAGTGGTAAAATCATATTGTGAGGAAAGTTTTCTTGTCAACATCAACATGGTTTCTCATTTTTAGGGTGTGCCTCGTGCATGCGATGTGTATGTAATTTTATATTGGTTGATTTGTGCTTGTTGAGGGTTTCCTTGTTGCATTACTTGACTCCAGGGTGCAATGATCTCAAGTTCATGATTCTGTTTTTATCCCCTACAGTGTGTCTGCGCTTCTCATGATGGTTACGTTGAAGAAACTTGCAAGCACTGGGTGTACCCTTATATTTACTATTTATCAGAGCAGCACTGAAGTATTTGGCCTCTTTGACCGGATATGCCTGCTTTCAAATGGAAATACTCTATTTTTTGGAGAAACATTGGCCTGCTTACAGGTAAGCTACATATTAGATTTTTAATTCCCTTTTCTATGTGGTTTATCAGGAAGATAAAGTGAACTTTTTGCCTTAAGGTGTGCGAAGGGAAAGTTCCTTGAATAAATCTTGATAATTCTATGTTAGGATGGAAGTTGAGATGTTGTGATGATGGGCTGTAAAATTTTAAAATCTGTTTGTTGCCTTGTTTACTTTGCTAAATTAATCTCTCTTTTCTTATTGAAGCACTTCTCCAATGCTGGATTTCCATGCCCGATAATGCAAAGTCCTTCCGATCACTTCCTACGTGCAATAAACACAGACTTTGACAGGATAATTGCGATGTGCAAAAACTGGCAGGTACTTGTTTTTGTTCTTGCTGTTGAATGACGAGTCTTCATCTGCTTTTAGTG
Source organism: Syzygium aqueum (assembly GCA_031216185.1). Taxonomy (NCBI): domain Eukaryota; kingdom Viridiplantae; phylum Streptophyta; class Magnoliopsida; order Myrtales; family Myrtaceae; genus Syzygium; species Syzygium aqueum. Next base: position 33,453,890 of record CM062232.1, read on the forward strand.
ATTGTTGGGAGTGGAATGATTGTGTCCAGTGGAGATTAGGCCTTTATGATTTGGAATGATATCTTTTTGAGAATATGAGCAATGCCTTGCTGTGTTTTCTGTCCTTATTCCATTAATCCAGCAGTTGTATTCTATTTTTGTGTGAGAGAAACTGAAATTTTGGTATGCAGTCATTTTCGGCCTCTGTTTGAACAGTATGTGCATGGTTGACAGGATGACCATGGCGATCTCTCTTCAGTAAATATGGATACTGCTGTGGCAATACGCACCCTTGAAGCAACTTATAAAACATCAGCCGATGCTACTGCAGTTGAGACAATGATATTAAAACTCACTGAGAAGGTACATATACATGTCTTCTGTTTGTTGCATCGTTTCTTAATTTTTTGGTGGTAGTTGGTACAGTTTTTAGCGAGCTTGGTTTGTAGTTACTCCATAGTGAAGTGAATTAATTCTTTGCACGAGTAATGTCAACGCATGATATCTGAAGAAAGCTACACATCAAATGGCAATGCTTAGCTTCTTTTTTTGGCCAAAAGGTGTGTATTTGACTTCACTCATAAACTTAAGTGGACAACCATCAATCCGTGATCAACAAAACAATCTTTTTGATTTTCTCTTCGCATACGGTAAATGATTGAAGTGTTTCTTTGTATGTTGTACACTATATCAGGCCGGTTGTGGAATGCTTTATCTTCGTCCCCCAATGCATTGTCAGCAATAGTAATTTTCTTTAGTAACAAAAGCTCATGGTACTGGTAGCCTTAGGTTGCTTTTTCTTTTTCTTTTAGCAATAGCAAAAGGAGAACTGTTTGCTCTACTTTGTCTTATCATGCTGTGCTTCTTATTTTAGTGGCGTTGCAATCTTCCTAGTTTGATAGACTTGAGCACTTATGGTTTCATGCTCATCATTTAAGAGCTGGCGTGCATGCTTTTTGGTGATTTTTGTTCATTTTTTTCTTGTCAGAATCTTCTTATCTGCTTAACTAAGTTTGTTTTTGCAGGAAGGTCCAACTCTAAAAAGCAAGGGAAAAGCTAGCTGTGGTACCCGAATTGCTGTCCTGACATGGAGATCATTACTTATCATGTCAAGGGAGTGGAAATATTATTGGCTCCGCTTGATTCTTTGCATGCTTCTCACACTCTGTGTTGGCACAGTTTTTTCTGGCTTAGGACATTCGTTGTCTTCTGTGGGGGTGAGTTCCCTGAAATTGTGGATTTATGTTATCTGGTTGCATTTCAATGTCCTTCGGAAATTTATCAGATTTCTCATCTCACAAGGAACCTCTTTGCTTTGTGGGCTATGCTTGTGTTATTCTCTTGGCCCACTGCCATTTATTGCTCTCTGACTGTTTAAGATTTGGAGTCTACTTTAGTGCTTCCCTACAAACGACATGCTTGTTTTCTACTAATTTCTTTTGTTTTTTTGGCTAATCTCTCATTCTGCAGACTAGGGTTGCAGCAATATTTGCGTTCGTATCATTTGCTTCCCTCCTTAGCATTGCCGGAGTACCGGCACATATTAAAGAAATCAAGGTAATACTAACTTCAATGTCCATAAGCTTCATCTGGCTTATCTGGAAAATCCACCTTGATATGACATATTGAGGAACCAGAATACATCAACTTGCCTGACCATATCATATGCTGTTAATTTTTGAGAACAGGATGATATAGTTCATCTCTATGATAATGCATATTTGCCTGCCTAGTTGACTTCTGTCCTTGTAAGGGTTGTTGCAGGTTGCCCTTGCCTTTTCTCTGTCTTTCAGGAATGTGATTTTTACCCCCTTTATTATGTCTGTTGAGCTCGTGGCATGTTATTAGCATGTGTGAAAATTTACAGCTGATTCGGGGGATTGTGTATGGGATGAATGTCTTATCAGTGAAGGCTGCATGGTGTTAGGACATGATTCACTGATTTCTCGTATCACCTATTGGAACAATTGTACGTTTATGATGTCATTCACCTTTATGTCAATTTCTTTTTTCTCAATAATGACCCCTCGATCACATGGCATAATCAGATTTTAGGGCATAATATAAGGGATCTATTCTTGCCATGATAGTGTTTAGGTGGGATAAGTGCTGAAAGCTGTATGATGAAATCCAATCGGTGGTATCAGGTCCCTTGGCTATTTTTCTAAAGAGAAGATGAATCTCTATGATTGTGAAAAAAAGTACCCTATTGGAAGTTGGTTAATTTTTTCAAAAACTCAGTTTGTCCATGTTTATTTAATTATTCAGAAAACTGCCTTTTGTAACTAAGTAACAATTAATTACTTTTTAAATTATTTTAATGATCTGACAACTATCTAAATTCCTTGATGTGCCATCACAATAGGAGACCTCATAATGTGATATTGTGATTTCAACCACACTTCATTTCAGAAATAATTTGATCAGCAGGTCACATATTTAATTGAGAGAAATGAATGGTCTCCCTGTATGCTAAAAAGAAGCCACCCTTGATATGGACATTATTAATGTTTATGGGTGGGTAAGATTCTCAAGTGGTGCTAATTGGCAAAGATTAGATACTCGATGGTCCAACTATTTGAATCAGTGTTGCTCTTTTGGCAAGAAATTTACAGATTGACTTGTCCATCTGCTTTAATTTGGCATCCTCAAACACTGTTGCTTTCTTCTGTGCAGATATTTGCCAGTGAAAAATCGAATCAACATTCTGGAGCGCTGGTGTTCTTGTTTGGGCAACTTCTTTCCAGCATTCCTTTCCTGTTTCTGATCTCCATCTCGTCAAGCCTCGTCTTCTATTTCCTTATTGGTCTACAAGATGAGTTCAGCTTATTGATGTACTTTGTGCTGAATTTCTTCATGTGCCTCCTTGTGAATGAGGGGCTAATGCTGGTAGTAGCTTCTGTATGGCAAGATATTTTCTGGAGCATCTTGACATTAGTATCCATACACGTGAGTTGGTTCTATCAAACTTCTGTCTTGATCTTTCCTGTGATTAATTCGACATAAATTGATGGCAAAATGCATGGCTTTTCTCCTCTCCTTTTGGTATACTGCTCAATGTCCTGAAGGTATATGCCTTATCATGGTGGATGAGACAAAGAAAGATGTTGAATTGGTCACCAAATTCATAAATTGCTGTTATGCTCGTGGAACATTCTATTATTTTGTACTGTGCTCAAGTGTCTAGGCTGGAATAATGACTTGCGTCTCTTTCTTGTCAGGTGGCAATGATGCTTTCTGCTGGCTACTTCAGAATCCGAGATGCTTTGCCTGGACCATTATGGACTTATCCAATATCCTACATCGCCTTTCATACCTACTCTATACAGGTAGAAGCAAAGATGAAACTGCTTAACAATAGTTTTAAAGTTCCATTTTGCGCAAGTGACCAACCTTAGCACTCTTCCTCTCCGCTTGATACCATGGAAACACTTCTATCTGCACAAAATTTTCCTGCTTGATGTTCAGCAAAAGAAGGAGAAGAAAACAATTTCCGCTTGATGCTTTCTTGGATATTTGGTACACAATGTTCTGGCTAGGGAAACGCTTCATATATGTTGGCTCTGGATCTAATCAAATTGAGTTTGTGGGCATATTTGACGCCGTTCTTGCTAAGTAATTCATGTTATTTTATTGGATAGGGTCTCCTGGAAAACGAGTACCTAGGGACTTCTTTTGCTGTGGGGCAGGTGAGGACGATTTCTGGTTACGATGCTCTCCAGAACACGTATGACATATCTCGCGACAGTAATTCCAAGTGGGAGAATCTTCTAGTGCTGTTTGTCATGGCAGTTGTTTATCGAATTTTATCGTTTTTTCTGTTGCAATTTTGCATAGGAACGGGCACATCAGTGCGTAAAATTTTCCAGTGTAAACAGGACACGAGCAACACGAGATGAACTGTACAATAAAATTTTTGTCTGCTATTGTTTCTGCTCTGGTTTCTTCGTGATGTCTCGCTTTTTGAAGCTTGCCAACTCATTAATTTGTCAAGACCCTGTCAGGCTCATATTGTTCGAAAGGTATTTTATTCTCCGTTTATCACTTTTGCACTAATGGCACATTTTGAGCATTACAAATGTATGTCTGTACGGAGAAGGGCCAGTGACAACATGATCGATCTAAGCACCATCGGAAAGATGCTCCTTTTGATGAATCCTATCCTTTTATGTCTGCGAGAAACTGATCGAAATCTTTGGTCGATGAACCATTAGGCATCAATGCTTCCTCCAGCTTCGTCTTCACTGCCCCAACCGCATTCTTGTATTCTCTCCCCGATTCTTTGTTCATAAGCCGGACGATTTTCTTGGCGACTTCCTCTCGAGTGGTCTTGTTCCGATCGCTCAAATTCAATCCGATTCTCCAATCGTCAACCACCAGCTTCCTATTAGTGAACTGATCAGTCAACAGAGGGAAGCACAGCAATGGCACACCAGACCAAATGCTTTCCAATATTGAGTTCCACCCACAATGGGTCAAGAACCCGCCTATTGCCGGGTGGCTCAACACTGCATTTTGACGGCACCAAGGTATTATGATTGCCCGGTCGCCGAGCTGCTCCTTGAATCCATCGGGCAGCGGATCGATGTTGTTGGAGCTCACAATGTCGGCCCGGAGCACCCAAACGAAGTCGACCTCGCTGAGTGAGAGCCCATGGGCTATCTCCACTAAGTCCGCCCTCGACAGATGGGCATAGCTCCCGAACGACACGAAGAGGACCGAGCCCGGGGGCTTGGTGTCGAGCCATTGGGTGCAGTCCGACTCTGGCCACAGGCTCGTGGCCACGTCGCTCGTGGTGAAGCTCTCCGGGAACACAGGCCCAATAGAGTAGAAGGGCTTCTGGGCCTGAAGGGCTGACACGGTGCTGGGCTCGAGCTCGCGGACGGTGTTGCAGAGGATGAAGTCCGCCGCTTTGACGTCCCGGAAGGCGTTGAAGATGATCTGGTGACAGACGGATGACGGGTGGCTCTCCTGGAGATACGACGTCATGTCCTTCGGCTCTAGGGACTCCACTCCTGGTATGTAATCTATTGGATCCTCACGACAATCTGATCAGGTAAAACGCTGTTAAATTCAATTTCGCTCGCACGCCATCTGAAAAAGAATTGCTGATAGATTTCGGACCTCATGTTTATATATAATTAATGGTTAAATTACTTTTGACCTTGCAACATGCACATGCACGTTAGAGAGAAATTATAGCAACGATCATAGCCATGCGAAGAGAGAATGTAGATTAACCCTGGCAAGCAAAGTGGCCATTGATCCGAAGGAGATCCAAGTGATAATACAACGTGAACACCAGCGCCGGCTCAGTCCAGAACGACACGTACAACAGCCCGAACTTCTTCGCCACTTTCGACGGCCACACGAAGAATGTGTCCGCGATCAGGCAGTCGACCCTCTCGCCGGGCATTGCAACGATGTTCCCCACGACCTCCTCCACGTGTGCTGAGAACACGTGCAGGAGCGACGCCATGAATTGGTCGTGGTTTAGCGACCGGTCAAACTGCACCGGCAAGCCGTCCGACACAGTCATGTACCGTATGTCGAGCCCCGCTCCACGCACGTTGGCGAAAATGTCGTGGGAGCCGTCGCTCTCGCCATCGCCGTCATGTTCCTGACCGAGGGCTTTGAGGGTCTGGTGGTGGATGGATTGGGTGTTGATGAAGGTGACGGCGAAGCCCCTCGATGCAAGCTTGATCGCCAGGTGCACGGACGGGTTGACGTGGCCCTGGAGAGGGTAAGGGATGATGATGGCGTGAGGTTTCCTATCGTCGTCTGCCATGCCGTTCCCGCAAAGCAAAGAGAACTAGAGCAAGTGTATGAGTTTTGTGTGTGCGTTTGAGAACGTTTTTGAGGATGTTTGAGGTTTGTTTGAGGATGATTGAGGTTTTCTATAGCCGAAGGATTCGGCTGATTTGTGGCTCGCTCACTTGTTTCCTTTGAGAACAGAAAATCTGCGGGCATTCGCTCGTGACTCCCGGCACGCCATACGATTTCCCTATTGAGGGTTTTGCCCGAGAATTTCATGCACGGTTTGACATTCCAAGCTTTCTCATCGGAAGAGAGATGTCCCGAGTGATTTATAATTGAACACCCAGTTGTCATCATTTTGTGTGGCTATTTAATTACACCTTTTGACCGACCAAAAAAAAAAAACTCCCTTTGAGAACTTGATCCACGTGAAACGGATCGAGTGGTTACAGATGGTATCAGAGCAAGACCCCTCCAGTAGGTATCTGGTTTGTGGATAAACTAGGCCCATACTCGATCCGGCAAGGGGGGACTGATTGCATGGGCATGAGGGTTTAGACAAGATCCGGCGCCAGGTAGAATTCTAGAATGATAGAGGGGGTGAGAATGGCCTGTTTCAGATATGGATAGGAGAAATATCGCTAGTTGATATGGGCCAACATGACTAGGACATCATCTCTTTAAGAGAGGGAGAGTTTGTGACATATAGAGATTTACATGGGATAAGAGAGGTCCTGTTGAGCAATCGATGAGTAAGCATCCACCCTTGAATGGTCATCATCTTATGTATTACTCAAGAGTATTTCTTTTGTGAGTTTGGTTCATGTGGAATGCACCGTCGTGATTGTTCGTGACCTATTATATGTTTGTGGAAGTTAATGTAAGTTAGTGTACTTGTGAATGTATTAAGATATTTTCAGACAAAAAACATGTATTAAGATATTTAGTCAACTTTATATATATAAATTTATTTGAGCAATTTATCACGTAATTGTTATATATTTCAATAAGTTTTAAAATACGGTTAATACCACGAAAAACTCTAAATTTGTATACCTACGATAAATTTATCCCAAATTAATTTTTTGACCACCAAAAATTCGAAACTGATATATTTGTGATAAATTTACCCTAAACTAATTTATTGACCACCAAAAATCCCAAACCGGTACATTTGCGACAAATTTACCTTCCGTTAAATTGAATTAATATTATGAAAAACCACAAATCGGTACATTTGTGATTGTAGAATCCCAAACCAGTATATCCGTCAATTGCCACGTGTTATCCAACTCAGAAATTTGATAATAAAATTTAACGAAAACTAATGGAGGATAAAATTATCACATGTGTACCAATTTGGGGTTTTTGATAGTAAAAAAATTAGTTTGAGATAAATTTATCACATGTATACCAGTTTGGAGTTTTTTGTGGTATTAACCTTAATGAATTATATGGGTCTCATGTGAGATCCACATGGACAAAGCGATTCCGATAGATTGTATTCACAAAAAGCAAGAATTAAAAGGTGACTTTCAATAATTTAGAAGTTGTAGAATGGATGAAAATTGTCAATGATATACGTAAATGTGATGCAAGTGAAAGCTCGAAAATTCGATATGAACAAACTATATATCCATTGGAATGAAAAAAACACATGCACGTTGTCCTATGGCTTGTCAAGTTGTTATTGCAATTGAAACTATGGATTTGCATACATCACATGACAAACTGATAATAGAATTACTAGTCGGAAATTTTAAGTGGTTGTAATTCAAAAGCACGACGCATGTCGTTCGCTAAATAACAATTGTCTACATAACACGGATTCACACAAACAAACATGGAGTCCGTCTATAATTCATTCTCATTTGCAAACTTTATCACAAGTGGAAAAAGGTTCCTATATTTGCGGGAAATCGTCCAATCGATTTTAAAACTATTATTCGAGATGTCAATTCAGTCCTAAATATTTCAATTTTATCAATTTAGTCCTAAACATTTACGTGAAATTCCAATTTAATCCTTTCGGCCAACTTTTATTCAGAAATCACCGAAGTGACGTAGGGACGGCCGGCTGGCGATGAATGGACCGCCACGATAGTAATTTCCGGCGAAAATTGATCGGAAAAAAGGCTCGTGGCTAAATTGAAAAGTTTAAAACTGAATTGGTATTCACATAATAAATTTAAAAATTGATGGGGCAATTTTTCCAATGCATTGCGTGTATAACCCAATTTTTGGGGTCAATGTGGTCCATATCCCCACTCCGCACTCAACGAAGAGTACGAAATGAAGAGAATAATCCATGGCACCTATTGTTTGGCAAAAGAGCGGTAGATCGTTTGGCACAACCAACCCGCCCAAAATAATTTGTGGACCCTAAGTTTTTCGCAAAGGAATATTACTTCCTCTATCTTCCCCCCTTTTTTGGTTTTATCTCGTCGAAAATACGTATCTATCGTTTCCGTATTTGTCCAAATTGATGTCATTTTCATAGCGTAATTTCATTATTATAGCTCCCCCCCCCACACCCACCACCCATTTTCTTTTATTTCGTCCGTCTCTATCGACGTCGAAAAACATATTCACAATACCAGGTTTCGAGCTCACGTTACACACGTGGGTACGATTTCTTTTTGTTTTTTTTGTCAGAACAAAGGCTTTTCATTGAAATCTTGAAACAGAGGAACCCAGAAACGGGGTTTCAAAACAAAGCAGTTTAATAAGGGCCTGCAGAGGACGGGTCAATCAGTGTTCGGTAAAGTTTTTTTTCCCTAAAGATCTTCGTTATCCAGTTCGCCACTCTATTACTGTTCCTATTACTATATCGCAACTTTAAATAAGGAAATAAAGGAAGCTTCACACGTGGGTACGGTCACAACGAGGAGGGGGGGGGGGTGTTTCCCGCAGTGTTCCTACCCGTGAAGCCCGGTCCATGAGCTAACTAAACAAAAACAAACGCGACATAGGATGACTCGCTCTTCGTAACCTGTCGAATGTTTTGACAAATTCAAAGGTTTGGTTTCTTCCCGCGGTCGTTGGCGGGCTCCCCCTCGCTGACGGGAGGCAGGGCGGGGGCCCAAAAACAACCCCGCGTGGCCGTGCCCGGCGTATCGAGATCCGCCACGTGGATTTTCCGCGTAAAGGACCTCTGCCACGTGGCGGCCTCCTTTGTTCAACAACCGGGAGCACGCCGCGGTGGAAAAACGACGGAGGTGGAGCGGAGAAGAGAAATCCCTCGGAGCTTTTTGCTCGTCGTCTCCCTCTGGTTCTTCTCCTCCCACGGAGGATTCTCCGAGCCTCTTCGACCGTTAGGCGCCGCCGCCACCGCCGACGCCGCCGCCGCCGCGGCACGAGCTGAGAGCTCGGGGGGACGGCAACAGATGGCGCCGATCGCCGCGGTCTCGTCGCTGATGAGCGGCGAGCGAGCGGTGGTCCTGCTCTTCGTGCTGCGCGTCGTCACCTCCCTCCCTCTCGGCCTCCTCCCTCACGGCCTCGCCCTCTGCCTCCTCGCCGCCGCCGCCTCCTGCGTCGAGATTCGCCTCGAGAACTCGTCTTCCCTCCCCCAATTCAAGACCAGGTTAAAATTCCCGCGGCTCTCTCGAATCTCTCTGTGATTTTCCCCCGTTCTTTCGATTAAAAAAAAATGAAAATTCTGTGGGCTCGGACGTGATGATTTAGCTGTTCCTCGCACTCCAATTGTGCTCTGCGCGGTTTCTTGAGGTCTAAGTTGATCGAATTTGAGTTGAAAATTTCCTTCGAGTCTGGAGCATCTGAACTTGCATTTACTACAGCCGTTATCGTTGTGTCAGTCTGTTGAACCTTAGGCTACTGAAATTGTCGGGCGGTCAGCTTGCGCTTGAATTGTGTTTATCATTTGCGGAGACTTTACAATTTAAGGGTGAGTAAGTCCTGTTATAAGATGCTTTAGTTGTGTTAAGCGCCATTTGCAAAATCGATTGATTCCAAATTGAGTCGAAATCTTCAAGTAGGAGCACCCGAGGCAGCACCAGATATAAGCTTATAATGGAAGTTCTGCTTCACTTTTGTTTTGACAACTGAGTTATTTCAAGGAGTCAGGATGCAATTGATGAATGGTTGAGCTGTGTGTTTCATTTCAGGCCCGGTGCCTCATCCGGAATACTCTTGGGGGCAGTTACTCTTCCTACTGTCTTGATCTCAAAGCTGATACAGCTATCTAGGGCAGTCTCACTCCACCAAGTCAGCTATGAAGGTATAAGCATTATGTCACCGTAGCTTCTCTTTGCATTACGAGACACGTCACACATTCCTTTTGTTATTAGCTGTGCTCTGGCACAATAGCTGATTCATCCTTATCCTCAATGACTGCTGAGAAGTGACAAGTAATCGTTAACTCTTCCATTTTGTTGCAGACTTTGAATATTTGAAAATGCTATACTGGGCTGCATCAGTCAGCTCCTTTGGTGTGCTTGTTTTCCTTTATTCAGCTCTGCAGCATTCACCCGACAAGGCCTATCCCCCTTCCTCGGATAGCCAGTCTAATTCAAAGCTCATGTCATGTTGCATTGGCCTCTATGCTGCATTGTGTTGTGCCTCCCTTGCCATTATGTCTAACTTTGGTAAGTATGTCATCAAAGTTCTCCATCAGCCTCTTGCTCTGAGCTGTTGTTGAATTTTCAGAAGATCAATTTACGGGTACTATTTATTTTGCGCATACTTGTGTGGCTTTTAACATAAGCACTGAACAATCATATTCATAGTACTGCCTGAGTTGGCGTGTTTGTATGAATTAGGTTTAAAGATGGCATCTTTTTACTGATCAGCTACAGATGCCTAACGTTTTGATGCTTCCACGGTTCCTTTGCAGGTTTGCAACTTGCGTTCAACTTAGTTTGGGTGGTCTGTCATGGATTCGCAGCAGTGAAACTGATTCAGCATCTTCTGAATACTTTTCCATCATGTGCTTCTGTTGGTATGCATTTTGTCCAGGCCTCTGGCAATCACCCTTGACCAGTGAAGTTTTGCATTTCTGTCTCTTAGTCGGCCAAGCTTTGAAGACAATTGAGGGTAGAATGTTAGAGCAGTAGAGTTTAGTGGCTCAGTCATGGGCAGAGACCAACCCTGTGGATGCATCAATATGGGGAATGGCTGGGGCAGAGTAGAGATGTCCTAAGATTCTAATGGTTTTGGTGAAACATTTGTTTCTCTTCTTGAAATTTTTAGTTTTGTTATGTCTTTTCAGGTGAAGCCCTTTTGTTGAGTGCCGGGATAGTTCTCTACTCTGGTGACATGCTAGCGTGTACATTCACAAAGGTTGGGATTCTTTTCTTTTACAAAGGTTTTTTCAGCCTATGGAGAATTCAGATCTTTCTTTTGCCATTCCTGGCAACTTGCATGGCTACTAGTATCAGATCATCAGTAACCACTTTACTTTCAACAGGTTAATGAAAGATTTGTTTCTTTTGATTTGGTTTCTCCATGGTATTCAACAAATAGAAGTGAGAGGAGCATAATCATCCAGGTATGATGGATGGGTGTTTGTGCGCCTGATAGTTTCTGGTCTGGCGAGATATTAATTGGATATGTTCTTAATGCAGAGCGTGCTACTTGCCCTTCTTGTTTTTCCACTATTTTTCAAATTGCTGCTGCGACTTTGGGAGCAGCCTTCGACCATGACCTCTGATTCAAGGGCACTGAGTGAAGTTAGAAGATCTCTCTTATTCTTTGGATCCCTTGCATGTGTGTTGATGGTTATCGCTCCTTCTTGGATGCAGTTTGCTCGAGATTTTCAGTCCCATCCTTTTTTATGGTAATAACTCTCTTGCGTTGCAAGTCTCCTATGAGTTGCTGCACGTACTCTAAATTTTAAACAGCGCAGTCTGGGTTTTGTCTTTTCCTTTCTTCCGTCCCCATCTGTAGACAACCCTTTCTTTTTTGGGGGTTGGGTTCTTGATTCTAGACGGTGGCTGATCACTATTTATGGTTTACACAGAGTATAAATTGTTCAGCCTCATCTCATGGCCATATGTTCTTATTCTTGAATGTTTTGTGACTGCAGGGTCTTTTCATTTGTTTTCAGGGAACCGGTGAAAAGACTATTGCTGTGTGTCTATTGGGTGTGTTTGATATATGCATCAGTTATCAGGTTTTACAACATTTCTAAGAATAGCAAGGTTGAAAGAATACTTCTCCGGAAATATTACCATCTGATGGCTGTTTCGATGTTTTCCCCTGCTCTTATCTTCCAGGTGATTTGGCTTTGAAGCAGAATTTGTTGTCATTTTCACAGTAATCCCATCATCTCCATTCTACTTGCAGTTTGTTTTTCTAATACTTACTGATGACTTTGCCATAACTTTCAGCCTGAGTTTCTTGATCTTGCATTTGGGGCAGCTTTGGCAGTCTTCCTGATCTTGGAAATAATTCGAGTAAGTACATGAGATTTTGGACTCCTTATGTTTGCCTGATTCTTGTCCTTTTGTCTATATTCCTTAACATATATCCAGTGATGTATTAAAGCTTATGTCTGTAATCTGTATGATATGAAGCTGGAGACAGATAGTGAGGATTCTCCATTCAGTCAATTGGCCGTGTCGTAAAATGAACCATGTAAATAAGAATGTGCGCCTATTCTGTCTGTCTACATCCTTTTTATGGTTCATCTGTTTCTGTTTTCGAAATTAATTGGTTGCCCATAGTTTTGCAAATGTATAAATTATACTCTATAGCCTCTTTCAACGGAGTTGCAATAACTTTCAGACCCTGCTTTCTTATTCAGGTTTGGAGAGTATGGCCTTTGGGAAAACTTGTTCATCAGTTCATGAATGCTTTCACTGACCACCGTGACTCTGATCTTCTTATTGTCAGGTGCAATTTCCTTAAAGCTTAAATTTATGGTTCTGTCATGCAATAGAGGTAACTTTAGCTGATTTTGTGTCATTTGCCTGATAATTAGCCATTTTTCGCTATTATTGGGATGTGCTCTACCCATATGGCTGTCTTTTGGATACAACGATCGCCCACTTGCTCCTTTTGCTGGAATTTTGAGCCTTGGAATCGGAGATACTATGGTGAGGGCATATAACTCTGTGTATGTTTATAATGTATTATTTCCTCATCCTTTCATTATAATAAAATCTACTTGATTTTGAATTTCCAGTATAATTAGTTACTAAATCATCATGATAGACATATGAGCTTAATCACCGGGTGCAGCCTGCTGAAATTAGTCATAAAGGTTCAAAACTGAACTAAAAGCATGAGATCTTCCAAATTGAATCTAGAACTGAATGAAATGAGTAAGTTCACTGGATAAGGTGATGGTAACAGACAAATCCCAGGAAGCCTAATTTTCCTTTTTTCATTTGGGCGAACCAACCCCAGTTATCTATTACACCATCTTCATAAGTTGCTTATTTACAATAATCATCTATTTGTGCATCTGGTGTGTAATAGGGCAAATGTGGAAGCATGTATGTTTAGAATTTATCCAATGCTGGGATGTTACCGTATTTTATCTACTCAGCATTCTGCAATTTGGCTATTCAATTCATTTTACATTTATATTCAGGCATCGTTGGTTGGTCACAAATATGGGGTTCTCAGGTGGAGCAAAACTGGCAGTAAGTATTCTTATTGATTTGGTTGCTGGCTCCTTGTTGAGGTAACTGACTCATGGAACCTACTATTTATTCAGAGAAAACAATTGAGGGTACTGCAGCTGGTATAACTTCTGTCCTGGTTGCCTGTTCTGCTCTCCTTCCACTTCTGGCATCGACAGGTTATGTTCTGACACAGGTCTCTCTCTCTCTCTCTCTCTCTCTCTCAGCTTGTGTGCATATGTGCTTGTATGTACTCTCGTGACTAAGTGCGCTGTGCACACACAGATGGCTCTGCAAATACAAAGACGGGGCGCCTTCTCTTTTCTGTGCCTTAGAATTACTGGCTAGAGAAGGGGTAGTAGACTTCTCTATTTTGAATGATCTTTTAGAAGTGAAATGTTCAGTAGAGTGGTAATTCTTTTACATACCCACAAGGATCAGCATGCAAAGTCCATGTGACTGCAATCGTGTGTTCTGCATATGGGTATGATTGTCACTGCTGAGAGCATTTTGTTGTTTGCTGGGAGATTTTGAGTATATGGTATCTTTTGGGTTCCTGCCTTCTTCGTTCTTAGTAGCAATGAAGTTGTGCTTCACCTCTGATGTTAGTTTCCAAAATTGCGCAGCACTGGTTCTCTCTTCTCCTGGCTGTAACTGCAAGTGGTTTGTTGGAGGCCTACACGGCACAATTGGACAATGCATTCATCCCATTAGTCTTCTATAGTCTCCTCTGTTTGTAGACGCAGCTTTTTCTCTCCTTCCAGAAGATGCCTGATGAAAGCAAGCTTTGGAGCAGTGTGCTTGAGCTCGCACACGTATTTTGTAGATACTCGACCCCTCTCTTAGGTAGATACTGGTACTACTAACAATTCATGTTGTGTCCCCTAGATAGGTATCAAACTAACTCTTTTAACACTGAGAGCATCCATACAACATCGAATACCCGCATTTCCGGAATCGAAGCATTGGAGACATCATTCATTCTTTCGAGTTTTAGAGACGGGCGGGGGTTCTTTTTATTCTTTGTGTATTGGCTATAGGGAATCTGATGTAATTCCTGTGTCATATGATGTCCAAATAAGAAATCAATAGATGGCATATTTGCCTTCTCACTGTTCAGTCTGTTCTGTGTTCCTCATATCTGATATCAGGATCTTACCTTACGGCCATCTCCTGACTCTCCAGATTATCGTTTTAATAGCATACCACAGCATCCAATGAACAGACGAGCATAATTATAAGATCAGACTTTAGTAAAGGTCCGATTATTTCTGTGGCCGACGACATTGTGGATCCATGGAAAACAATAGTTGGGTGGACCAAGTGCTCACTTGCCTTCGGGCTTTGACATGTCCAGGTCACATGCACTTTTCTACATTAGTGGAGCCATCATGAACACCGCCCCAATAGCCAAATTTCATGCATTCATTCAGCACCTCAGGACCTTAACCGCAGTGCACTATGAGGTGACCGGAGCAAGACCACAAGCTGCGCTCGATGGTTTGTAATTTCTACTTGATTTGCACCATTCGCTTGCTTTCCATGATCTCGCAAGTATGGGATGATGGCCAAGTATGCAATGGTGACGAAAACATAGCGATAGCAAAAGACAGGTCACGTCTCGAAGAGCGATCTCTTTCCTAGCTCTCAAATCCATAAGAAGAAGAGGTGACATCTTGCGGAGCGATCTCGTTCTTAGCTCTCAAATCCATAAGAAGAAGACGCGATGATTAAAGTGATTGACGTATAATGCGGAATCCAAAAGCACTCGACATTTCCTTTTCTTTACTCGATAAGGAAAGTCATCGACATCAGGAGGTAAAACTTTTGATTCTCTACCCAGTACGATATTTCTATTTTTGCCAATCTGATCGGACCTTTGAGCAGATGTAAGCAGTACTACAATGACTACACATGCGACTTGGCAATAAGGGCGGGCTATCATCATCGTCATGAGACCAATGTGCCCCCCCAGACCTTCACAGGCAGTGAAGGGTTAGAATCGTCAGAGCTGTCCGTTGTACTGTGAGCCGTGAGTCCCCCATCCATGTGGGTGCGATGGATGTTTTTAACTTCTCTCTCTCTCTACCCTTTTTTGATCGGCTAGTTATCGGTTGTACATTGCACCGTCCTTGCTTGTTCCCAATAAATACATTCAACTCGAGCAAAAGGGATAAGAGCACGAATGATGCCTGAATTTTAATTCAATATAGAATATTTACTCTGAATTTTTAGTTTGTACAATGTAGATTCTGAACTTCGACTCAATATGCAATGTCGTTTGTAAACTTTAAATTTATTCAATATGGTTCATAAACTTTTAATGAATGTTCATTAAGGTCCATAAACCATATATAAATGTTTAAAAATTTAAGAATCACATTGTATATTAAATTGAAATTCATGAATCATATTGAACAAATTAAAAATTCAAGGATGACATTGCATATTGACCTAAAGTTTAGAGATCATTTGTGTCATTTTCCCTACTTCTTTATTTTTCTATAGAAATTAGTTCACTTGGCAGATGAAATCGAAACTCCTTTCCCCGTTTGTATTATCATATTTTCATTTTGTTTATTCATTCATTTTGGGGGGATAGGTGGGTTTTCATAGGAGGAGCACGCAAAAACCGACATGATTGATGCCTGCCGGAACAGAGTACAGGTTAGACACTATCCTCCTGATTGATTTTGTGTCCACTCCCCATGCTTGTCTTTCTGCACTTTCGGCAGAAACCTTTCAGCAGTCTCTGCATTCACATCCCCACTTCGCATCTATATTTACCAATTTGATTTTCCAAGAACCGACATTAATCCATCTAGGGTTCTCCATATAACCCACAGGAATTCGCCTTGAACAAATGTGATCTTCTCATGCAGTACCTCTGTCCTTCTCTTAGTCACGGAACAGAACCGACTTCTATATTGAGCTTTTGGATCACAACCATGCCGGTTCTTAGTTGAATATCCTTTCTCTTTCTGATGCCAGTGGGTCGAGCGAGCATATACGCCGCTCGGGCGCATGTTGTCATGCGCCTGATCGTTGATATTTCCATACAAAAGAAAGATTTCCCATTGTAGCTGAACCCACATATATCAAAGTTGATAATATATTTGAAAGAACCTTGGCACATTTTGCACATTGAAGAGTATTTGTTCTTATCTGGAACGATAAAAAGATCTGATCAAGCCAATCGACTTCTCAAAACCCCACCCGCGGGGGGTCCCCGAAACAAACAGATAGACAGATGAAACTAAACGAAAAGAAAATTCAGCAAAAGCAACCTTAACTGCCCCGCCCCATGTGTGTACTATGTAGAACACAAATTGTCACGTATCCTCTACGCTTTGTAGGATACAAAACACGAGTATCTGTATTGTGCGTCACGTATCCAATCAACCTGTCTTCATTGTCAATGCAAGTTTTCAAAAGAAAAGACGAAAAAAATACTACAACTCATGATCGATGGGACATTATCATATCAACGAAACGTCATGTGATATAAGCATTACATAATGATAGAATTTTCCAATCGCTTGTGCCAACCATGTCATTAAGTGCGGTGCTCAAAGTTGAAGAACATGATGTCCCAAAAAATGTGGTCCAATTTTTTTTTCCAGTAATGTCTTGGCCTTCCTCTCTATCTGTGTCGTTTCTTTTTCCATCAGATCCAAACCCAAGCTGCCTCATGAAATATCTCTGATGACAGCTCGGCGAGAGGCCCCACAATGAGCATCCACGTCAGACAATTGACGAGCTCATGCGCATGTGCTTACGTGGAATAAAAACTGCTTATGTCCCAATGATATAAAGTCGAAAAATGGCAAAAGAACACTATAAGTGCCATAACTTGGGTACGGCGATCACTTTGGTGTCATAACTTTTTTTCGGATCACTTTAGTGCCAATTCGGAGGAAAATAAATCACTTTAGTGACTCTGGCCAAAATTCTAGCCAAAAAGCTGATCTGACATTTTTCATTTAAAAAAAGAGTGTGATGTGGATATTGGGTTTAATGTTTGATGTCCACGTGGACGAGCAAAATGACGTCGCTCAGTCTACTTGGACAAGAAGGACAACATCGTTCCATTTAGGACAGCAAACGACGTCGCTCAGTTTAAAGGTCTTAGCATCGCATCACTCGTCACACCTGCTCTGTCTCCCTCGTCCAATCGCCATCGCCCGTCGCTCGTCGCTCGTGGCGCCCTCATTTCGTCGCTGTCACCGTCGCCATCGCCGTCGCCGTCGCCGTCTCTTGCCTTCCCCTCGCGGTCGGTCAGCGTCGCTCCCTCATTCCGTGGACTGAGCATCACTCGTCCCGTCGGCATCGGTCTCGTCTCCGTGGCAAATTACGAAGGTCGGTCTTCAAATAAGGGCTGTTAATTTCTATTTTGCTAAATTGATCGACACATTGTGCTTCATTGTCCTATGTTTCACTCAATTAAGTGGTAGATTAGGGCTACCTTCGGGAAATTAGGGCTTGAACTTGGGAAATTGGGGCTCGAACTTGAAATTAGGTCTTGAACTCATGCAATTAAAGCTTGAACTTCATAAATTATGGCTAGTTGTTTGGATATTAGGGCTTGAAGTGGATTCGATTGTATTGGTGCTGGGCTGAGTATATGCGATAGACTGTGGTCCATATGGGGACCTTTGTCATTGTCACCCATGTGATCTGATGGTGGCTTTTTCAATCCTGTTGACCATGTGGGGGACCTTCATGTGAAGCTGTGCTCTTTTTCCTATGTGGTGTGGTCCCGAAAACTAAAATATTGAATTTTTTTGGCTTTTTTCCTTCAATGCAGGGTCAATATGGGGGATAAAGACACAATTATCGGTATCATTGTTCGCTATGGATGAGAATTTGTCATCGGCATTGACGAGTGGGAATACTTTGGGGGACTTGAAGGTATTGTTTATTTCGATAGAAGCAAGCCAGCATATATTAATCTCATGAGGGATATAGTTCAACAATTAAGATGTAAAATAGGAAGTTTGCATTATTGTGTTCCTGGAAGCAGCTTGAAGGACGGTATTAGAAACTTTGACGATGATAATGGTGTTAAGGATATCATCTACCATTATCTTCATGGAAAAGAAGTTGGTGTGTACGTTGAGTCCTATAGTGATAGTGAATCTGATAAAAGGGCTGAGGGAGGAGACCTAGGGGATGGTGCTGCTTTACCTAGTACTCAGGTTGGTGCTAGTTCTATTATAGATGAAGCTGGACATGAGAGGGATGAGAGGGAGACAAGCCATGCAGCGAGTGAAGAGTTCACTGGATTTGAGTTCACTAGATTGTTGTGGGAAGTTACTGCATCTAGTGAATCAGATGATGAGGGTGTGACAAATGTAAATTTACCAAGTGATGATGACGATGAGGAACTTGCACAGTCAAGGCAAAAGCAAAGGGAATTTGGAAAAAAATCAATAGCTGCACTTGGAGGATTGCATGAAGCTGAACCAGGACATAGCATTGATGGAGCTCCAGCTGAAAGTAATGACACTGATTATGAAGAAAGTGACTCTGATGAACAGAATGATAATTCTGAAAATTAGCATGAAGATGATGATCCCATTGTGCGCAGAAGGAAACGTAAGTATCCATTATACGATCCTGGCTCTTCTTCTTCTGTGTTGACTGTAGGTCTGAAATTTTCTGATGCCAAACAATTCAAAGAAGGGATTATCAAGTATTCAATAGCTAAACGGAGGACTCTTCAGTTCACTCGAAATACGCAGGACTATGTTAGAGCAAAGTGTTATCAATCTAGTTGTTCGTGGATGATATATGGCGCACGTTCAAAGAGGGACGGGTCATTCCAAATTAGTTCATTACAGGAGGAGCATACTTGTTTCGTTATGTTTGACAACAAAAAGGTAACGAGTGCTTGGTTGTCGAAGCACTTCTTCGATACCATCAAAGCGATGCCTGATGTGAAGAGTGCTCAGCTGAAGCAGTTGGTAAGGGAGCAGGTAGGGATTAACGTGTCACTCAATCAGTGTAAAAGAGCCAAACAGAAGGTGATGAAAAAAATTCTAGGGAGATACAATGGAGAATATGGTCAAATTTGAGAATATGCTGTAGAATGTAGGCTACAAAACCCGTGTAGTCGAGTTTATGTTGAGGTTGTAGAGTGGCCATTGCTTAACTATGGGACTAACTTTGATCAAATTTATATTTGCTTTGATGCATGCAAGCGGGGATTTGTTGCTGGTTGTAGATGAGTCATAAGGTTAGATGAATGTTTCTTGAAGGGTGTATGCAAGGGAGAATTGTTGATTGTTATTGGGAGGGATAACAATAATCAGATGTTTCCAATTGCTTGGGCTGTTGTGAAGGTAAAGAGCAAGGACACTTGGTCGTGGTTCCTGAAAAATTTGATGGCGGACCTTGAGATCACTAATGGAGGAGGTTGGGCATTTATGAGCAACCAACAAAAGGTAATGCTGGTACAACTGCACAAACAATATTTATGACATTTTATCTTGCACATGCCTTTATTAATGCCTTTATGTATGAATTCTTATAAGGACTTCTTTCTGCTCTAGCTGAGTTGATGTCATTTACTGAACATAGGATGTGTGCGAGGCACATATATGCAAACTGGGCAAAGATCTACAAAGGAGAGAAACTATAGAAGCAATTTTGGATGATAGCTAAGAACACCAACATGGCTAATTTTAGAATTCACAAACAGCGGCTGCTTGACTTGACGAAGGATGGTTATGAAGCACTTTTTCAAACTGAACCCAGGCATTGGTGCAAGGCTTTCTTCAGTGAAGAATTCAAGAGCGATATCATTGATAACAATCTCAGTGAAGCCTTCAATGGCAAAATTTTAGAGGCGGGGTGCAAACCAATCATCAGAATGCTTGAGGATATTCAAGTGATAGTTATGACAAGGCTGCAAAAATAGAGAGATGATGATGCGAAGTGGACTGGACAGTGTGGTCCTAGGATTGCTAAAAGATTAGATGACAACTTTGCGAGTAGTAGGTTCTGTCATCCTATCTGGAATGGAGATGATGGCTATGAGGTCATGGAAAACACAGGCAAGTACGTTGTCCAATTGGACATACTACTGTGTTCATGTCGAGCTTGGCAACTTTCTGGAATTCCCTGTACACACGCCATTTGTGCCATCCAAGCGAAGTACCAAAATCTCAAGGATTACATGCATGGTTGCTACCACAAAAGCACGTATCTTGCTGCGTGCTGGCACATGATGCAGCCTATTAAAAGTACAAAATTCTGGGAGTCGACAAATCATGAAGCCTTTCATCCTTTGCCACTTAAGAAACAAATAGGAAGACCTAAAAGGAGACAAAGAAAGAAGGAGGGAGAGCCCAGAAGTAAGAAGATAAGCAGGTCAGGTGTAAAAATAAGATGCTCATATTGTCGTGAGGTAGGTCACAATAAAAGTGGTTGTCATTTGAAGAAGCAACATCAGTTACTTCAACAGCCAAGTGAAGGGACTCAAATTGGATCAAGTGCAGCGCTAGTACAAGAACCAGCTGAAGGGGCTGCTGAAAGGCTTACTGGAGGGTCAGCTGATAGGCATGCTGATTGTCTAGCTGAAGGGCTTGCTGAAGGCCAAGTTCAAGAACCAGGTGAAGAGCCAACTAGAGGCCTAGGTTCAAGGGCAACCTCCTCCTCGACTATTGCACAGGCTAGGAGAAAATATCCAGTAAGCTATATATATTTGTATTAATCTTTAGTGAGCAGACTTTGACTTTAGTTGACATTGTTTTGTCTTTATCAGTTGAGAAGAAAACCAACTGAACAAGCAACTCAGGTTCCTCAAAGTGAGGCACCATATCAAACAAGAGGGATCTTCGGTAGAAGATTAAGGCAATATGGTTATGAAATTTATACGGACTTCAATGCTGGAATGACTATTTTGCATGTAAGTTTTGTACATCTCATGCATTTCATTTTTGAGTTTTTCACTTTTATGACAATATTGCTTCTTCTTATCCATGATTATGTTGTTGTAGCCTGGGAGGAGTTCAGAGGTTCTCATATCTCAAGTTGACCTAAGCCAAGAGTCAAGGGCTGTACAAAAAAGAATCTAACCAACGTCGCAAGCAACTAGTCCAAAGAGAAGAAGGGTGGCTGCAGAGAAGATTGTTCGTAAACTGCCACCAATAAAAAAACTCAACACTAGTTCCTAATCAACCAGCACATGCTGACGGCTCTAAAATATCCACCAACTCCAGTAAGAAGAAGATAGTTGTTGTGCCTAAGAAGAAATCTTGAGCAAAAAGGCCAGTAGAACAACCTACTGGTCTAGCAGTTGAAAAGATGCAGCTGGAACAGTTCAAGAAGAAGTAGCCCTAGTTGTTGAAGAAGATGCAGCTCAAGCAGTTCAAGAAGAAGCAGCTCCAGCTATTGAAGAACATGCATCTTTAGAAGAACAACCTGCAATTCCTCCAGTTCGAAAGAGTCAAAGTATTATGAATCAATTCAAGAAGCCGTCGAAAGGAAAAGAAAATTGTGGATTTATCACTATCGATTAATGGGAGGATGTTAAGGTGATTGTTAGTTTTTGTGAAATTAGGGAGGTTTACTGTATTGGCTAATAGGAAGTTGATTTTTTGTGGTCTTGGAATGTTATTGACTAATGGAATGTTGTGTGTAATGACTAAATTCGATGTTTATCGTGGTTAAGGTGGCTGTGATTTCCATATTTTTGCACACGTGTTTGTTCTATTTTAGTATAGTACTGGTGTAATGGGGTGCTTGCAAGTTGCACCGGTAAGTTAATATTCAAAGAAACTTACTGATGCAGTTGGTGGGGAGGGTGGGAATTAGTGCTGCTAGTGCTGGTTTTTTGTGCTATTTTCAGGTGCAATAAGGTGCTTGCACCAGCTGATGATTTTGTGCTGTTTGGGAGTGCAGTATGGTGTTTGCACTAGCTGCTGATTTTGTATTGTTTGGGAGTATAGTATGATAGCTGCTGATTTTGTCATATTTGGGAGTGCAGTATAGTCCTTGTGCCAGCACGCCAGCACGTGTTGGTGCAAGTATTTTGAACCGGATTTTGAATATGGTTTGGGGGATGTTTGGTGTTGGTGATTGAATATGGTTTGGGGGCTGTTTGAACTAGTTTATGAGTATGGTTTGGGGCGATTTGGTGCTGGTGAGTAGTGCCGGTACAGTTACTGCTTTGATTTTAGAATGATCTGGTTTAAAGATTGGTTTGTTGGAACCAAAGTCTCCATTTTTCAAAGAAACGCACGGCATGACACTTAAGTGATCAACTTTCGGCCACAATTGACACTTAAGTGATCACTTTTGAACCATGACTGAAACTTAAGTGATCACTTTTGAACCACGATTGGCATTTAAGTGATCACTTTTGAACCACGACTAGAACTTAAGTGATCACTTTTGAATCACGACTGACACTTCCCGATTAGAAACATTTGGCACTAAAATGTCAACTGCTGAACTTGTGATGACTGTCATAATTTGCTGCTACGCAGAGTTGCAGCACTTGCAGTACCTCATTTTTTAGTAGTGAGCCTTACTCCATAATATGCAACCATCTAACCAGATGAAAAAAATACAACAAATGAGCAAGTGCAGCAAATGAGCAAAAATATGAAACAAATGAGGAAGTGCAGCAAATGACAGCAAATGAGCAAAAATATGTTGCCAATGAGGAAGTACAACAATGATAGCAAATGAGCAAAAATATGCAGTAAAATATGCTGCAAATGAGAAAGTGTAGCAAATGACAGCAAATGAGCAAAAATATGCAGCAAAATATGCTGCAAATGAGGAAGTGCAGCAAATGACAGCAAATGAGCAAAAATATGCAACAAAATATGCTGCCAATGAGGCAAAACTGCATCAAAATATGCAGCAACAAAATACTAAGCAACTCAACATTGAGAACCAATAAATTCTAACCTTCCATTTGTTATATATTGCAGCAAATCTCTTGTTACATACATAAATTGCAACAAACTAATAACACAACCGTAGCTACAAATTGCCAAATACGAGTACATAGTACAAGCGTATATTAAATTTTGGTAGACTAAGGCTGCGCATGGCAATTATTCTGTGCGAGGGAACAGATTTTGGTCAGAAATGATTCTTTTTTATTCCGTGCCCGAGAACTGATTCTGAGCATTTGAAGGCGTTTGGTAACGGCCCAAAATTTCTATTCCTGAAATAGTAAAAGAACATAAATGTGTTTGGTAATAGCATAAAATTTCTTTTTATTAATAATATTTTAATATTTCTTTCTTTTCTTTTTTTCTTCTCCTCCTTCTTGGCCATGGTCGGTAAAATATTTTTTCCATTAATAATAATTTTATTAAAAATAATTTTTAAAATTTTTTTGGCCATGGCCGATAAAAAATTTCTTTATTAATAATACTTTTATTTAAAAATAATTTTTTATTATTTCTGGCCATGGCCGGTAAAATTTTTTTTATTAATAATATTTTTTTCTTTTTTTGGCCATGGCCGGTAAAATATTATTTTTATAAATATTTTTTATTAATAATTTTTTATTAAAATATTATGGAAAATAATTTTTTTATTTTTTTCCATGACCTGGTCGCTGGTCATGGCCGGTAAAATATTTTTTTATTAATAATTTTTTTCCCATGACCTGATCACCGACCATGGTCGGTAAAATATTTTTTTTATTAATATTTTTATTAAAATATTTTTTTCTTTTTTTTACCATGGCCTGGTCGTAGGCTATGACCGGTAAAATATTTTATTTAAATATTTTTTTTATTAATAATATTTTTTATTAAAATATTTTTTCCTTTTTTTTGCCATGGCCTGGTCGCCGGCCATGGCCAATAAAATATTTTTTTTATTAATATTTTTTTCCTTTTTTTTTGCCATGGCCTGGTCGTAGGCCATGACAGGTAAAATATTTTGTTTAAACATTTTTTATTAAAATATATTTTTTCTTTTTTTGGCCATGGCCGGTAAAATATTTTTTTAAATATTTTTTTATTAAAATATTTTTTTCCTTTTTTTTTGCCATGGCCTGGTCGCCGGCCATGACTGGTAAAATATTTTTTTATTAATAATATTTTTCATTAAAATATTTTTTGCCATGTCCTGGCCGCCGGCGACCGGCCACAGCCTAGAAAAGAACAACACAAAGAAAAAAAGAAAAAGAACTTATACTCAAAATTTTGCCAAGAAACAAAAAGCAACTTTTTTTTACTTCTTGTTTCTCTTCCAAAACTGTTTCTGGGCACAAATTTTTGCAAAAATGTGCCCGGGAACAAAAAGTTTACCAAACGCATTTCTGTTCCCAAGCTATTTCTGAAAACAAAAGAACAGAAATTTCACTGTTTGGCACGTTACCAAACAGGCCCTAAGAAACTTTTGCTCATCACTGACATTACATTCGACCATAAAATAGGTTATAAAAAATATCAATAACACAATCAACAATCGATAACACTTTTTTTCGATTTTCATCCTTCGAACTTCCTTCTTCAAATGGTTGGCCAGAGATGTTAAAGCCTTTATTTCAGCTTGCAATGAGTCGACATCGTCCAACTCGTCCATTAATGTAGGTAGAGGTTAATGTCGAGCTTCAAGTAGCTTCACTATTACCTCTATTGCTCGATTTGAAAATTTCGCATCAACCCATTTGAAGAATTTGCACTTCGAGCCTCTCTATACCTAGCGCATCCATGGAATCTTCTCCTGGGATTCAATCGAGTCGAAGATGTTCTTCTTGGACCGGGTAATCCATAATAGCAGACGAACTGACCTTCTTCTTTACTTTGTTCAAACGAATTTGAGCTGCTCGTGAAGCTCCTCCCATCCATTTGCAACCTTTAGCTGTCAATCTCGGGGAAAACAAGGAAATATATATATGGCCGGGTAGGGTTTGCAATTGGGGAATATGTCCAATTAGCCGATTTAGGGTTCCTATATTGGGGGGAGAAAGGTTGAACGACGTCGTTTTCGCTATAAGGGCTGACTAGACTCTTTGGCCAGCTCCGGCCAGCCATCTCAGCATCGAATATTAATAAAAAAACAGCCACCTCAGATTTCCGGCGTGCCATGTCAGCATTGGTACTCAAGTGATAGTTTTTCAAAAAAGTTGACACCAACGTGATCCGAAAAAAAGTTAATGGCACCAAAGTGATTGCCGTACACAAGTTATAGCACTTATAGTGTCCTTTTGCCGTCGGAAAAGAAATGATTCCGTGTGCCGAAGGCATTATTATTAGGAAGGGGGTCCCCTTGACAACTCTTAAAAATAACGTGAGAGAGCTGCCCTTTTTGTCCTCCTAAAATATCATGATAATTAATGAGGTAGACCAATCGAAAATTGATGGTGAATTTATCTCAAAGATTTTGTGTTTTTCTTTGTTTTATGAAATCATAGACGTAGAAGCCCTAATTTCGAAATGATTTTCTTAGAAGGTGTCACCCTAAAACACTTGTCGTACTTTCTGGTACATCAATTTCTGTTTTGATACGTGCAATAATACTTCAAAAATCGGATATTTTCGTTATTGAATATGCTTATCAAGTCCCTTTCAGGCGTTAAACACGAGCAATCATTTTCAGCTTGAAGAGATATTTAGTGCAAAAGAGTTATATCACATGGCAACAACAGTCGGAGAAGCACATTAGTGAGAGATGAGCCCCCTCATCAGTTGACCATTTTTCCATGGATACATCTTGTGCAAAAAATTGAAGACGTGATTTTATATTTAGATAAAAATATGATAAAAAGAAAAATATGAATTTCTATAATGAAAAGTATATAAGACTATTTATAGGTTTTATTAGATGAATATCTAAGTAATATGTCAATCAAGGATATGCACGATTAAAGAAAATATATGTGCAATCTGAGAAACACGGGGAATTAAAAGAAATATTCTTATTATCTCTAATAGAGGTGAATAGCCTAGAGAAATATTTCCAACATCCTCTTAAATTTCAAGTGTATAGAAATTGTCAACTTGAGTTTAAATAAAAGATTCGAAAAGTGACTGAGTGGATCGCTGAAGCGATTCAATGCGCAAAAGACATAGCAAGAGGCTGCTATTGCACGGGAGACTATCTTGCGGCAGGAGGCCACTGATCTGATTCATCTGGCGGTGTTTATTTGTGGATAAAAATGTGGACGGTGGATGATTATTTAAGTTAACAAGTTGTTCAAGGACATTCACAGTTAAATGGATATATATGCACAATCTTTAACAGAAGAAAATATCTTAAAAAATCACTATAACTATATGTAACGGAGGAAAATATCTTACAAAATATCTCTAAGAAGTAGGATGACCGAAAGTGGTCGGGATTGGCAATGCTCTTTTTCAGTCCTGTCATAAACAATGCTACATTTGCAAAGTTCCGTTGACCAGGAATGTCCAATTTCCGTGACAAACCGGACGATGGGACCCGTGACGTAACTGTCTAGACTAGACTAAACCTTAGGCATACTTTTTTTTGCTAGAACAAACCTTAGGCATACTGATACTTGTCATCTGACTATTTGCGAGATAACTATTGACTAAGTTTGAGTGGGGACTGAAAGATAGGAGCAGGTCGGTCCATATCTTCAGTAATTATCTGTTTCTTCCCTAAGAATGGAGTATTCGAAATCTTTGAATACTCGACTAATTAGATTGAGTGTGATAATCCTCTAGTCTTATTATGCGAATAGTTACTAAAATATATTTGCCCGTGCCCTAGGTAGTTGGCGCTGCCCCAAAAGCCAAGAGAGATTATATTTGCCGAATAAGAAGCGAGTAATTATAGGAGACGATGACATAAATATGATAATGTTATGATGCTTGATATTGTGCAACCTGTGGTTCTTCACATAAACTGTTTCAAAAGTTCAAACAAAGAGTGAAAACTCACTCCATTCTTCTCGATAAAGAACGTGCGTGCTCATGCGCTTTCTAGAATATTTCATTTTCTTATCGATCTGCCAATGAAATGCTTCCCAAAGTTTGGTTGACATATGGCACTAAGTTTGCCTAGATTCAGGTAGACACATCAATCTCAAATCTGAGGCCAACATGCCGCAGAGAGAGGCGACGTAGCAAGACTAGTCAACGACAGATAGGCTGATTCTTGATGAAGCAGCGGCAACAGTAAGAAGAAGAAGAAGAAGAAGAAGAAGAAGAAGAAGAAGAAGAAGAAGAAGAAGAAGAAGGGGTATTTTTGGTCTTGGAGGGGAGGGTTTTGCGTGTAATTGTAACCTAGATATGTTAATTTTATTATCTAACCTCCATAAATAAGAACTTGGTAGCAGAATTTTACTTCAATGCATACTAACCTCCCTTTGAAAAAATGTATATACATGCATGCGCGTGCAATGTTTCAATTATCGATTGATTAAATTGAGCATAGACAAGCAGACTATTATCCACGACAAGTTGCTAATTATACTTCTGAACAGACCTAGTTGTCCATTTGGTTTGCATAATCCCCACAACAAGAAATCAACAACTTTTATTTGGCAAACTCGTCACACAAATAGGGTTTTGCCGCTGATAAGTATATGGCTATTAAATTTGATAAATGAGTTCATTTCAAGATGAGAGGTTTCATTTCATAACTGCTTGTGTAGAAAGAAATATATAATTCAACAAGTAATGCGAAAAAAAATAAAGGTTCTCGAGAAAAGAGATATCTAAAGAACTTTTATTTGTTACAACTCATAAGTAAAATAATATATCACAAGTAGCATTCAGAAGACGACACACATGCACTGTTTTCAACTGAGAATTCTCCATTGAATTCTCATTTCACAACTACATATTTAAAGGATTTCCTAGAAATCCTAATCGAATCGAACCGTTGACATCGCTAATGCATACCTTGTTGGATCCGATCTTTTCTTTTTTCTTGTTTGGGAATCCGTTCTTCGAGTGGCCTAGAAGTCCACGTGGCAAAATGGGGTGGGTTTGGAAAGGTCGAGTAGGTCGTGGACGCATCCAGGACTGTGCCACGTCAGAAGCAGCCCTGACTTTTCAACGCCAATGTGTATATCTGGTAATTGCTCGTCCATACGAAGGAATAGTTATGTTCCAGTCGGTTGGTGAGGCGAAATTCAAGAAAGTTCGACGTTGGAAATTGCATGCATGCACGCTTACATTCAGACATGCAAATGCCAGACATGCATGCATTGCATTTGCTTTCTCTTTATCTCCCATAACAATAATGTCTGTCTGTCTTTGTCTTTGTCTCTGTCTCTCTCTCTGAAACTTCATGCTAAAGTCATTCGTACTGAGAAGGACCATATACATGCGAACACACAAGTTTATGAGAGATTGTTCTCTTGATTTACGTCTCTGGAAACTTCTTCGTCCCCTCTATACGAACGAAATTAAATCCCTGCCACTATTCAATTTGCATTGCATTTGCTTTCTCTATCTCCCATAAAAATAATGTCCCTCTCTCTCTCTCTCTCTCTCTCTCTCTCTCTCTCTGTGAAACTTTATTCTAAAGTCATTCGTACTGAGAAGGACCATATGCATGCGAACCACACAAGTTTTTATCCGAGATTGTTCTCTTGATTTACGTCCCTAGAAACTTCTTCGTCCTCTCTTTGCGTAATAAATCAAATCCCTGCCACTATGCAATGGAAAAAACTATTGATTGAATGATTCTGAGACGCACCACATGCATCCGACTCAGCTTCTTGTGTATGACAAGCATTTTCAGCGTTTGTCATATTCCCAACAGTATTTTTTACGGAGCTCATATCTAAATGTGTGTCAGACGACGATGACGCGCATGAAATGATTCGTTCATATACAGTGCACGCGTCTTTTTTAACATGAAACTTGCTCCCCCCGTGTTTCTCCCGTGTTACAGATAATTCACGGATTTTTGTCGCCGGTGTCGCGCATGAAGGTACTGACTTTCACGTGTTTTTCCAAAACCGAGATGAATTATAAGAAAATATGAGTGCGGATACATGCATGCAAAATGCAGGTTCTTTCATCCGGCATCTCTCCTTGTACGTCTACTCATTGCCAAACAGAAGATGGAAGGAAAATAACTCTGGATTGTTATAACTAACCTCGTCTGCAGAAGGACTACATTTTCTATGACCAATGTCAACATCGGGTACTGACGATAAATTGCCACATATGTGACTATTTAACAGGATGACGGAAAACCCGTGTCGACTTTTACAGGATAAGTAAATATGCGTATTTATTTCTTTTCTACCTTTTACTTGTGTATTTCGATCTCGTCGCACGTCAGCATCTAAACTTGATACAAATGCCAATCTATGAGAACCAAATGCAAAAGTCGCTGAGATCCATGTTTGAGCTCGAAGAGTAAAGACATAGTCATGCATGCATGCAGGAATCAGATACTGACATGTGAATGTAACTGGTTCGTGAAAAAAAAAGTGCGTCCGAACATTCATTCCTCGCGTCAAATCTTTCTCCGAGTGGCATATGCGGACTTTACCAAAGGACATTCAACTAGTACCAACACTGCTGGGCAGTGGTTGGTCCTAGAAATATCCAAAGCATGGCATGGGAAGAGAGAGAGAGACAGAGAGAGGGAGGAGTTAATAATTTAGAAGGCAGACGTGACAAGCGAAAAGGGGCGTTTCATGGTAAGTTGAAGGCTAAGGTGTATTTTACTCACATGCGTTGGTCTCCCCGGTATTTATTTCTCCAGTCGGTCTCTCTCGCCTTATGTCGTTTCCTCTCTCTCTTTCCTCTCTAGTCTTGATTAGGGTGTCAAGGGTTGGGTTTGATTCGGGTTTCCGGGAAAGAGATGAATCGTCATATCATAGCCGTCCATCTCTCTCTCTCTCTCCCTCACATGTGCCTCTCATCACTATATATATAGCCCTCTAGCAAACGACCTACCACAACAAATTGCAAATCGAAACTTAATCACAAGACAACACTCCTCAAAGTTCTCGATTCTTCTTCCCTTTATCCCCCAAGAAAAAGAAAAGGAAAAGAGAAGGGAATTCATCCCAAATGGCTAAGCATAGTAGAGCAAGTGGTAGCAAAATGAGTGGCATTGTGAAGCTCAGGATTGTGGTGGAGATGCTACAAAAGATCCTATCACTCAATAGGATATCACCATCTCCATGGTCATCTTATTATCACCAAGAGGATGACTATTGCGAAGATGCGAATGAGAGCGAGAACAACGGCGATGTCTTTCCCGACGACGTGAAGGAAGGTCACTTTGCAGTGGTGGCTTTGGAAGGAGACCAGCCCAAGAGGTTCGTGATCCCCTTGAGCTACCTAGCGCACCCCACGTTCCTTAGGCTCTTGGAGCAGGCAGCCGAAGAATATGGGTTCGACCATGGCGGCGCACTTGCCATCCCTTGCGAGCCTAGCGAGCTTGAGAGGATTTTGGCTAAATAGAGTCTAGAGAGAGATGACCCTTTAAGTCTAATAATTTAGCGTGACAAAGAGGAGGAATCGCGACTAGGGGAGAGTCTAACGACGACCTTAGATGAATTCATGTGTGGTCAAATTGGCCAGTACTATCGTTATATCTCCCTTGGAACTTTTTGGGCCTAATTCCCTAAAAAATCCTCAACTTTAAGTTAAGTCCCAAATCTACCCCGAACTTTTTTTTGTCTCAGAAAAAACCCCAAACTTTAAGTTAAGTCCCAAATATACCCCGAACTTTTTTTTGTCTCAGAAAAAACCTCAAAAGTTAGGTCAAATTCCAAATCTACCCTAAACTTTTTTTTGTCTTAAAAAAATCCCAAACTTTAGGTTCAGTCCCAAATCTACCCCAAATTTTATTTTATGTAAAAAAAATCACCAAAATTCAATTTATTTTCAAAAATATACACCGATAATCCAGTTCCAACTTGACGTGGCATTTCCATATCAATAATAAATGATTTTATTTGGTTTTATTTCGGAGAATTTCAATAATTTTTATTTGGTTTGATTTGTTGTCGAAGTGAAAACTCAACGTCGGTATGTTCCTGTCACCCCATTACTTTGCTAATATTGATTTGTTATAACGTGGAAGTGTCACGTCAAGTTGGGACGGGATCACGGGGGTATATTTTTTTAAAATAAATTGAAATTTGCTGATTTTTTCTACATAAAACAAAATTCAGGATAGATTTGGGACTGAATTTAAAGTTTGGGATTTTTTCCGAGACAAAAAAAAGTTCGGGACAGATTTGGGACTGAACCTAAAGTTTGGGGTTTTTTTCGAGACAAAAAAAAGTTTGAGGCAGATTTGGGATTGAACCTAAAGTTTAGGGTTTTTTCTTGGACAAAAAAAAGTTCGGGGCAGATTTGGAACTTGACTTAAAATTTGAGATTTTTTAGGGAATTCACCCGAACTTTTTGTATCCAAAAGTACGAGATAGGTTAGGCTTTTTTGCCTAGCCTTCTTATAGATTAGTGGCGCCAAGCAATTTGATGATGGTGACTCTTCCCCTAGTCCCCATGTATTTACTTGTACTTGAGCTCTTTGGAGGCCTTCTGTTTCACTTAGGCATTGTGTTGGTTGGTTGTTTGTTTGTAAAATAAATAAAATAATATTTTTTTTCAATCGAGATTTTATTGTATCCTAGAAAAAATTTGTCGGTGACCATTAATAATTTCATGGGACAAATAATTTCTTAAAGAAAGTGATATCACGCCTCAAAGTTTGATTTCGTTGTTCATCTCATTTAAAGTTGAAGTTCTTTTCTTCTACAATTCGAAGGAGTATTATTTTTACCAACACATTGGACGTCCATGTGACGACTGATGTTACTTAATTACTCAAAATATTCATTGGAGGTTCATGCCATGACTGATATGCTTGGTATAATGTCCAAAAGCTTGAGACATGTGTACCTTAGCTAGCTAGATGGAATAACATGGTCACTTTCGTAAAAACCTTCTTTGTGTATGTTCAGTGATGTTTTTAAGATTCATGTAACTGCCTCTCTCTGCCCATAAAAGCAAGCAAAGCAAGCCTATCAATGCCAGCCACTTTTGTTCAAAATTGATTGAGTAGCTCGATCGCACGTCCATTCCAATATGGGATGCTTGAAAAATTTCATATGCCTCATGATTAGCAACAATCGGGAGGTTTGGATTCTCTTAATCTAGGGTTAATGATAGTTACAATCTCGACGGTGTGGAAGGCAGAAGATCCATATGTGAGATGCTTCAAAGTAAATGCGGAAGAACCTTTAAGGGGTAAATTTGAAAATGTCCAATCTGTCTAAGAATAAAGGACTTTACGTCGTGATAGTACACTCGATTAACACTGTTTGAGTGAAAAATCAAAGTGAAATCTGTACTGATAACTAATGCTTTGAAAATAAAACTGTCGAGCCTTGGTTTTTTGAGCACGTGCAACGGGTAGGTCCGACCAACTTAATAGTTACGGGAAAACCACATTGTTAGGTCTTTTCAGTCCAGATGCAGCCGGCAAATGGACCTACAGAAATTGTTTGTGGACCAGTGGTAGAGCTAATCCTTCATCTACTTACCGACACTATGGCCTTAGTATGATAAAAGTTTAGTGTTCAAGAGTTACTGGCATGAAATTCCAAGTCTTTTTGATGAGCTCGATGAAATGCTTTCACTTGAAGTTGCTTTAGCTTGGACTTATAACCAAAGTTTAAGATAAATTCTCCAATCCAAGATGAAGTCCTTGACTCTTTGCTGGAGGGAAGAAGACCTTGGTTTGATTTGATTTACTTTTTTGATTTTAAGGAACTTTTGTTTTGTTTGGATGATTTCTTTTCCACACTTGTCAGATATATTAGGTTTTGAAATACCCCTTGCGGTGTTCAATCTGCCTGAGGTCTTCACAGAAGATGATTTTTCTACAGTACATAGCTCATGTGCTCTTTTTTTTACACAATTCATATATATTGTCATTGATTCGCCTATTAACTAAAATTTTAGGGTATAGATATGGGACGTGTATGTAAATATTATAGGATCTTCAATGGAGAGCGAAGAGAATCAGTAAAAACTACATCTTTGATCAATTGACTTCTTCACTCTTAATTTATTAGATTTAAGGGTATATATACCCGAACAATATGTATAGGAAATGAAATAAACTATCCTAGAAAATATCCAATATCTAATAATATCACAAATATCTAAAAATATCTCTAACAATATTTTCTAGATGATGAAACTTTCTTCTAAAGTCTGTATCCCGCTTGCATATGACAGGTGCAACTTTCTTCCAGAGTCTGTGACCATGTGCCATGTAAGCCAGACCTTACAAGATGGTGAAACTCATGATTAGAAAGTCGATAATTTTTTCTCTTACAACTTTGATAAAACATTGGGGGAACCCAACTTAAATTGCGGCAAACTAAAACTCATCACCCCATGGCACTAATCTTTGGCTGCTCGATGAAGGTGTGCTCAATTTCGATGCTCACAACTATCTGGATATTTGACAACGACTTCGCTTATTGATGATGCTCGCAATTAAAAGAGAGTACCACAACAAATAAACGATGGCATAAAAGAAGAAAAGGCTAGGGTTTGGTTTAATTCTTTCTCTTTTAGTGGCTCTGATACCATGTGAGATTTTGTGAAATCGCTGATAACTGTTCTGAAAGTTTAAACTGTTAAATGAAGGCGTGCTAATATTTAAATATTCCATCACCCCCTCACACTTAGTATGGTATTTTTGTCTAATACTAAATGTAAACCTCAGAACTGCTAGTTCTGTTACCATGTAAATATTATAAGATCTTCAAGAGAGAGAAAAAACATGAAAGACTACAACTTTACTCAATTGACTTTTTCACTCTTAATTTATTAGATTTAAGGGTATTTATACTCGAACAATATATATAGGAAAAATAAGTTATCCTAGAAAGTAGCCAATATCATATAATATCTCAAATATCTAAAAATATCTCTGACAATATTTTCTAATAAAGAAATCTCTGATCTCCGAAGCCCTCGCCGCACCCATAGTGCTGTCGCCGAGTCTTTCTTTCTCTCTCACTTGGTTTCCTTTATTTTCTATCTTTAGTTTAATTTTTTTTTATTTCTTTCAAGATTCTTATTTTTCTTTTCAAGAATTAGACTTTTTCTAGCATGACGCCAAATGCCTCAGATTCCAGCGTGCCACATCAACAAATTTGCATGAGCAGTCATCGGAAGAACTTGATTGCGCCCAATTCATTTGAAACATTCGAGATTTTAAGGTTACGCTTGGTAGTCGGGATAAAATTCTGAATATGATAGATTTTATCGTATCTCGTATTTGGTGCTTGCCCAAGACAGGATAAAGTCAGAAATAGAAGAGATATAACCCAGATAAAATTATTCCATGGGGGAGGTGTAATAAAGGTGGATAAGATTTCTAATATCCATAATATAAAATTTATTTTTCTCGAATAACAGACTTATTAAATTAATAAAATTAAAATTATATTTGAATATAAATAATTTTTGAATTTTAATATAAAAAATTCAAAATAGCAAAAAAATAACAATAAATTCATTTTTATTTTATTTATATACTCATTTTTCTTTCTATCTTATGATATAAATTTCATCTATATATTTATATATACATCTAGTATTTATATTTATTACATATTTCAAGTATATTTTTATAGTTTACTATTTAATAAAATTTTATTAGAAAATGAGGAGGGAAAAAAAGAAATAATAAAAAATTACTTACCAAAAAAAGAAATAAAAAATAAAATAATTAAAAAAGAGAGGGAAAAATAATAAAAAAAATAAGCAAATAAAAATGAAGTAGGTAAGAGTGTCGTGAGAGATTTTTATTATCTTCATTTGTGCAATTTTCGAGTTTACACTAATATGATGTTTGTAGCAAATAATGAATATGGTAATATGTGAAAATATCCTGTTTTATTATTGCGATTTGCCAAACAGTAAATAAGATATAGCAAATCTCTTAGCTTTTATATCCTATCCTATCCAATTCTATCCTGGCTATAAATCCAGACGATCAAACACAGCCTTAAGGATTGATTGCATATTAGATCAAACATATACTGACCTTTGGCGCATTATGTGAGAATACCTGGAATGTTTTCATTACGTTAATGGAATATATGTCGCAAGAAGTGCATTGTGTACGGTGGGAACTCAAGTCAATCCTCGTTGAGTTGATTTCTTAAAATCGCGATGCTCTTCTTGTCTTTCGAAATGGTAACAACGAGATGTGCATGTAGGAGGGCATTATTTCACTTTGGATATGCGTAGGTATTTTGACCCGAGTGATTCTTGTCGGAGGGCTCTCGATCGAAAAGAAAAGGGACGCGGCTTTTCTATCGGTTACACAACATCATCACCAATTAAAAATGGCAGAAGGACACTAATGGTGCCATAATTTGTGTACGGCGATCACTTTGGTGCCATAACTTTTTTTCGGATCATTTTGGTGCTAACTTTTTTGAAAAACGATCACTTTAGTGTCAATGCTGATGTGGCTCGCCGGAAATCCTACGTGGCGCTAACATGGCTCGCCGGAGAGGTCCAGTCAGCATTAAAAAAAATAAAAAAAAAGAAAATACCACAAAATTTAATTTTTTTCTATTTTTTTATTTTTTTCTTCTCCGGCGAGGGCAACCCTCGCCAGCGTCCGGCGAGATTGCCCTCGTCGGCATCGGGCGAGGGCGGCCCTCACCGACGTTGGGCGAGGGAAACCCTCGCCTGGGCTGGCGAGGGAAGCCCTTGCTGGATCTGGCGAGGGCGACCCTCGTCGGCGTCGGGCAAGGGAAGCCCTTGCCTGGGCCGGCGAGGGTCGACCACGCTCGACTCAGGCGAGGGCGACCCTCGCCCGCCTAGGCGAGGGTTGCCATCGCCGGAGAAGAAAGAAAAAAAAAGAAAAAAAAATTAAAAAAATTGAAAAAAAGCCACGTCAGATTATTTTTTTAAAAATATAAATGCCATGTCAGTGTTTTGGCCGGAATTTTGGCCGGAGTCACTAAAGTGATCTATTTTTTCCGATTTTAGCACCAAAGTGATCCGAAAAAAAGTTATGGCACCAAAGTGATCGCCGTACACAAGTTATGACACCATTAGTGTCCTTCTGCCAATTAAAAATCAAGCATTTCAAGTTCAGAATTTGTCATCTTTTATTCCAGTGCAACGCGTACTTTTAATATAGAACGGGCTGTAATTTGAATATCAATGTAGCACTCGCATTAGGCAAGATTAGACATGTCAAAATGGGTTGTACACCATTTCTCATCCCATATTTGATGGGTTGCATACGTGAGTTTGTATGTTCAGTAAATTAGTCTTAAATGGGTTTAGAATAATAAAGTTAAACATTGTATAAGTGTTAAATGGATCCATAACTTAGACCAAACCCACATCTATAATCCTCTCTCGCCCTCACTCTTCTCGCTCTCGCTCACTCTGTGCTGTTATCTTAGTTTGTGTATAAATTTTCCTAAATGTGATTAAATATGGAGGTATTTTAATAATATGTATTGGGTCGGGTACGGGTCACTATATTTGCATTACATAAAAATAGAATAAAACGAATTAAATGAGATAATTTGGGTCGAATCATGTCCTATCCAACTACCCGTTTGACGGGTCTAGGCAAGACCAATACAAGCAGAGCCCATAATTTTATCAGACTCGACCATCTTTTTTTCAAGGCCCACTGCTCTGTCTCTGTCTCTGTCCGTATGAAGCTTCTTGTTTTCCATTTGGGCATGGTCTTTCCTTCCCTCCTGCTGTAATCGCTCTCTTTTGGTTCTCTGTAAGTCTTCTTCCCCAAATTCACTTGCTCTGGTTGTCTTTTGCTTTCTGAATTGTTAGGTTTTGGACTTCACGCGTAGTTTCTGGTTAATCTTTAGTTTTGGATTACATTGGAATGGCCTATTCCATGACTCCGATTTTTCTTCTTAATGGAGTGCTATGATGGAGTAAACATATATCTATCGCAACCCTTAAGGAGAAATTCAGGACTTAAGCAGATTCATTGGTTACAATATTGTTGTTTATTAGCTAGTAGTACTCTACAATAACGCAAGTTTCCTGGGTTTGCTTAATTTCATCAGCTTCCTGCACTGTGCTAGGATTGTAGGAGTTAGTGTCTCAGTAAAATATTAGTTGCGCCGTGCAGAGTGCACAAATGCACTCCCTTGGCTTAGATCATTCGGGTCCCATGGCACCCACGAAATTGAAGGGCTGAGCATGCATCGGGTGCGCTCCACCCGGTATGACTGGTGGGTTGTGGAGGGTCATGTATTTGAGGAACGAGAAACAGAAAATAGAATGTGAGGATAGTGGAAACTGGAGAGACCGGAGATGACACTGCCATGGTGTTCTTGTTGATGCGTGTGGATTAGTCTGATTTTATTCAATTAGCTACTTGCGTATTAACACATAATTGTCGGGTTTGTGCTCTGCTTAGTTCAATTCAACCTTCGTGCATCTCTATCCATTATGCTTTGTCCAAGTTTCTCAATAATGTACCTCCTGTTTCTGCTGAGAGTATTATATCAGCTTCGGCTCTGGATTATTTTCTGTATAATAAATCCATCTATTTGGATGCTCGTTGGGACTGTAAATATGCTGACAGTATGTGACTAATATAATTTCCTTTCTACTTGTTAGAAAATCATAACAGGGAGTCTCAGTCTATTATAGTCGCGTTCGCCAATTATAAATGGATAGGTTGACATGTTACACCTCTTAACATCCAACTAAATAAGTCTGTCCTATAGAACAAGACTTCATAAGTTTAGGGAAGATTTGAGGTTCAATAGACTAAGTCTAACACTTATATTTATGTAATGATGAAAATCATCTGATGAGGCACATTATGCTTGAGTAGCATGAAGGACAAGTTGAAGCTTCCCTTCAAAGGAAAAAACATCAAGGGCTTGGACAGAAGTGGATTTCATCCTAATTACTTTAGAACTTAGGAGGTACAGATGCTAGAATGAGATGATATTGTGAAAATGTGTCCTATTTTTGAGCTGGTTATACAATTATAGCAGCTTGCAACTGGCAAGGCACTGGAAACTTCAGCTTGAAGGGTCACTTTTTTGTGCCTTCCTTTGGATGTTTAGTTTGCAAATTTCCTCACTGAATGATATTCAACTGCTGGACGTTGATTTTTCTTTTGTTCGAGTGGTCTTTCTGATTAGACATTTGCAGGATCACCAGAAAAAAAAATGACAGTCCTAAAGAGGTACGTGTTGAGGTTATTCATATCATTAAAGTACATCACAGCCAATGTTGTGGACAGGAATAATGGGAGGATTGTGGCAACAGCATCAACAGTTGAGCACTCCATTAAGAACACTCTGGAGTGTGGTAGATCTTGCAATGCCAAGGCTGCAGGTGTCATTGGAGAGGTGTTGGCAATGCGACTTAAGGTGGAGGGCCTTGAGCATGGACTGGGTAGGGGTATTCATGTGGGCATAAACAAGGAGATAGAGAAGAAAGGCTTTAAGAACAGAACAAAGATCTGGGCCATCGTAAATGCATTAAAAAACAATGGAGTCAAACTCATACTTGACGAAAATGAGAATCAGGCTCGACCAAGTTATTGAACAACTTTGTAGTTGTCTCTGATCTGCGTGGAAATTCACCATCTTGCCAAATGCGGTCACATGAAGCATGATCATGCGCGAGATCTGCAGGGAAGGTACATCTTCGATTGTAATGTTGAATGTGCGTTGAATTCTAGCTTCTTTTGCCCTCAATTCTGAGTATCCAAGTTCAATGCATCCTTTTCTGCAATTTCCGCAGTGGGCTGCTGATGCAAGCAAAGGACTGGGCATGTTAAGATGCAAACAATGCCTTGACATGTTACTCTCGCCATCAGTGGCCCATTTGTGTATGAATGAAAGGCAACTTGGCTTTGTAATCTTATAATTCGGAAAATACAGAGTCTTCATATATATATATATATCCTGTTTTAAATGAAGGACTAATCGTAGTTTTTTTCTGTTGCTGCTTTCATCTTAATTGATGAGAGAATGATGCATCGGCATCTCACTCCCAAATGCTGGGACCTGTGAACCACCATCATGTGTTCTTAGAGAAACCGGCAACGTGAAATCATGTACAATTACATCAATCTTACAAGAAAGTCCTGTTTATGACCATTGATTCTTCTCCAAGATTGGCTGTGAGAGTTTTCTACTTGTTTTGAGGATGAGTTTGAGGTTGTGATGTATGCTCATAAGATTTAGGCTGCAAAAGAAGAGGAAATCCAGGTGGCTGATGTTCAGCAGTAAGAAGGAGAGTTTCAAAGAAAATTCATATACCACTTTGGTGATAAACAAAACTTTTGGTTAAGGAAAAACACAGCTGAGACCTTGACTCTCGGATAGTAAAAATGCTTTCAGAGTCAAACATAGGGGTGTATTGTTGTATGATCTGTTAATTTCTCCTCGATAACCTGTCTATAGACAGTTGGCAATGTCAGGTTTAATCCTACCTTATTTCCGTGGTTACCTCAAAGTCTTGTAAGCCACAACGTTTCAGCTTTAAACAGTAGCCTGTCGAGCTAGAAACTCGTTAGCCCAATCAAGCCATCTAAAGTCTCCGACTACTAACAGATAAATCAGGAAAAGCCAAACCGAACCAAATGTTGCACAAAACCAGGGTGGTACCAAGTAGACTATAAGGCGAATGCTTGTATTTCCATAGCAAGTAACAATAACATGTCCATTTTCTCCCAAAGTTGGATCAGTTGGTTAATATGATTGCCCGAGACTCCCAGTTTTTTGTCTGTTACTTCATTTCTGCAATTACTAGCTCGTTTATTTTCACAAAAGAAAAGAAAAGTGCCTGAAACCGAGGCGCGATACAAATGCGTATTTCAGCACCCTTTCCTTTTTTCTTCCCCTCCCCTTTAGAGAGCTACTGTTTTTGCGAGGATTTTTGAATGGCAATTTGCAGCAGTAAATGCATTAAATGGCTCCTCTTCTGATGGATGCTACCAAGTCCCTGTGAACGCTTAACCTCTCTCCAGTGACCCAAGAAGCAGAAATTGTGGATTTTGCTAAATTAGGCTTGAAGTCCTGTCATCTCAGTCTTGCTGTTCTTGTTGTGTGGTGTTGTCGATGGTAAGTTTCTCTTGTTCAGAGCAATCAAAGAAAGAGCTAGCGTGGCTGTTGCAAACAGGGCTCTGTAGTTCTTTGACCACCCCTCCCTCTTAACTGCTCTTCGATTGTTTACTCTGTTCTCTTAATTAATGAAGCCAAAGAACAGGAAACATTGAGTTGAATGACAACACAGACAAAGGAAAGGTTCATAAAGGGCTCGGCAAATAGCTCCACCTATTCGACCAAAAAAAAAAAAATAGCTCCACCTGAACACATGCGTGCGACGGTAGGGCCGGGCTTGGCTCTTATGCCCGGCATACGTGCTAAGAACAAGCCTGTACTGGAATGAAAGATCAAAAGTTGATAATCCGGAACATGGGGATCAAGTTTGGGTTAATGAAGAGATGTTCAACTAACGTTCTTTAACAAGCTTCGATAATTATTACTAAGATGATAACAATAGTGATAATTCATAAATCAGGATAATCTTATTCATGGGGCGATTATGGTTTTCCTCCTCTGGTAGTCTCTTGGGAAAAGAGAATTGTCCCTTTTGATGATTATTTGGCTACTGCAAGATCTTTAACATACGAAAATGACCATTTTCTATGCGGGAAAGAACAATCTATTTTCCTTTTCCGCATGGAGATTCGACCTTTGCGACACATGGAATTGAGCCAGTGTGATCTTCACCTCTTGAAGGAAGGGATTCAAAGGGGAACCTCTTTTTGGTCACCTGAAACTGGAGTCTGTATCAGGAATTCATCGTTTTCTATGCATCGTTCCAAAACCAAAAAGGCATGACCTTACCTTAACCCCACCAGAACAATTCCTATTAAAAGACAATATAAAGATTAGGAGTATTCACAAATTGATTGGGTTGACATCTCTTGACGTTTTTGGATTAGGTAACAAGATGTGGGAATGTGATCTCCACCTTCTGCTGACAAACAGCCTTCGTAATGGTCCATTCGTGTCTCTTTCTTGTTAATTAAACAAGAATCTAATAGAGAATTTGGGAATACCAAACACAAGTCCATGCCCATTAGCTTCATCCTAACTTCGTGGAAGTTGTCGGTTTTCTTCTTTCCTTCCGGAGACGCCACGCGACAATGGTCTTGGGGATGGCACGATGCATAAACGTCATGTTGAGAAAGGCTGTGATTTCGGCAATTTTCGGTCTTTAATTGTAATGTTTTAAAAAATGGAACTGCTCCTGGAGATAAATCTTATTGTAGTAGAGGAGTAAGAGCACCTAACTTAGCTTGAACCCGAGGGAATTGAATTGGATCGAATTGAATTGAATGCCGCCACAAATAGAAATTGGAACTAAACCCATACAAATCAAAGGTTGTAGCGGTTGCAATTAGAAGATCCAATTGATGCAGCTGGTACTACTTGCCCCACCAATCGCATGAGATCGACGGAACAACAAACGGGTCAGAGCTGGGGGCTTACCAAGAGGGAACTGGGGATGCAAAACAGAGCCAAATGGAATCAATCAGGAGCAAATTAGCCATGGGGGTTCTTTGTTAGCTCTTCTAATGGAGTTGGTGAAAACTGATTTGCGAATCCTTTTCAAGCGATTCAAAAAGGAGAGGGGAAAAGGGCATGAATTTCAACGTGGGGAGTCTCCTTAATCCGAGGTTTAATGTTTTTTGTTTTATTATTGGGACCCAAAAAAAGAAGAAAAAAAGAAAAAGAAAAGGTACTTGGGGTTGGGGGTAACACAACAGGCTTTATGGCCAGTAAGGACAGGGTGGTGCTTTCTTCTGAACTCTTACCCCCATCCATTAAGAACGACTCTCACGTCCCCCCAAAATTAAGTCGAGGAGGCCAATTCTAAAAGCAAAATTAAATACATACACATTCACATATTTATGTATAAACACACAAATTTGAAAGAGATCATCCTAGAAATGCTGCCCGCTGTTCACCGACCTTAGTGACCTAGGCCATTAGCCTTTGTGGCCTTCTTAGTATGCGAATTTTGCATAGGAAAATCAATCTCGTGTGTTTTTAAGGTTACCGCAATCTTCACTTACTTCGACCAACGTGGGTTCTATTTCTTTTTCCTTTCTTATTCTTTACAAAACAGAAAGAACCCAAAAAAAAAAAAGGTATGTGTCAGAGGGAGGGAATGAGCCGAAAGACACATGCCACAGCCCCCATGTAAAAAGGGCAAGCTACTTTTCTATTCGTTTCCTCTGCATCCCCCCACACAAATCTCTCTCTGCAGTTTTTTACAGGTCCTGCCCCGCCGTCTGCTCTCGCTGCAATTCCCTCTATGGAATGATTCCTACAGTACTAAACTTGATATACATATGAAAAGTATGCACAGTGTCGTTTCATTTAGGTCGGTTTACCAATGCGATTTCTTAGCCAGGACCGACAAATGGGCAAGAAGAAAAGGGAACAAGCAAAAACCAAAAAGAAGGCAAAACCAGCCAAATCAACCGAACCGTATAGCGCGTTCCAAATGCCGCAAAAGAAAAAGGAAAGCGGGTAAAACGATTCCCTGAAATTTGACCAACTCTAGACATTGGTCAGGTCACATCTTCACCTCCTCAAACTCATCGACGTTTCGCTCTTTTTTACAGTATCCTCTCCCCTTATTTACCCCTATTTCTCTTGTTTTGGCTTGGGTCACATGACGGAGCAAGCATTCGGGTTCTCGTCGCTGAACAGTTGGGGCGCATGCAAGTGCATTGGCTCCCAATACACGCCCCCGTATCCGTACCCGTATGGCCCTGGGTACTCCATTCGCTGGCCTTCGACTTTCTCCCACCAGCCATTGACCTCCCTGTTAGGGCCGCCGCCGCCGCCGACGTTCTCGTTCTTCCTGCCGCCTTCCTTGCCCTTGGCCTCGCCACCCTCTTTCTCTTTCTTTGGCGGGACGATTTCGACCGTCCTCTTCATCTGCTCCCTCAGGCTCTTTGCCAGAGCCTTGGCGTCCATGGCCCCCCTCACCGTGGCCGTGTCCTTGTCCCTGTCGAAGGCCGCGTCGAGAACGCCTGCGCGGTCGCAGTTCCAAAAGCTTTTTAACACAAGCACCATCATGAACACCTTCGCCAGAAAAAAAAAAGGAGAAGAACGGAAATTGGGTATGATCACGCAAATGGATTGTAGAACAGACAACCTTTCGTTTTTGTGATTATCTTGCGAATCTTCTGGATGCATCCCTCGCAGTGGAGGCAACTGAACTTCAGAACCACCGTCGTCACCGGAGGCTGCACCCAAAGAATTGTACACCGGGACACGTTCATGCTCATGGACAACGTACAATCAATTGAAACCGAAGAAAGGAACTAAACAAACGCAGCAAGCAAGCTTATCAATAGAAATTGGAAAAGCTTAGCTGGGGCGATTCATTGTTTCCCAAATTGCTTGCATTCCCCCACATGGCACCAAGACTTGACGACCAAGCAAACACTTCAGTCTAGCATTCAGTTCTGATTTGAAGGTGGCGAAAGACCCAAAAGGAGAAAGAACAGAAAACAGGAGCGAAACTACAGCAGAGCAACAACCGAATTTGCCGAAACGAGGGCGCAGATTCCAGGCGACGATGGCATGAAATACGCTGAATCCACAGAGAAATAATAAAAAAAAATGGAAAAAGAGAAAGTCGATTCACCTCTTTGGGTTTCTCCTTCTTCTCGTTGTTGGCCTGGTCCTTCTCTTTCTTGGGCAGCGGAGACACCAGCTCCACTTTCTTCTTCGTCTTCTCCTGCAGTTTCTCGCGAAGCTTCGCGGGGTCCACTCTCCCTTCCACCGTCACCTTCATCGCCCCTCCCTCCACCTTCGTCCTCTCCACACCTTCGATCACAGAGAAAAAGAGGAAAAAAAAAAAGAAGAACCCAATCCTCGATTCAACATTACACACAGAAACCCGGAAAACCCGAGCAGACGACGACAACCCGCGAGAGAAACCGGAGCAGATAATGAGAAAACAGAGAGTGCGCATCAGCTCACTGATGTGTCATCGGAAACGAAGCGATGGCGGAGAGTAACCCGAGGTCGAGAACATCCGAAGGTTTTTCCAAACGAACGACGAGAGGAAAAATACAGAGATAATCAACCGGGAACACATTCAGAACCCCAAGCTCAACCGGGCAAAAGAGAAGAAAAGTGAAAGGCTGTACGGACGGTGCATAAAACCAAACCTGGGAATCTCTTAAGGAACTTGTCGATTTTGGCTTCGCAGCCTCCGCAATGCAGGTCCATCTTCAGGACGACCACCACATGCCCGTTCTTCCGGTCGTTGGCCGCCTTACCTCCTCCTCCTCCTCCTTCGTTCTTCTGCGCAAGCAAAAAGCAACCGAGGATGACGCGAGTCCCCGTCACACGCACACGCCGCATTTCCGAGCGGCACGATCGTCGGGGCGGAGCGGAGAAGGATACGAGCACGGAAGAGGAAGAGGAGGGAAGAAGAAGCGAGAACTCGAGGGAGCAGGCTCAC
Source organism: Syzygium aqueum (assembly GCA_031216185.1). Taxonomy (NCBI): domain Eukaryota; kingdom Viridiplantae; phylum Streptophyta; class Magnoliopsida; order Myrtales; family Myrtaceae; genus Syzygium; species Syzygium aqueum. The sequence continues at coordinate 33,498,699 of CM062232.1, forward strand.
CTCGCCCATGGCGAACGCTCGCAGCGTCGCCGCTGTGCAGAGAGAGGGAAACTGCAGGGAGAGGGAATGGGGAATGCCAAGGAGCGCGCGTGCACAGCGTAAGGTATGTATGTAAATTGTAATGGTGATGCGAAGGTGACGATGTATGCAGATGTTGCGCTTCGCATTGGGCCGGGCCTCGTGTGGGCTTTTCCCACCGGCCCACGTAGGTCCGTTGGGGGCCCGATCAAAACCCGCTCGAGATGGGCGGGTGGGTCGCCCCGCGTCCGTGCATGGCCGGGTCGAGTGGCGGGTCGCGCCCCTTTCAATGGGGACGCCAGTACGGAACGCTGAATACCTGTTTGCGCGCCCATTCCTTTATTTAGATCAAGCGGCAATAAGAAGAGAAAAGAGAAACACAGGATACTAGGATCTTAAAGGTGAAGCAAATGTTCTCTTTTGAAGTATATCGCACGGCTCTTCTGCTGCTCGGCTGAGACTAGAGCTCGAGTTAGATCTTTTCGAGAGAGGAAATACAACACTAGTTCAGAGATACTGTCAATCTGGATAGATAATCGCTTCGAGTGAACCCGAGTTCACTTAATTAATCCGTCCTGGAAATAAATCTAGAGTAGGAGTAGCAGTATCCAACCTTCTAGAGAATCCCAAATAAGCAAAGTACACGGCAATCAGGATTTCTCTGCCGTGCGCGCGCACGTATAGCGAGATTAATAGGACCCTTGAAGCGTACGTATTCTTCGGCGTAATCCTTGAAAGTGTAACGAATATATCCGATGGATCACAGAGAAGTAAAAAAAAGAAGAAATGATCAATGACGGTACATCTGATCAGAAAATAATTGAACTTTGGGGGGGGGGGGGTTTGGGCAATAAAGAAGAAGAAATTGTGGGCTTTAGGCCACCCCAAAACAACTTGGAGTTCCATGGATGTTTTACGGGTCGCAACTTTAAACACGTACAGAACAGTCCGCCCGTTTTCTTACAAGAGTAATTATAAGTATAGCTAAGCTATATTTGCTTACAAAACTCTTATATTTTCATGTGCTTTGCACATAATCTATTTTAAGAAAATTTATGTCTGTCTAAACTGCTGCTCTACTCTTACATATTCATGCCAAATCTGAATCCGTTTTAACTACGTCTCGTGTCGTGCAAACGGATCGTATCGAGAGTCGATCACTCCGGTGTTACCACGTGCAGCGGACGTAACCTAGAAGCACCACCCCATGCGCATGCACCATGAAGGAAAATCCGTCGTAAACTCATGCTGGCAAAACAATGGGTGAGAGAAGAAGCAGAACTTTCCCGGAATTTGCAGGTTCCTTGGCAAGATGTTTTGTACATGATTTGGACAGATCCTTTTCGAAACGTGAACTGATCTATGCTCGTGGATGCAGACCAAAAAATGAACTAGAGACAACCGCTGAGAAAAGGAAAGCAGCAGAACTATAGTTGGCCATAAACATCCACATCAACAAGTTTAATATACTCGAAACTCAAAAGAGCGACACCAATCAAGCTCGCTTTCGTTCTTTTTATTGCTGACAAAATTTACCTCTCCAGGTTCGCAAGCAATTAAGGCACAGCACACCAAAAGAGATATTTGGATCCCATCATTTTCAAAGTCAAATAAAAGCATCAAATCAATGGCTGCGCCCCCACGCGAAACGTAGGAAAGCCTCGGTGGAGTCCTCCACTTGTTAACCCACGAACCTGGGAGGAGACAGTGAGAGAGGGGAGAGAGATGGAGGGGAGAGCGAGGGGTTCTCTGCCGTTTGTGGGCATGATCATAGTGATTCTGGCTCAAGCGAGCAGCATGGTGGTGACGAAGATGGCCATGTCCGATGGGATCAACAAGTACACCATGGTCTTTTACTGCAACGCCCTCTCCTCCCTCGTCCTCCTTCCTTTTCCCTTCATCATGTCTCGCAGGTTTGTGCTCTGTCTGTATCGCTCACTAACTCCGTTGTTGTCTGGTTTAAGGGGAAAAGAAGAAACGGCTGTAAGTCCTTGACTTGCTTGTTTGCTCTGTTCGGCAGGTCAGGGTCGTGTCCTCCCCTCACTTTCTCCGTGCTTCGCAAGATCTTCTTGCTCGCTCTGGTTGGGTGAGCGAGTGAAGTTTCTTCATTTCGCATGAATTTGCAGACCTGGGATTTGCTTTTCTTGGAATTCTTTTGAAGCAAAAGGTCTTAATCAACTGCAGAGAAATTCATAAAAGAAACAAAGTGGATTTTTGAATAATTTTGTTGATGCAGATTCGGAGCACAGATTAGCGAGTATGTGGGCATCGATTACAGCTCCCCTGTTCTGGGCACGGCCATGATGAACCTCATCCCAGCTTTCACTTTCATTCTCGCCGTTATTTTAAGGTTCTTTGTCTCTTCTTTCTCATTCACTGCAGTGCACTTAAACATACTTTATCTGTAGAAATGACAGAAGCAGATGATGGTTTGTTAACTGGATGATGGGGGTTCGATTCAACTTACAGTTGTGAGTGCATTTAATCAAAGTCTGACCAAAGCAAAATTCAGAGTTCCTGTTTCAACCAGGCCCAGAGAGACTCACTTTGCTACCACGTAATTCATAATCATCTACTGTGTATCTGTCCTCTTAATCTCAGAGATTAGAATAGTTCTATAACCAGTACTTGTGATGATGCTGGATCGCTCCTGCAAATGATTAAATCCCTGAAATGGGACAGAATCAAGAAAGTCCAGAACTTTCGCAAATGGAGGCTGCACGTTCATACGAAACACAAAAGGATAGCACTGCATGATATGTCATCCAATGAAACCAGATAAATTTATTCTATTCTTGAATTTGTTGATTGAATTAAAAACTAGGATGGAGAAAGTGAATTGGAAAAGCTCAAGCAGCCAAGCTAAGCTTGTGGGAACCATTGCATCAATTGCTGGTGCATCAGTAGTCACTCTTTACAACGGTCCACCGATCTTCCACTCACCTTCACCTCCTTCTTATGTCCAACCTCATCACCTTCTTCTTCTTCTTCTCTCGCGACAATCGAATTGGATTCTTGGCGGGTCTCTCCTTGCGGCCGAGGCTTTCTTGGCATCATTATGGTACATTATACTGGTTAGCACCATTATCCTTACTTTTTTCTTAGAATTTGAATGACACTAAAACGCCAAAAAAATCTTGAATCTTGCAGGCATTTATCCTCAAAGATTACCCCGTGGTGCTGAACATAATGTTCTATAAATGGCTCTTTGAGACGATTCTTGCCGGGCTATTGTCCTTCATTATAGTGAGAGAACCACAGTCATGGATTTTAAAAGTCGACATGGGTTTGATTGCTATTTTATACTCGGTAAGGCATAATACCGCAATTCTTAAAGTCTAGATTTTGGTCCGACTTCAAGTTTTAAGGTAAAAGCAGTGTCAAGAGTTCGTTTGTTTGAAGGAGAATTGTTTTCAGACTTTCGAGTATTTGAATGATGGGAAAAAACTAATCGATTTATAGAAAATATTTTCCATAAACTGAAAACAACAAGCTTAGATTGAGATAAAATGGCTTTCTCTTTTAGTAAGAAATAAAACACTTTCCCTAAAACATTAAACAAATGAAAACTAGCAGTTTTCCTTGCAAATGATTTCTGCGAAAAATATTTTCCTTTTGAGTGAGACAAACGCACCCTACTATTGTATATGCAGGCTCTGGTTGCTAGTGTCTTTAGACTCACCTTATGCACATGGTGCTTGAAGAGAACTGGACCTGTTTATGTCTCCATGTTCAAGCCTCTGGGAATTGTATTTGCTGTCGGACTGGGGTTCATATTTCTTGGCGAAATGTTACACCTTGGAAGGTATAAGTACTCTCCCTTCTTCTCCATTGAAATGCCTCTACCCATCTTTTCCTACAACCAAGAATCTGATGATTAAAAGGTTTAATGAAAACTGTGTTCATCAGAGAAAAAGCTCCTTCATGAGCTCATCTCAAGCACAGCAACATATATCCTCTAAGATAAAAACTACAATCGCCATACTCTTTTGGTTAACTTCTTTTCTGCCTTTTCTTTTATATTTCGGCAGCTTGATTGGAGCGATAGTGATTGTGATGGGATTCTACGGGGTCGTGTGGGGGAAGTCTAAAGAGGAAGAGAAGTCAATGGAAGGCGGTGGGGTGGGTGGGAGCTTGGCATCCTCCAGCCATAAGATGCCTTTGCTCCAGGACAAAGCTTCAAGTGTGTAGATATTCTTGGCAAAAAGACAAAAAGGTTTGTACGTAATCACAAGCGATGTTCCCTTTTGTCTTTTGCCGAAATGATTTCTAGTTGACTCTTCCGAGGTGAAAGAGATGTGGGAATACCTATATAGGCGCGTTATGAAAAATGAAGAACTTGGATAACGTTCGTTGACTATCTTGTGTAGTGGAGACACCAACTCCACTTTCTTCTTCGCCTTCTCCGGCGATTTCTCGTGAAGCTCCGCGGCATCCGCTTTCCCTTCCACCATAAGCTTCTTCGCCTCTCCCTCTCCGCCTTCGTCTTCTCCACGCCTTTGGCCACCAAAGAAAACAGAGAAGAAAAAAAAACAATCGCGGATTCACCATTACGGACAAAATCGAAACTCGAGTGGACAATGACAACCTTAGAGAAACTTGGGCAGATTGAGAAAAAGAGAGTGCATTGTCTCACTGATGCAAATCGCCGTCGTGCCATGGTTCCAACGGAAAACGCGGCCATGGCAGAAAGTAATCAGAGGTCGGGAACAGCCTAAGGTTTTTGAAACGAATGATGAGAGAAAATGCAGAGATGATAGGATTGCTCGGAGGAAGGAAAAAGAGAAACACCGAAAAGACAAAGCCGATCACCCGGGAACACATTCAAAATGAGAAAATTACCAATAAAGTCACCATACTATTGTACATATGTAAATTCAAATCTAAACATTTAAATAATGCCAATTTAGTCTTAAATATTTGGGTTAATATCACGAAAAACCCCAAACTGGTACATCTGTAATAAATTTACTCCAAACTCAATTTTTTACCACAAAAAAATTCAAACCGGTATACCTATTCTGAGCTCTCGGATGACTATCGCTCCATGCATGTTTTTAACTAGGGTTTTCCAAAATTTCACGAGCCCACCCAAATATCCAAGCGTTGCGATTTCAGAATCTCTGGGCCATTAAAACGGAGCACTGAATATTTGCTGCAATAGAAAGGCAAAAACAGAGATTCTCTTTCAATTATATTTTACGACTCTTTTACAATCCGAGGAGACTATGACAGAGCCTATATGAATTCTTTGGAGAGAGGGTACGCAATACTGATTACAAGATTTTGTTAATGTGAATATATAGTCGATTTTAGGGAACTTGAGTTGAGTATGCTTAATTAATATGCCTTGAAGATAAATTCGGGGCGAAAACAAGAGCATCTAGCCCAGTGAATCCCAAATAAGCGTAGTACTCCACAATCAAGATATCTGTGTTTTGTGATAGGACTGTCAATAAAGTAATGCCCTACAAAGCATACATATTATTGAGCGTGCTCCATGAAAATGTAATGAATCTATTGAATGAAGTATCATAAAATCAATAAATAAGTAAGGAAAATTTGACGAAACGTAGAATATCCATTAGAGAGATATTACTAAAAAAGTAATCAAAAACTTATTGTATGAATACAAATTCAGTTTTCAACATTTTGATTCGGTCAATTTAGTCTTAAACCTTTTAACGATTTGCTAATATAGTCATTCCGGCTAATTTTGGCTGGCAAATGCTTACGTGGATGTCGATCATCTTATGTGGCGCTGTTAGGATTGCCGGCACTAACATGGACAAATTTTTTGCATTTTTAAATTTTCCGAATTATTTTTTATAATTTTTTTGAATTTTTCCTTCTTTCTCCGCCAGTTGCGGGGCGACCAATCAAATGATTGCCAACCAACTGAAAAATTATTCATCCAACAGTCGCAGCGCATTGAAAAAACAAGCCAAGGAAGACAGTGATAGGGTATATAACAGGTGAGCTACTAGTGAGAGAAGACGAAACTTTCAAATGAAATGGAAAAATTATGACATAAGCTTCTATTCACACTAAAATCCTCTTGTTCCTTCTTCCTTTCGGGGGTTTCTAACTTCTATTGTCTCGACCGGGACCATGCTCAAGGCATGCAACTGCAAAGGCATTGAAATAGCGAGATAGAACCGACTCGGATCCAGTTCAGCATCTTGGAATCAGAAACTAGACAAGAATTGATTGGATGAGGCCGATTCGGTCCGGTTTCAGGATCTACCAAGATCAATGGAGAAAAGTGTCAAAAAAGTCCCAAACATTTTGAGTTGGCGCCACTTTAGTCCTAAACCCTTTTTTGAATGTCAATTCAGTCCTAAACATTTTGCATTGGTGCCAATTCAGTCCTAAACCTTTTGCATTAGTGCCAATTCAGTCATTCCGATTAATTTAGCTAAAAAAGGTTCAGGACTAAATTGACACAAATACAAAAGGTTTAGGACTGAATTGTCACCAATGCAAAGGATTTATGACTCAAGTGACACCAAAAAAAGGTTTATGACTCAATTGATACTAATGCAAAAGGTTTAGGACTCAATTGGCACAAATACAAAAGGTTTAGGACTGAATTGACATAAAAAAGAGATTTAGGATTGAATCGACACAAATACAAAAGGTTTTGGATTGAATTGGCACCGAAAAGAGATTTAGAACTAAATTGACACAAATACAAAAAATTTAAGACTTTTTTGACACTTTTGCCAAGATCAGTTTAGGCAAAAAGGAAAAGAAATTTTGTGGATTTTAGATGGCGGAAAAAACCGCGAGCCCTTTTCCGGCCGTAGAAAATCAGGGGCTTTAGGCCTCCCAATCCCAACTAACCGTGGGGGAGCAGAACCAAACAACTTTTCGTTCCGTGGATAAAGTGCACTCATTGCAAAGAAACAACTGTTCAATGGATGGCTTGCCGAAGGTAACTAAATTCATGTAAAGCAATCACTTTGTAAACACGCACACGTCTAGGCAAGAGCTTACAAACTTCTCTTTTTAACTATCGTAACACGACACCCATCACAAGCTTGTTAAAATCCCAAGACACTTTTTGACTTCTCTTGCTCTCGCACCTCAAAACACCCCGCCCGTTTTCTTACAGCAGTAACTGTACACACAGTTAAATTTTCTTACAAGATTTAGTATGTTTCCTAGAACTTGCGCTTCTCCACGGTTAACCCTTTATGCCAAATTCACAGTTGTTTCGCTACGTATCGTATCGTATCGCGTAAAGGGATGGTGCCAACAGATGAATCATTATGTTTTAGCAATCATGGATGTTTAATTTATTGTAAACTTTAGAAAAAGCCACATCAATGAAGCTCGCCCACGTTCTTCTCGTTGTTTGTAAAATCGTCCTCTCGTTCGCAGGCTATCAAAATATTGAAGCGCATCAAAAAGCTGGGGGAGATATTTGGATTCCATCAGCTTTAAATTCAAGTAAAAGCATCAAAGCAATGGTTGTCCCCCCGGCAAAACGGAGGAAAGCCTTGGTGGAGTCCTCCAATTATCCAACCCCCGAGAGAGACGGAGAGAGAGAGAGAGAGATGGAGGGGACAGCGAGGAGGCTTTCCCTGCCGTTCGTGGGGATGATAATGGTGGTTCTGGTTCAAGCGGGCAACATGGTGGTGACGAAGATGGCCATGTCCGATGGGCTCAGCAAGTACACCCTGGTCTTTTACTGTAACGCCCTCTCCTCTCTCGTCCTCCTTCCTTGTCCCTTCATCATCTCTCGCAGGTTCGTGCTCTGTCTGTCCCTCGCTAACTCCCTTACTGTCTGGCTTAAAGGGGAAAGGAAGAAAAGGTTTTAAGTCCTGGACTTGTTTTTCTGCTCTGTTTGGCAGGTCAGGGTCGTGTCCTCCTCTCACTTTCTCTGTGCTACGCAAGATCTTCTTGCTCGCTCTGGTTGGGTGAGTGGGTGAAGTTTCCTCAATTGCACGTGAATTTGTAGACTTGGGATTTGCTTTTCTTGGAATTCTTTCGAAGCGAAAGGTCTTAATGATACTGCTGAGAGTTTGATACGAAAAACAGGGTGAATTTTTGAGTAATTTGGATGATGCAGATTCGCATCGCAGATATGCGGGTATGCCGGCATCGATTACAGCTCCCCTGTGCTGGGCACGGCCATGATGAACCTCATCCCGGCTTTCACTTTCATACTCGCCATCATTTCAAGGTTGGTTCTTTCTCTCTTCTTGCTCGTTTACTGCAGTGCGCTTAAAGAATCTTCATTTGGAAAAAAATTGAGAGAAGCAGATGATGGTGTGTTGATTTGGATCATGGGGAAGTTGTGAGTGCTTTAAATCAAGTCTGGCCAGAGCAAAATCCATAGTTCCTGTTTCAATTAGGCCTGGAGACATTCACGTTAATCTCAGAGATTATGAGAAGTTCTTTTACCTTATTTCTGATGATGCTGGATCCCTAAAATTCCCAGAAAAAGAGTTGCTCTGCGAATGAATGAATCCCTGAATAAAATCAGGAAAGTCCAGTGCTCCAGCAAGTGGAGGCTGCACATTCATACGAAATGCAAAACATAGCACTGCAAGATATGTCATACAATGACACAAGATAGACTTGTCTTACTCATTAATTTGTTAATGAATTGATAATTAGGATGGAGAAAGTGAATTGGAAAAGCACAAGCAGCCAAGCTAAGCTTCTGGGAACCATTGCATCAATTATTGGTGCATTGTTAATCACTCTCTACAAGGGTCCGACGATTCTCTGCTCACCTTTCCCTCCCTTTGTCCATCCTCGTCACCTTCTCTTGCTTCTCTCCCAACAATTGAACTGGGTTCTTGGTGGGTTTCTCCTTGCGGCGGATGCTTTCTTTTTGTCATTGTGGTACATTGCACTGGTTAGTACCAACAATCCCTGCTTTTTCTTAAGAATATGAATGACATTAAAACGAAGCGGAAAAAGACTTGACAAGCAAAAAAAATTTATAATCTTGCAGGCATTTATCCTCAAAGATTACCCTGTGGTGATGAACATAATGTTCTATCTAATGTTCTTTGTGACTATCTTTTCCGGGCTATTGTCCTTCATTATGGTGAGAGAACCGCAGTTGTGGATTCTAAAAGTCGATATGGGTTTGATCGCTATTTTATACTCGGTAAGCATATAATATCGCGTCTCCCAAAGTCTAAATTTTTGGTTTACTTTGAGTTTGAAGATAAAATTCAGATTAATATCGTAAATGCAGGCTCTGGTTGGTGGTGTCGTCAGAGTCTCATTGTGTACATGGTGCCTGAAGAAAACTGGACCTGTCTTTGTTTCCATATTCAAGCCCTTGGGAATTGTATTTGCTGTGGGATTGGGGTTCATATTTCTAGAGGAAAAGCTACACCTTGGAAGGTACAACTACTCGCTCCTCTTCTCCATCGAAACGCCTATACCCCATGTTTTTCTGTAATGAAGAATCTAGTTGATTAAGAGAGAGAAAGAAAGATGTGTTCATAAAAGAAAAAGCTCATTCATGAGCTCATCTCAAGCATAGCAACAGATATTCTTAAGATAAAAGACATAAATCGCCTTGCTCTTCGGTTTAACTTTTTAAACCAAATGGTTATGCTCTAACTCTGGAGATTTGCCAAAGACTCTCTGTACAGAAACCAGAGTTTCTGTCCTTACAAGCATACATGAATGAGCAAAACAGGGTAGGAAAATGAGTTGTACGAGGATAACTAAGGTATCTGACTTGGATCCTTGGTTAATGGTTACACTGGTAACCTCACCAGACTAGGGGTTTTCTCCAACCAGCAGGGGCTGTCTGCGCTTGTCCACAAATGTGGCAGGAAGTCGGGCTATTTTCTTTATTTTAACGTGTCAGTGCTACACGTCCAGCTTCCCTTCATTGGAGGATAGTTTTTTCTTCTCTCGTTCCAAGGAATACTCTGCGTTTTGCGTCTTAGAGTTAAGACGAAACACTTTTAGGACTTACCAAGGTCAAGGGTAGGAAAATGAGTTGCATGAGGATTACTTGCTCATTGTTGAAAAAATATCTGATTGGTCCTTTACTTTGCCTTTTGACTTTGGCAGCTTGATTGGAGCAATGGTGATTGCGATGGGATTCTACGCGGTAATGTGGGGAAAGTCTAAAGAGGAAGAGAAGACGATCGAGGGCAGTGGCGATGATGGGAGCTTGGCATCCACCAGCCATAAGATTCCTTTGCTCCAAAACAAAGCTTCGAGTGTATAGATATTCTTGGCCAAAAAAAATAAATCATAAAAAGACAAAGGTGTGGATGTATTTATATAGATGTCCCCTTTTTGTCTTTTTGAAATGAATTTGAATTTGATTATTCCGACGGGGAAGAGATGTGGAAATACCAGTGTATGGGCATTACCAGAAAAAATGAAGAATTCGAAAAAATTTTCCGACTGTGGCGTGGACATTGACAGCCATATGATATGGTCATCTGTAACTACATGCTACTGATATCGACGAGAAGGGAAGGATGTTAAGCAAATAGTATGACTCATCGACAAAGCCTACAGGTAACCAGCTATCGGCTGAGCGTTGGACCCAAAAAGGAGAATGCATTGATCAAGTATGTCAAATGGAGGCGCTAATGCAGAGTGACGGTTGAGCGTCCTAGTGACCTTGAGATATGTAACTTCTTGTGGACAATAATCGTCAATGAACAAATAGCAAAATGTGCACTTGTAATTGCATTTAGAGTGATAACTGCTTGTTGTAATAATGGTTAGTAGGCCATAAATACCCATAGTATTCGTTGTAAAGAGAATTGATCGCCTAGATGCAAATTCCCAATATCTTTTAATCAATGTATTAGTATGGCTTTCCATCTTCAAACACTTGTTTTATTATCTCCAATACTTTATTTATAGAATGTACTATTCATCTTCTCTTCAGAAGCCAAACGTATCCGTGCCCACGATCACCATTGAACTCTTTTCCATTAAAAATCAAGAAAGTGAGAGATATTTCACTACTTTGATGCATTCTTATTTTCGGTAAAACTGGTGTGTGTATATATATATATACTCGCTTTTGAAAATCTATTTTTTGCCCTTTGAGTTTCATTACGAGACTTCAAGTTGTATCTTTCACTATCCTTATTCCGTTTTTTTGGTTAAACTCCCATTTTATTTCCTAGATTGTTAGTATCACTTTCTTCACCTCCTTTCTAAAGAAAAATAAATAAAACTCTAAAATCTCTTCCTCTTTTCTCCTCCTCCTTTCTCTCTCTTGGCACCACCATGTAAGCTGCCGTGGTCGCCTCGGGCCATCAGCTATTGTCACCCTGAGTCCTTATTTCCCTTTCGGTGGTTACTGAAAGTTACTTTACGAACGGATATAACATAATCAATCAACGGTTGTCTTCATGTTGATTGCTCGCCGTCAATATCGATGACTTTGTCGAGAAACTTCAAAACTCTCGTCAACAACTTCATATTGTGTTCTTGATGACTTTATTAGCAAGTTGTCAATCACCTTCAAGTTATCAATTTTTCTGTTCATAAATGACTAAATTCTACTTTCATTGACTAAGTCTATCACTGGTCAATTATAATTAAAAGTTTGTGATTTTTTTGGTGTAAACACTTGAGTTTATGAATGTTAAGTAAATGCATAAAATGAGGAAAAAATACACAAAAAAGTTTAAGAGAATGATCATTTAGAAAAAGAAAGTGGGTATAGGTAAAACTGAGAGTAGCATACATGTTTGGTCAATTCTTGGTTAGCCTATCAATTTTGATGCAACAAGATTTTGGTTGGGGATAAGTGAACCAGAAATCCTAAAACTTATCATGAAAATACAATTGAGTATTAAAACTTGCAAAAAATGCAATTAAGTCTTAAAATTTGTCAAATTTGTGCAATTGAGTCCTTATGTTAACTCTGTCCAACTTGGCTGACGAAAAATGCTGACATGACTTTTTTTTAATATTTTATCTCTCATACGTTGTATTAAGGTTAACTAAAACAACGTCGTTCTAGTACTTTAGTTTTAAACATAAATATTAGTTAAATTATATTTAAAAAAAAGAAAACTAAAAGTTTTTTTAAAAAAATAAAGGCGGGGAGAGCTAGAGCTAGCTCTCTAGCCAATGGCCGCCGCCCCATTGGTGATGGTTGGTGGGCCTTAATGAGAGTCATCGACCCTCTTTCAGATCTAAGTGAAGGTCACGAGCGAGGGCCTCGCCCATGGCCGTTGACAACTCTACTTCCCACCGGTGATGAGGCGGCAGCCACAGGTGGAGGGCTTGGCCCTCCTTCCACATGTGGGTTTTGTTTTTTCTCTTTTCTCTATTTTTTTTAACTTCAGCCTTTTCTTTAGTTGGTCTTTTTTTTTTTGGAAATTTTTATTGGACTTTTTAATCTAATTTAATTAAGATTTTGCGTAAAATTTAGGATTCGAATAAAAACGATGCCGCTTTAGTACTTTAGTTAACCTTAATGTCGTGTAGGACGCCACGTAGGAAAGATAAAACAATAAAAAAAGCAACATCAATATTTTTTGTCAGTCAGATTGGACTGAATTAACCAAAAAATTTGATTGTACTTATTTGACACTTAATTGCACTTTTTAAAAGATTCAATAGCACTTTTGCGATGAGTTTTAAAATTTTTACCGCATTTATGTCTTTTGGTTTTGTGCATACTTAGCGTAACAAATTCACCATATGGTCCGGGTTCATATGAGCTCAGTGAGATCAGCAGTCTGAACGAGGTGGATCTCAGGTGATTCGGCGGCTGAGATTAACATTTTACCGAGAAGTGCTCCTCGTTCATGCAAAGTGTCGGCCCGCACGCTCGGACCAATCATATTTCTCAGCCAAACCATGCTGGAATCGCACCAATCATACTGCAGAAGACTACAAAACCGAAAGCTCCTCCACCGAAAGAACGTCGACAAGAACAGCTAGTTAGTCAAACGCAAGAGCGAGGACGCTTCTTGCTCCGCCTCTCGACGCACGCATATTTCCAAGTGCCATCCTCCTCCGCTGAGGTTGCCGGCGGCGCGACGGCCAGATGGGGGCGAGACTCGCCGCGCCGGTCGCCGGGATGATGATGGCCGAGTGCGCGCAGGTCGGCCTCATGATCGTGGGCAAAGCCGCCATGTCCAACGGCATGAGCAACCTCATCTTCGTCTTCTACTCCAACGCCTTCGCCTCTCTCCTCTTGCTTCCTGCCTCCCTCCTCTTCCACAGGTCGTCTCTCTGTCTCTCTCGTTGCATGCCTGTCTATCTGGTGGTAATCTTGATTCTTGAGGCACCCGCGTTTTCATTGGTTGATTGTTATGAGGTTTTTCCCCCCCGCTGTTTGCAGATCGGAACGTCCTCCTTTGACTCCATCCCTCGTTTTCCAGTTCTTCGTGCTCGGCCTCCTTGGGTAAGTTGGAAGTGAACGGCTTCAATTGGGTTCGAATGGGGAAAATCTTTTCGTGCCATCGTTTGTCTTTCAGTCGATTCTCACCGTTTGAATGAATTCTTGTTGATACTGGGTTTGCCCTTTTCTGTTCTTCTTTTTTTCTTATTCACAGTTGCTCTGCACAGATATTTGGGTACGCTGGGATCAATTACAGCTCGCCCGCGCTCGGCTCGGCCTTGCTCAACCTCATCCCGGCTTTCACCTTCATACTTGCCGTCATTTTCAGGTTACTATAGTTGTTATGATTGGCTTAGTACTTCTTTACTGTTCTGTTCTTCACCTGTCCAATGTAGTAAGCTAGTGGATGTTGAAGTAAAACTTCGCCTATTTCACATATACCTTGATAAATAAAGTTCGTAATGCAATTACACTTCCAGCTTATATCTTGGATTCCTGAAGCCTAAGTTAGGTTAGAGAGTATAATATGTCTGTAATACAAAAGATCAGTTTATACTAATACCTTTCAGTAATGTGCTCCTGAATTTAGGGGCGCCACTTAATAGGTAAACTGATGAAAATTACGCTGGGAAAGTTATCTTAAATATGTAGTTCCTAAGTAGATTGTCTCGTTTACCAGTTCCATAAGTAAGCTCTTGTCTACATAGCTTGCACTGAAAACATCGAAATACAAACTAAAGGGTTGACCATTCTGTGAAGTTGTTTGGCTTGTTGCTCTTGGTTTATTCCTACTAATTGATAGCTTCCATGCTTGATATCCGGTCTAAGGATTCCACCACCTCTCTTGGCTTGAAAAATTAAACGGTCCTTGAAAGGTATTCTGACCAGGAACAACTAACATTGAACTTTTTGTCTGCTAGAGTGCAAAAATGGTAGACTGGATTTTTTGGAATAACCATCCATGCACGCTTCCCTTAGTAGTACATGAAAGATTGGTACACTTGAGTACTCTGGTAATTTCATGTTGTCTTGCCTGCTGATTACTAATTATGTGGTCGGTGCTTCAGATTGGAGAGACTAGACTGGAGCAGTGCAAGTAGCTTGGCCAAGTGTGTTGGAACCATAGTATGCATTGCCGGTGCATTTATCGTCACTTTGTACAAGGGGCCAGCTATTGTGACGACATCCTCTCTTTCAAACTTGCAAACTGAAGTTTTCAATTTGCATCTTAAACTTCTGACACCAGAGTCAAACTGGGTTCTAGGAGGTTTGCTTCTTGTAGCTGATTGTGTGATGGCTTCATTGTGGCTCATTGTACAGGTAAGGTCCAGAGGAAACTTGCTTGACGTCACACTTAGTCATACCATATTGAGTCTAAATAGGTAGCCTTTTGCTCTTAATGCTTCCAGGCATCAGTGCTGAAAAAATATCCAGCGGAGTTGATTATAGTCTTCTTCTACTGCTTCTTTGTGGCCATCCAGTCTGCCGCCATATCTTTCTTTGTGGAAGGAAAGACAAATGCTTGGAGCTTAAAGGACAACATGCGGTTGATGGCGGTTCTTTACTCGGTAGGGTTGTCTGCCGAATTATTTTTCTGTGCTTAATTTGGAGCTTCATTGACTTATACTATAGAAGCCTATCCCTATCATATTAAATGTTGATTAGTAACTTGTTCTGTCTTTGTTTCATGTAGTGGAGCAATTTTGCTCCAGTTAACCTTTTTTGGGTTTTCATTTCATGTCGTGGAGCGAATTTGTGAGGATATTGGTGTTGGGGCTCTGTTTGTAGCAGACTTGCTATTGTTTATTGCCATCATGTCACTTTCTACCTTTTCTTTTTGCATAATTAGTTCGTAACTTTGGGGTTATGATGTAGGCTGTATTTGGCTCTGCTTTCCAAGTTGGCGTAAGTACATGGTGCCTGCGCAGAACGGGACCTGTCTTTGTATCGATGTTCAAGCCCCTGGGGATTGTCATTGCAGCTGTTGCGGGTGTTCTATTTTTGGGAGACAACTTTTATCTTGGAAGGTATTTCTAATCTTTGTACTTGCTTTAATCAATCTTTCTGATGCCTATGTGTTCAATTCGTTCAATGCTACTGATCTTGCAACTGACATCTCTCCATTTCTTCTAGAATTTAATTTTGTGTTAGTAACTGTGACAGCTTCATGAGTTACATGTTTCATCTTTGCAGTTTGGTAGGATCAGTGGCAATTGTTGTTGGATTTTATTCTGTGATGTGGGGTAAAGCCAAAGAAGAGAAAACAGGTCTTGCTGCCTCAGTGGGTAATGTGGAACCAAATAGCAAAAAGGTCCCTCTTTTGGAAACTATTGTTGAAGAGATGTAAATATTTAGCAAAAGTTTTGTTTCCGGCCATGTAAATGGTGATAAAAGAAGAAATTCCTTTGGATGGAAAATGATACTTGATCCATACATAAAGATGTAAGTTGTCTGCATCAGAAGGGTATTCGCAGCTTCTCTATCCTGTACTGGGTTTCAAGGACAATTGTGTGAAACACAGAAACTGCAAACAGGAGAAAAATACATTTTTTATAGGCTCGAGGCATGATTCTGGCTTGGCCATTGTCTGGAGTTAATTGACGCCGGAAGGTCAAATTTATAGAGAGACAGTTATGACTCTGTAGTCCCAAGGACCATGGAGCTTGCCTCTTAGTTTCAAAATGTTGAGCCCTAAACAATAGTCGGTTGTTGGTAGAGAGCAAGTCGGCCGCTATCCTCCGTTTAATCATTCCTCTATTTCAATTTACTTTCGCTCAAACAACATGCAATTGGTTTAGTAATTAAGTATTACATATGTGTGTGGATTAGGCATCCCGTACATGTTCAGTTTCCTATACTAAGGATCCTGTGTTTGACTATGGGCTTTAGCATATATTTTACTTAGCCTGCAAGGCTAGTAGGGATAGGTTTCCCAATTTAGCTCCCTGAGATAGACTCCCTTATCACAACTAACGGCGCATAAAGAAAGCAAATTCTGCATCCCACAAAGCAAAAATACTGAACACCTTCAGCAAGTCAAGTTTGTTTAATGTGCTTGACTAGTGTTTGTTTTATTAGAATAAAGACAGCTGCAACTTTGATGACATGACAAAAAGGAGGCTCTTCTCAACTCAAATCTTTTTTTTTCTATTTTAATTATCCGCAATCTAGATCACACTGTTGCCTGCTGTGGTAAGATATGGTGTTCAAGATAATCTGTGTACTTTCATGGTTGTTTACCGTCACTTTTGCTGGAATGCATATGGTGGTGATAAACTGCAGTGGGTGAGCATTCAAAATTGTTGTAAACCCTTGCTGCAAATATGAATAGATAGCATCGCAGTTGATCTTCGTGGCTTACAATTTTTGTCATGGTCAGTGTATGTGTTCGGTAAGTAGCGGAAATTCTTTTGGCTGGGATCATAGGCTTATGCTGGTTCAGTCAGCGTAGAAGTCTTAATAAGTAGAATGTATTGGCAGAGGAAAAGTTTTGTGACTCGGATTGTTTTTCTCCTAGGTTCACCTCGCAATTGGTGGATATTAGCAACGAAGGAAGAGAGATTTACTTCTGATTTTGATTATTTCTGTTTGAGTTGAATGCTTTGCAGAATCTTTATCCCGGCTGACGTTTCTTATTGAAATGGAAGTAGCTTTACCAATTAATAATTGTTCTCTAAAGATAAAGGTATTAGGGGTGTTTTTCCCTATATCAATATAATGTCTAGCCTTTTCTTTTGCCCTTTTATTTTCAGTATACCGATACCGATTCTGCCGCTTCCAAGCAAGAGGAGACAATTTTGGTATCTCCTGTCTTTGATTCAAAAGAGCCGGTATTAGGCATTCTGCCCTTTTATTGCATGCACAACATTGTTTAAGTTTTAGCAGAATTTTTTAAGCTAGAGATTTCTATCCAAACACTCGTCCAAAGAACAAGATCAATGCGCCGGTGGTCAATATCGACTTTTAAGCTGTCTTCTTTAGACATGCCAAATCAGTTAGGCTTTGTGTAATCATGCATGTTTTTGTAACAATTCGTATATCTCTGATAATGCACGCGTTCCCTGTTTCCTTTTTCTGTGATGAAAAAATTGTGAATCTGTTAATGTTTCAAAAGAATTTTGTCTTATTTTTGAAGGGTATGTATTTTTCTGTCTGAAGCTTATCGTTTAGTGACAGTTTATCATGAATGTTATCGCATTTACTGACCATTTTGGTAAAAAGCTATAGTTTTTTCCCCTTATCGCATCCGTTTTTTCCCCCGAATGAATGATGTCCATAGACTGCCTTGCTGAGTCATGCAATTATAAATTGTGTTTGAGCCGTCCTCAAAACATGGGAGGCACGATCATGCTGAGTCTTTTACAGTCTTACCAGTATTCCAACAGTGTGGATTCTAGTCTTATCTTACCCACACTGTTCCTGTCGAGTCCCAGACATTTCTATGTATGTCGAACGAACTGGCTCTTAATGCCTCTGAGGGGTTGATTGCTTTGCATTTGCCTCTTGTCCCTGAAAATGAAGACACTTGCTGGATGCTGTGTGGTCTTTAGCAGTATTCAGCCTCGTTGCCCGGCTCCACCGCACGAGAGGAAGACTTTGCTTGCTCTGTAAAAGTTGCACGTCAGCTTCTGGGCCAAATCCAACAGGCACTTCAGGGTTTCCAAAGGGTCAAAATGTGAATCAGTCAAAGGGCGGAATCTTGTTACCTATGGTGCCCCATCTTACAGGAGAATCTCGTATATAATGGATTTTTCTTATTCATATAATTGAGGAGACTACGACCTCTCCTGTCTCTCCCCTGTTAAGGTGAGGCCACACGACTCATCCATGAAAAGGAGAGGGGACCCTGCTCACTCCACAAAGAATCATATGATTAATTCAGCCAATGGTTCAGGCTAAAATGGTCAGCAGGAAATGTCATTGGACCCTGTTGGTGTGGAAGGTAGGGGTGTCAAAACCGAACCGAAAAATCGAACCGAACCGAACCGAACCGAAAATTTTGTGCATTTCGGTTCGGTTTCGGTTTCGGTTCGGATCATCAAAATAAACCAATTTTTCTTTTCGGTTCGGTTTATTTCGGTTCGGTTCGGATCGAACCAAACTAAAATAAACACTTCGGTTTAGGACTATTTTTTCCTCTCTCTCCCCTTCTCTCTCTCCTCTCTCCTCTCTCTCTTTGCTTAATGAACTTGAAACCGAAAACCGATCCGAACCGAACCGAACCAAACCGAACCAAATTGAGTTTTCGGTTCGGATCAAATTCGGTTCGGTTCAAATTCGGTTCGGTTCAAGGGGGCACCCTTAATGGTTCGGTTCGGTTCGGTTTTCTCGAAAAACCGAACCGAACCGAACCATTTACACCCCTAGTGGAAGGGCAACTAATCTTAATATGATATACAGAAGTTGGATGCTTGAATATTCTATATATGACGTGTCAAAATACTGGGTCTGACAACAATAAAACAGATGTTGTGATTTAACCCCAAATTAAATGATAAGAGAGAACAAGAAGTTGGCTGGACCGAAGACATGGGATGGGATCTTTTGAATGTGAACCACTAACACACCCCTATGGGCAATTGCCAAAACAATTCCAAACTTATTGAAATTATGCCAATTTAGTCCCAAACCTTTTTATTTGATCAATTGAATTTTAAAATTTTTGCATTTATGTCAATTTAGTCCATCCAGCCAATTCTGGCCAGAAATCGCTGACATGGACGCTGGCCGTCCTACATGATGTGGCAAGCGCTGATGTAGACAATTTTTTATAATATTTTAATATTTTTTATTTTATTTGTTTTCTTTTTTTATTTCTTTCTTTTTCTTTTTTTTCTTCCCTTCTTCCTTTAGCACCTCACTGACCCCTAGCAAGGTTTGACCTTGCCCAGCAATGGCAAGGCTGGGCAAGCCATGTAGAAAGTAAAAATAAACAAATGCCGGCCAACGTCATGTTAACGATTTCAAGTCAAAATTGTTAGATGGACTGAATTGGCATAAATGCAAAATTTTTATGACTCAATTAATCAAAAAAAAAAGATTGAGGACCGAATTAACTCAATTCCAGTAGGTTTAAGTCTTTTTTTTTTATAATGCTCCCCGCCGTATAGAGAAATGTAATATTAACCTATGGTCCCTGTCTCCATCAATTATATAATTTAGTAAAGTCGTCAAGAATTGCTGTGTGCTCCGTCAGGATTATTGTAGGAACCGTGCGACAAAAAGAGAGCAAACGTGTGCTCGAGTGTTTCCCAAAACGAAATAAAAAACCTACGAAAATTTTCAAAACCTTGTGGCCGCGTCATTTACTTCATGCAATAATACGACGTTGATGCAAACGAGTAGCGTTTTCTCCCTCTCAGTACCCTTACAACTCCTCGAAGGGTTGCCTTCCCCCCTTCTCTCTCTAATTTATACATGTGGATGTCGGCATTCTCAGATATAGGCCAAGGACATGGACATATGTAGATGTGGATGTGTGCCCGGATCATGTATTGATCTTGAGATTGTTTCATTCATCTGTTCTTGGTTAGAACCTTCCAATCGAAGAGAGGATGAAGGTTTCGGCTTATTAGCTAGAGAGAGAGACGAGAGAGAGAGAAGTGATGAGGGATGAGATGGAGGTGATTAGGGATGGTAAAGTGATGGACGTGGCGCAGTTCGTGGTGATGGTGATCATGGAGGGATACACCATTGGATTGACCATCTTGGCCAAGACGGCCATGTCGAACGGCATGAGCCCTTTCGTCTTCGTTCTCTACACAAATGCTCTCGCTTCTCTCATCCTCCTCCCTCATTCCTTCTTCTTCCATAGAGACAGGTTGCGTAATGTTTGTGCTTGTGCGACAATCAGTTTTGTTTTGTGTACGAATCTTTTCCCACGAAAGCAGATGATTATTTGACACGGGCTGCTTGCTGGTTGTCTATATGTTTTGGCTTGCAAAACAGAGGAAGCAGTCATCACCGCGGCTCTACTGTTGAGTCTCTTCTTCTTGGGTTTAACTGGGTTCGCTCTCTCTCCTGATCCTTGTCTCTTGTCCTCTGTTTGCTGGATGTACAAAGAAATCATACTGAAACTTTTTCAGCGAGTGATGTGAACAGTTTTAATTGCATATTAAAACAGCAATTGCTGCCTCAGTATAAAAGTTTAAAATAAGTTAAGACTTACGTGTTATATCACTGCACCTTGCATTTTCTTTCTTTCGGTGTTCTTCAAATGGACTAGTCTTATGAGTTACTAATCCCTTTCCCTTTCCTGTCTTCCTCAATGCCTCAAGTCTGTGGACCACACTTCCCTAGTGGGCTCCTGGTCTTCTGTGGCAGTGGGCACTTCTGGGGCGTTAGACACCAAATTACAATCTCAACATTTCTTCTCCCCTTAGGTTTCTTGTTTTCTTTTCTTGTTTGAAAGATGCAGTTGCCATCATTTAGGTGTGATCGATTTTAAGGTGGGTCGGTTTCCACCCTGAAACTTGGAACCGGACCAATCAGTTCGTTCCTTTTCCAAAGTCGATTCCGGAGCCGGTAATTCCTGTTTAAATTTTTTGGTTTCTTCTATTCCCTGCATCTTGAACTCCAAAAGTTTAGTGTTGCCTTGTTCTTGCATTTTGTGATGTTGCTTCTACCATCTACTAGAGCAATTGTACCTACATAGCTACATTATGTTCTGATGAATTCAAATGGTTTCACCTTCCAATTTGTTCTTTTCTGTACTGGTTTTTGTTTGTCCTTTCCATATGCATCTTCTCGGTTAAAGAGCTACAAGTGGGAGCTTTTCAACATTGAAAGAAACAAAAAGAGAGCATTATGTTCGATTTTTTGTCAAAAAATGTTTACATGATTGGGGGTGTGGCGCTAATTGATGATCGATTATTCTTCAAGTGGATGTTGTGGTCATTATTCTATTGCATGGCATCGTATCAACATATGTTAAATAATAAAAGAATGCATAAATATGGACAAACAAATTTGTAGTCTTGACTCTATTTTTGCTTAAGGTCAGAAAGAAATGCAGCCCAAGCATATAGAAAAAGATAAAAAAAAAAAAAAAAAGAGAGCATACTATTCTGATCCAATTTAGGCAATCGGTTCCACACTTAGAACCAAGAACTGGAAACCATCCGGGAATGGCTGGTCCGGTCCGATTCTCGGGTTGGAACCAGACGGATGCTCACGCCACCAGCTACTCCTAATTGTTGCTCAGCTCAATGGGCTCGAGAGGCCCTCCAATCACTAGAACCGGACCGATGCTCACCCCACCATCTACACCTAATTGTTGCTCAGCTCGACCGGCTCGAGAGGCCCTCCAATCACTGGAACCGGACCGATGCTCACCCCACCATCTACACCTAATTGTTGCTCAGCTCAACGGGCTCGATGGGCTCTCCAATCAACGGACCAAAGTCGGGAGAGTTTTTGAGCCGAAATTGAAGGAAACTTTGAGTTGGGAGGACTTGGACATGTCAGCTCTTCTTTACGGTCGAGCTCAGCCTCGTCAGGCTGATCCGAGCCAGAAGTAACATCCACCTTCTTTGTAGATGTTACGTGTGGCGGTGGCATCGGTAAGGCTTTTAAAGGCTTGAAGTTGGGTGGTTCAAGCGCCAACCAGCCCAGCTATTATTCGTTTCGAAATTTTACCAGGCCACTGTCCTATTCACACTTTTCGCTCAATCAACATCTACTCTGCTTCAGTAATGGTTGGGGCTAAATTAGCGGTCTTAATTCCTTGAATGTGCTTGTTGTGCCAAGTGCTTTACACAGACCGTACGTAGTATGGTCTTGTAGTCATTAGCTCTTGAAAATCTATGAGATAGACATCATAGACTCGATACATGTACCTTGAAGTTGGACAAGTGGGAACCAATTGAAAATGGACCTGTTCATGGGGACACCACAAGAATGAGAAGAAACAGAATATGTTCATTTGTCTGGCTTCGGTTGGATCAATACACATCTCTCTCCTCTTTTGGTCCACGAAGGCATTGAGAATCAAGTGGAACCTGTTACTGATTTGTTCTTGCATGATAACCATTACTCAGTACCTTGTCTTCATTGGCCTAGATTTCAGTTCTCCGATTCTTGCGTGCGCAATGGTACTCTTGGTTCCGACATTTTCCTTCCTCTTGGCAATACTACTCAGGTCTTCACCCTTTCTAAACTGTTTTGTTCTTTCTCTGTCTGATATTTAACGTGATGACATTATGTCAAAGTCCTGAGCTAGTAAGGATTGTTGGTAGTTCGTAAATGTGCGCCTCTGGAAATGAAAAAGTGAATGAACTATACTTTACCAATATTAGGACGATAAAGCTGGACTGGAGAAGCACAAGCATCCGAGCGAAAGTAATCGGTACCTTAATTTCAGTTGCGGGGGCAATATTTGTCGATCTCTACAAGGAACCTGTCGTCAGTAACTCTTCGGTTTCATCCTCCAATCGACTTCAACATAAACAGCTATTTGTCTACTCCTCGACGCCTGAGCATTGGGCTGTTGGTGGTATTTTGCTAGCTGGTGCGTCCTCATCTGTCGCTGTATGGAACATCATTCAGGTACTGCTTCATTTCTTAATGAAACTCCAACAGTCTTTTACATTATTCAGCCACAAAAAAAAAGAAAAAGAAAAGACAACTTATATGTTTCTTTTGCATGCTTAATGATAATGTTGCTTTATTTGTCAGGTTGGAGCATTGACGCTGTACCCACAAGCGATGAAAGTGGTATCTTTCTGCAGTTTAATTGGTACTCTTCAATGTGCAGTAGTCTCTTTTGCCGAAGAGAGAAACCTAAGCGCATGGGAGCTAAAACTGGATTTGAAGCTTCTCTTGATAATTTCAACCGTAAGTACATAGCTACTTACTACTCACTCGGTATCATTTACCAAAGCATAAATTTACAGAAATTAAATGGAAAAAAGAAAAAAATGTTTATGTTATAGTACCCTCTGACTATCACTGATGCATGCCACAGGCCATTTTTGGAAGAGTAATTCGGGCACGAGTCCAAATATGGTGCACTCAAGCAAAGGGTCCTTTCCATGTTCCCATGTTTAAGCTGTTCGCGATCCTATATGCATGCTTCTTCGCTGTTTGCTTCTTTGCAAATAGCCGTCATTATGGAAGGTAAAAATCATATCTTGTTGTCACCCGAATGATTTTCAAAGGCTGTTGATGCAACTGGGTGAGACTAGAAACAACCTGAAAATTGGTCCAGGAGAGGAATTTCAATATTCTTTTCATAACAAATTGGGAACTTGAAAGCACAGTATCTAGCACATTTTTGCCTGCAGAGCCTTTCTCTGTTTCTATTCCATCAATGACACAATGCAATGGGAAGCTCATATGATTCAGAGAGTGTCCTAAATGGTGAATAAATGGTTGCATTTCATGATGATAGAGATTGGACACATGTTGCTGGAATCTTTTCTTTT
This sequence comes from Syzygium aqueum, assembly GCA_031216185.1. Lineage (NCBI taxonomy): Eukaryota > Viridiplantae > Streptophyta > Magnoliopsida > Myrtales > Myrtaceae > Syzygium > Syzygium aqueum. Next base: position 33,522,456 of record CM062232.1, read on the forward strand.
ATTGGATCTTCACCAACTCAGAGGACTAAAGTATAAATTCTTGATGGGGCTTGCCTGCACTCTCATCAACTATTCAGCTCGTCATGGCAAAAGTGTGAGAAATGAACTGCCTGTGCCGTACTTGAAATATATTGCTTTGCAATTTTAAGTATCCATTTGGCCTATGCCTTTGTCAATGATCCAATCTTAAGTATGTTGTTGGCTAATCGCAGCATCATAGGAGCGTTCATAGTAGGAATAGGATATTATTCATTGATGTGGGGACAAATCAGAGAGGGCAAAGCACGTGACGATCATGACAACAGAAATGGGGATTCTCGTGACAACAAAGTACCTCTTTTGCAAGAGGAGACTCAAGTATAAAACATCCTGCCCAGTATATTGAAGGAAACAAAACAATGATCCTGGAAAGCCTCAAAAAGTGAGTTCTTCAGTTTTTGCTTAATGGATGTGCCTTAACGGGTTGCTGAATCTGTACATGATACATACTGCAACGGTGAGAGAAGGACCGTCCTCCAGCATTCGTTCTACAAGTTATCTCTTGCTTGATTTTGCTCGAGGGACTGGACAGAGGAAACTCATGCCCATCTGGCTCCTCTTGCCAGAAGTTGGAGATAGATACATTTGGGGAGTGGTCCTGGTTACTGTTGGAGACATGTTTACTCTTGTAGATAACACCTCAATCAGAAATTGTGTGCTTGTATGTTATCATGAGAAACTTTGTAATGTACAACTTGATTTTTCTTTTCCCTCTTTTGTCTTCTCATACTTGCTTTTCCACTTTCTTTTTGCCCCGGGAAGGGGGGAAACCGGCCTTTTTTTCCCGAAAGGCCCCTGGTTTTCCTTCTGTTGGCATTACATGCATTTCATGGCATGTAAAAAATGGAATTAGCAAACTATATGTTGCACCCGCTGAGATGTTTATGCACAAGATAGGCTGGAGCATTGCACTTGCAATGATTCAGTTCTCTCGGTTGTTTGGTTCTTTTATTATCTGTCTTCCCCTCAACAAAACTGAATTTCGAAAAGCTTTCAGCTTTCGGATCCATCTCTAGCTCAAAATGTTCAATCTTTCATCCTGTATTGATGATGCCAAAAGGATGGGATCGGGAGGCATGCAATGGAAGAGTTCTTGAAGGCAGCACAACATTCATATTGCTTAAAACTTCCTGACGGCATTAGCCATTGTGGTGCTTGAGAGCCAAGGAGACCATCGAGCTTGTTCAGCAGAATATCAAGGCACTTAATCTTATTTGACATGCCTCTCATGTTTTTCTAAGGTTAATAATGCTGAACACTTTGAAGACTCGGGATGTTTAATTTCTCCTTCCCATACTAATTTTACAGGGGAAATATTAAGATGATCCCTGAACCACCTAATTTAGGTGTGCATCAGAGAAACTTCATAGACTGAAAAACTGCTGTGGAGTCTTGAGAATGACATTATTGCATGCCAGCATTGGAAAGGATGTCCTCTTGCTCGTTGATTAACTCTAAAGATTGGTGGGCTGGTGGCTCGACCGGAGTAAACGGAGATGTCATAAGCATGAGCTATCTGATCTGATTCGCTTTGCTGTTTCTCAACTTAATGTCTTGTATTCTTTATTGCTTTGTTCAGTACCTAGTTTTATGATTGAAAATTGTTCATCGGGCAGATGCATGGGGTTTGGTTATCACCGCGAACTTCATCTGCTATCGTTAAATCTAGATTGCAGGGGAGGGGGAAGGTATTTTCGGAGGAAGTAAAGAGAGCTTAATAGAAAACCCACCAACTCCAAGTAAATACAAACAGAGACAGCCGAGGGATCTCATACTAGATGCATATAAAAGTGCAGAGTCCAACTCCACTTTATTTACTTGACTTTTAGTGCAAATCCAAGTAGGCGATCGGCAGCATCTATGCCTTGAGGATGAACTCATCGAGCTCTTTGAAATTCTGGATTGCGAAGTCCTTGATTACGTGGGGATCAGGAATTTCTTCGCTCACCTTCTCAAATCCACATGACCATTTCACCAAGCTTCCATCCCCCTTAGGAATTACCTGGATGCAGCCGTTGAAATTTTTGTAGAACTTCAGGAGATCACCATCTATAATGCTGTAGGTCACGAACTTGTCTGCTTCATCCACACTATCAATCTTCTCCTTTGATACTTTAACAAGTGGAGAACCTAGAGCAATGAAAATATGTCAGAGAAGTGATAAGATCCCCACTTTTAAATCAAGTTTAGATGATGTTTGTGACAAAAATCCGCTTTAAGTGAAACTCACGCCAAAATGATCTTTCTGGTTAGATCTTGATTGCTCACAGGAGAAGAAGATATTAGGCCAAAAAAACACTGGTAAGGAAAGAAATGGAGTCTCGAGCTGTTTTTCTCACTCAGCCTCTTTCAGTGTCGTTATACTAGCACAATCATATAACTCGTCGTTTACTTTTCAGTATTTCTTACAAAACTGCAGTCCAAAGTCAAAGGAAGTTGCACAAATCAAGAGGCAACCAACGTAAGTGAAAGTCTAACTTTTAAGAAGAGTTCTATTTTCATCCACATGCACCGCATGCTTTCCTATTACAACCTCATTTTCAAGATCTTCAGAGAATAATCAATACTAATGATCAGTTCCATCTTCTTCAAAGAATTCACCTGATCGTTCTCACGGCATCCGAAGTTTTCAAGTTTGTTAGATCTAAGGTACTCTTGGAAGACAAGTACCCCGATTAAGAGGTGAAATGTTTGTTGGATCAAGTTCGACCGCCAAAGCTTTTCGCTTTTAGTGCGCTTTGCTATCTATTTCAGTAAAAGGACAGCAGTCACGAAGATGCTTCACTAAGATCACCAACATTTTACCTTCAGCATATGTGATGAGGCGAACTGAGCCAGCAGCTTTCCCATCTCCTTCAAGAACTTCAATACTCTTGTACTGTTGGGGGAAGACCTTAGGGAACAGATTGGTTGAGTCTCTCAGGCTCACCCAGAATTTGTCTGCAGGAGACTTAACCTCAACCTCTGCTTCGAGAGTTAAAGGGCCACCCATTTCTTAACGTTCTTACGAGAGAGGAATGTATAGGGGAATACACGAAGTCACTCTTTTAGAGACTACCCAAGATGTCTGTATATACTACTCCTCCTGCTCTGATCTATATATGAGGGCTTTAATTTAGCCCAACTGCCATTCATCTGCCTCCCACATAAATATCATAAATTTGCAGCATCACCGGCCTGCACTGCCCACAGCCGTCATATAAACGTTTTGCGGTTAGAAAATCCAAGGCAAGCAAGTTCTAATAGCAACTTTCAAAGCTAGTGGGCCAAGCAAATTTGCCTTTTGTTTTGCCTGATCAGGACCAAGATCATTGACTTAGACAAATTGTCCATGCCTCACAATCTTAGCAAAACATGGCCATTTCTTCCGCTGATAAGCATAGTGTCGGCATGGATGGTGGATACATTAAAGTCTTTGAAATTTTCGTGACCCTTTCCTAGCGAACATGTTGATCTGATCGTGCCAACGCGGGGGTGGAATAAATGTCCGCCCGCAGATACAGGTAGAGAAGTCACTGCCGACCCCCTATTAATGAAGAGAAAGTAAGGCGGGGAGATAAAATGTAAGTTGATCCATTGTATTCTGAAGTTAGAATGGGGTGTCTCCATTATCATGTCCTGTATATGCAAGGCCGACGTTATTTCCGCCTCTCAAATAGTTTTAGACATACCTTAAAATTTCAATTGTTCAAAGTAGCCCTATTTCTAATAACTCCTTGTAATACTCAACTCTTTACTTTAAATTTTTGTAGGGGAACTCTTTGGTTAAAAAAGAAACTGATCCGCTAAAAAAAGCCGTGTATTTTCATTACGATGTGTGGCTTTTGCCTTTTAAAAAAATACCGACTTTCACCCTTTCTTTTTGTGATTGTGATTAACTAGTTCTTTCGAAATTATTTTTGTTGACTAACTCGATAAATTAAGGAGTGTTACAGCCATCTGGAAGGAAAAAACAATGCGAGCCTACCAAAGACGTGCAAATGAGAAGCTGCATGCTTACAATTACACCACCGGAAGGAAGTTCTTCCATTTTTTTTTAACACGGCCGCGGATATGATCTATCAAGAAACTGATCTGCTATCATAATGCGTCTTGCCGAATATATTTTGCCGTGGTTTCTATAAAAGTGTGTCGACACACAAACACTCACAAAACTTTCTATGATTAACTGAAATCTATTTTTTTTTGTGATCATAAGGGCTACCAATCTTCTGACGAACGATTCCTCGAGGAGCGCCCCAAGCCCCAACATGCCCAGAGACACCACCACTCCGAAATACAAAAAGGAAATGGTTCAGGAATTTCATCAAACAGATAGCAGGTCCTTTACAAATTAAGATCCCAACGGAACGGTGAAAGCGCTTCTTACTGAATGGGTGGGTTCGAACTCATCAAACCTATTCTTCTTCAAAAAAAATTCGGTGGCAGTAGCACCGCTATTTTGTATCAACTGCTCGGTCAGAAGCATTTACACCCGTGATCACCGTCGGTTGTGATTGTACCATTCCGAAGATGGACCCATCAAAAGATGACAACTTTCCATCACCCAATGCTTCAGTTGAGTGGCTTGTGGTGACTTGTGTGCAAAACGAACCACTCAAACCAAATCGAATTGGCCAGTTTGGTCCTGTTACCGAAAGCGTTGGTTCGCTTCGTAGTTCCTAATTTCCAATTTCAAGAGGGAATCATATAGAAAAAATTAGTAAAATATAAACTAAGCCTTAAGTGAATTTCATTGATAAAAATTAGTAAAATATGAATTAAATCTTAAATGGTCGGCTCTATTGGATCAAATCGAAAACTGGTCACCCCTACTGGTGACGATTCGACGACAAACACAAGCCAAAACGGACTTTCCTGCATCGCCAGGCAATGCGTTTTATCAGCGAAGCTTCTAAATGGTCAAATCATGGTATGTAAAAGGTCAAATCATGGTATGTTCAGAGACAGCAAACGACGTCGATGAAGTAGCTAACAAAGGTTCAAATCGTCGCATCAGATGGGGGCGGGAGGAGGACAAGGACAGCACGATTGAATCCAGAATCACGGACGGTCTGGACCAAGACACCATCATGTTTTTTTTTTCCTTGGCATTAATGCCGACCAATTCAGCTGAGCTTTCTGGTCTAGTATTAATGTTAGGGCGGCAGATTCGTTACATGGGCGTGCAATTCTGTCGGATGCGAGACACATCTTCACCGTCAAATCTCTTGGGACCTGAACCCCTCCAAGCATCACCACAGTTGGAATTAAACCCGATTTCCGACCTCAGGATCTTGTATGGTACACCCATTTTACCGTATAGCTACACAGCGCGCCGTTGTAATTAAATAAAAAAAATCTTCTCATGACGTTTTGAGTGCAAAAGTGTTGCAAAAAAACGTGATTTACACCTTAAAAGTGTCTAAAAAAATCAATTTATTGAATGCCATGACTTTTTAAAAAACGTACCATAAGTGCTATGCCACGTCGGATTTTCGACATATCGATCGACATTTTTAAAAAATTGTGGTACTCAAGTAATCGATTGAAAGTTATGGCACTTAACTGAACGTGTTTTGAAAGTTATAATATTCAAGTGATTGAAAAAAGAAAAGTTATGACATTCAAGTAAACACTGTTCAAAAGCTATGATGCTTATTGTGTTCTTATCCCTTATGATGTCGATAGAACTAGATTGAAATGGATCCATATTATACACCCGAAGGAAAGGACATAGGCTCCATTAGTTGGTGAATGCTGTCATGCACAAATATACATGCAAGAAACCTATAGCGACCTAGAAACTTACCCATAAGTACAAGTTCTAAGTTTTCGGAACCTGAAACTTATCATATACGCTCTTAGTATCGTCGTATAATCTAAATATACCAATTCAACAAGTTCCAAATACAAATGAAACTGAGTCAAGCTACTTGCAACTAACTCGAATTCGGCTCGATAATTCTTGAGATCCACTTGTCTGATTTTGAGTCGATTTTAAGCTGCTCAAGTAGCTTGATGGGTGGAGTTTGAGCTTTGACAAGCTTGCTAGCCTAATCATCAAGCTTCTATTATTTTTCCAAAGATATTGAACAGTTATGAAAGACACAGAAATCCCCAAAATCATATGATGTACCATTCTATTAGGATTCACTGCATAATCTCAAATAAATAGGGAGAAAGTGCAAGAAAGAGAATTTTAGATGCAAGGTTTTATCTTGGTTCATCTTTAAATTAAGGCTACGTCTAGCTAATGATTTTACTGTAATTAGCACACCGTAATATATACATATATATTATGTATAGTAGCTATTCATGGCCTAAACCCAACCTACTAATAAAATTGTGAATTCAAAAATATAAAAAACTTCGGCTTTCAGGGGGCGCTGCCCCATACAACCCCCACAAGGGTGGCCTCCCAAACCCCCATGCACTCACTAGGGAGCGGGATCCCTGTACTGTCCTGTCGCTAAGGAGTATGAAGTACACCCCAACACATTCGACCCTTTCAAGTTCTCAAGCTCGTGTTGTTTTATAATTTGATTGTATTCAAGTTGAGCTGGATTGAGTTCAAGTATCTTGACTTTCTATTCTAGTCGATCTCGACCAGAAATTTTACTACTTAATCGAGCTCAAGAACTCTTTCCTTAGACAAAAATCCAAAATAAGCAAATTCAGCTTGGTGATCAGAATTAAGCTTCTTTCGTGAATCTCTCGAGCTTAAAAATTTAAAGCAGACCGTGGGAGTTTTATATTCTGAAGATGTTGCAAACTCTTCTTGGAACTGATTGTACTGATATATTTGTTGTCTTTGGAAGGCATCTTGAAGTATAAGTTACCAGCTGAGCTTCAACTTCGTCTTAGGTCGCCTGTTACACGAGGAAATTAAGGAAGTTTTCTGGTCACTGATGGTGGTAAAGCTCCAGGTTCCGATGGATTTTCTTTACCTCAGCTTGGAGTGTGGTTGGTGATGATTTTTGTGCTGCTGTATCTAATTTCTTCTAATCTTCCAAGCCCCTTAACAAGATTGATTCTACAGCTATTTCTTGAGCCTAAACTGTCACTGCCTCCAGGATGACTGAGTTTAGGCCCATCACCTATAAATGCATCACTATGGTTTTAAATAATAAACTTGGCAAAATATTACATTTCTCAATCTGCTTTTGTGTAGGGTAGATGTATTGGTGATGATATTTTATTAGCTCACGAACTAGTGAAAAGCTATCATGAAGCTGGTACTTCCTTGAGATGAATGACTAAAGCTGACTTAAGGAAAGTCTATGGCCCCTTGAATTGGGAGTTTATTCTTAAAATCTTGCAAGTCATTCGAATGCCTGATTCAACTGTGAGCAAGATTAAAAGCTGTATAAGATCACCTTCTTTCTTCGTAAGTATCAATGGCTCCTTGGAGGGATTCTTTGCTGTGAACAGGGGTGTGAGAGGGGGATCCAATGTCCCCTTACCTATTTGTGTTGGTTACGGAAGCCTTATCTAGGCTTCTCAACTCTGCAGCTCAAAGTGGAAAGATCAAATATTATCCATCCCGCTCCTAAGTCAATTAACATACCTATGTTTTGCTGACAACATAATGATATTTTTCAAAGGTGATGTTAGTTCTTTGAAAGAGATACTCCATATCCTTCAATTCTTTCGAAGTGTATCTGGCTTGCAGGTTAATTCTCGCAAGACAGAGGTTTACACTTCTGGCTATAATGAAGATCCAGTCTATAAAATCTTGCTGATTTGTGGCTTTAAAAGGGGCCAGTCACCTGTAAGATATCTTGTGTTCCTCTTATTTCTGGAAGATTGTCTGATAAGAACTGTAAACCTCTCATCAATCGTATCACAGCTAGATTTTCTTGTTGGCCCGCTAGAAGACTCAAATATGCTGGCAGGCTTCAATTGATTAAGGCTGTGATCCATAGCTTAGTCCATAATTTGGTGCGAGGTTGTTATTCTTCCTATGAAATTCGTGAAGGTCATTGAGCGATGTCTTTGTTTCTTTTGGAAGGGAAGGCACGATGCATGATTTGGTGCAAGGGTCGGTTGGGACCCAACTTGTCTTCCTAAACATGAGGGAGGACTTGGGTTTTGAAAGTTTTGATTGGTGGAACACTGTCTTCTAAAGTGTGTTCGGAGGCTTCTACTAAAATCTGGTTCTCTTCGAATCGCTTGGATTATATAAGAAGGGGGATTATTTGGTCCGTCACTCCCAATAGCAATTGTACTTACGCCTGGAGGAGGATTTTATAAGGCAGTTCTTTGATTAAGCCTTTTACTAAAAACCAGATTGGTAATGGCCAGTCCATCTGTCTTTGGACTGATCATTAGCATCCCCACGGGATCCATCTTGTTGTCTACCTCGCAGAGCATTATATAATGCTGCATTGCCTGCTTCTGCTAGGATTGCTGACATAATATCTGATTCTAATTGGTCTTTCCCTAGCTCTAGATCTTATGCTATTGTTGCTATCCTAGCCTGCGATATGCAGTTCACTTGCGCCACATTCTGCTTTGGAAGATAGAGTTGTTAACACCATAGTCTTCCGATGGTGCTTTGATCATTTCCTCCACTTGGGATCTAATTAGGAACAGGGCTCCTCAAGTGTGTTGGCATAGGATCATATGGTTAGCACCTAATGCTCCCGAGTTTGCTTTGATCTCTCAGATGGCAATCTTGAATAAGCTCTTGACAGAATTGGGAGTTGGTTTCTCCTTCCACTTCTGTCGTTTGCCTTCACGGTAGGCAATGCAATGAATCTAGAAACTATCTGTTCTTTGGCTGTTGTTTCTTCCCTGCTTTGCCTTTGCATCTTTGTTCTATTGTTAGAACTCCTGGAGATTAGGAATCTGAATTTCCATTTGCTTCAGCAGCAAGTCAAGGGTCCCAGTTTTTCCTCAATCATCCTCAAGTTGGCTTGGAGTGGTTGCATTTACTATATATGGCAGGCTGGAAATAATGTTCTTCACAATCACAACAAACCTTCCGTGGATCAAGTACTGAAGTCGGTTGTTTGCTGTTAAACACAGCATGAAGGTCATCGCGTCCCCAAGCAGAAAGTTATCCCTGCTAGACTCTTGACTGGTGTGGTTGCACAAGGAACTTACCCTTAAAAAAAATAAACTTGCTTCATAGGAATTGTTCCTATCTTGTCATTCTCATTGTTTTTCTCTTGATTCCTTGCGATGGATTCTAGGATTCGTGAGTCATCAAGAGAACGGTATGGTGATTTAGCTAACACAGACATAGATTATCTAGTCTCTTCCTTCCTATCCTCCAAGATCGAAAAACCCTTTTATTTGATTGTCTGTGGTATCAATTGATATTAGAGCCAATCGCAGCGAAGCCAAGGTCCAGCATTATCATCACGTGTAAACATTCTCATAGGGCATTCCTTCAAGTCTCTGTAATTCATGTTTCTTCCGGCCCTGAAATAAGTGATGAATTATAAGAATTACACTATAGGCCCCCAAAATTAGCTCACGGCACATGTAAAATGGAAAAAAGTTAACCAAGTTAAAAGCTATAAAAGTAAGGTAAATTCAGCGGGTAAAATGAAATTTCCCCAACGATTACTTAGCGAAAAAAGAAAGCATTACATCTCTCCCTCTCTCTGAAGTTTCTGAGAAAGCCAACGAGTGTACGTCGATTTGACTAATTTGTCACTGAAAGTAAGCTGCAAAGTGTATCCTCTGGTGAGCATGAGCTGACATGTCCTTGACCTCTTCCATGGGCGAAGCTTCCTGCAGCATAATCCCCGAGACTGCAATGTTTTAATGTTCGAGCCCGATTTTGAACACGGCAGACAGACTCATTCCCGAAAAGTCAAAGATCCTCATCCTCATGCATTAGACGAGCCTGCTCCCAACAGAACTCTCAGTTCTTTGCAGTGATTAACATGGGACGCTCCGAAAATTTCTGCCAGGAGATTGTCATTTTTGAGTTTCAATTCTCATGAACTATGTCAACAATTACCAAACAAGATCCTTGCTTGAATGGGTAATTGGTTAGTTCCCTTCTCACGAAAGCCCAAAAAAACGGCCCATTAATCCACGAACAAATGAGAATGCGCCCGCACGCCTTGTTTTTAAACCCGGGATGAACCCGCCTGGTTTGCCATTGGCTGGTCGACTGGTTCAACCGGTCGAACCGCTGGGGTGATGATTTGTGTGTTTATTGAAACTACTTGGCAAGCACAAGTTCCTAGCTCAATTGTTTATCCGGTTCGACTGACATATCCCTGGGTTAAACGTCGGTTGAACTGGGTCAACTCCTGATTTGACCTATTCTTGATCGTTCTGGTTTGTAAGTGAAAATCAGATCGGATGACGGTCCGATTCCCGTTTTAACTAGTTGAACTGCCCGGTCCAATCCTATTTTAAAAAAACTATCCGCAAGCTTATCAGTTTGCAATAATGATAATTAGAACTAAAAATAAAATCCTATGAGGATAAAGCTTTACGTTAAAAGGGACAATAGCTGAGACTGTGCAGAGCTTATCGTGTCAAAAAAAGAAGTCCAGCAACTCTCTGTTTCGTGGGACAGAAGGATTTACATGTTTCACAATTCATGCACGCCGAAGGCAACGTGAAAGTTCGTCTCCGGCCTAAAAGGTGCGTTTCATCAGCTTGATTACATTTTTCACGTTCTTTTCTCTATCCCTCTGATCGCCAACCATACTTCAATGCCGCCTCTGATCAAGAATCTCCAACACAGATGTCAGCATGACGGATCACCAACACTGTTTTCTTAATTTTTATTTTTATGGTAATGCTTCTTCGTTTTCTTGCGCAGAATGTCATCGTCTAAATTAGTTGCTCCTGACTTGTCCAGATCCACAGGAATTGTTGAGCCAACATCACCGAGATTAGCTCGTTGACCCCTTTGTTGGTGAACCCTTTTTGCGTTGCTGCTGACACCCTGTAGCTGTACTTCTTCGATGCCACTGAGAATGTTAACTTTCTCCTCCCACTTCATGCGTTCGTAGAATAATGATCTGGATTGTATAAATGTTAATCTAAATGACCCTTGTGGAACCCTCATCCTTTCCTTAGCCAAAAAGTGAAGCGGCCCTCGATTCACTTATCATCACGCTGATCACTCACATTAAACTATTAATCTAGAGAATACGAAATATAATGGGTCAATATATGATTTTGAATTAAGTTTCTGTGCTAGAACGTTATCCTAATGTATAGACTTTTCGTAATTCATTTTGATTAATCTGTTAATGATAAACTATACAGAGTACACGGATATCTCTACGTTACTATAACTTAATGTAATGATTAGCTCTACAACTCAAACGGATGAAAGGGCCCTCTCAACGGCCACATTTTGCTCCCTTCTCAAAGAAAACAAATAAGGAAAAATCGGATCGAAAAGGAGGGAGAGAGATCTCATCTCTTTGCTTGCTTTTAAAACAAAAGACCCGAACTTAAAATACTCATGCAAAGCGGCCACGCAATACCAACTCCCCTTCTTTTCTTTCCCCAACATCGACTTTATCTTTCACTTCAAGCACATGCTCTGAATTTTAAGGTTGTTGGAGGCTACTGTCAACTGGTATGGTGAATGCATTCTCCTCCTAAAATGATGTAGACCTTCACTTGCTTCATACGTATCGCTCTCAGGCGATGATTCTCACTCAACCCAAATTCGTATTCCACTTACCCATCAAAAAGCGGGGGACATTGGAGCTTTTTACAGAGACAACCCCCTGCACTGATGCTTCAGTTCTCTCTTCATCAGATGCTCTGTGACATCAAACCCAATCGCTCTTTCCTCAGTTTCCGTAGTTCCTCTGTTATAACGAAGCTTCCTCTCTCTCTCTCTCTCTCTCTCTCTCTCTCTCTCTCTCTCTCTCTCTCTCTCTCTCTCTCTCTCTCTCTCTCTCTCTCTCTCTCTCTCTCTCTCTGTTCCCAAACAGCATTCTGTTTCATGTAACATGAATTGCGAACCCCAGAATTAGATCTTCTTACGAGGGAAGCCGTGATGCCGTTTGGTTTGGTCTCAACATGGAACAAGCGACGGAGAAGCAAATCCCTGGAGCAGGCGGACCCCTGTAATTCTTCTTCATGTGTCTCTTCTTTTACAGTACTTTAGTAAATTCAATTTGGTAATAAGGTGTATGGCTTCTTGGTGATTTTTGAGGATTACGAAATCTCATGGTACTGTCAAGCTTGCCGCTAACTGTTCCGGATGCAGGGACTTATAAGCCGGTGAAGCTCTGGCAACTCGAAGATCAATCTCTACAAACCTCAAAGCGGCACAATGGCTCATCCGTGTTCACGCTGAAAGAAATGGAAGAGGCGACATCATCTTTTGACGATGCCAACTTGGTAGGGAAAGGAGGGTTTGGAAGAGTTTACAAGGGGATTCTCAGGTCAGGACAGGTACAAGGCAAAGAGCGTAATTTTAGGTTTCTTGTCGAGGCAAGTACAAAAGACGATAATTCTCATCTCGTGTTATGCGAATTAAGCTATTCAGGCTAAAGAAAGTAACGGATTACGATTATTTGTAAACAAATAACAAATGAATGCTTCCCTGCAGACTCTTGCTCTCGTACCCTTTTCTAGTTAAAGAGATCTTCAGGACGTATTTAATCCCCTGAATTCTTGTTGAAACACATTATGGTCATCTTCTGTTTAATGTGGACCTGAAGGTGGTTGCCATCAAGAAAATGGAGCTGCCACCATCTAAAGAAGCTGATGGAGAACGGGAGTTCCGGGTAGAAGTCGATATCTTGAGCCGCCTTGATCACCCCAACCTGGTGTCGTTAATCGGCTATTGTGCCGACAGAAAGCAGAGGTTCTTGGTGTACGAATATCTGCCAAACGGGAACCTGCAAGATCACTTGAATGGTTAGTTTTTCGACTGCTCAGGATAATATATTCCCAGTAAAACGACTTTTGATAAGTATTTGCTGTACGCTTGTGCTAGGAATTGGGGATTCAAAGATGGATTGGCCTTCAAGGCTCCAAGTAGCAATAGGAGCAGCAAAGGGGCTAGCCTATCTCCATTCAGGTTCAGCTGTGGGAATCCCAATTATCCACAGAGATTTCAAATCTACCAACATACTTCTAACGGCTGATTTCGAGGCAAAGGTAAGCCAGATAATTTGACCCTTAGTATTGGCAGCTTTAAGGGCACAAAAGAACTTATTCAGAGGCTATTTGATATAGATTTCCGATTTTGGACTCGCCAAGCTGATGCCCAAGGGCCAGGAAATATGTGAGACTGCTAGAATGCTTGGCACTTTTGGCTATTTTGATCCTGAGTATACATCGGTAAGCTATCATTGTCACCCATAGTTACTTGATATATTTAGTCTCTGAGCCTAATCAGTTCAAAAAGTTCAAAGTTCTTCCTAGAGTATCTGGGGTTTCAATTAAAAGATCGAACTTCTCTACAGCTCTATGGCAGAAAAGTTACTTTAGAACATCTTGTGCACATAGGTTTTTCCCCTGCTTTTATAAGATCATATGCACACACAGAGACTCGACCTTAAGTACACTACGGCAGACATACATTTATTTGATCTATTGCATTACCTTGGCGAAAAATGTCTTAAGGGTTCTCCATGCACTAATGCATGATATACTACTGCATACACAGAACATTCCCTATTTGCTAATATGATGCACATGAATCGGAAATTCAAAGCATATCATCTGAGTAGCTTGCTACAATCTGCATGTTCCCTTCTGGATATATTATCTGCATCATGATATATGGCAATTAAAATAGCTCAGGGAGTCTGTCCAAGGATTACAATATGTTAGAATGCTATCCTCCTTCCCAAATTTCCCACAAAATGAATTCAATAACCAGCCCCACCCCCAAAAAAAAAAATCGAAAAAAAAATAAATAAAAATAAGGTTACAGCCAGGCTCATGCCAGGTGTAGCCAGCACATTGATATGAAACTACTGAATTGGCCATAACCTGGCCTAGACATATTAGCACACTAGGCAAAGAAACAAGTGAATTGGCCACAACCAGACCAAGACATCTAATCACACTAGGCAAATAAGATACTCAAACTTCCAGAACGGCCGTAGACATACTTCTCTTTGCAGGGGAAACAACGAAAAAATCTCTAGCATGGTTTTGTTTTGAGAGATATTACCGAAGAGGGAGATATGAAATTGATGGTTTTCTAGACTTCATCACCTTGTGGTTTAAAGCTACACAAAGAAAAGAAAAGAAACTACCTGCAGACTTCATCACCTTGTGGTTCAAAAGTTGCATTGAGCCCAACTCAGTTTTGGACCATTTAGACTCCCATAAAGTTTCAGTTAAAATGAAGAGAAGCTACCAATCATCCAGGAAGAGATCGACTGTTCAGGGTTTGTGCTTTGAAATTATAAAACTTGATTTGATTGTGTAGCTTGCTTTTTGTCCCATCCAAGGGGTGCTCTTTTCCTATCTCTAAAAATATATGCTTATGTGTTATTCAACGTTGCCAATTTTCAATTTCTTTCCAGGGTTTTCCTGATGGGTTTGCGATAGAAGTTTTAGGGATTTAATTTGCTCCATTTTTAGAAAGTAAGAAATTTCAAAAACCAACATCACATAGAAATCAAACTTAGTTACCCAGTCGTTACTGTGCTTTATTGAATTTTTTATGGTTCTAAGATTGCAAAACCAGGCATATGATTTGCCAAAACTGACAGCTAGCATGAGTGTCTACCAAATCCACAACAGGGCAATTTCTTAAACCACAATTTAGCAAATTGAATTTGGACCAAATCACACAGGTAGATTCAGCATAATTTGCCTTCTTTTTGTTCCAGTTTGCTTAAAGTGGCTTTTGGCAATAGACAGGAAAACTCACTCTGCAAAGTGATGTGTACGCATTTGGTGTGGTGCTCCTCGAACTCTTGACTGGACGAAGAGCATTGGACTTAAATCAGGGTCCAAATGATCAGAATCTAGTACTTCAGGTAGATTAATTTCAACTTGAAACTCGATATTTCCTGGGCAATCTACAAAATTTATTAGACATAAAAGAAAATCTACTTTGAGTTGCAGGTAAAGAATTTACTGAACAGCCGGAAAAAATTGCGCAAGATTATGGATCCAGACCTCACACAAAATTCGTACACACTGGAGTCCATAGCCATGTATGCTAACCTAGCAGCACGCTGTGTCCGACCTGAGAGTAGCGAGAGACCCTCCATGGGGGAATGTGTAAGGGAACTTCACCTAATATCCTTCATTAACTCGAAAGGTTTGGGCATGGCTGTGAACAAACGCGAACTGATCTAAGATATGAGATGTCTCACAAGAAGAGAAATGATATGATAATGTCTACAAAGGAACATGACCTCTTTTGCTACAACACTTTTTGGGGCCTCCATGTACCTAAGATTCTTGAAGGAGTGTCTAGTTATCCTCTGTGAAGCAGAAGAGCACACACAGTGTGCAATGCACAACATAATTAAAAGAAAGTTTAAGAAAGATTTTGGGCTACATTGTAATGAATCTAGGAAGCATTTGAATTATTGAGTCTAGGCTAGGAAAAAAAAATCATGTATTTATTTCTTTCACCCTACTGCCAGCTTCAAGTTGAATTATGTGTACAACCGCAAGTTTATTTGGTATGTGTATAACCATCCTTGTCTTATGCGTATAACCATCCTTTTCTTCACAAAGTTTTCTTTCAAATGTGCAGAGATTTGTCCCCATCAGATACTGCCAGATTGAATTGCTTTATGCAACCTCATCTTTATCACGATTGTCTACAACTCATACCATATCTTAAAGAATATGCATGGTGAATCCAATTTCAAGAAGTTATATCATGCTAACTCAAAATGAAGGCAGAAATCACGTTAAAGCAGCAAGATCAAAAGTAAGCAAGTAATGAAGCTTTCTTCTTCGTAAAATCATGGCACATTTCATCCCCAGTCAAAGTTGGTAGAGGCAGAGATAAAACAGGAGATCTCTAGAAACTTGAAGTTATTGTGAAATTGCACTAAAAAAGAATTAAGAAATAACTTAGATTCTTGTTCGAGTCAAAGGGTCAGCCTAAGTGAATATTTAAACAACAGACACCAATATGAACAATCTGAACATAAAAGGGAGTGGGAAAATGAAACAGGACATCTATAGAAACTTGGAAGAGAGTATTTCGAAGAAGGAAAACCAAAATTATCATTTAAGTCGGACACTGTACAAAGATGATTGATTCAAATTTTACAGAAGGGTAATAATAAGGAACTGTGATTTTCCTTGGCAACTGGGAAAATTCTATGACGTGACATTACCTCAGCATGCATTCAAGAGGTCTGTTCTTGGTCAGAGCCTGACTCATCTGATTCTGAAGGACTATATGGTACTAGAAGTTTCTTGCACATCAAATGCTTGCGTCTTTGAAGTGTCAACAGGACCAGAATGTTGTCTGTCTTAACGATTCTGTAACCTGCTTTAGTATACATGTTGAATGGAGCAAGGTCAATCATTCTGCAGTGCAAGTACACCTCTCCTGAGGAACACATCTGGGAAATAAGTTCCTCACTAGCCTTCAATAGATGCCAGCCAATACCTCTCCTGAAAGTTAAAAGGATCTCCGATTGTCAACTTCCACTCGATCTATCCACCACGAGGTATGGTTGATACACTAGTAAAGTTTGAGCTATTTAGGAAGTTGATACTTTGCTATCGCAATTTACATGACTTTTGAGCTATGTAGGACGTTGAAATTATTTTATCAGCAAACTCAAAGCTACTGACAGACTTTTGCACTAGATTATCCACTTAAAACCCATTAAACGGGATAAGAACCAGGTTACAAGAATACAATCTAAATTTTAGTCCAAAGTATGCATCAAATCAAGAGGGAGAGCCCCTGATCAACATCAATCGGGTTAATTGCATTCCAAAACAAAAGGGACAATGCCAATGTACCGTCTCATTCTCAGTTTAAGCAACGACCGAACCGTATGACATTCAACCAAGCCGCAACAGAGCAGGTAGAAACATGTAATTTGGCTTCTTGATTTCCAAAAACTCAATGTTCAGTGCTCACCACCACATGATCCTAGACCCAATTTTTACTAAAAACAACGAACGCACTAGTAAGCGTCCACGTCTAGCACCAACAGCCAAGAAACGCGATAAATAAAAATCCCTTTTTCTTTATCTGTTCAGCGGCATTGCAAGGCAATTAGTGGGGCTCCCGTATTACCTCCTGAGCTGCTCTTTGACGGTCATGTTGCAGATATAAGGAGAGTTTCGCGGGGGCGTCGGCGTCGGCGGAGAAGCGTTCGTGCCTCTCTTGTCGAAGCACACCTCCACGGTTCCGGCCAACTCTTCCTCGCCGTCTTCCCCGCCCCCGTAAAACCCGACGAGCGTCGCGGCGTGCGGCATCGCGCTCCGCCGCTCGATCAAGTACTGCTTCACCAAGAACCTCACCAGCGACACGTACCCGCCGGGCAGCAGCATCGACTCCGCGAACGACTCGGCCAGCACCCGCACGGTGTCGTCCATCTCCTCGGCCCTCATGACCCGGACCCGCAGCGACCCGGATCCCAGCTCCCGGTCGTACGCGAAGCCCTCGAGGGACCGGAGCTTGCCGAACTCTTCATCGGTCAAGAACCGCCCGGCCCGGTACGGGTCGTCGAGGAACGGGGTGGAGGGTGCTGTCCCGGTCGACGCGGTCGTCGGAGGGGAGGGCTGGGAGGACGAGGACACGGTCCTGCAGGCGGAGCGGTCGAATTTGTGGAGACCGAGAGGTGGGTGTCGGAGACAGGGAGGCGGCGATGATGGGAAATGGAGAAAGTGGCGAGCTTTGTGGCGGCGGTGGAGGTGGTGGTGGTGGTGGTGTTGGGGGTCCAAGGAGAGAGAGAAGGATAGTGTTGCAGCCATAGGAGAGAGCAGGAGCTCGGATTCGAGGATTAGCTTACGAGGGAGACGTCGGAGTCACACGTCAGAGACGACACCGCGCTTAAAAATCAAAACTTTGGTGGATTTTTGGGTCGCTGTTTCCATCCCATCGTTTGATTAAATTTCCTCACCGGGGGCTGCTGGCTTCTTTGGTGAAAGAAAGGAAGAATCAGCTTTTGCAATAGCAGCAACTCGCCGACTTTTGATGTTGACAACGCTCTAACTCTAAGAAGGTTTTTGGTGTCCAGTGTTTTATTTTTACTCAAGGAACGATGCCGCGCGTATCACTGTTTTCGTATGTAATACATCGGTCGGCTCAATTGCGCAATGCTCCACATCAAAAAAAGTGCGTGCACGGTTTGCCTTTGAGCGATCTAATTGAAACAAAAGTCCACGTCTATAGTAAATTAACAATAACAGTATAGGTGATGTACGAAAGACGACGTGGGACAATTGGGTAGATATGTCGAGTAGTCGAATCCTAAACGAAATTTTCAGGACTCGGGAAAGGAAAATGGACTCTTAAGATGATACCATGCCAAAAATAAGAAAAAATAAATACTTTGTATAAAGAGTACCCCTGAATGATGCGCACATATATGATCTAAGCAGTCATCGATTCCTCGTCCTGAGCAATCCTCAATGGTGTCACTTACAAATCGTGACAAGAAAATGAAGATGTGCACAATCTTCAACCCCAAAATGTTGCTAGTAATAGCAACATTAAAATGAAGATTCAAATACTAATTCCTAATTGCGAGATCCTGTCATTATCTATAGGTCTTTTTCTTAATGCAATCTCTTTAAGTTTGGATAAAGAAAATAGCTTGTCCTAAATTTCTTCTTTTGACATAGATCAGTCTTGTCATTCAACTTACGATAAAAACTTACTTTTCGTTCGATTATGACAGCTGTATGAAATATTTAAAAAAAAAAAGCTTTGGTGCATGACCATACATCAACTTTCAATATATAAAATTACAACGGCTTTGGCATCCAGTTGACCATCTCAATTGCTCATCCTTTGTTATTCCCGTAAGAACAATTAAGCATATGAACTTTTGGTTATCGTTCACTGATACAGCCGAAGTTCCTACTTCTATTGTTAACTTAATGGGTGCTACTCCATCAAATGCACTTTCCTCAAAAATTTAGACATGCAGAAACACACATGGGCATTGCACTGCTACAATCTCGACTAACGATGACCTGTAAGGTCGATGACCCCCGAATCTATGACAGATGCTACTCGGATCGAACTCGGAGATCAGGGAGAAACGTTATCATAACTGTGATTAATCATCAATTCAAATATTCGATGGTTGTCTAGAGGGAGGATCGGAGTCGATAACAGTAGCCGGCGGTAGTTCGGTAGGAAAAAAAGTGGAATCGATTGCAAGAGGACTCGTGACAAATATAGGCAGGATTTGGCAAGACTAGAGAAGACAACATACGATGAATGATGATGATGCCCGCTTGTAATGGTCGGAAGGTAATACCTTGGAGACCAAAAAACGAGTCCGGTCTCAAAGTCAACGAAACTCAGATAGATAGATAGGCCCAACATCCCTCGGATTCGGACCCAAACCCACACATTTCACTTCTCTCCTTCGCAGCCCCACCGCGAGCCCGCCGGGAAGGAGGAAAGGACAGCCGGAGCGAGCGCAGGTCGTCGACATGGCCACGGACGCCGCCGCCGCCGCCGCCAGCTCCGACGACTTCGCCATCGGATGCTTCCTCTCCATCCGGACCACCTTCGGCGACGAGTTCGAAGCCCAGGTCGTCGCCTTCGACGCCCCCTCCAACATCCTCGTCCTCCATATCCTTCTCGTTTCGACCGTTCTGCTTGTCCGGCGTTCCCAATTGTGACTTGGCGCTTCGAGTTTCGTGATTTCCTCCAAGGGGGGGGTTTTTTCTCGCCTTTTCTTTCGCTTATGCTTCCGTTGCCGTTTTCTGGGTTGAATTCCTTGACTGTGTTCGCGGTTTTCGGATTGCCACAAGAGGGTTCGAAGTCCGGGTCTCGGCGGAACTTGCGGCTGCTCAAGGTGGATTACATCAAGCATTTCACCTTCCTGCGTCACGGTCAAGACCCGCTCGA
The DNA here is from genome assembly GCA_031216185.1 of Syzygium aqueum. Taxonomy (NCBI): domain Eukaryota; kingdom Viridiplantae; phylum Streptophyta; class Magnoliopsida; order Myrtales; family Myrtaceae; genus Syzygium; species Syzygium aqueum. The sequence goes on from CM062232.1 coordinate 33,542,467, forward strand.
TCCCAGCAAGTGTTACATTGATCTCGGCACCTTGCGAGCTCGAGAACAATCGGCATTGAGGTTTGGTGTCGGTTATCTGCATCATTTCTGCTGCTGTTTTCCAAATGAGGTTTCGAGTTTCCCATGGTTTTGGTTGGGGGTTTTGTTTCTGCAGGCTAGCCGAAGCGGAGGCTGAGAGGATAGGAGTGGGTGTGACCAGCGAGGCTCAAAGCATCTTCGATGCATTGTCTAAAACGTAAAGTGTCTCACGCTTTATCCCCTCTAGTACTACTTGCATATTGCTGACAATTCTTGCTTGGGCTATATCATAGGATCTAATAGAATATACTCTCCAGTTTTAGATAGTGACATGTTTGCCATGCGTGTACATTCTGCGGTATTCAAATCAAGACATGTTAACTCTTTGGGTATGGCTAGGAATAGGATGTGCTCGAGGTGGTGGAGATGATTCGGGGTCTGCTTCTTAAAATCAAGAGCTCACTTTCCATTTGTTTGCCTATGTTTTGTGATTTTAGGTGGGAAATTCTTATGGTAAGAAGTGAAATTGTTATTCGTGGAAGTAAAAAAAAATCTTGAAAATGCGTATGAGGTGACACAAAAAGTTACTCTGATGAAGTAGTCTGCTCTACTCATTAATATGTCGAGACGATGCTTTGGGTTTATCATATTAAATGGTGCTTCTAAGATTGGTTGGTTTCGGCTGTATCATGGAAACATCGTTGGTAAATTCTCCAGACTGGCTACTGTTACCTGTCAGATCAAGGATTTTGGTGCATAGAATTGTATCGTGTCAGAGTGAGGATTTTGGACTAATTCAGTTCTGGCTCTTCTTTGAATCTTGAGGCAAGGAACTAAGTCAATGATGTTTGGTAATGGTACCTGGGACTTTAATATGTGGTGACCAATGGTCTAAAAATAAGAAGCTCGATTAACTATCAAATCACAGACAAGCCGGAGAAAAGATAGAGAATAAAGATTCTGGGGAGAAAGCTGTTGCGCCTGGCACATTGCTGTTGTTTGTTGAATAATTAAGTTTGGTTTATGTGTGTTTAGCTAACTCACACCTTTATCTGATGGTTGTGGATGTTGAGCCCATAAGACGGTTCTTCATAAGCATTTGGAGTAAGATTCTATTGAAGCTCTTGGATATAATTAAAGTTAAACCTGCTTTCACTTGGTCTTTCTGATAAAATTGACTAGTACGTGTTGCTTGCTTAATTTCTATTGCTCATTACATGAAGAATTGTAAAGGTCAGTGTAGTCAAAAGCACACACCCAGGCGCTAAAGCAAGGTTTGCTTTTCGCCTCTGTGATGTCTAGGGAAGGCGTGTTCAACAAGGCACCTTTCTTACTTAAGCCATTGGGCGCACGGGGCACAAGGCACTTGCCTGATGCAAACTATGGGTTATGGAAACCCTAAGGAGTCTTTCGTTTGAATGATTTTTTTATCCTCCTATTTCAGAAAGATCGATGGAAGATAGGACCCAGAAAAAAGTAAATTTCTAGAATCATAATTCTGAAATCTAGAAGAAATTGGTGCTTCACTCCGTGTTCTTCTAAGTTGTATGACATTATGTCTGGGTTACTTTCACGCCATCCTCATGGCTAAGTGCACACTTTTCTTGCACACTATTTATTTACACTTTTGGCCTAGTTTAAATTTAAATATGTTAATTTCATTCTCGTTTAAGATGATTAATGCTAAAAAGATTTTCTTAATTTTCTTAAATATGTTAAAGTTGTATGACATTATGTTAATTTTGCTCGGGCGTGCTCTTTTTTTCTTCTCTTGCCTTGGGCGTTTCGGGGTCCTAGTGCCTTAATGCGCTTTTTGCCTTTGACTACGCTGGTAAAGGCCAACGTTTCACTCATGAAGAGGCAGACCTCTTATCCATTAATATGGACTTCATGGCTCAGTAGCTTATGCTTGAGTTAGAGATAGGAAAAGGTTGCAAAAGCAAGAACAAGTTTAATGCATTTCCCCTATTTCTTTTATTATGCCAAGAGAAATAAATGCATGTGGAGAGAAAAATGCCATCATATCTTGTGAATCTTGTAGATTTAGTATCGGTTGATGGCCTTTTCTTGGTCTCGCTTTTCTTATCCAAACAAAAGTAAGTATACTCTGTCAATCCTCTGTCTGTTTTCCCCATAAGAATGTTGATTAGGAAGCCTCGAGTTCTTTGAGACTTCTCAAAGTGTAGGCTATGCAGAAATGGAACTTACCGATATGCTTTACAGGAGAACAAATTTCTAACTTTAACTTCCTCACATACAGGCTTCCAGTGCGCTGGGATAAGAGTATCATAGTTGTGATGGATGAAGTGCGTGTCAGCAGTCCATATGTTCCTGAATCTGTTAGTGGAGGAGCTGCTGCTGCCAATGAACGGGTTAAGAAAGTGGTGAGAAAAAGAATGCAACTACTTTAGTCATCCGCTTTTATTACTCGACTAATAATGCGATTAACGGATTGTCCATGATCATTCTTAGTTGGAATTCGAGAGGAAGAGATTGCAAGCGCGTCCAACACAGTGAGCATCTCTGCACACTCGAATTTGTGGGTTTCTACCAACTCTAGGTGGATTTGCCATCCACTGGCAAGGAAAATCTGAGGGCTGCAAAAAGGAGCAGTGTCTTCTATCACCTATTAATGTCGGGTTTAGTTGATCTGCAGCAAATAATCTCTGGTTCGTTGTGAGATGGGTGTGCAGATGAAGAAGACTCGAGACAGTTCCTTTGAGCTTTGCTGATGATAAGACATCTGTCTGATGTATGCCTCTTGTATTTTGACTTGGAGAGTTTGTGTAACGGTATCTGCTACCATGTTGTGTGACTCATGGTGGTGGAGATGTGCTGAAGAAATTGACGACATGATGGAAACTTACACAGGTGAGCCTCGGTTGTTCTGTTGCCTTCTTTTTTTGCGGAGAATGAGATCAACCGTGGTGCGGATACAACATCGTAGCTTTATATTTTACCTGCGTATCTGGTAAAAAAAGGGTTGTGTGTTGTTTGTAGAAGATTTACTCTGTTATTCTGCAGTATACTGCGCCCTAATCTTCGTGCCTAATGCGTTCTAGTAGACCATGAGACCAAGTGGAATCTCCAATTGCTTCTGTGATGCTGTTATGTTCGGGCAATTTGCAGTAGGTCCCATCCTTTTTTTTTTTTGGTTTCGGATGAATGACTGGTTTTATTGTTAAGGCAAGGTGACATGCCTCCTTTAATTGCTCAGGGGGCGAACTATTATGGATTCTTATCAATTCGAATGGCAGAAGAAATATGGTGGAAAAACTAGAAACTATGATGTATGATGGGCAAATGCTATGGAATATGCAGTGAATAGTTGCTGTTTGTGCTTTTAGGAGCACAGAAAAGTTATCCTCGCATTTCTAGCTGGAGGTAAAATCATTATATACCTCTGTTTTTGGGACCCTGGAGAACCGGCGGTGCCCTCCATTGTTGAGCAATCTTGATATAGCTCTTACGGTCAAGAGCCACCGGTCAATCTTTTGCTCACAGGTTCTTTGTGTTCTGAGAGGCCCATTGAAAGGCCAACTCTCTGAATAGATTATTAGAATCTGTAATGGTTCTGATCTCTCCATGTGGGGAAGATTCTTGCCAGGACTCGAAGTCCAACGAGATGGATCAATTGAGGATTCTGCGCGGGCCCTGTCTCTGGTTCTTGCAAGATCAATGGCCGTGGTCGCACTCGGTCCATAAACTCAGGTTTTGACGAGAATTTCCTGCCAATATGAGTGATGGTTTCCTGGAATCTCTTTTTCTCATGGGCGCGAAAAAACGTGCTGGGCCTGGTTTAAGAGTTCTCGAACTCAGCAGGGGGATTGGCGGTCTAGGTTGACCCTCGTATGTTCCAATTTTATTGAAGAGACATGTCGACACTTATACGTGAATTGCAAGAAAACAGTGCATTACTCTTAATTGATTGGATGTCCAGTATCCCAAAACTCGCGTTTATATGCAGTTATAACGAAATTCGAACATTACAAACTCGTTTGAGCACTCTAGGGACAATGGTTCCTCGTACTCACGATTCTCCTATTTACCTAAATCAAATAGGCAAGAAGACATTTTACGTGGAGAATTAATTTAGGTTTATAAGGTTGTATCTGAAAATCTGCTTTGGAGCGATAGATAATTACCTTATCATTTCCTTGTTCAGTAAAAAGCTGTACTCACTTTCACATACTGTCTTCTGTTTGAGAAAATATTCAGTGGTATGTTAGCACCACGTCACTTGCCTACGTGGCATATATGATCCATTAAAAGAGTGGCATGTGTCACTGACGTGGAAATTAAAAAAAGGAAGAAATCTTGAAAACTTCCCGGGTTGTCAGTCTCTCTCCTCTTTAATTACCGCGCGCGCTCTTCTTTCTGCGTCTTTATCCCCTCCCTCTTTCTCTCTCTCACTTTATTTCAAATTTCACGCCTCTCGTCTCTCTCGTCTCTCAGTATTGGAAAATCCTCCGACCACCTCCGACGAGCACGGCCGGACGCTCCCTCTCAGCTGCTGGAAAAGGACGGAGGCTTGGTGGAATGGAGTCGGGGTCGGAGGGCTCCCTCTGAAGAACAGGTCATCAGAGAGAGATCGAGCCGTGGTTCTACCCGGAGAACCCAGAAGATAGGCGAAGTTGAACTCCCTGTCGACGGCGTCGCCGTGCCATCCTCGTCGCCATTACTGGCACTAACCGTCTTCTTAGTTTCCCGTCCATCCTCTCCTCTTCCTCCTCCTCCTCTGCCTCCTTCCCTTGAGGTGATTGGTTGAGCACCACCCATCAGTGAGCTTCGCTGCTCTTGACTTGTGCATCTTCCGCCACTGTTGACTATTGCTTGAAATTTGTTGACGATTAGTTGCCTTGATTTTGTGCATCCTTAAGAGAGAAAGTCGCTTGAGAAAGAGAAAGAGAAGAAGAAGAAGAAGAAGAAGAAAGCCCTTTTCCCCCACTGCGTTCGAACCTCGCTCACCTTCGCCCGTTGTCGTTAGCCATGGGGTCTCGGAAGGGTACAAAACCATCCCTGTTTTCCTTTGTTTTGTGTCCAGAACTGATTTTTGATGATTTGGGTTGTTGTTGTTCGATGCGTAAGTTTCGGATGAGAAGACTTTTGTGTTTACCTTTGTTCTTGTAGTGCACCCAACATGTTCGACAAAATGCCCATTTAAGAGTGTAAGTACTTTTTATTGTTGCGAGTGTTCATTCAGAAATTTGTTCTTGCACATCCGCCTGTATATCTGTTTTGATGCTCGATTGAACCATTTCTTTGGTTTGGCCAATCATTGTCTCTCAGAATTCAAAGTGATTTAACGAGTGACGATAACTTTTGTTTTTTATTTCAGCTTGACGATTTAGGGAGTGTTGGACTTTCGGCAAAGCAGGTATGTCTTCCCGAGTCACCTTTGTCCCTGTTCCAAATATGACAATTTGAATCGGAGATGAAAAGATTAATTAAACGGAAGCTGATTTTACACATTGTTTATTTATGTTCTTAATAGGTGAAGAAGATGCTGGCAATAAAGTAGAGTGCCTGGACCATTCCTTGTGTGCAAGATAAATCTTCTATTGGCAATAGCTATTGCCTCAAAACTGGGATTATTTGCGCAGAGCTTGTTGTGTGATATGCGATGTATTGTGTCCTCATGCGATCTGTATTCATGGTGATGATTTAGGATGTAAGGGGAAAGAGGACTTATCTTTGGTCATGTTGTATTTTTGTGTACTTGCTTTTGTATCGACTGCAATGATAACCCACCTCACTGCTGGTGTGTTTTATGTGAAAAGTATACTAAATTCGAATCAGAAGTCCCAAGAATCCCTCTTTTAAGCACTTGAATGTTGCGATGTAGCAGTCAGCCACAATAAATAACATAACGATTGAAACGACAAAAACAAAATGGAAAGAAGAGAGTATTGCAAAAATGAAAGAAGAAAAAGAGACTAAAATGTCTAAAGCCACATCCACATTTGCAAAAGAATAATTGACTTTATTGGAAAAATGTAAATTCCATGGCTAATGTCCTTGAAGAAAGCCATAAAGGGACCGATGACAAGAAGCAAATTTGGTATAAAAACATTATGACATAATCGATAAAAAGAACGCTTTGTCCCTCCGTGTGCTCAGCCAAATTGTGTAAAGAGAAAAGAAAAGGGATCACTATTGGAATTGACAATTCCCAGCAAGCACATGATCCAGCCAAAGATCACGTATAAAATACAAACCAACCCAATAACAGAAGTAAACAAGATACATAAGCAACGTTTGCTTAAACTGCACATCAAAACTTCGAAATTCTCCCTCTTCTTCCCTTATTTCTCATCTTCACCTTTTCTCTGACATCCACTATGCCCACAGGACGATGAGGGGCTCTGGTGATGGCAAACTAGGTATGTATGCTGGCACAGTACCCACACCAGAGTATTCGAACTCTTCTCCATTGCAAGGGCAACAGAGCCTGCATTTGCAGGTAGCTCAAACTAGAAAAGGTGGAGACAATTCTCATTACTGACAGGAAACCATCTCTCTTCCACCAATTATCTTCGATCCAAGCCTGCTCAAATCCATGAAGAAAATGATTTAATGCTTTTCTTTGGTAGGAGCCTTGTAGAAAAACAAAAAGTTCCAGCAAGATCTAACTAGTCACAAATTTGCTTCCTATATGAGTCCCCAAGCACTTACCTTTGGAAGATGTCAAAACATACACCGCCCCCCACACACACACAGAGGTACTGCCCAGGCTCTTAATAAGTTGAGACTGGACAAGTAAATTCTAAATCACACCCTATGGTAAAAAGAGGAGTGATTTCGAGAGAGACATAAGACAAAATATAATCTATATGTATAACAGCAGAGAAGATGAGAATAATTGAAATGATAAAAAACAGCTAGATCCATAAAGTGAAGGGGCAAAAAACTCAAGGGTAGGAACATACTTATGCATGCACAACTGGAACTAGTACCATTGATATGTACTGGCAGAAGTTTCCTTTCAGGGCGGCCTAAACACAAAATCTCCTGCATCCTCTTAGGCCAATCTGAGTTCAATCGACGAGCAAAGTCCTCTACCTCCCTACATTAGAAGCCAACCCAAATGAGAGGCCATGCCAGGAATGGAACGTCCCTATTTGAAAAAACACCTAGTATGCACTCATCATAAAAAATGATCACTTCTCAACACCTTTATAAGGGTTGTGATAGACCATCACACCCAACCCATAAAGTCAAAAGATCTTCACAATAGGCTTGGTCTTCAGTGCACACAAATGAAGTAAGGGAGGGTAAGTCGCTCAGGAAAAAAAACAAGCACAGATTTAATGAACAATCATGTCCTCGCTCGAAGCTATGCTATAAGACCAGCAGGCAGCAGCTATGCTGTGATATTAACATTTCATTTCACATTAAGCATGAAAAAACCCATCTGCTTACGAGTCTCTAAAATGGTTCCTTGCACATCTTCTCTTTGGTATGCTACACTTAATTCAATGGTCTTTTTATCATATCAAGGTTTTTGATAATAGAAACAACAATTACCCATCAGCAAATAATGAAACAAAATAACAATATAAACAACAGTTACCCATCATATATACGGACTCAGTATGGGCATTTTGTCGAACATGTTGGGTGCACTACAAGAACAAAGGTAAACACAAAAGTCTTCTCATCCGAAACTTACGCATCGAACAACAACAACCCAAATCATCAAAAATCAGTTCTGGACACAAAACAAAGGAAAACAGGGATGGTTTTGTACCCTTCCGAGACCCCATGGCTAACGACAACGGGCGAAGGTGAGCGAGGTTCGAACGCAGTGGGGGAAAAGGGCTTTCTTCTTCTTCTTCTTCTTCTTCTCTTTCTCTTTCTCAAGCGACTTTCTCTCTTAAGGATGCACAAAATCAAGGCAACTAATCGTCAACAAATTTCAAGCAATAGTCAACAGTGGCGGAAGATGCACAAGTCAAGAGCAGCGAAGCTCACTGATGGGTGGTGCTCAACCAATCACCTCAAGGGAAGGAGGCAGAGGAGGAGGAGGAAGAGGAGAGGATGGACGGGAAACTAAGAAGACGGTTAGTGCCAGTAATGGCGACGAGGATGGCACGGCGACGCCGTCGACAGGGAGTTCAACTTCGCCTATCTTCTGGGTTCTCCGGGTAGAACCACGGCTCGATCTCTCTCTGATGACCTGTTCTTCAGAGGGAGCCCTCCGACCCCGACTCCATTCCACCAAGCCTCCGTCCTTTTCCAGCAGCTGAGAGGGAGCGTCCGGCCGTGCTCGTCGGAGGTGGTCGGAGGATTTTCCAATACTGAGAGACGAGAGAGACGAGAGGCGTGAAATTTGAAATAAAGTGAGAGAGAGAAAGAGGGAGGGGATAAAGACGCAGAAAGAAGAGCGCGCGCGGTAATTAAAGAGGAGAGAGACTGACAACCCGGGAAGTTTTCAAGATTTCTTCCTTTTTTTAATTTCCACGTCAGTGACACATGCCACTCTTTTAATGGATCATATATGCCACGTAGGCAAGTGACGTGGTGCTAACATACCACTGAATATTTTCTCCTTCTGTTTATAGGATTCTTACTATTATGTCCTTGTTTGCAGAGATATCGTGTGTACTTCGACTTTAAATTATATGGTCATAAGGTCATAATTGGCATTGAATTCGACTTTAAATTATATGGTCATAAGGTCATAATTGGCATTGAAACAAAAGACTTGACGTTGCAATGTTTCATATAGGACAATAAGTGATAAATAGATTGTTATATATTTTCGGCAAAAATTGACCTCTAAAGGCTATATTAGAATTTTGCAAAAACGTTTATGACAAAATTAGTAAAATTAAAATATTTAAGACTAAATTTGTATTTGCATACTAAATTTAGTATCGAGTGGATAATTTTTCCAAGTTGAAGTAGAGACCGGAACTGTCGTCCTCAAGACAAAATTGGGATGTCGACATCCTTAGGATAAAATGAGGCAACCCTTTTGAACAAGGTTGCAGTAAGTACGTCCTTGGAAAACGAAGTTGCTATCCCATCAAGACAAAGGCAGCCTGAGTGGCCTTTTCATTCTTCCTTTGGAGGTTAGAATAACTTTTATGCATGCACAATAGTACTTTTTCCTTAAAATTCCAAATTAAAGATGGACCGTTCGAGATTTCTATAGGCACAGACTTTTGGTGAAGTAGAAACTTGATTTTCGATGTACATTTTGTTGCATTTGTTCCAAAACTTAGCAAAAATTAAGGTAATTAAAGGTTGTAACAGAAGATTCAGGGTTCGTGAATGCATTCCGTAACTATTTTGTTCAACCCAACTTTTCATCAGGACTTGAAAAAGGGAAAAGGAGATATTTGTGCCGGTCACAAGTTGTTCACCTTGAAATACGAAAGAAAAGCAGGACTTATCCTTTTGTCTATTCCCATTGGGAAGCATTTATTTATTTATTTATTGGAAAAAGATTACCAAAAACTCTAAATTATGCCACATGTGATAAATTTATCTTAAATTTTTTTATGATACAAAAAATCTCAAACTATACTATTTGTGACATATTTACCCCATAATACTTTCTCCTATGGCATTTTCATCTTTTTCCTTTTCTTTTTTTTTTTTCCTTTCTTCTCTCTCTTCCCTCTGCCAGCCATGGCGGAGGGAAGCCGGCAAGGACAGCCCTCGCCCCACTTAGGTGACCCTCACCGGCATAGGGCGAGGGTCGCCTTCACCTAGGTTGGGTGAGGGTGACCCTCACCCGATGTCGGCGAGGGTTGCCCTCGCCAGATCTGACAAGGGCAACCCTCGCCCAACCCCAACGCCGGCAAGGGCGGCCCTCGTCGGCTTTCCTCCATCATGGCCGGCGGAGGAAAGAGAAAGAAGAAAGGAAAAAAAAAAGAAAAAGGAAAAAGACGAAAATGCCATAGGAGAAAGTATAATTGAGTAAATGTGTCACAAATGGCATAGTTTTGGATTTTTCGTATCACAAAAAAAAGTTCAAGGTAAATTTGTCACAAGTAGTATATTGTGGTTCTTGGTGGTCTTTTTCCTTATTTTTTCAACCTAATCTTCAATCATGAATTACAAATAAGGACATCATTCTATGTATAAGATTTGATTAAACATAAATATGGACTATGCTCCTATTTATGAACCATCAATCGATACTAAATGAAAGTCGCATATCAAACACTAATTGTAAGTGCACAAATTAAAATAAATGAGACTAGCTTACAAAGTTTGTATACTAAATAGCATAGTGAATCACAAGCGAACATTTAGATTAGTGAATCATATTCAGTACTAGACTATAATAAGTCAAATCGCTTAATATATCAATATAGTTAGATATACAAAGCATACTTAGTCATAAAATTCCCTAGAAACGGATAAATCCACCCTTTTTCTAGGCAAGATTATCCTCTTGCACACAACTTTGCCCACTGGCCTCTCTCATATCTCTGTCATAAAATTCCCCCTATCCAGGCTCATCATGCAGTAACTTGCTCAAAAGACAAGCCAAAAAAAAGAAAAGAATCATATTTCTATCATTTCATAGTACTTCACTTGCTAAATAGCTAGTACCATTCTATGTCTAGGATTGCTTGTCTAGGACTCCTAGCGGAGTCCAAGTGGCCAATGAGAAGAAGCTAGGACAAACTTTTTCAGGGAGGTCGATCATACACTTGGTATCATCTCCTAAGAAAAGGTTTGTATAGTTTACATTGTTCTTCATCTATCTATGCTATCTCTTTGAGGAGAGTCTAAAATTGGTCTCCTCGAGAAATCCGGAATGCCCCTCCAATTTTAGACTATGCTCCTATAAAATCGTAACTCCTAAGAGAGTCAAAACCCGAGCAATCATAACGTAATCGATAACGATAGCAATGGTATGATTATGAGTTTTTTCGATAGAATCCCTCCTTCATTCATGGTGAATGGGTGCGGATGGATACCCAAATAAGCTCTGTCTCGTACGAGTTACGAATGAGGTGTGTTTCAGCAGGGGGATGTATAGCATGCTCAAAGTGGCATTCATGACAGGTGAGAGCAGAGCAGGCACTTTGACTCCAGTTGAGTTCTCTGGCGATTCCTGACAGGCTCGATCTTTGATCAGTCTCAGCATGCTTTCTCTCCATTTCTTCACTCCCTTTGAACAAGCAGAAAAACGGTCACCTTTCTATCCCTCTCTCTCTCACTCTTGCCAAGGAACGTGTCTGCTCGTAGGCGCAGTTCATCACCAAGTGTCGCTCAATCCCTGGATTTGACACTCCAAGACGAGCTGGACTTGTTCGTCAAAACTTCAATGTCAAAAAACGGTTTTTTGATATTGAAGTTTGGCTCTGGAAAAAAAAAAATACAAAAGTGGCAATCAGTTTTCTCTTTACTTTTTCTTTGCCGGACTCTGCGAGAATATCGAAGGAAGAAACTTCTTTTTCCAAATCCAGGAAAAAAAAAGGGTTTAACCACCGACTTGCTTAAAGTCAGTTGCAGTAAGTGACCAGGATGAGAGAGAGAGAGAGAGAGAGAGAGAGAGAGAGAGAGAGAGAGAGAGAGAGAGAGAGCATGCAAAAGGCATTTCCTGTGAGGCTAAGTATTTAAAATGGAAGCCATATGAGTTCTGACGTTGTTTCTGCGATGCTGGCTGGAGAAGCTGGTAATGCATCAAAGCCAAGAGAAACTAGACACAGTGGAGATGCTTTTGTGCCCAACTTTATCTCTCTCTATATCTCTCTGTGATGGGAGAGAGAGAGAGAGAGAGAGAGAGAGAGAGAGAGAGCCCGGCCCTCGTATTAAATACGCCATTAGAAAGCTTGAAAGATGTGAATGAAGAGATTCCCTCCCCTCTGATTTTGGTTTCTTCCTTTAGCTTTTGGCTTTTGAGTGAGAGAGGGACGCTCCTTTTCCCTCCTTTTGCTTTTGCCTTCCTCGCCATCTTCACACTCTCTTTAGTGTTTTCTTGGTACTCATGTGGGCTTTCTTTCTTTTGTGTCTTAAATTTCCATTGTTTTATGGGAGTGTAACTTTATAGAGCCAAGAGGAGGAGCAGAGTGTGATGTTCCCTCTCTTTCTAGAGCGTTCCTAATCTTGTACTTCTTTTTTTTGCTGGTGGTTTCATTTCGACTGAGTAAAGCGACATTCTTGCTTGAGGTCTACTCACCAGGTTGTGTGTGTGTGTGTGTGTGTGTGTGTGTGTGTGTGTGTGTGTAGGGTGTGTGAAGGTTGGTGAATTTTCTTTTCTTGGGGATTGAGTCATCTGGGTTTTACCATGCTTCTTTTTGTTTGCTTGGGGTTTTGGTAGATTTTGGGATTGGAGCTTTTAGCTTGGAGATTCGGGCACCTAAGAGTTTGAGGATCCGTCAACCTATTTTTCTGGGTTAGAGAACAGCAAGAAGAAGAAAAAAGCGGACTTTGAGAATGCCACCAGGAGGAGGACCGGCGCCACCGCCAAAACAGGAGGAGCTGCAGCCCCACCCAGTGAGGGATCAGCTTCCCAACATCTCTTATTGCATCACTAGCCCTCCTCCTTGGCGTGAGTTTAGCATTCATCTGAATTTGCTTCTGTTTTATTGTTCCCCATATTTGAGCAAGTCTGGTTTTGCATTGATTCTTATTTGATTTTAATATAAAGTTTAGTGCTTGAATGGTTGTAATTGATCAGAGCTGAACGATGTTCAAACTTTGCGCAAATATCTACGTGGGTTTTAGCATTCTTGTAAATTATTGTATGATTTGCATTTCTACTGCAGCTGAAGCTATACTTCTTGGATTCCAACATTACTTGGTGATGCTTGGCACGACAGTCCTCATTCCAACTTCCTTAGTTCCTCAAATGGGAGGAGGCAATGTAGGCTTTTACTTGCAACTATTCATGAAAATCCTCTGTTTCATCTTTCTCTTTATTAAGGAATTCGATCACTCCGACCTGAAAGACAATGTTATTCTCTCTCCAGGAAGAAAAGGCCAAGACAATTCAGACAATCCTGTTTGTAGCAGGTTTGAGTACTTTATTCCAGACTCTGTTCGGGACCCGTTTGCCTGCTGTTATAGGGGCGTCATATACATTCGTGCCTACAACCATCTCGATTGTATTGGCTGGCCGATACAGTGATGTATTGGATCCTCTAGAGGTTGTTCATGAGGCCCCGTCAACTTCTTTTTTTGCCCCTATTATAAGTAACTCGAGTGTTGACTGAAGCACCAGATTTTGAAAAATACAGAGATTCGAGAAAATAATGCGAGGTATACAGGGTGCCCTCATTGTTGCCTCAACTCTCCAAATTGTCATTGGCTTTAGTGGCCTCTGGAGAAATGTTGCAAGGTCAGCAGTAACTTTCTTTTTTGGATTGTACATAGAAAAGTTCTCCAGTCGAACATATCACATTGCCATTTAGACCATATTTTCTAGAGAAAGGTTCAGAAGACTCTGGTTGCATTTACATGTGACTTACAAGCATAGAAGTTCGTTGTGTGTTCAAATATATAATAAGCTTCCAAAAAATGTTGCACTTATCAGTTACAGGTTTGTGCTTCTCAAGCATAAATGAACTGGCTGCTTGCAGCAATTACTTGTAGAAATACTATAATGGCTAATTGTTGCCAGCATTACTTAATTAACAGGCAACCACAATATACTATTTGTTCCATTCCTTTTGTTCAAGCAATTCTCACTGTAAAATGGTTGCTTGTTTGTTTTTGTGTGTTGCTTTCAGATTCTTGAGTCCGCTATCTGCTGTCCCTTTAGTCGCTCTTTCTGGATTTGGGCTGTATGAGTTGGGTTTCCCTGTGGTAGGTGATTCATTTTGGTGATTCACTCAGTTGAATGTCGGAATTGCTCTTCAATTTACTCATGCCATTAACTGTGTGTTTACCTGTTTAGCTTGCAAAATGCGTGGAGATTGGGCTGCCTCAAATTATCCTTCTAGTGATCTTTTCCCAGGTTATTATTGTCAACACTGATGTGCTATTTCCTGGAGTGTTTTCTATTAGAGCTTAATTCTCCTCTAGTGATTTTTTGGATGATTGCAATTGTATGTGTGATGTTTGCAGTATATACCTCATCTAACACATGGAGAGAGGCACGTATTCGATCGCTTTGCTGTTATTTTTTCGGTGATAATTGTGTGGATATATGCTCATCTACTCACTATCGGCGGAGCATATAAGCACACGGCACTCAAAACCCAACTGAGTTGCCGAACTGACCGTGGTGGAATAATTGGTGCTGCACCGTGGTAAGTCCGCCACTCCCTTCCAACTAAAGAGATGATCTTTTATCAAGGTTATGGCAAGTTGTCACTCGCACCGGATTATAACACTGTGAGATATCATCCACTTGGAACTGATTCTGCAGAAGCAATGCTTTTAGAAAGTCGATTGGCTTTTTGATTAGTTTGTTCCTTGGCAATGTTCATGCAGGATACGAGTACCATATCCTTTCCAATGGGGAGCTCCCACATTCGATGCAGGAGAATCATTTGCAATGATGGCTGCTTCCTTTGTTGCTCTAGTGGAGGCTCGTACCTCATCTCAACTTTATTTTGTCGTCAAATGTAATGTAGAAATGCATCAAGCAATCAATTTGTTGTCAATTGTTGGGAATCAGTTATCCTGTCTTTGCTAATAGAAATAAGCCATATTACGTAAGGTTGGCTATGGTCTAGCAATCTTCTTGTGATCCTTCAATTTGCCTGACCCTATTTGATGAAATTAAGCAATCGTTGCTCTTTTTGGATCATAGGCAAGTTCTTCGGATTATATTTTGCTTCTGTTGTTTGTGGATATAGGATTATTGCCACACAAGGCTGGTCAAATATTTCTAAATTAAGTATCGTCAAAAGAGAAATTCAGATTCACTCTCTCATCAAACAAGAGTTAAGGTTAATCATTGAATTTTAGACATCCTATGGCTGATTCTGCTAGTTCCAATCATTAGGTTTTTATTCATCAGGCTTCAACTGATTTTTTAATTATTGTCGAACAGTCAACTGGTACATTTATTGCTGCGTCAAGGTATGCAAGTGCTACTCCAATGCCACCTTCAATTCTTAGCCGAGGTGTTGGTTGGCAGGTACAATTCCTACATTCTTTCATTTTCATCTCATAGGAAACTTCATATTATCTCCAGTTAGATTTTTCTGTAGGACAGCAATTCTTAACCTCCTCCCCTATTGCTGGTGTCCCTGAATATACATTTTCAGACGAACCATATTCATTGACTTGGGCCGATAAAGTATTTACATGCCTCAATTCTATAATTGATAGTTGCGATTGTATAATTTGCTTACAATTCTGTTCTCCTGATTGAAGGGAGTAGGCATTTTGTTCTCTGGGATTTTTGGGACAGGAATCGGATCGTCTGTAACTGTGTAAGATTCCTTTTCGCCGTGTCACTTCATCATTAGCAGTTGCAGAGTATATCATAACCTGTAGGCAGCCTCATTTTCTCTGACTTCCATTACCCCAATTGAGTTGTGTAGTGAGAACGCCGGCTTGTTAGCCCTGACGCGTGTCGGCAGCCGGAGGGTCGTGCAAATATCAGCAGGTTTCATGATATTCTTTTCTATTCTTGGTAAGAGACTAATGTAACAATTCCCAATTCATGCTTTACCAAAAAAAAAAAAACAATTCCCAATTCATACAATAGGGAGTGTCCCATCTCCTGCATATTGGTGACAAATTTACATTCGTCCAGGAAAATTCGGAGCCGTCTTTGCTTCGATTCCAGCGCCAATTATTGCGGCTTTGTACTGTCTCTTCTTTGCCTATGTTGGTATGTTCTGTGAGCTATAGAAAGTTGGTTTTGTCGTGCTTTTGGAGTTTGGTTAACTCTCTCTCTCTCTATGATGCATGGGCAGGTTCCGCCGGTCTTAGCTTGCTTCAATTCTGTAATCTAAACAGCTTCAAGACAAAGTTCGTGCTCGGGTTCTCCGTCTTTATGGGCTTGTCCATACCTCAGTACTTCAATGAGTACACGGCGGTGAATGGCTATGGTCCGGTCCATACAGGAGCAAGATGGGTATACTGGCTAATCCTTGTTTATATGTTTATTTCCTTACGGGTGCTACGTTGATGCCCGGGCTCTGGTGCTAATGAGGATCTTGAACTCGGCAGTTCAATGATATGATCAACGTGCCTTTCTCGTCCAACGCATTCGTTGCCGGATTCTTGGCTTACTTCCTGGACATCACGCTTCACCGCAAAGATGGTCCCACGAGGAGAGACAGGGGCATGCACTGGTGGGATCGGTTCCGTTCGTACAAGACGGACACGAGAAGCGAAGAGTTCTACTCTCTGCCCTTCAACCTCAACAAGTTCTTCCCATCGGTTTGAGAATTCGCCTGCGGAGATTCTGAATGTATGTCTTGATCAAGTCGTGCACCTGCTTTATGTCGAAGCAGGTTGCCCTCTGTGATCTGTCTCTCTCTCTCTCTCTCTCTCAGCATATATGAATCCAGATTGAGCAGCATGTTTTATAGACTGGAGTGCTTGTCTTTTGGATTGTCGTGTGTTATATGCGATAGCATTAGTAAATTTGAGTTCTTTTTTGTTGTCTGTTATTCTTGTTTCTGTTCGTATTCTGCTTCCATCTTTACCGTGTGAGTAGCCTACCTGCCACTATCTTTTAACTGCAAAATGTCTTTGTGAGATTGAGCTTCTTTTCTTTTCTCCTCCGGTAATCTTCAATTGAATTATATGCCGGGCTTGTTCCGGTTCGTGGATACTTGTATCCTACTTCCCGAAAGGACTCGCGGACCTGTGCCCTGTGATTCTTTCGTGGCGTTATGCACTTCATTCGCCGGTTCCTGCAGCGGCAGAGCAAAGGAAGACATAAGAAACTTTTTCGCCGGAGGAAAGATGGAGCCAATCTCGATCCTCCTTGTGCCGGGATGTCTTGCATAGCAGAAATTAGAGGTTACGAAAAGGAACTCTGAAGGGACTTGCGTAATTGCCGAGTTTCGTGTCTCATCTCGTGGTATGATACATGTCGTCGTCTCGACAGGGGAAAAATACTAAAGTCTCAAACCTATTATATTTGTGTTAATTCAATCCTAAACTTTTTTGTTTTACTAATTTCATCCTAAACATTTTGACGATTTGCCAATATAGTCCATCCGATTAATTTTGATCAAAAATCGTTGACGTGGACGTTAGCTGTCCTACAACAAGGATAATTTTTTAATAAGTTTTATGGATTTTTTTCTTTTTCTTTTTGCTAGTGGCCAGCCACCAGCCAAAGGCGATAGCCAGCGAGGGTCGCTCCCACCTGCCACAAGCGATGTTGCCCTGGCCTGGCAAGGTTGGCCTCGCCAAATCTGGCAAGGGGGGCCAACCTTACACAAGTTAGGCCGACCTCATTGAGCGTCGTCTGGGTGAGGGCAAGGCCCGGCAAGCCTCGTGTTGGCCTCGCCAAATCTGGTGAGGGTCGCCATCACCCTCGCTTTAGCGAGACTAGCCCTCGGCGGCCATTGCTTGAGGCCAACGACCCACCGGCCACCGGCAAAAACAAAAGGGAAAAAATGGAAAAAAATGAAAGGTAAAAAAGAGAAAAAATTCAAAAAAATTATTTAAAAATTGTTCAAGTAAGCATTGGCTGTGTTATGTAGAACGACCGGCATCCACGTTAGCAATTTCCAGCCAAAATTAGCTAAAGGGACTAATCAAAAAGTTTAGGACTCAATTAGCCAAATTCAAAGGTTTTTGACTGAATTAGCATATAATAAGAACAATATGAGTGTCATAACTTTTGTAAGACGTTTACTTGATTGTCATAACTTTTTTTTTCACTCAAGTGCCACATCGGAGTAAAATTGATCATTTGAATGTCACTTCCAAAAAATCGTCCTACGTGGATTTTTTGTATTTTTTAAATTTTCTTTTTTTTGTCTATTTTTTTTTTCTAGTGCATTGGCCGCAAAGGCCTCACCTAGGCCGATAGGGCCATAAAGGTCATTGCCAGCTACTGGTAAGGTCGCCTTGCCCTCGCTCGAGGTCGGCGGAGCTGCGAAGGTCCTCGCCCAGGTCCATCGCAGCTCGCCAGCCGCGAGCAAGGGTGCAAAGGCCCTTGCTAGATCTGGGCGAGGCCAGCAATGTATTTTCCAATGAGGTAAATTGTCAATGGCACCTACATGATTGATTTTTCAAATTTGTGGCACTTAACTAATCGATTTTTCAAATTTGTGACACTTAAATAAGTGAAAAAAATTACAAAAATTGTCCACGTCGGCACTGATAATACAACGTAGGATGACCGGTGTCTACATTGGATTTTTAGGCAAAGCAAATTGCCGATAACACTTAAGTAATCGATTTTTTAAAATGTTATGAAATTTTTTTTTTAAAATTTGTGGAAGTTAAATTTGTGGAAGTTATGACACTCAAGTGAGCGCCGTAAGAAAGTCACGACACTTCTACTATTCTTATCACATTGGCAGAAATGCAATAAATTTATAACTTTCTTTGTAATTTACTCTCTTGGTAGTGGTTTTTTTGGTTAAAAGAAAACTTATTCGGTCTTCGTTCATGGAATTTTGGTTGTAGTTTTTGAAAAGCGACCTTTTGAAGTCCCAAGATAAAGATTGCTCCATAAAATTTAGGTTCCTGTCCGGAGGAAAGAGTCCAGCTAGCACGAAGGTACAGTTTATGATGATTTTGCGTCGGTGCAACATCGGCCACAAATTTCAACTTGGGAGAGATGAGCGACCCGACTCGAGAAAGTGCCGTGGAATAAAGATTTTGTTTTTCCCATTTTTATTAATGAATAAGATCACGTCGGTCCCTCTAGTTTTGTCCAAAATCAAAATCATCCCTCTATTTTTTTGTCTTTTTTCTGTTAAAAACATCCTCCTCGACTTTTTAGAAAATGCCAATGTTAGTCCTTCCGTTCTACTTTTTCACTTGCTCGTTGTTTTTTTTTTTTTTAACATAGAATGCAGAATGAATGACCCAAACACCGGAATACACGTTTCATGTTATGATTCGCTCAATATTATTTTCTGACACCAAATTGGCACAACATCAGACGACATGATAGAAAACAAAATCGAGAGGGAGAGGAAGGGTCCACCGTGGCTGCCATGGCAGCGAGCTCAAGCTCTAAGCTTGTAGAAACCATGGTCACAGAGGCCACAACTACTCGAGCTTCGAGGAGCGAAACTCAAGGCCATGGCCGCTCGACTTAAGGTCGTAAGCAGGTACGAATCAATATTTTCGTATGATCGTGCATGTTTTGTGGGTTTTGTTGAAGTTTATAATTTCTCTTATTTTGTTTTTGTTATATCCATATCTAGAGAATCTTACTTTGTGGACAGAAGGACACTATTGGCGTTATGCGATCACTTTGGTGCTATAACTTTTTTTCGGATTATTTTAATGCTAACTTTTTTGAAAAACGATCACTTTAGTGTCAATGCTGACGTGACTTGTCGGAAATCTTACGTGGCGCTGACATGGCTTGTCGGAGAGGTCCAGTCAGCATTAAAAAAATAAAAAAAAGAAAAATACCACATAAAATTTAACTTTGTTCTGTTTTTTTTTCTTTCTTCTCCGACGAGGGCAACCCTCGCCGGCGTAAGGCGAAACTGCCCTCACCGGCATCGGGCCAGGGCGGCTCTCGCCTGGGTCGGCGATGGCGACGCCGGCGAGGGCGGCTGTCACATCCTGATTTTTGCACCTGGGAAGCCGCAGGTAAATTGTAATATCCTCAATTCAATCTCTGGGAAATGATTATGGGTTAAGTTTGGTGGTTTTCCAATCAGAACTAAATTGTTTTATCTTGTTTTGGATCCTTTGTACCCCTTCGTTTTGTTATTTTTTGGGAGAATTTTGTGATATAAATTTCTAAGCACTTTCTCTTGAAAGTTGTTCCAAACATCTTGAAGTTTTACATACTTTAATTTCAGAATTTTTGGAATTGATATGAGTGATACGATGGCCTGATTTTCGGACCAGGTGAAACTGCTCTGAATGGATATTTTCGGTGATGTTTACACTGTCTTTATTTTCTACGAGCTTTTCTAGGCCAATTTTGCAAAAGTTTCCTTCACAAAAGTTGTTGAGAACGTCCTTTTCTATAACATGTATAAATTTGGAAATTTTTCAAGATGATTTGGATTATGGACAGAGCTTACTTTGAGAAGTGAAGATTCTGTTCCAGTGAAGTATTTTTAGTCTGTCTTTGAGATACTAAAAATGGTGTTTACGGAAAGATTCCGAATTTGTGTTCTTGATGAAAAATGTTTGTTAAGATCTTGCTTATGACATATTCAAATTTGAGAATTTTCGGAGTCCATTTACTATGTTTTCAAGTCCGATTTCGTAAACAATGCAAAACTGTCCTATTTTGTCAGATTTCAAAGATTTAGCATTTTCTATACGAGAACGTTGGAATTTCGATATGATGTCTTTGATGATTTAAATTAAACGTTCTGAGCTTTCAAATGAAATATTTTATGCTTTGATTGGAGGTCGGCTCATGGGGAAATCGAAAAAGAGAAGCAAGCTTAGAATTTGAATGATTCTAGAAAAATCAAAACTTGAAACCCAAGCTTGGAAATGAATGGCCAAGAATGAAGCTTGTTCAAGAAGCCTAATTGATGGCTTGTATTGATTGCTTAGACTTTGATGGCCCTTTATGATGTCTTACAATTAATGAATCAAGACTTTAGGGCCCTTCATTATGACTCGCATTAATGAAAGTTGGACTTTGGAGGCACCGTCATCATGACCTAATGAGGTCATTGCTTACTTCACCTCCCCGATGACACGTACGCTTACCTCATCCAAACTTTGGTCACAAGTTTTGCCTCTCTATAAATAGAAAGAAGGCCATTCGGCCAAAGGGAGAGAGAAATAGAGAGAGAAAGAGAAGCTGAGAGAGAGAGAGAGAGAGAGAGAGAGAGAGAGAGAGAGCTTCACCAACTCATCCTTTTTCTTGTTGTTCGATCAAGTGAGAAAGCTACGTCCAAGGCCCGAGTGTTCGTGAATCGCCCAAGAGTCGCCGAGACTCGCGTGTCCTTCACATGTCTCGTTTTTTCTAGTTCTTGTTTAATTGTTGTGTAAATGAATTCCCTAATATCGGGAAAAGATGTTGAGATGCGTTGTAACGTGGTTTGCTTGGACCGTTTCTCGGTCATTTGGTTGGTCGTAATTGGTTCACTTCCTTAGTTTGAACATGTTTCATGTTTGATGTTGTTTTGAGATAAAACTGAGCCTTGATTGGTAAAGTGTACATGATGTGACCATGCGTGATGTTCTCTTATTCGAACTTTGCTATTGATCTGCCATCGATGCAAGTGCGGTAAGGGCCAACTTATGTTAACAGCGATTAATATATCCTCGCTTGATATTAGTGTTTTCACTTGTTGAGTCTTCCCGACTCATCCCTCGTTTTTCCCTCTCAGGCCCATAGGATGGTCGAACGGACGGTGGCAAAAGGGGGAGTTTGATTCATGTTGGAGTTCGAGGAAAGCTGGGAGCTATAAATCCGAAGTAGTGGGCTTAGGACACCCAAGTCACTTGTTATTGTTGTGTAAATGGCTAAAATCGGCTAAGTTAGCTTGTAAAATATGTTTGCGTGTCCTATAAATATAAGGTTTGCTCACGATGCTATTTGTCTGAATCCTATTGTTTGTTTTTAAATGTGATTTGTCTCGAGATATGCTTCCGCTTGTGTTTAAAGAAAGATAATAATGAACGAGATGTCACGTTTATGACCCCGAGGCTAGGGGCGTTACAGTGGCCCTCGCCCGACTCAAGCGAGGGCTTCCCTCGCTGGCGTTGGGCGAGGAAAGCTCTCACCTGGGTGGGCAAGGGTCGCCCACACCCAACTCAGGCAAGGGCGACCCTCGCCCGCCCAAGCGAGGGCTTCCCTCGCCCGACACCGGCGAGGGTCGCCCTTGCCAGATCCGGCGAGGGCAGCTCTCGCCTAGGCCGGCGAGGGTCGACCTCACCCGATGCAGGCGAGGGAAGCCGTCGCGTGAGTCGGGCGAGGGCCGCCATCGTCGGCCCAAGCGAGGGCTTCCCTCGCTCGACGCCGGCGAGGGCAGTCTCGCCCGACGCCGGCGAGGGTTGCCCTCACCGGAAAAGAAAGAAAAAAAAAGGAAAAGAAAAAAAATTAAAAAAATTCGAAAAAAAATTCACATAATTTTCACATGTACAAGTCAGACTATTTTTTTAAAAATATAAATGCCACATCAGCTTTTTGGCCGGAGTCACTAAAGTGATCTATTTTTTCCGATTTTAGCACCAAAGTGATCCGAAAAAAAGTTATGGTACAAAAGTGATCGCCATACACAAATTATAGCACCAATAGTGTCCTTCTGCCTTACTTTATGGGATTAGAGAAAATCCCAATAAGTGAGATTTCGGTTCCAAATTGAATCGATATGTGTCGCGATTGCACGGTAGCAAGAGCACATAAGATCAAAGTAGGATGCAGTGGATCTGCATCCTTGAAAATTAGGAAAAGTGTCAAAAAATCGTTGACCTATTGTATTGATGTCAATTTAGTCATAAATCTTTTTTTGTGCTAATTTAGTCATAAACTTTTTGACGTAATGCCAATTCAATCTTTCTAACTAATTTTGGTCGGATATTGCTGACGTAGACACTAGTCGGCTTACATGGTATGATTGACGCTGACGTAGATAACTTTTAATAATATTTTAATATTTATTCTTTTTTTTCATTATTTTTTCTTGCTCTCCCTTCTTCCTCCAATTAGTCGTCAGACCTCGGCGATCGGCCAGAGGCCAAGGCTAACAAGGTCAACCTCACCAGAGAGCCACAAGGGCAATCTCGTATTAGGCTGGCGAGGGTCGAGCCTCGCCAGATCTGACGAAGTCGTGCCTCGCCCAGCCGCTGGCAAGAGCTCAAGCCTCGCCATGGCTAGGTGAGACTTGACCTCACTAGCCCTAACCTCTGGTCGGTTGTCAAGGTCCAGCGACTGGCTGGAGGAAGAAGGGATGGGAGGAAAAAAAAGAAAAGAAAAGAAAACATATAAGATTTTGAAAAAATATTAGGGTTAATACCACCAAAAATCCTAAACTGGTATATATGTGACAATTTTACCTTGAACTTTCTTTTATCACAAATAATCCCAATTTCAATCTCCGGGAAATGATTATGGGTTAAGTTTGGTGGTTTTCCAATCAGAACTAAATTGTTTTATCTTGTTTTGGATCCTTTGTACCCCTTCGTTTTGTTATTTTTTGGGAGAATTTTGTGATATAAATTTCTAAGCACTTTCTCTTGAAAGTTGTTCCAAACATCTTGAAGTTTTACATACTTTAATTTCAGAATTTTTGGAATTGATATGAGTGATACGATGGCCTGATTTTCGGACCAGGTGAAACTACTCTGAATGGATATTTTCGGTGATGTTTACACTGTCTTTATTTTCTACGAGCTTTTCTAGGCCAATTTTGCAAAAGTTTCCTTCACAAAAGTTATTGAGAACGTCCTTTTCTATAACATGTATAAATTTGGAAATTTTTCAAGATGATTTGGATTATGGACAGAGCTTACTTTGAGAAGTGAAGATTCTGTTCCAGTGAAGTATTTTTAGTCTGTCTTTGAGATACTAAAAATGGTGTTTACGGAAAGATTCCGAATTTGTGTTCTTGATGAAAAATGTTTGTTAAGATCTTGCTTATGACATATTCAAATTTGAGAATTTTCGGAGTCCATTTACTATGTTTTCAAGTCCGATTTCGTAAATAATGCAAAATTGTCCTATTTTGTCAGATTTCAAAGATTTAGCATTTTCTACACGAGAACGTTGGAATTTCGATATGATGTCTTTGATGATTTAAATTAAACGTTCTGAGCTTTCAAATGAAATATTTTATGCTTTGATTGGAGGTCGGCTCATGGGGAAATCGAAAAAGAGAAGCAAGCTTAGAATTTGAATGATTCTAGAAAAGTCAAAACTTGAAACCCAAGCTTGGAAATGAATGGCCAAGAATGAAGCTTGTTCAAGAAGCCTAATTGATGGCTTGTATTGATTGCTTGGACTTTGATGGCCCTTTATGATGTCTTACAATTAATGAATCAAGACTTTAGGGCCCTTCATTATGACTCGCATTAATGGAAGTTGGACTTTGGAGGCACCGTCATCATGACCTAATGAGGTCATTGCTTACCTCACCTCCCCGATGACACGTGCGCTTACCTCATCCAAACTTTGGTCACAAGTTTTGCCTCTCTATAAATAGAAAGAAGGCCATTCGGCCAAAGGGAGAGAGAAATAGAGAGAGAAAGAGAAGCTGAGAGAGAGAGAGAGAGAGAGAGAGAGAGAGAGAGGGAGCTTCACCAACTCATCCTTTTTCTTGTTGTTCGATCAAGTGAGAAAGCTACGTCCAAGGCCCGAGTGTTCGTGAATCGCCCAAGAGTCGCCGAGACTCGCGTGTCCTTCACATGTCTCGTTTTTTCTAGTTCTTGTTTAATTGTTGTGTAAATGAATTCCCTAATATCGGGAAAGGATGTTGAGATGCGTTGTAACGTGGTTTGCTTGGACCGTTTCTCGGTCGTTTGGTTGGTCGTAATTGGTTCACTTCCTTAGTTTGAACATGTTTCATGTTTGATGTTGTTTTGAGATAAAACTGAGCCTTGATTGGTAAAGTGTACATGATGTGACCATGCGTGATGTTCTCTTATTTGAACTTTGCTATTGATCTGCCATCGATGCGGGTGCGGTAAGGGCCAACTTATGTTAACAGCGATTAATATATCCTCGCTTGATATTAGTATTTTCACTTGTTGAGTCTTCCCGACTCATCCCCGTTTTTCCCTCTCAGGCCCATAGGATGGTCGAACGGACGGTGGCAAAAGGGGGAGTTTGATTCATGTTGGAGTTCGAGGAAAGCTGGGAGCTATAAATCCGAAGTAGTGGGCTTAGGACACCCAAGCCACTTGTTATTGTTGTGTAAATGGCTAAAATCGGCTAAGTTAGCTTGTAAAATATGTTTGCGTGTCCTATAAATATAAGGTTTGCTCACGATGCTATTTGTCTGAATCCTATTGTTTGTTTTTAAATGTGATTTGTCTCGAGATATGCTTCCGCTTGTGTTTAAAGAAAGATAATAATGAACGAGATGTCACGTTTATAACCCCGAGGCTAGGGGTGTTACAGTGGCCCTCGCCCGACTCAAGCGAGGGCTTCCCTCGCTGGCGTTGGGCGAGGAAAGCTCTCACCTGGGTGGGCAAGGGTCGCCCACACCCAACTCAGGCAAGGGCGACCCTTGCCCGCCCAAGCGAGGGCTTCCCTCGCCCGACACCGGCGAGGGTCGCCCTTGCCAGATCCGGCGAGGGCAGCCCTCGCCTAGGCCGGCGAGGGTCGACCTCACCCGATGCAGGCGAGGGAAGCCCTCGCGTGAGTCGGGCGAGGGCCGCCATCGTCGGCCCAAGCAAAGGCTTCCCTCGCTCGACGCTGGCGAGGGCAGTCTCGCCCGACGCGGGCGAGGGTTGCCCTCGCCGGAAAAGAAAGAAAAAAAAAAGAAAAAGGAAAAAAAATTAAAAAAATTCGAAAAAAAATCCACATAATTTTCACATGTACAAGTCAGACTATTTTTTTAAAAATATAAATGCCACATCGGCTTTTTGGCCGGAGTCACTAAAGTGATCTATTTTTTCCGATTTTAGCACCAAAGTGATCCGAAAAAAAGTTATGGCACAAAAGTGATCGCCATACACAAATTATAGCACCAATAGTGTCCTTCTGCCTTACTTTATGGGATTAGAGAAAATCCCAATAAATGAGATTTCGGTTCCAAATTGAATCGATATGTGTCGCGATTGCACGGTAGCAAGAGCACATAAGATCAAAGTAGGATGCAGTGGATCTGCATTCTTGAAAATTAGGAAAAGTGTCAAAAAATCGTTGACCTATTGTATTGATGTCAATTTAGTCATAAATCTTTTTTTGTGCTAATTTAGTCATAAACTTTTTGACGTAATGCCAATTCAATCTTTCTAACTAATTTTGGTCGGATATTGCTGACGTAGACACTAGTCGGCTTACATGGTATGATTGACGCTGACGTAGATAACTTTTAATAATATTTTAATATTTATTCTTTTTTTTCATTATTTTTTCTTGCTCTCCCTTCTTCCTCCAATTAGTCGTCGGACCTCGGCGATCGGCCAGAGGCCAAGGCTAACAAGGTCAACCTCACCAGAGAGCCACAAGGGCAATCTCGTACTAGGCTGGCGAGGGTCGAGCCTCGCCAGATCTGACGAAGTCGTGCCTCGCCCAGCCGCTGGCAAGAGCTCAAGCCTCGCCATGGCTAGGTGAGACTTGACCTCACTAGCCCTAACCTCTGGTCGGTTGTCAAGGTCCAGCGACTGGCTAGAGGAAGAAGGGATGGGAGGAAAAAAAAGAAAAGAAAAGAAAACATATAAGATTTTGAAAAAATATTAGGGTTAATACCACCAAAAATCCTAAACTGGTATATATGTGACAATTTTACCTTGAACTTTCTTTTATCACAAATAATCCCAAATTGGTACACCTGTAATAATTTTAACACAAACTTTTTTTTTACCACCAAAAACTCCAAATTAGTATACTTATGACAATTTTACTTTAAACTGGTAAATCCGTGACAAATTTACCCTAAACTATTTTTTTAACCACGAAAAATCTCAAATTGGTACACATGTGACAATTTTATCCCGAACTAATAATTTTTTTATATTATATTTTATTTTTTCGAATTTTTTTTATTTTTCTTATCTTTTCTTTTTTCTTCATCTTCAACTTCTGGTTGGTCGCCGAATCGGCGACCGGCCATAGGTGGAAGTCGGCAAGGTTGGCCCTGCCGGCGTGGGCGAGGGCTACCCTCGCCGGCGTCGGGCGAGGGTCGCCCTCACCTGGGCAGGCAAGGACAACTCTCGCCCAACACCGACGAGGGCCGCCCTCGCCCGACTCTGGCGAGGGCCGCTCTCGCCAGATCTGGCAAGGGCGGCCCTTGACTAAGTCGAGCGAGAGCCGACCTCGCTTGGGCGGGCGAGGACAGCCCTCCCCCTAACGACTGGCCAAAGGTTGAAAATGAACAAAAAAAAAAGAAAAGAAAAAACAAAAAATTCAAAAAAATAATATTAAATTTTTAATTCAGGGTAAAATTATCACATGTGTACTATCGACACCTAAATTTTACCTAGTCATTTAGAACTTAATTGCATAGAAAATTAGGATTTAATTTTTAACCCCTAAACAAAAATATTTTCATTAAATTAATTGACATATAGACTAGGTAAGGCATATTAGAGCATGCTTTCATTGTTTAATTTAAAAATTAAATTTGAAAAAAAAAGAAAGGGACCAGCGTTTTTCAACGCTGGCCCACTGCCCTTTTCCTCTTTGACCCAGCCTGCGCTTTCACTTTTGCCTTCCAATGTCCTTCACAAGCAAGAGAATAGAAGCAGAGCAGAAGAGCAGAAACAAAACATAGGCCAGAACGAAGCAAAACGCAGCAGCAGGTGCAGAAGCGACAAGGAGCGAGCGGACAGCAGGAAGCGACAAAGCAAAAGAAAGGGGGGCGCATCGTGGACGGCACAGTGCTTTCGACCTGCATCGAGAAGATTTGCAGCCGTTTTAGCCAAAAACGGACCTGATTTGGTCATAGGGAGAGGATCGGCTGCTGGCGCATGAGAAATAGAGAAGGGCGCACTGATCCATGGCTCCTTCGAGCTAGAAATGGAAGGGGGTAGAGCAGAGGTGTGCGTCGCTAGGGGGAGTAGAGAGAAGGGGATCATCCTCCTTCTCTCGGCATTAAAAGGAGGAGAGGCGGTCGAGGGGGGGGGGAGAGAGAGAGAGAGATTTCCGAAAAAAAAAGAGAGGCGGAATGGGAACAGAGAGTAAGAGGAGGTAACAAGAGTGAGATCGCGAGTGAGAAGGTGCGTTCGGGTAACTTGGCTGCGTTTGAGCCCTGGCCAACGACGTCCGCCGACGTTGCCCTCTCTCCGCGCCCAAAACCTACGGTAGGTCTCGGTTTTCCCTTTTGTTTTCTTTCGAGTCTGGTCGACTACCTGAGGATCTCGGCTCGGAGGCATCAAGGTGGTCAGCCATGGCACAACTCGTGTTGAGCGCATCCTTTAGCCGCCGTCTCTGAGCCGGGTAGGGATCCCGCGGGCATGGTTCCAATGCCTCTATTATGCTTTATCTACGGACCCTCCCTACCTTCGGTTTTTTGCGTATGCTGAGCTTCTCGTGCTTTCTATTATTGATGTTGAGTGTCGTTTGATGATTATGGGCGGATTTTGGCCTGGGCGCATGCCCCAAATGTCCGTTGTGATTCACCCCAATCGATGCCCGCCGTGTGTTCGACAAAAGTTCTGAACTGAGTTCATACAAATGTGTCTCCGGTTTCGCATTATTCTGAGTGTGTACGAACGAGAGTGGTATGTTAAAGGGATCCCTTTGATTTCTCAGTAGTTGGACTCCTCTACCATAGCGATTAAGTCTGTCTATATTCATGTTGTTCATTTTTATTTTTTTTGCCGGCATTTCATCCGGTTGCGTTCGTCTGTGAGGTGGTGACCCTAAACCTGTGATGTGAACATTAATCTCTTCCGTTGGTTTGTTACTGGTCCCCTGCTATTTGCTTGTTTCGATCATGTTTTGGTTGTGCACGCAAATGTTGGAAGATTGGCAGTCGTAGTGGCCATCGAATGTGGCATGACGATCGACGAGGGGTAGTCATCAACGGTGGCTGGTGAGGACTGAGGGTGATGAGAGTTGGTCGGAGCGCTGGCAAGGAGTCCATGGCGTGCTCTCGATGGAAGTAGAAGAAGGCATGCGCGGGGGGAAGCTCTCGTGAATGAG
This sequence comes from Syzygium aqueum, assembly GCA_031216185.1. Taxonomy (NCBI): domain Eukaryota; kingdom Viridiplantae; phylum Streptophyta; class Magnoliopsida; order Myrtales; family Myrtaceae; genus Syzygium; species Syzygium aqueum. Next base: position 33,571,298 of record CM062232.1, read on the forward strand.
ATGTCTTGGGCAGAAGAGAAAAAGGGGGAAGAAAAGTCAACGCGAAGAGGTGTCTAGAAGGAGGAAGAGGGAAAGACCACATAAGAAAAGAATAGAGGAAGGAAACAGAAACGAAAAAAAAAAAAAGAGGAGGAAAAGTCAAAAAGTCCAGGGGAAAAGATCACGTAAAGATTGAGGAGAGAAGAAAAGGAAAAAAAATAAAGAAAAGAGAGAATAAAAAAAAAGGGGGAGCTTGGGCGAACCGGGTCGGGTTCGCGGGTGCAATCGGGTAGGGTTTTTGTTTAATGTTTGGGCCTGAATTTAGGTTTATTAGGTTTTGGGTTTAGTTTAGAATTAGAATAGGTTTTTTGGTCTTGGACTTTTTGCGGATGGGCCGAATTTGGTCAATTTGGGCTGAAGTGTTATTTAGGATTTTATTTGTACAGTGTTGGGCCTAGATGTTTTTATTTAATTATTTTTGGATTGTATTTGTTTTATTCCGCAGTGGGCTTTCGCCGTTCCCGCCTCGCGACGGACCCGGGCCGGCGCGCCCAGGTCAGTCTCGATCCGGTCGGGCGTGGAGATCCGACCCGGATCCGATTTATATTATTTTGATACTATTATTTTAATATAAAAAATATTTTAGAAAAAATAAAAAAAAATTAATTTTTTTTGAAAAAGTTTCGAAAATCAAAAATTGGAAATTGGGTTTCAAAATTGTTTTTATCTCTCCCCTTTTGTGTGATTAGCTTATGTTTGATCGCACCTCATTTAATTTGCACGCTTTGAATTGCGCATTTAATTTAATCTCGCATGTGGTCGACTATGCATGTTAGGTTTAGATATTAATTGCTGCCCCCTTTAGCTTGGTTAGGAATGAATTTTTGAGATTCCCGATTAGTGTGAACTCGTTAGTTGGTAATTGAATAAGGTTAGGTACCGAAAGTGTATTAATTGATCAATTAGTGTAATTAGATCCCCGTACCCGTTGAATCTCTGGTTCGTAGAAGTGAAGCGTTTCTCCCGTACTTCACTTGGGTGTCTAATCGACCCACTAAAAATGGCTTAGTGGCGACTCTTAAATGAAATTGATTTGCATGTTAATAACTTAAATCTAAGTCGCGAATTAGTATGGGCTTGAGAGAGATCGAGCTAAGTTTAACTTAGTAATCTATTAGCCAAACCATCTTAAGCGGCGGGGCCGGTTCAGGGGGGAAGGGGGGGTCGCGATAGCTTGGCAATTCCGCTGGGGACTTTTTTTGAGGACTTAGGTCGTTTATCTTGTTCAAAATATATCCCTAACGTGAATATTTTTGCCATTTACCCCTTATTTTGCAGGTTTGGGATTTGGGGAATGAATGTTTATTTTCGGATGCTTGAAGCATTGTGTGCTTATAAACTATTGTGTATGCTTTAAATGTTTTAACACTACACTGTTGCACACGTAACCATACTGCCGGACCTGGGCTGCACTAGGAATGTTTAGGATGGTACTGCCGGACCTGGGCTGCACTAGGAATGTTTAGGATGGTATTGAGTTAGCTACGACTTCGACCGCGAGGCTACGTAGTAGAGGTTGCCCAACCCAATCCCAAAAGCTTCTTTCTTGGTGTCAAGAATGCTTACCTTTGCCGGCGAGGCCGCATCGCATCGGGGTGTCATTCTTGACTGAGCCGGAGTTACGAGGACTTGGCTTAGTGCGCGAGGCAGCGACTAGTCATCCCACCCTCGTAACTCCAATTTGTTAAACCATCTAGAGTAGAAGTTGAGCCGCACGTTTCATGTGCACGTCTATATGGTTGACATGATTGTTTGGTGAAGTAAGTTTCAATACCCTTACTTTTGCAATTTACTTACCTTTATGCTTTGGCTGGTCCATGACAGCTAGGTTGGTCGAGTCTTGGTCTATATACAATGGGCAGATCCGACATTCGATTCATTCCTACTCCAAAGGCCGAACTCAAGCTTTGGTGGGATCAATTGGATCGTGAGGACCGAGCCTATGTGGAGAACAAACTTGGTAGCCTTTTGCCGCTTCTCGACATTAACATCCAAAGTGGAGTCATGCAAGTGATAGCTCATTTCTGATGTCCCCAAACATCCACGTTCATATTCCATAAGCATGAGCTGACTCCGATTTTGGAAGAATATAGCGTTGCCATAGGAAAACCTTTGGATTTGGAGTTAATCGATCCACCCCTTGGGTTAGAGCCAGCAATCGATTTTATTTGACTTTCTTAGGATGAATAAGAACCAAATAGGAAGAGTGCTAAAAGATAATTGTCGCGCATGCCCGCTCTCTTTCTTAGGTTAGTGTTTCATGGATGTCGCACCCCTTTTAAAAGGAAGGCAGAAGGACACTATTGGTACCATAACTTGTGTACGGCGATCACTTTGGTGCAATAACTTTTTTTTCGGATTACTTTGTTGCTAAAATCGAAAAAAACAGATCACTTTAGTGACTCCGGCCAAAAAACTGACGTGGCATTTATATTTTTTTAAAAAATAATTTAACTTGTACACATGGAAATTATGTGGTTTTTTTTTGAATTTTTGAATTTTTATTTCTTTTTCTTCTCCGGCGAGGGCAACCCTCGCCGGCGTCCGGCGAGACTGCCCTCGTCGAATCTGGTAAGGGCCACCCTCGCCGGCGTTGGGCGAGGGCGACCCTCGCCTGACTCAAGTGAGCCGCCCTCGCAGAATCTGGCGAGGGCGGCCCTCGCCTGGGTCGGCAAGGAAAGCCCTCGCCTGCGTCGGGCGAGGGCGGCCCTCGCCTGGGCCGGCGAGGGAAGCCCTCGCCTGAGTCGAGCGAGGGCCGCCCTCGCCGGCGTCGGGCGAGGGTGACCCTCGCCGGCGTCGGGCGAGGGTGACCCTCGCCCGCCCAGGCGAGGGCCGTGCTCGCCGGCGTTGGGCAGCCCTCCCCTAACGCCGGCGAGGGCAGCCCTCGCCAGAAAAGAAGGAAGAAAAATAAAAAAAAATTAAATTTTATGTGTTATTTTCTTTTTTTATTTTTTATTATTTTAATATAATATAATTTTTTATTTTTCTAAAAAAAATAAACGTCAGCATTAAATTTTATTTTTAATGCTGACTGGACCTCTCCGGCGAGCCGTAGACCTCTTCGGCGAGCCATGTCAGCGCCATGTAGAATTTTCGGCAAGCCACGTCAACGTTGACACCAAAGTGATCATTTTTCAAAAAAGTTAGCACCAAAGTGATCCGAAAAAAAGATATGGCACCAAAGTGATTGCCTTACATAAGTTATAGCACCAATAATGTCCTTCTGCCTAAAAGGAAAGATATTTCTTCTAGCTTTCTTTGGGTTCATAATATTTCCCTTTCGTAAGAATGCTATTGATCCTTCTGTCGCGTGGGTGGTCAGACAAATATGTGGTGGAGTTAGCTTTGTCAATACTATTTTGGCTGAAACATTTTTGTTGCTCACCCGATTTAAAGAAAATGAAGAAAAAGTTTTTCGTGCTCCCATTGAACTTTTGCAAATCTAGTTTTTATCCCATATAAGTAGGTTCGGTATTCACATAAACATTAGTGACATTAGTGAGACTAATCACCCTATTCAGGCATTTAAGTGTCATCAAGATCGAACTCTGAACCTTTCTTTCTCAGAATGGGTGAATTTGTTGAAGAATCCAATAACTAAGGTTTTCCTATGATAGGCTAAATGGTTCCGACTTCGCGAGGCATGTCTCTCTCATGGCGATACTGAACCGATCCCGTTGTTGAGAATTACTGGCATCACCTCCTACTACCCACTCCGAGTGGCCCGCCAATATCGGGTTGTCCAAGATTTACCGCCTCCTCTTAAACCGGATTTGTTCCATGTCCAATTTGTTGGAAAGGGAGAAGATTACAAAGGAGAACTTCGCCGTGTTGAACAAACTTGGCTCGCCTGCCGTGCTCGAAAGCTGAATTGGCTCGAAGATGAGCTCGAAGGGAAAGAAAAGGCATACTATGCCATGACCCGATACATTTGTCGGCATAAGATCCCGACTGAGTTCTTCTCAAACATCCTAGATGTGACAGAGAAGCCGACTCGCCAAGCGGAAATCAACTATCTCAAGAGGAGGGCGGAGAAAGCTGAAGGAAGTCTAAAGAGTGTTGCCAAGGAGAATAGGCAATTATGTCAAGTATTGGCTTTCCATTCGCATATAGATCAGGAGGAGTAAAATGGGTCGAGTTTATTGTTTTAGATCTAGTCGCTCCTTTTCTAAGATCATTTGTCTTAGGATTTTATTTTCCTTTCTTTTCTTTTCTTAGTTTTAGTAGCTTGATGTTTAGGGTCTTTGAGTTTCTAGTTCATCTTTGGAGTTTAGGAGTGTCATTCAGTTAAGAACTATTTAATGAATCAATGAAAGCGGCTAGGTCATTGTCATGGACCGGTCTTTTATATGAATCATGCACTTATGTATGCTGGCTTATTTATGATTCAGGTGATCACAAATTTGAGCTCATTCAACACACCAAGAGAGGAATCGAGAAACCGAGAGGCAGGAGAGTGAAACCTTTCGGCAATTACTGTGTCCACGCCAAATCTAACGGCCCGCCAACACTCCTTTCCTTCACTAAGTCAAAGCTACGGCTTCGAGGCAATCACCGATTCAAACACGATCAAGGGCCAAACAAATGAATATTGAGGAGCAAAATGCTCGTTTCGCCGCTCTCGACGACAAGATCAATGATCTTACGGCTCAGCTCATTCAATTCGCCAACGATATGAGGGCCGCGTTAGCAGCACCAAATGCTGGGCAAGTCGCCCCTCAAACTGTTCTCGAACCCATGGAAGAACCTGTGAGAAGAAATGTTGTTGAAGAGGCATTGGGTTCTACGCATGTAGTGGTCAAACTAGACCCTGTTTTGGAAGCCATCACCACCCGTTTGGAGGAAGAACATAACAAAAAGTTCGCAAAGATAGAAGAGAAACTCCATGCTACGAGGATACAAATAGCACATGATCGAGGATCTGTCTCGATATGCACAGATGAGCTTTCCCGAGAAGTTCAAGATTTCTGATTTCATTAAGTATGATGGGACTGGAGACCCAAAGATCCACTTGAAGTACTATTTGAACAGAATGGCCAGGTAAGCCCAGAATGTCCCATTAATAGTTCAGACTTTCCAAGAGAGCCTGACGGGGCCTGCATTGCAATGGTACGTATTATCAGAGCTCAAGAAGTTCGAGAAGTGGGAGGAGTTAGCTGAGGCATTCGTCTGACAATACAAGTACAATACCGAGATAGCCTCACGCGCAAAGTGTTGACTCGAACTGAAAAGAGAAGAAGTGAGTCCTTTAGAGCCTTCGCTCAAAGATGGCGTACTCTCGCTGCTCAAGTTCGACCCCCACTCAGTGAAAAGGAGTTACTAGATCTTTTCCTCAAAACTTTGCCTACTGATTTCTATTTAAAATTGGTGGGTTCTGGATGCTTGACCTTCTCTCAGCTAGTAGATGTCGGAGAGAGGATAAAGGGGGCCATGCATGATGGTAGATTGAACGAAGGGACTAGTCGGAAGATCTCGAATAGAAAAGAGAAGGATGTGGAGATCGCATATGTACAAGTGCCAGTTGTAACGAAGCCCCTTGCCTCTCAAGGCCCCTCTGTGTTTCGAGAGAATGCATATCAGAATCATGAATTTAAAAAGAGAGCGCCAAGGCAGTTCATTCCCCTGCCTAGGCCACTATCCAAGTTGTTGCCCATGCTATTAAGAAGAGGAATGATAGCTAAAGAAGTGCCATAGAATAATCCTCCAAGATTCCCTGGGTTCGATTTGTCAAAGTCCTGTGAGTTTTATAGAGGCGAAAAGGGTCATGATGTGGACAATTGCTTCACTCTTAAGATCAAGGTTCAGAATCTGCATTTTATCCTTTAAGGATCCAACCCCTAATATTTAGCAAAATCCGTTGCCTAATCATGCTGAGAATGCTAATGTAATTATTGAGAAGGGTGATGAGAGTAAGCAGACCTTTAATGTGGATGTTCATAAACTCTATAAATTACTAGTGTCAGCTGGACACTTTAAAGATGGGGAAGATATTCTGATGGAAGAAAAATTGAAATGTATTACACGAATGGTGAATATAGGAGTAATCTATAGTATAAAAGAAGATAATATGACGGCCACGACGGCTGTTATTAACTCATTTTGTGAGAAGGAGACGGAGGAGACACCTGTTGAACCTACAGAAACTAACGAGCCAACTAATGAGGGTGCGTCAGAAAGTCTAATTATGACTGATAGTGAAGGAGAGAATTTGTGTGATGATCTTGGGCAGCAAGCTAACAATGTGGGTTGGAATTGTGAGTTCATAAAACTCGCTCATGAGAATGGAGAAGTGATCGACACACTGGATCAACCTAGCGGCAAATTTGACTACCTTGTGAAGTATTCACCGCCACCCAGTTTCTTTATCGATCCCAAGGATGTTGTTCCTAATGGGTGGGGAGGTATGGACGATCTACTTGGGCCTGAGAAGGAGACGGTCAACATGATCACCCCCGCGATCATCGACCTATCAGTCGAAGAAGATCTATTAGATCACGATGAACGAGATGCCGAGCGTGTAGTCATCGATCTTGTGGCCGAAGAGTTCACTACCCTAGAGGTCAATGATCGTGCGATAAAATCAATGACGATTGAACTCTCACCCGAAGACTAAGAAAACATAATAGTAGAAATGGCTCCTAGTTATGATGCTAAAGTGGTCCCTTAGAGTTACAAGGAGAATGAAGTCGATACTGTCACTCGCTCTGATCGATGTTATGATCCCACCAAGGTGGTTAAGAAAACGGTTGTTTCAAACGAAGAGGCCGAACAGTTTTTAGCAATTATTAAAGCTAGCGAATTTGATGTTGTCAATCAACTGAGGAAGATGTTGGCCCAGATATCACTCCTGAATCTTTTCAAATCCTATGAGAAACATAAAAATGCACTACTCAAGGTTCTAAATGAAGTGCACGTTCCCGAAACTATCAATGACACCCAATTGGAGGAATTCATTGGGTCTATCTTGCTGAAAGATCATATTTCTTTTGCCGGTGAAGATTTTCCTCCAGAAGGTCGCAATCATACTAATGCGCTACTTATCTCGGTAAAGTGTCGTGATAGAATAGTGACGAAAGTGCTAATTGACAATGGATCGGCATTAAACATTTGTCCACTTACCACCCTTCGTCGTTTGGGGGTAAATGAAAAAAAAATGTTGGCATCTAAATCTACCGTTCGTGCTTTTGACGGTATGAAGAAAGAAGTAATTGGTGAGGTCGAGTTTGAATTGCTAATTGGTTTGGTCCTTTTTCTGGTCAGCTTTCAAGTCCTAGATATTCCTAGTGCCTTCAATTTTCTACTGGGACGACCTTGGATACATAACGCCGGAGCCGTACTCTCAAGCTTGCACCAAAAGGTCAAATTCATCGTGGATGGGAAGCTGGTAACTGTTTATGGAGAAACTGACTTTAAGGTCTTTCATGACACGGCAATCCCATACGTAGAACTCGAGAACAAGGCTGAATCAAGTTATCAAACTTTGGAATTAGTTTCGATGGTCCATGTGCCCATTGGAACCATCATGCGAGACCTAGAAATGGCTAAACATTTAATCATGTCGAGCAAAGTGTTGCTTGAAAACGGTCATACCCCCGGAACTGGTCTGGGACTGCATAGCCAAGGTATCAAAGAGCCCCTTCAAGTCTTCAAGTGGCGCAAAAGGATAGGCCTAGGTTACCAGGGAGGCGATTTTGGTGGCCAAGATAACCGTGGGGGACGAGACAGTTTCGAAGCTCGAGGTGAGCATGGGGGACGTGATGGTCGTGGAGGCCATGTTATTTATGGCAGCCAAGGAAACAATAAAGACCATGGTAACCACGAAGGCCTAGCTAATTATGAAAGTTGTGGAGGTCGGGGGAGTTTATTTGGATTAGGAGAAAGTCGGAAGGGCTTACTTCTTCTGGAGTTGAAAGAAATCTTCTCGGGTCTACCCAAGCTGCTACAGGAAGAGGAGGCCGTTCTTGATCTCGTTGATTTATTCGAGGGGGAGTTTGGTTGTGCCATCATAGAAAATGAAGAGGCCAAGCCTTCTGTTGCCACCGCCAACCTTTTGAGTAGAGATGCTGCTTTTCTTTTCCTGTTTTGTTTTATTTAAGTCTGTGTTCATCCCTTTCATGTGAAATCTATTTAGGTCTGGGTGTTATTTCTCTTTGTAATCAAAGTCTTGGACTGTGAGCCGTCGATCCAAGATCTCGAGTCATGTAAACAGCCTCATCTTGTTAATGAAATCATGATCATGTTTTACTAAGGACGTGTGGAAGTACCCAAACCAGACTGATGATGATGCTTCGAGGCCTGGACTTCCGCACGCTTCCTAGTTTCCAAAATCATTTGCGAATAGGGACGTCCAAGGATATGAGGACGGATCCCTCATTTTCAAAAAAACTTTCAAAAAAAAGGTTTTCAAAACACATGCATATCATTAGTTGCCATAACATGTGCTAATTTAATTACTAACCTTCTTTGTGACATCTCAGACATAACATTTCACATAATCATGATAGGTGTATATGTGAGTCGGATTTGCTGGACGAAAATTCCTCAGGGCTTGGTGATGACGAGGATGACTGTGATCAGGGAAGCATCGAACAAGATTGGATTCGGCATGAAGAGTCTAAGCCATTGACCGCGGAGCCTACAATCACAATAAATCTGGGCGATTCGGAGAATGTTAGAGAAATCAAGATTGGAGCTGATCTTTTTGAAAATAAGGCTAGAAGGATGGTCGATCTTTTAAAGAAATATCAAGATGTGTTCGCATGGTCATATACGGATATCCCGGGATTAGATAGGGAAATTATAAAGCATGCTCTCCCTACTGATCCGGACGTCCCGCCAAAGAAACAAAGGCTCAGAAGAACAAAGCCCGAATTATCCAAGAAGATCGAAGAAGAAGTCATGAAGTTGTTAAAAGTAGGCTTTATAGAAGTGTCTCACTATTCAGATTGGATCGTCAATGTAGTTCCTGTTATGAAGAAGGATGGTCGGGTCAGGGTTTGTATTGACTACCGCGATTTGAATCGAACAAGTCCAAAAGATGACTTCCCGCTGCCTCACATCGATGTGTTGGTCGACAGCACCGCGGGATTCGAGTTATTCTCTTTTATGGATGGGTTTTATGGATACAATCAAATTTTGATGAAAGAAGAAGATAAAAGTAAGACATCCTTCGTTACTCCTTGGGGGGCCTTTTGTTACAAGGTAATGCCTTTCGGCTTGAAGAACGCCGGAGCAACGTACCAAAGAGCAATGGTCACCCTATTCCATGATATGATGCATAAGGAAGTTGAGGTCTACGTAGATGATATGATTGCCAAATCCAAACATGGAGAGAACCATATCGAGGTATTGCGGAAATTGTTTGACCGACTCCGAAAGTTCAAGCTAAGACTTAACCCAGCCAAATGTGTGTTTGGGGCAAAATCTGGGAAACTACTGGGGTTCATGGTCAGTAGTCGAGGTATTAAAGCTGACCCGTCGAAGGTTAAGGCCATTTATGATTTGAAGCCTCCTTCAACTGTCAAAGAGGTTCGGAGTTTGCTAGGGAGACTGAACTATATGGTGAGATTTATTTCTCAATTGTCTGAGACGGCTAAACCTTTTTCAAGCTCCTGAAGAAGAATGCCAAAGTTAAGTGGGACACTGATTGTCAAAAGGCATTTGAGAAAATAAAACAATACCTCTCTCATCCGCCGGTTCTGATGCCACCTATCCCTAGAGTGCCATTGATACGTTACTTAACTATTTATGATGAATCATTGGGAGCCTTACTAGCTCAAAAGAGATCAAGTGATGACAAAGAATGTGCGATATACTATCTCGGTAAGAAGTTTACTTTATCCAAAATAAATTACTCCAGAGTTAAGAAGACATGTATGGCTTTGGTGTAGGTGCTACACCGCTTACATCAATACACACTCCATCATCATATTTTGCTTGTAACTGAGAATGACCCCATTAAATACTTGCTAGAAAAACCTGCGCTGGTCGGGGGGTTAGCAAAATGGCAAGTTCTGGTGTCCGAATTCGATGTCCACAGCCTGATGCAGAAATCCGTCAAGGGAAGAGCTATAGCTGACATGTTATCAGAGAACTTTGAAAGGTCGGAAGACCATGATCAGTTAGATCCTATAAAGGAACGCATTTCAGAGATAGTGAACGATAAGCGAACTATGTACTTCGATGGTGCCGTTAACCTGGCTAGTTCTGGGATTGGGGCGGTTCTTATCTCCCCGACGTGTCAACATCACCCTGTGGCCGCCAAGTTGATATTCCCTTGTACCAACAATATCTCATAATACGAGGCTTGCATACTTGGACTATAGCTGGCCATCGACATGAAACTTAGGAAACTGCAAGTTTACGGCGATTCCGCCCTCATCATTCTTCATCATTCTTCAGACAGAGGGTCGATGGCGGACTCGTGACTCCAAATTGATCCCTTACCATGAATTCCTTGAGGAGTTAATAAAGGAATTTGAGGAGATTTCTTTTGAGTATTTACCCCGATCGCAGAATCAGTTTGCTGACGCCTTGGCCACGCTATCATCAATGCTACAAGTCATGAAAGGGTTAGACATCGAACTACTGAAAATCGAAATACTGACATGTCCAGCTTATTGTTCGGCGATCGCAAATGAACCTTATGACATCATGAACTATCTTTAAAGGGGTGAATATCCTCCTGGGAATGAACTAGCGGATCAGAAATACATAAGGAAGCTAGCATTAAAATTCTTCATCAACGACAATGCTCTCTATAAAAGGTCTTTCGACTTTATTTTGTTGAAATGCGTCGATACCAAAGAGGCTAATCAATTGATGAAAGAAATACACGAGGGAGAGTGCGGTCCGCACATGAACGGTCATCTTTTAGTTAGAAAAATCATGAGACTAGATTACTTCTTAATGGCTATGGAGGCTGATTGTACTCGGCATGTTCGTTATTGCCATCGGTGCCAAATCTATGCAAATAAAATCAACGTACAGCCAAATGAATTGCGTCAAATGTCCGGGCCATGGCCTTTCTCAATGTGGGGAATCGATATGATTGGGTCAATTAATCCTAAGGCTTCCAATGGACATCGCTTCATCTTGGTAGCCATCGATTACTTCACCAAGTGGATCGAGGCAAACTCATATGCCAATGTCATCGCTAAGAATGTGGCCAAATTTATTCGCCGTGACATCATTGCTTGCTATGGAGTCTTAGAGACGATCATTACTGACAACGGCTCAAATCTGAATAACAAGGTTATAGATAGCTTACTTGACGAGTTTCATATTCGTCACTTGAACTCCTCACCTTACCGCTTGCAAATGAATGGAGCTGTGGAGACAGCCAATAAGAATATAAAGAAGATCCTATCGAAGACTGCCAATAATTACCGAGACTGGCATGAACGGCTGCCTTATACACTAATGGCATATCGAACTTCGATTCGCACTTCGACAGGGACAACTCCTTTCTCGCTCGTTTATGGTATGGAGGCTATCTTGCCCGTAGAAGTCGAAATCCCTTCATTAAGGATTCTCTTACAAGCTGAGCTCTCTGAGGAAGAGTGGACTCAACAGAGATGGGATCAGTTGAATATGATCGATGAGAAGAGACTAGAGGCTTTATGCAATGGTCAATGCTACCAAAAGCGAGTGGCAAAATCCTTCAATCGCAAAGTCTGGCCTCGACATTTTGAAATCGGAGATCTCGTGCTGAGGAAAGTGTTATCCATCACACCGGAATTAGGTGGAAAGTTCGTCCAAAATTATGATGGCCCGTATGTTGTTAGAAAGGTTCTACTTGGGGGTGCTTTAATTCTTGTAGAAATGGATGGCCAAGAATTGCCAAAGCCTGAAAATACCGATTCGGTGAAAAAGTATTTTCCTTGAATGAAATCCGAGGCCCGAGAGCCATTTTCGATGTAATCCGAATCACTGTAGGATATTCACATCATGCATATCATGCATATATGACCACGTGTTTAATTTGCAGGTCCTAAACAATCTGCAAATTGATCCGCAAAAGACTGGACTGTCTTGGCAAGCATCCAACAAGCCAAATGCGAATCGGAGGGCTACCAAGTCACTAGGCCACGGGTAAGTACCATTTTTCTCAATACCCGAAAGAAAGTCGAAAAAGAAAAAATAGAGGGTTTTCGACAGATTTATCAAAAAAAAAGCACGAAAGTTGAAACTGTGAAAATAAACTTTTCAAAAATTCTGAATATCATCATCATCCAAAGTTGTCTCGATGTTTAATGAAACATTCATTTTGAATCAAAATTTCCTGTGAGGATCAACCAACTCAGGTGATCTTGGCAAAACGAGAGGAAATATGTTAATCATGCCAAGCGAGAAGCACTTAGAATGAAGGAAGGCGAACCATTTCCAAACACGTCCTATAGACACTTTGTGAGTCGAGTACAAAAATCGTGTTTAGGGACGAGAGATTCATTCGCAAAAAGTACATGGATCAAAATGAGAAGAGGCATTTCTTTCATCGATCCTACACACTACAAGTAATCATAGTTAAGCCCCTTCGAGCCTTCACATGTGAATAATTTCTACAAAATACCCCTGTCAAGAACCATCCCTCAATAGGGCAAGATTGGAGGTTTTGGTTGACATTCTTTGAAGAAAAAGAGAGAAAGATCTCTTTGCTCTTACTTGCATTAATCTTTAGTGGTAACTTCAAATGAGTCCTTATAGAAGCTCGAAGTGTCCTAAAATGAAGAAGAGTATTTCTTCCTCTACCCAAACACTCATACCCTTTATTTAGCTAAGGTGGACCTTAACATTCATTTTGAAAACTCAAGTGGCAGTTGTTTCTCTACACTGAGGCAAGGCAAGTGATTTTTCAAAGCAATTGGCACTCGTGCGACGTGTAAAAAAAAATTGAAAGTCCCGAGAGCTTAAGAGGGTCACACGAGCAAAAGAAAGCTAGGAGCATGAAAAAATAGTGTGCCTAGTAAAAGCGAGGCCAATGCTAAAAAAAAATCATTGCAAAAGTGAAAGCCATCAGAAGAGGAGCAAAGCTCTTGCGTTGAAGTGATTTGCCGATTGACTCTTGAGACGAGTTAAGGAGTCATGTGCCTTTTGAAAAGACGAGATGATATGGTAATGATGCCGCGATAATCAGCAGCCCTTAAATCTTTTCCGAAAAACTCAAGCCTTTCGAACCATTACCTGAACTAATGGGGGGAAGAACAGCAATGGTGCCAAAACTTGTGTACGGAGGCCACTTTGGTGCCAAAACTTTCATTTGGATCACTTAAGTGCCAAAAGTTTACGCCGGCGATCACTTAAGTGCCAAATCGAAGAAAAAACGATCACTTAAGTGCCAACGGCAAGAAATTCCGACCAAATTTAATACGTGACTTTTATATTTAAAATTTAATGACACGTGGCATTTTCCATGTGTATAATTCAATTTTTTAAATATTTTTTTCTGATTTTTTTCTTTCTTTTCTTGTTTCTTTTTTCTTTTTTTTCTTTTCTTTTTTTTTCTTTCTTCTTATGTCCGATGGCCGGCGTCCGGCCACCGGCCACCGGCCATGGCCGGCTTCGCCGGGCGAGGCCGCCGTAGCCTCGACGAGGGCTGGCCTCGCCGGATCTGGCGAGGCGAGCCCTCGCCGGGGCTCGCCGTGCCCAGGCGACCTCGACCGTCGCCTGGGCACGGCGAGCCCCGGCGAGGGCTCGCCTCGCCAGATCCGGCGAGACCAGCCCCAGCCAAGGCCATGACGGCCTCGTCGGATCTGGCGAGGCGAGCCCTCGCCGGGGCTCGCCGTGCCCAGGCGACGGTCGAGGTCGCCTAGGCACGGCGAGCCCCGGCGAGGGCTCGCCTCGCCAGATCCGGCGAGGCCGGCCCCCGCCGAGGCCACGGCGGCCTCGCCGGGCCTCGCCTGGCAAAGCCGGCCACCGGAAATAAGAAAAAAGAAAGAACAGGAAAAAAAGAGAAAAGAAATGCCACGTCAGCCTCCGGCAAGCCACATCAGCTTGAAAAATTAATAAAAAAACGCCACGTCGGATTTCCGGCGAAGTGGCACTTAAGTGATCGTTTTTCACAACTTTTGTCACTTAAGTGATCCAAATGGAAGTTTTGGCATCAAAGTGACCTCCGTATACAAGTTTTGGCACCGTTGCTGTTCTTCTTCCTGAACTAATGTTATAACCCTTTCCAAAATCTCTTCTGATTGGAAGGGTTCGGACAGAAATTTAGACTTCCAAAGAAGCTGCCACTTCAAGAAGTGGGGGCAAAGTTGTCTTACCTCATCTTAAGGTTCTTGACTTATAAGCCTGGTGAAGACGTCAATCCATAATTATTTTATTTCTTGGCCGATAGTGCTAATCCATTATTAAAACCAGAACCAAACCTGCATTACAACCCTTAAAAGACTTTTCCGATTGGTCAATGTATACTTATGCGAATGATTCTCGAAGCCTTCGACATTGGTAATGCAAGGTACATTAGAAGTCAAACTATTTCCCACGTCAATGGATGGGATCAAACAACTTTCTTTAGAGTATGAAAGAAGCCTTTTTCGACTAAAGAGCTCTTGTTTGGCATACTTAATGAGCCTTTTTATGAGCTAGGATCATTTTGACAAAATTTGTCTCTCGAGGGAATTTGAGAATTGGTGATATTTTCCAAACTCGGTGGCAGTTATATGATGTTGAATGATGCCGAATGTTTGCTAGACAATTAAAATCAGCTCGAATTGATCAACACTTCCTCACTGATGAATTTCTTTCGATAGTGTCTTTCATGACATTCGAATGATGATGATCTCACTTGGTATGCTTTCCTTACCAAGGCGTCTGTTATAACATATTCCATTAGGTGTGCAGTGGCAATTTCAGAATCTTTTTGCTTGATATATTTATAGCCTCAGAATTGCACGGTGAGCTTTTGCAGCCTGGAGCACCCCTTCGACCTGGCGAGCTTTCGTAGCCTAGAGTCTTTTTCTTTGCACAGTGAGCTTCTACAGCCCGGAGCACCCCTTCAACCTGGTGAACTTTTGTAGCCCAAAGTCCTTTTCTTTGCACGGTGAGCTTCTGCAATCCGGAGCACCCCTTCAACTTGGCAAGCTTTCGTAGCCCAGAGTCTTTTTCTTTACACCCCCAGAGCATCCCTTCGACCTGGCGAGCTTTCGCAGCCCAGAGTCTTTTTCTTTGTATTGTGAGCTTCTGCAGCCTGGAGCACCCCTTCAACCTGGCGAGCTTTCGCAGCCCAGAGTCCTTTTCTTTGCACGGTAAGCTTCTGCAGCCCGAAACGCCCCTTCGACCTGGCGAGCTTTCGTAGCCTAGAGTCTTTTTCTTTGCACTCCTGGAGCACCCCTTCTACCTGGCAAGGGCCATCATAATCTCAATCTCAATCTAATTGATTGACAATCAAAACATTATGACAAGTATGCGTTACAACGGATAAAGCTCTACTTATAGAAACCAAGATTCTGATTTTATGGGCGACCAGAATCAATGGGATTTAAAATCTTTCATCCAACGACTACTCAATCTTTCTATACAAATCTATCCAAGGTGAAGATTGGAAGATGATCCTCTGAAAGTTGTCCAACAGCTAGTTTGGAAGTGGAAGAGTATTTAAGGAGATCAACGAGCAGCAGAAGGAAGTACAGAATCAAGAATCAATAAGTCCAAAATCTGAGCATACTCGGATTCTCTCTCTTGTCTTTCTTGAGGCAAACATTAAGATCTTGAGGGACACTTTGTAAGAGTAATTATGTGAGATAGAGAGTCCTATCATACACAAGAGTATTATCACTCTGAATCTGTAATTTTTCTTGATTACATAGTGAAATCCAGCCAGTAGGCTATCAGCGTGGGAGAGTGGACGTAGGCTTGTTATAAGCCAAACTACTATAAACTTGTGTTGACACCTAAATTTTACCGACATTCATTTAGTCGTAATTTGCATAGAAAATTAGGGATTAATTTTTAACCCCTAACCAAAAATATTTAAATTACATAATATATAGTTTAGGTTCATTTTAATTTAATTGCATTTGCATCAAATTGGCGATGGCAATCGAACTTAGATTTTATCGAACGAGACTCGGCTCGCTCGGGATGCTAGGGCCGGGAATTTCACGTCACGTGGGCTTGGTTGTTTTAATTTGGGCTTAGCCCAAGTTAATGCAGCCCATTTAAATTGAATTAAGCCCTAAGCCCAAGTCTAAGCCCATTAGGTAAATTAAGCCCATTTAATTTGACCTAGATTAGTCTATATATACATACTTTAGGTCAAATTATGGAGGGGGTCACAATTTTCAGATCAGAAAATTTGAGAGAGACACACGTGCGAGAGAGAAAGAAGCCGACGATCGCCCTTCACTCGCGTCGCCGCGTCACCGCCCCTTTCGCGCGCCATCATCGTGCGCCGCACCTGGCCGCACCGTTTGAACAGTAGCCCCACCGTGAGCCCCCCACTCTTCCTGCCAAAGCTGCGCCTTGTCCTCACGCCGTTGCGGCATCGTCGCGCGACACCACAATCCCGAAGAGAAAGACCGCTGCTTCTTCTCTGATTGGCTGCCCATGAAGACTTCTTGGCTGATTTTGTTGACCCATGCTACGATGCCTTCGCAGCCTTGAAGACCACTCCCATGCAGGAAACGCCAAGAGGGAAAAGTCAGAGAACGTCCACGAAATCCAGAACAAGCCCAACCCGAAGACTCCTGCATCACGCTGCTGTTTCCGCTACACCAATCCACTTCCGGAGGAGTTGACGTTAGCTGCCCATGCAGCGTTCTCTACAGCCTTGAAGAAGTCCACGTTCTTCCTTCCTCAGCGAAGCATCGCCCAGAACAGCAAGTCGGACGCTCCCACAGCCCTGAACTTCACGTGCAGCAAAGTCAGAAGCCCCCAGTTGAAGACTCGTCCGCGTTGAAGCCCTTCCACTCCACCGAGAGCCTCCTGTGTGGGCAGCATTACCGAACGTCCTCGTCGTTCCCGACGCCGCAGTCGCCGTTCTTACTGGCGAAGTCACCGGGCTTACCGTCGCCAAGCCTCCATTCCCGACGTCGCCGTCGCGCGCCGTGCCGATCCCGTCGTGGTCGGTTGTTCGATCCCGATCCGCAAGACCCGAGCTCAATCCCGTCCTCGATTCAAATTTGGGAGTTATCCAAATTAGGTAATGATATTATCCGATGCACTTTTGAATATTTAATTTCCTAGGTTGGATCGTTTGGAATATTGCATGTATATCCGATAGATATGGATAATGTTTGATATATCCGCAATATTTTCAAATATTCAAATTAGGAAAATTTCCTAATTTAGCAACGTATTTGGACGACTATCCGACCTTAACCCTAAGGTCCGATACGCGGCGATACGGGAAATTATCATCCTATCTATAATCACTTAGATACGATGATAAATTTCATTAGCTTTCCAAATTTGAATAATCGGTTATCCGTTAATATCTATAACCCTATAGATATGATCGATAATTTGATTTCTGTGCCTAATCCGAGTTTGAAACGAATATGGCGGATCGCATGGTTGATTTGAATTGGTTGTTATCTTTGTTTAAATTATTTTCCTTTTCAAATAAAAAGAAAACCCAAAAAATTCTGTTTTGTTATTTAAATTAGAATTTTTGCATGTCTAGGAATTTTGAATATATCTAGAGGATAGAGTAATTATTTAATTTAAATTAGGACGTGAGACAATCTAGTTCCTAGTTTAAATTAAGTAATATTCTAATCTTAATAGATTATTTCAGCAATTTTATTATTCCGAATTTTTACAAAAAATCCCAAAAAGAAATCATGCTAGAGTAGATTAAGTCATCATAGATTGCATGTTATTTTAGGTATTTTTACTATTCCGAATTTCAATAGAAAATACCAAAAATAGAAAGTCATAGGTTGCATGCTAATTTAGGCATATTTTTTTATTCTGAATTTCATTGATAAAAAATACCAAAAATATGTCATTGCATTCGTCATTAGAATTAGGTCATGTCGTCGCGTGTCATATAGTTTGCATGTCTAAGTTGCATTAATTCGCATGTCATTCTTGCACGTCATTGCATATAGTTTAGATTTCATTTAAATAAAGTGAAAATCCAAAAAAAAGAAATTGAGTGAATGCTTGTTAATTAGAAATCATATTAGGGTGTTTGATGTGATTTTCTAGCTAACAATGCAGATGCTTGCGTTGGTTCGAGGTAAGTTTTCTCCTAAACTAGCAATTTATTTAATGCTTTGATTATTGGGTGTTAATTTGGTGGTTTGCGCACCCGCATGAACACCTCACATGTTAGTACCTAAGCTAAAATTGATCCGAACTGCCTGCCAAAATATTTTTGAAATGAAAAGGTACCGAAAGGGCGTTAGACTAGATCTAGCGTAATCAAGTCCCCGGACTTAGAATCTCTGGTTCGTAGGAATAAAACATATCTCCCTATGTTTTATTTAGGTTTCTAATCAGCCTACCATAAATTGATTAGTGGCGACTCCAAGCATGAAAATATTTGCACGTTAAGAACTTAAACCCTAAGTTGCGAATTGGTAGGACTTGGGAGGGTCCGAGTTAAGTTCAATCTTAATAATCCATTAGCCCGAAAGAAAATTGACAAAATTTTTTAAGGGTCGCGACAGCTTGGCGACTCCGCTGGGGACTTGAGTAAAACTCTTAGTGGACTTAGGCCAATTTTTCATTTCAAAAACAATTTTTGTTTGGCAGCGAGGATCCCAGGTACGTCCCTAACATTTTAAGGTGTTAAATGTTCTTGCAGTATGGGAGGTATAAGGGGAGGCGTGATTGTTAACCCTTGTTTTGCAGGGAGGTGTTGAATGTATGGTTTAATTTATGCACGAAGCGCTGTTTGATATAACCTGTTGTGCATGCCTTATATTTACACTACACCGCACACACTACCTGCTACCGGACCTGGGTGGCATAGGTTTAAGATGGTACTGAGATAGTGGATACCCCGACCAAAATCATGTGGTATGGGTCGCCCTCCTCGGTCCCGAAATTTTCTTTCAATGTGTCATTGAGTACCCACCACGGTTGTATCCCACTCAACCCGGGTCGGCTCTTTGACTAAGCCGGAGTCAGGGGAATCCTAGCCTAACCACCACCATGACTGGTTTAGCTCGGTAATCCTCGCGTCTCCACTTTGCAAGCCAGAGTCTAGGTAGAAATCGAACCTCACGTTTCATGCGCATGTCTATGTGATTGCCATTTTTCCACCCGGTGAAGTAAGTTTTCTGAGCCTTTATCTCGCAATTTACTTACTTTTTCATACATTTGGTCAGTTCATGATAGGTCTAGGTCGGTCATAATTTTTGAAAGTAATTATCATCGAATTTATTTCAAAGGGAAAGAAAAAGAAAAAAAAAAGGCTTTGAAAAGAGATTACTTTCAATTATTATTATTATTTTCCTAGGCCTGTCAAAAGCCATTATTTCCTAAGAAATTTGTCATCACTTTCACAAATTCATGGAATAATGAAAAATGTCATGAAAAATGAGAACAAAAAAAAGGACGATTAGACTGAGTCATGGACCGATCGTTTTAAGGACACGTACTTACCATGTTTCATTCTGAAATTAGGTAACTACGGACCGATCACGATCGCCTATTCGCACACGGTCAAGAGCTAGAATGGCCGATCAAAACGAGTTGCAGGAGCGTGTTGTCGGTATGCAAGACCAGATCAACCAACTCGCCGTCGCAATGCAGCAAATGACCGCTGAGATTAAGGCTCTTCGGTCGATCCCTGTTCTAGCATCCCCTGAAGCATCGCTCCCGAAGCATACAGTTAGAAAGAATGTTGACGTCGAGGAAGATGGTGATATGCCTGAGTTAGAAGATGACCCAGTCCAGATTATCGTCAATAAACCCAAGCCTGACGAGCGAGTCAACAAACTCGAGGAGAGAGTGAAGCAGCTGGAGGGTTCGCAGGATTCACCCTCGGTCGATCTGTCTCTGTACTCGCAGATCAAAATCCCGAAGAAATTCAAAGTGCCGAGTTTTGATAAGTACAATGGCACCACATGTCCAAAAGCTCACCTGCAGTTGTACCACGTACAAATGACCTCCTACGTTGACAACGAGCTTCTGATGATCCATGCATTCCAAGCAAGCTTGACCGGCCCTGCTTTGCACTGGTACCTCATGAAAAAGATCAATAGCCTCAAAACTTGGAAGGAAGCTAGTGAGGCTTTCCTGAAGCAATACCGGTTCATAACGGACATCACTCCTACTCGTGACGATCTCGAGCGTGCTCAAATGAAGAAGACCGAGTCTTTCAAAGACTATGCCATCAGGTGGAGGAATTTAGCCGCTCAGGTTGTCCCAGAACCTATTGACAGTGAGCTGAAGAGGATGTTCGTCAAAACTCTCCCGTTCGAGTACCGTAATCGAATGGTCGCCATTCCAGCTGACAACTTCAACCAGCTCATCCCTATAGGCGAACAGATCGAGATAGGACTGAAGGATGGGTGGTTTGTCGAGCCGTCTGCATCAACCAAGAGATTCAGTGCAAGAAAGGAGAAAGAACCGGCTGCTGAGGTGAACGTGACATACAACCAACCAAGCCGGCGGAACACTAACCCAGCCCCGGCAATTCAGGTGGCTGAAGCTCAGCATCAGAACACGAGCCGTCAACCGTTCCAGAGGTGGAACAACAGGAGACAATTCACCCCCCTCCCTGGTTCATTGTCACAAGTATTGGCGGTGCTCCGGAAGAAAGGCTTGCTTACTACCGAGCCAAAGCGGCCCAATCCTGAGAAGTTCTATAGATTCGACCCATCGAAGAAATGCGACTATCACACTGGCGAGGTCGGGCACTCAACCGATGATTGTTCTGTCCTCAAGCACCGAATCCAAAACCTCCTTGACACGAAAGCGTTCTCGTTCCAACCCGTCAAGCCAAATGTTCAGAGTAACCCGCTCCCTGATCACGCGGGTAATGTGAATGCCGTATTCAGTTTCAATGCTGGTCGAGCCAAGAACGTCAAGGTACACACCACTGACGTCTATGGTGGGTTGGTAAAGGCTGGTTATTACCCGAGTGATGAAATTATCTCCCTGGCTGTCATGAGAGAGAGAATCTCAAGGATGGTAGAAGCTGGGATGATCGTCTATGCTGACCATACGGGCATCGTCTGTACTATCTCCGAGGTTGTCATTAACTGGGACGAAGAACTCGCTACGTTGAACACCGGGAAGGACCAGCTCGATCCTTTGCTCGAGGACATGCCTCCGCTTGAGGACGCGACTGATGACGAAGAGATCGTAATAAGCACCCCCGCAACTGTTGAAGGGATAGTGATCGAGATTCCTCAACCTTATGAATACTCGAATGATAGGGCAGTTCCTTGGTCCTACAGCCTCGATGTTGATCTGGTCACTAGGTCCGGACGTGCTTATGGCCAAGCCAATGCTCAACCCGCAAAACCGGTTACTGATGAAGAGGCTAAGGAGTTTCTGGCGGTGATCAAAGCTAGTGAATACAACATCGTCGAGCAACTACGTAAGATGCCTGCGCAAATCTCCCTGCTTGAACTTCTTCAAACATCGGTCAAACATCAGAAAGCCCTAATGAAGGTGTTAAGTGAAGTTCACGTGCCTGAGACGATCGATCATGAACGACTGGAAGAGTTTGTGGGTTCCATACTCCTCAAAGACCTCATAGCCTTTTCAGATGAGGAGTTCCCTCTAGAAGGCAGAGGACATACCAAAGCCCTGTACATCTCCGTCAAATACAAGGCCTCGCACGTAGCCCGGGTTCTAATTGACAATGGTTCAGCCTTGAACATATGTCCACTTGCGACTCTACATCGCCTCAAGATTGATCCGTCTAGAATCAATGCTGCGAAGACTTCCGTGCGAGCTTTCGACGGAACAAAGAAGGAAGTTATGGGAGAAATCCCTCTCGACATACAGATTGGGCCGACGATGTTTAATGTCTTATTCCAGGTTATGGACATTCCCACTGCATTTAACTTTCTGCTTGGTCGCCCATGGATTCATACTGCTGGAGCTGTGCCATCCAGTCTGCATCAGAAAGTGAAGTTCGTGGTAGAAAAGAAGTTAGTCACTGTACATGGCGAAGAGGAGCATCCAATCTATCATGCCACGGCTATCCCCTATGTTGAGCCGGATTGCAAAATTGAATCGAGCTATCAGTCGCTCGAACTCGTATCGACCATTCATGCGTCTAGAGGATCATCGCCGCCAGTCCCTGAGGTGTCGAATGCTGCTGTCATGGTCGGAAGAGTAATGGTGTCCCATGGTTTTATTCCAGGCGAAGGCCTTGGCAGGGAAGGTCAGGGTATCCGCCGACCAATCGAAGCCTCTCAAAGACCCCGCACTGCTGGATTGGGGTATCAAGGGCCAACCACGCCGAACAATGAGAGACACGGATATGGTCAAGGCCAAGGTCGAGAAGTTGAGCAGAACGTACAGCGATCCAACCAAGGGTCGAATAGTGAAGAGCCTGCGCGTGGTAGGATGCCTCCACATATCCGCACCACGTTTCCAGGTCCGGCGAGGATGATGCACGAAGAGACGGAAGTAATCGACACGCTGGGGCAACCGAGTGGCAAGTTTGATTACTATGTGAAGTACTCGGCGCCCCAAAGCTTTTATTCGGATCCCCGCGACATTGTCCCTGACGGATGGGGAGGTATGGATGATCTAAAGATAGAAGACCCCGACGAGGCGATAGAGGGAATCACTACCCTGTTCGACGACGTCTTCATCGGAACTATCGAAGAAGGACTGTTAGAGGGAATGGGCACAGGCCCACAAGAGTAACACTTTTCCTTTTCCGCACACTCCCCTGCGTGGGAATTTTTATTGCTTTCTAGGATTCGCCCCGTTTCGGGTGCTGCTTTCTGTTTCCGTTCTTAGGATTTGATTATTGCAATTTCAATTCAATAAATGTAATTCATTTCAAAAGATTTAATGAAATTACAAGTTTTATTCCAGTTTTGAGGGCATGTTGAGGTACACCAAACCAGCCCGGTGATGATATCCAACCGATAAAAGAAAATATAGTCCAAGGAGAATTCTGAGGCCTGGGCTTCTTCATGTTTCCTCGTGTTAAAACTTTTTCGAAATGAATTTCAGAAAACAAAACAAAATAAAAAAAAACAAAGTCAGAAAAATTTACAAAAAAAGAATGCAATGCTTAGCCCTGTTTGTCCTTCTGAACCCCTTACTTTATGTTTCAGGGGCAATCTTGTGACACATGAGGGTATGGGAACGGTCCAGACTGAGGAGTTATGCGTTACCGAGCTTGATGTCGATGATGCCGGAGAACTTGATGATTCCTCAGATATTCAGCGTGACCTAGAGCACCATGAAAGACCTAAAGTCGTGACGGTAGATCAAACTATCACCGTCAATCTGGGTGATTCCGGAGAGACCAAAGAAGTGAAAATAGGGGCAACCCTTCCCGAAAGTGAGACGAAACGCCCAATCCAGTTGCCGCATGAGTAGGTAAGTCTTTCAATCAAAAAGTGCATCAAAGGCACTTCGAGGTAAATGATCTAGTCCTAAGGAAGGTGTTGCCAATCTTCACTGTTCCCGGAGGTAAATTCGCTCCAAACTACATCGGTCCGTATGTGGTTAAAAAGGTGCTTCCTGGAGGTGCCCTGATTCTCGCAGAAATGGACGGTCGTGAGTTCTCAAATCCTGTTAATTCTTATGCTGTAAAGATGTATTATCCTTGATAAAACCTCACATTTTGCAGCAAAAGTTTTTCAGTATCTGGTTTATACCTCTGAATTGCAAACATTTCGGTGATGAATAAATGATTTCAATCAATTTCAAGATGAAATGTGTCCATTGGCTTTAATTTCTGCATGGTTATTTTGTTAATTTGCATCATCGATTTCAAAGGGGAAGTCCATTTAGACAATCTTATAACTCACGGGGAATGAATTGAATATGTCGAATGAGGTGCCTCGGGATGATGAAAGGCAAGCCCTATCCTATACACAGTCCCATTTATTAATCCCCAGTGAGTTGAATAGAAAAAGCGGAAAAATCCCCAGTGAGTTGAGTGGAAAAATTCCATATCTGCAAGATAAAGAGTTTTCTCGCAAAAGGTACGGCGACCGAAATGACAAGAGGCATTTCGTTTCTCTACCTTAAAACACTACAGGTTATCCATTGTTCAACCTCTTTGAGCCTAAATGTTTGGAGATATTTGTTCAAATTACCCCTGTCAAGAACCACCCCATATTGGGGCAAACTGGAGTAAATCAGCATCATAAAGTGAAAAAAATGAATTGAAATTTTCTTGCTCTCACTTGCATCAATCTTCGAGTGTTGCTTTTTCAGATGAATTCATACGAAGTTCAAGTGCCTTAGGATGACGAAGAGCATTTCTTTCTCTATCCTATACACATTTACCCTTTGCTAAGCCCAATTGAGCCTGCAAATTCGTTTCATACAAACCCAGTTGGTGATCATCCCCCACACTGGGGCAAGGCAAAAGTCATCATTGTTCAAGCAGCATATCCGAAGTGTCGATTGAAGACGAGAAGCTTCTGAGTTCAAACAGCGAGTCAATCAGTCAGATAGGCTATGTGTTTACATTGTAAGCAGTCAAAAAAAGAAGAGGAAAATAGGGGCAAGAAAAAGCGGTGTGCCTGGTAAAAGCAAGGCCAATGCCCAAGAAAAGTGTCAAGATACGGCATATCAAAATCCCCAGTGGACAAGTCTTAGAGAAATCAAGTGATGAACACTCGAAGCCAATGAAGCATTTACCGGGAAGAAAATCTCTGGTGAAGAAGAAGACCGGTGACAATGCCAAGATGATCACCAACCCTTTCAACCTAATCATATATTTTGAGCCAAATGATCCATTCATTTCTCAACCCATGAACCTAGCCTACGTTACGTCCCTTACAAAGTCTCTTCAGATTAGGGCACTTGAACTAACGTAGAGTTTCAGATGTTTACAAGCTTAGCTCGAAGAAGTGCGAGCAAGTCGATTTCTGTCTCATTTTGCAGGGTTCTTGACTTGTAAACCCGGATATAATTGCAGCGTATTTTCTTTCAATGGCCTTGACTCGAAGAGTCCCCTTTGCTAAGCCATTGACCAAGCCCATGTTATAGTCCCAGTAAAGACCTCTCAGATTGGTAAGGTCGTACCGCTTGCGAGAATACTCGGACCCTTGTTTGACATGATGATGGTGAGAAGGAGAGATTCTCGTAAATCAGCCTTTTTCAATGAGAATGAGAGAAAAGCCCTTTTCAGACTGAAGGTTCCTCATTCGATATTTTCAAGACACCCACTGGTGAGTTCGGTTTGTCTTGTCATAATTTTTCCCCAACGGAGTTTCTAATGCCGATTTGACAAAATCATCGTGCATGGAAGAGTTGAATTCATAGTGCATGTGTTTATGTGTTCTCGATAGTGCGAATGCATATTACATATTGCTTAAAACTGTGTCTAGCAGGAGACACCCCCTCAGAAGTCAGAGATATCGCCAGGTAAGTATATCTCTATATCCCTAACCTGTTCGAGCAATCGGCAGGTCCCCCATTTGATCATTTTGTTGCGATCTCTAAATGCCTTTGATGATGTTTAGGTGTTTATTGATCAAGCCTTTTCAGGTACCTCTGATGATATCCAGGTATTCTGTCAAGGAACTCTCGGACATTCGGGCTAGCCCCGCTGTTCACCAAAATCATTGTTTTCGTACAATCTCGAGAAGATTCCCCCACTACTCACCTATGAGTCAAGGATATAGGTGAAGTGGCCAAATCTTACAGGTATCTATGGAGATGTATAGGTATCTTGTAAAGGTCGGAATTTTTCTCTAATCTGAGGTATTCCCCCGCTACTCACCTATGAGTCAAGGATATAGGTGAAGCGGCCAAATCTTTGCATATGAGCAGGTATATGTAAAGGTCGGAATGCTTCTTTAATCTTGAGATATTCCCCCGCGACGTGTCTATGAGTCAAGGATATAGGCACAGCGGCCAAATCTTTGCATATGAGCAGGTATATGTAAAGGTCGGAATATTCTCCCCATCCCGGATGTTCCCCCGCTACTCACCTATGAGTCAAGGATATAGGTGAAGCGGCCAAATCTTTATGAGTACCTATGGAAATGTCTAGGTATCTTAAAGGTCGGAATATTCCTCAACCCCCAGGTGTTCCCCCGTTACTCACCTATGAGTCAAGGATATAGGTGAAGCGGCCAAATCTTTGCATATGAGCAGATATATGTAAAGGTCGGAATAACCTCCCCAGTTCCCCCGTGACGCACCTATGGCGATGTATAGGCGCAGCGGCCAAATCTTTACAAATACCTATGGCGATGTATAGGTGGTTTGTAAAGGTCGGAACGTTTTTACACTTTTTTTATCTCACGAATCCAGGTGATGGTTGGATACGTTGAGCTTTCTTCCTGTGATTTGACTTAATTGCAGATCACCAAAATTCATCAACAGTGTATCAGGCAAAACCTATGGGACAGAGCCCAGACATTTGCCAAACAACACTCAAAAGTCAGAGTTGTGCCTCGAATTGCATTATCTTGCTTCTGTCAGGTAAGTAATTCCAGGTATGTTTTTCTTTTATGTTAGCATGCATCATTTCTTAATGCATTTCAAAATGGGACTCATAATCCCGACAAAAATATCATTCATTGCATTTGCATGGTGGAAATTTAGGTATCATTTAATCTTTGAATGCAACCTCTGCGAGCTCACCTTCAAAGAGGGGCAGCTGTTGACACCTAAATTTTACCGACATTCATTTAGTCGTAATTTGCATAGAAAATTAGGGATTAATTTTTAACCCCTAACCAAAAATATTTAAATTACATAATATATAGTTTAGGTTCATTTTAATTTAATTGCATTTGCATCAAATTGGCGATGGCAATCGAACTTAGATTTTATCGAACGAGACTCGGCTCGCTCGGGATGCTAGGGCCGGGAATTTCACGTCACGTGGGCTTGGTTGTTTTAATTTGGGCTTAGCCCAAGTTAATGCAGCCCATTTAAATTGAATTAAGCCCTAAGCCCAAGTCTAAGCCCATTAGGTAAATTAAGCCCATTTAATTTGACCTAGATTAGTCTATATATACATACTTTAGGTCAAATTATGGAGGGGGTCACAATTTTCAGATCAGAAAATTTGAGAGAGACACACGTGCGAGAGAGAAAGAAGCCGACGATCGCCCTTCACTCGCGTCGCCGCGTCACCGCCCCTTTCGCGCGCCATCATCGTGCGCCGCACCTGGCCGCACCGTTTGAACAGTAGCCCCACCGTGAGCCCCCCACTCTTCCTGCCAAAGCTGCGCCTTGTCCTCACGCCGTTGCGGCATCGTCGCGCGACACCACAATCCCGAAGAGAAAGACCGCTGCTTCTTCTCTGATTGGCTGCCCATGAAGACTTCTTGGCTGATTTTGTTGACCCATGCTACGATGCCTTCGCAGCCTTGAAGACCACTCCCATGCAGGAAACGCCAAGAGGGAAAAGTCAGAGAACGTCCACGAAATCCAGAACAAGCCCAACCCGAAGACTCCTGCATCACGCTGCTGTTTCCGCTACACCAATCCACTTCCGGAGGAGTTGACGTTAGCTGCCCATGCAGCGTTCTCTACAGCCTTGAAGAAGTCCACGTTCTTCCTTCCTCAGCGAAGCATCGCCCAGAACAGCAAGTCGGACGCTCCCACAGCCCTGAACTTCACGTGCAGCAAAGTCAGAAGCCCCCAGTTGAAGACTCGTCCGCGTTGAAGCCCTTCCACTCCACCGAGAGCCTCCTGTGTGGGCAGCATTACCGAACGTCCTCGTCGTTCCCGACGCCGCAGTCGCCGTTCTTACTGGCGAAGTCACCGGGCTTACCGTCGCCAAGCCTCCATTCCCGACGTCGCCGTCGCGCGCCGTGCCGATCCCGTCGTGGTCGGTTGTTCGATCCCGATCCGCAAGACCCGAGCTCAATCCCGTCCTCGATTCAAATTTGGGAGTTATCCAAATTAGGTAATGATATTATCCGATGCACTTTTGAATATTTAATTTCCTAGGTTGGATCGTTTGGAATATTGCATGTATATCCGATAGATATGGATAATGTTTGATATATCCGCAATATTTTCAAATATTCAAATTAGGAAAATTTCCTAATTTAGCAACGTATTTGGACGACTATCCGACCTTAACCCTAAGGTCCGATACGCGGCGATACGGGAAATTATCATCCTATCTATAATCACTTAGATACGATGATAAATTTCATTAGCTTTCCAAATTTGAATAATCGGTTATCCGTTAATATCTATAACCCTATAGATATGATCGATAATTTGATTTCTGTGCCTAATCCGAGTTTGAAACGAATATGGCGGATCGCATGGTTGATTTGAATTGGTTGTTATCTTTGTTTAAATTATTTTCCTTTTCAAATAAAAAGAAAACCCAAAAAATTCTGTTTTGTTATTTAAATTAGAATTTTTGCATGTCTAGGAATTTTGAATATATCTAGAGGATAGAGTAATTATTTAATTTAAATTAGGACGTGAGACAATCTAGTTCCTAGTTTAAATTAAGTAATATTCTAATCTTAATAGATTATTTCAGCAATTTTATTATTCCGAATTTTTACAAAAAATCCCAAAAAGAAATCATGCTAGAGTAGATTAAGTCATCATAGATTGCATGTTATTTTAGGTATTTTTACTATTCCGAATTTCAATAGAAAATACCAAAAATAGAAAGTCATAGGTTGCATGCTAATTTAGGCATATTTTTTTATTCTGAATTTCATTGATAAAAAATACCAAAAATATGTCATTGCATTCGTCATTAGAATTAGGTCATGTCGTCGCGTGTCATATAGTTTGCATGTCTAAGTTGCATTAATTCGCATGTCATTCTTGCACGTCATTGCATATAGTTTAGATTTCATTTAAATAAAGTGAAAATCCAAAAAAAAGAAATTGAGTGAATGCTTGTTAATTAGAAATCATATTAGGGTGTTTGATGTGATTTTCTAGCTAACAATGCAGATGCTTGCGTTGGTTCGAGGTAAGTTTTCTCCTAAACTAGCAATTTATTTAATGCTTTGATTATTGGGTGTTAATTTGGTGGTTTGCGCACCCGCATGAACACCTCACATGTTAGTACCTAAGCTAAAATTGATCCGAACTGCCTGCCAAAATATTTTTGAAATGAAAAGGTACCGAAAGGGCGTTAGACTAGATCTAGCGTAATCAAGTCCCCGGACTTAGAATCTCTGGTTCGTAGGAATAAAACATATCTCCCTATGTTTTATTTAGGTTTCTAATCAGCCTACCATAAATTGATTAGTGGCGACTCCAAGCATGAAAATATTTGCACGTTAAGAACTTAAACCCTAAGTTGCGAATTGGTAGGACTTGGGAGGGTCCGAGTTAAGTTCAATCTTAATAATCCATTAGCCCGAAAGAAAATTGACAAAATTTTTTAAGGGTCGCGACAACTTGTGTGCAGTTTTTCTAACACATATCTCTTACTTTACATACTGCACAACAAGAACACAGTCTATATAAAATGTTTTGAATCTGAATTTTATTCAGACTCAACTGTGATATATCTTCTTGAAAGTTGATTCGGAATCCTGAATCACATAGTTGGCTTATGCATATCAGATTGTAGTTGAGTCCTTTTACCAATGATACATCATTGATTATGAGTCTTCCAATTTCAACCGTTCCTTTGCCAACTATTTTTCCTTTGTTATTTCCTCCAAAGGAAACTTTTCCACCATTCAGGCTTTGTAGTTCAACAAATATGCTTGCATCTCCTGTCATGTGTTTAGAACATCCACTATCCATGTACCACTTTCTTTTTCTCTTTGTGGTAACCTACAAAAATCACAACTTCTCAAGTTTTCTTTGGTACCCAAATTTGTTTGGGTCCTTGAGAGTTAGCATAGACTGTCTTAACAAAGTCTCTTCGAATGGGTCTCCAGACCTTAGGATATTCATTCTCAAAATGTTATGGATCTCCACATTTTAAGCACTTGAGAGCACTTCGACCAACATGTTTGACAAAATTCTTTTTGAAATGATTTTTATAAACTTGTCGGGGAGATCTTTGTCTTAATCTCTCTTTGACTTTTGGAAAATCAATTAAACTGACTTTTGGAAAATCAATTAAACTATCACTTTTCTTGACAAATTCGAGACCATATTTGTTAAAGTAAGGGATTTGTATAGAAAGAATATGCTTTAAGGTTTCTGCACCTTTTGAAAACTTGGAAATAAGTTCTGAAACTTCCTTTTTGAAAACAGCATTTTCTTTGGAAAGAAAATCTCGATTTTCCTTGATTTGATGAAATTCTTTTTGAAGGAAATCGATTTTTCTTTTTATGAAACATCATGTTGTCTCAGTGATGAATTTTCCTTTTTCAAAGAAGAGATTCTTTTAAGAGCAGCCTTAAATTCAAAGCATAATTCATCAATGTAATTTGATATTTCAATAGGCATTTCAGAATGTTTTACCTGAATCTCAACTTTAGCATCTGAATCTGAATATGAGTTTGCATCTGACTTAGCCATTAAACAGAAGTTTGAGATATCTTCATCACTGTCTTCACACTCTGTATCACTCCAGGTTTCTGTTTTTAAGGCCTTTTTTGCCTTCTCAAATTTAGTCTTCTTTTTTAGAAGTGGACAGTTTGGCTTGATATGCCCACGTTTTTTTACAGTGAAAGCAAATTATTTTCTTTGATTTATCTACTTCCTCGAGGGTTTTCTTCTTCTCAAAAGGCTTCTTCCCTTTGAGATTTCTTCCTTTGATTTTCATCTTCTTGTACTTCTTTATGAAGAGAGCCAGCTCTTCATCGTCAACATCTTCATCTTCAGAATCTGCATCAGAATCAATGTTAGTTTTTAATGCAATTGATTCATTACCTCTGGATTCATTCTCCTCATTTCGTTTCTCTGTCTCATATGATTGAAGAATTTTAATTAGCTCATTCACTGATAGAGGTATGATCCTTTGAGTTTCTCGAATAGATGTTTTGATGTTATCCCACTGTTTCGTCAGTCCTCTCAAAAGTTTGTTGACTTTCATCTCATCTGGGACAAGTTGTTCTTGATATGCAAGACCATTTACTATCTCAGTAAATCTGTCATACATATCAGCAACTGATTCTTCAGGCTTCATTTAGAAGGACTCATATTGACTAAGCAGTAGATTGATTTGAGTTTCCTTAGCTCGATCTGTTCCTTTATAAGTAATGTAGAGAGTATCCCAGATATCTTTAGCTGATTCACAAGAAGCAATTTTTTTATATTCAACAGGTGCTAAAGCACAATAGAAAGAATAAATTGCTTTGGAATCTAAGGCTTCTCTTTTTGATATCTCAGTTTGAAATAATAGAGGATCTGCTAGCATGTTTCCATCCATCTTTTCTTTTGAGTCAGAAGGTCTTGGTCTAACTCCTCTGATGATGATATCCCATCGCATGTGATCAATAGACTTTATGAATGCATTCATCTTATTCTTTTAGATACTATATTCCTTTCCATCAAAATATGGAGGTCTGTTGTTGCTTTGTCCTTCAATGAGACATGGAACACTTAAGCTAGCCATATAGATCGTTAGCTCGGAAGTAAAACACTTCAATGCACGAGCAACCTGCTCTGATACCAATTGATGTGACTAGCAAGGATCACCTTGAGGGGGGTGAATAGGTGATCTTAAATAATTTTTATAAATTTAAGCGGAAAAGAATAAACACATTTGAGTCTGAATAAAATTCAGATTCAAAATAGTTTATATAGACAGTGCTCTTGATGTGCAGTATGTAAAGTAAGAGATAAGGGATAGAAAAACTACACACAAGTTTATAGTGGTTCGGCTTATAGTAAGTCTATGTCCACTCTCCCACGCTGACAGCCTACCGGCTGGATTTCATTATGTAATCAAGAGGAATTACAGATTTAGAGTGACAACACTCTTGTGTATGATAGGATTCTCTATCTCACACAACCACTCTTACAAAGTATCCCTCAAGATCTCAATGTTTTGGCTAAAAAAACAGGAGAGAGAATCGGAGTATGCTCAGACTTTGGACTTAGTGATTCTTGATTCTGTTGTTCCTTTTGCTGCTCGTTGATCTCCTTAAATACTCCTCCATTTCTAAATTAACCGTTGGACAGTCTTCAGAGGATCATCTTCCAATTTTCACCTTGGGCAGATTTGTATAGAAAGGATTGAGTAGCCGTTGGATGACAGATTCTGAATCCCGCTGATTCTGATCGCCCATACAATCAAAATCTTGGTTTACATAAGTAGGGCTTAATCCATTGTAATGCATACTTGTCATAATGTTTTGATTGTCAATCAATTTGATTGAGATTGAGTAAATGAAAACCTTCCTTTTGTGAAATCTATGTCAGATCACTAGCTGTTGTAATTCCTTTTGAATGAGTTTTGCTTCTGTGTCTAAAAAACTTCAGCGTCTGCGTTTGCATAACTTTTGCATCTGAAAAACTTCTACGTCTGTGTCTGCATAACTTCTACGTCTGAAAAATTTCTGATTCAGAACTTGAGTCAGCGTAAGTCTTTAGTAAAGTCTAAAAATATTAGAGTTTGAACTTCTTGTTCTGAGTCTGAACTTCTCGTTCTGAAAAACTTGTAAAGTTTGATATTTTCTTCTGAACTTCCAGAGTATATTAACCTGGAATGGAATGCATATCAGATTTACAAGTTAAGCATTGAGAGTTTTGTCATCTTCAAAATCCATTAGGAGTTTTCCTCAACAATTAGTACTATCAAATAAAAATCAATCTTATCTTCTAAATTAGAAGTTCCAAGTATCTAAGAAAGAATTCACTAAAGAAAAATGCTTCTAATTTTTTAAGTGATGTTTCTCCTCATATTTCAATACAATCATCAAACTTGGTATATAGTATTTCCGAAGATCGACATCGCATGAAAAGTATGACTTAGTTCATGAACACGTCTTGCAAATCTCCTACTGAGGCCAACATGTTTCCTCCTACTCCACCATTGTCCGTACCATCCTCTCCTCTTCAACTTATTAAAACCTCTTCCTCTCAGACATTCTGCCAAATTCTGGTTCGATCGAATGGTCTGTGTTATGCATCCAAGGGGGAAGAATGTGAAGATAGCTACTTCTAAATCATATCCTACGGACCAACATAATAAGAAAGACCCCACGCACTCATTTGTTTAGTAAGGAGAGCTTTAAGAAGAACTTAGAATGTTCATAATGCAAGCTACAAGAACACAAGACCCTGATCTTGCTGCTCCACGAGCCGCCATGTTTGAACAAAGCTCGAGTTCTGAATTTCGTCCGCTTGTACGTAGAAAACTCCCCCCAAGGCCCCAACGCATTGAAACAAGAGAAAAGGACACGACACAGTTTCATTTTCAATTACAATGGTTGCCACTTGCCTCGCTCCGTAGCCACAACAGGTCAAGATCTTCAATTCAATAGCAGCGTCTGTAGCCCCCCACTTGAGCCATGCTCGAACAAGAAGTTGTCCGTTTCGCCATTTAATATGCGAATCGCGCAACCCCAACACCTCACATGGCTTACATAGACTGACATCTAATCAGATATATGTTAATGAGTTGCTAACACATGTGAAACCTTGGAAAATGTCATATTTTTCCCCCAAAAAAGTTGTTGGGATGTTCTAGCGGGCTTCGGAAAGGAACAAAGATTTAGTTTACAAGAGTCAAAGATCCATGATGAAGATTCGTGTCTCTATCTTGGGGGTGATTATGGATTGGCACGTAAATCGACCCCGATAATTACTGTAAGAATTCAGCAAGGAGGAGTGATTTATGCATTAAATAATTTGACTAAGGTAAAATGGTAGAAATAATCCCTATATTTTGTCCAAAATTCAAAACCGTCCCTGTACTTTTCAAAATTGACCCTGAATTTGTTAGAAAGGGTCAACATTCGTCCGTTTGTTATGTCGCTCATTTTCTCGGCCAATTTTTAGTGATATGGACAATTGGAACATTGAGGACTTTTTACATGTTGGCTCACTTTGCCACCATGGAAGCTCGGGTTGAAGCTCGCAGCCGGGGCAATTTGAGCTTGGAGCTTCTGGCTGCTATGGCCAGGTCTGACTTCGAGGCTTGTGACTGCCACGGCTTCTAGAGCTTCGCTTCAAGCTCATGGCCATGGAAGAGTTCAAGCGGCCATGGCAGTGAGATCTAAAGGTTGTAGATCTCAAGCCAGCTGTCGTCATGGCTGCTCGAGCTTTTGACCTATAGTCATGGCAGTAAAGGGTGATCATGAGTGGGTATTTACGAATATCGTTGTTAAGGTTTGAAGATTTTGAAGAAGAAGAAATCCAAGTGAAAAAGAGAGTTGGCGTTTGGAAAAAAAGGACAAAAAATCCATATTAGAAAATATCTAACAACATTAACCCACATTAGCAAAATCCGTTAGTGGACCGATTGAGGGGCTACTGGTAACACCTTTTTAAGAAGTACACGCGCGATTTTTGCACGAAAAGAAAGTACATGAATGGTTTTAAATTTTAGGCAAGAATTAAAACGACTACTCCTGCCATTTCCCCTATTTTCTAATCAGATGCTGTGCGACACCGGAACAGGAGTTGGTGAATCTGGAAGTCAAATTTGCCGGTGAGATCGCCGGCAGCTTGTTCTTGCAAATTTTATTTTATTCTTTCCTTGAACGACACAACTTGAGTGCTTTTCAATTAATTAATCATCTAATTTCAAATGGGTGTCAAAAGAATGATCTAGGTCTCTTCCCACAAGGCTCATAATAGTATTTTTTTGGGGGGTCACTGTGATCTTCATAGTATATGTAAAGCAACTTGAGGAATATATTGATGATGCTACCCATAAGTTTTTCTTGTAAATGTATTGGAAAAATTTATGAAAAGTGGTGCCTGTTGCTTAAATTATATTGCCAGTGCAAGATAGTGGAAATTAATTACTTTATGTGGCTTCCCACTAAGTTTAGTGACCATATTATACTATACTTTGATATTTGATATCATCAAAAAAGCTAGAGAGTGTACCCTTTTTAGTATATCCTTCCAAATTTAATAATTTTTAAAGTGGGACTACTGCTAGCGAATGAAAGCGAAAGGATCCCCCAATCATAGTCATTGAAGCCAATGGTCGTGGATGATCCACATATATAGACGCGGATCCAATTATAGCCAATGGCACAACAATTATTATACATGAATGGGGTCGATCTTGGCCTTATGACTTGACCACTTTCCAACATGTGAATGTCATAGCTCCTCTCTTGGTCCATGGATTGCCAATGTAGCTCTCATCATTATCAATTCATCATTGCGATTAGTTGAATGTGCTAGGTGATTAATTATTGATTGGTTAGGTATAAGGACGGTTTCATGTGTGATGTGCATGTATACTGCTGAAGCCTGAAACAATTCCGAGGTCTTATAAAATGGAATGGAATGCAGAAAAGGTCCAACATTATTGAATCGCTCAGTTTCCTATGGGAAATACCTCTCCTGTTTTTCAGCTAAGTTCCAAAACAAGTTTGTAAGAGAGGCCAAACAACCAAATGGCGTGGCCAACGACGATGGAGATAGTATAAAGTATTCTATAGATGCCCTTTTGTCCAATCCCCAAATGTTGTCCAGCCATACATTTTCTTTCTTGTTTTCCAATGATTTGTTATGTTACTGTTATCTCCTTCCAACGTCTGATGCGATATAGATATCAAATACAGGTTGCACATGTGCGATTGGTGATGCTGTTGCGTGGGGCGAGCAATTGTTGTTTTGAGTGATGTCGATGGAAGCACTGACAGATCAGAGTGCGTGGGGATGGATGTCGTTGGATAAATGTAAAATTACTGCAAGATAGAATACGTTCAAAACCAAGCATATAGGATGCATTACCAACCAAGAACCAAGATGAGAATTGACGAAGTTCACCCCAAAAACTTGCAGAATGAACCTCCTGCCAAAGATGCAGGACTTTAGTATAGGAAAAGCTCAATACTAAGGCCTACAAAAAAACCAACAGCCAAGGATACAGGACTTCTTAGCTCATCACCAACGAAGAATCTACCTTCCAAGGATAAAAAAACTGGGGATAGATATTTGTTCACACAAAGACAAATCTCATATAATCTCAATATTTAAGTATTCGTGCCTTACATTTGAGAATTCACCAATATTTATAGAGAAACTAATACATATGAAATAGACTAAGCGTCAAAGACATGGGAATTACCCAAACATTAAGGACATGGGAACTAGAAAACAATTAAAAACTTAGGAACTAGAAAATGCATTAACGACATGGAGACTTGAAATCTTGACTCTTCGGCCTTTAGGTTCATCTACCAAGTCCACCATCCTTGACCAACAAATAACCATTTCAGAAGATCAACAAATATTCAAGGAAATTACTTAGAATAACCTCCCATTGATATGTTGTTGATTAACTTTGAAATTGACAACTAGTTTGGTGAATCAACAACTTAAAACTTGATCTGCAAGGGAATAATTGACAACTCCTTAATTGATAACTTGGTAGTCAATCGGCAATTATTCTTGCGTATTGATAACTGGCATGTAGAATTGACATCTTCAAAGAGTTAATCGATAGCCCAATACTCTGGCATCAATTGGTGACCATGTTCTATAGTCCTATTCTATGGAGATGAGCGTGGTTGCCCTCTTACTGTTGCAAGGTGATAATTGATTATTGGTACGAGCTATCTTCATATGATTCATATGGGTAAAATCACTCTTGAATATAGAAATGCTTAAGTCATATCCACCACACAAGCACACTTTTGATAATTGGAGAAAAGTTGAGTAGACTTGGACCTATCTAACTTTGTAGAGACACTTTTTCGAAAATTTAGTACATAGTATCATATGTCTCGTAATCTAGTCATGCCTGATGCCACCGCATGTTGCCATGAAGCATGCATGCACAATCTATGTACTCCTATGCTGTTGCTCGCTTCTAATGTTGTTCTCGCTTAGATCATCTCTCTCTCTCTCTCTCTCTCTCTCTCTCTCTCTCTCTCTCTCTCTCTCTCTCTCTCTTCAAGAAACATTAAAAGTGCCAAAATCATGTGCGTTCCTTTATTAAGTATCAAACCTTTTCGGACAATTGCTTTGATCTCAAAACGATCGCTTAAGTTACTCCACGACTTGACCCGCCGAAAAATTTACAGTGGCATCTTCCACGTGGCTTGCCAGAGACACCAACCTTAGTATGCAGATCAAGCAAGTCGTCTGACAACACAATCGAGCCCCAAAATTGGAGGAAATTAGGTTAAAATTGCATCTCTTCGCAAAATTGGGCATCACTTAATTACCTTGAACAGTATCTAAAATCACCGCACCAAATATGACACCAACATTTTGACGAGATCGCGTATAGAATATCCACATATCAAGAAGGATTAGATTCTTTTGGATAAAAAAAGTGAAGAAGAAGAAGACGAGCTTGACCGTAAAAGAAAAGTTATCCATGAAAGGGTGAAACTTAAAAGAACGATAATAAGAAACCAAGTGAATAGTCCACTCATAAGTAGCGTGATCAGCTTTCGTAAGCAAGCAAGGCAGACTTCGGCCTAACCTTGACCCCGTCCGCCAACGTTGCCGACCACCCATTTCACATCTCCTCCTCCTCCTGACATCCCTCCACGTGGCCCGTACGCCGGCTTCGCAAGGGCGGCGCCGGTGCCGAACTGTCACTGAAAATGTCAGCAACGCTTCGATTCAAATGCCATCACATCTTTTACCCTAATAATAGCAGCACTACTACTGGAAGGAAACACACGTACGACAAAACCTTAATTTTACATTTGCACTGATCTTAACGCCTTTCGTTTTCACCCTATTTTTTATCCTTTAAGGTTGCGTTTGATTGACCAGATAAAAGTCAGAATATGATATGTTTAATAGTGATCCAGGATAAGATAAGGTCGAATATAGACCGGATAAAAAAATTCGAGAGGAGAGAGGGATAGATCCGGATAGGATTTCTAATGCCTATTTTTCCAGAAACCCTACGCTCCACTTGTCGTCATTTTCATCCTTACATCTTGTGCGCTTTCATCAAAAAATTTCTAGACTTTTTTTCCTTCACCGACTCCTCCAAATCTGTGAATAGCAAAAAAAAATATTATCCTATCTAACTTTAAATCCGTGGTCCACCAAACTGTGGACAGTATATAAAGAAATCCCAGAATTTCTTATCCTATCCTATCCAGTCCTATCCTATTTAGAAATCCAAACGACCAAACGCAGCCTAAGGTGTTAGCATCGAGCATTGATTTAAATATGACCCCACGCACGGCCCCTTCCCTATCTCACGTCGCCATATTCACCACATTCCAAAAGGCTCCTTCGCTTGCTTGTGTGTATAGATAGAGAGCCTTCCTTCCTTGCTTCTTCCTTCATTCATTCAACCCCTCTCTCTCTCTCTCTCTCTCTCTCTCTCTCTCTCTCTCTCTCTCTCTCTCTCTCTCTCTCTCTCTCTCTCTCTCTCTCTCTTCCTTCAAGGCTTTGCAGAGATGGGGAATTGCCAGGCCATAGACGCGGCGGCGCTGGTGATACAGCACCCGGATGGGAGGCTGGAGAGGATGTACTGGCCCGTGACGGTGAGCGAGGTCATGAGGACCAACCCTGGACATTACGTCTCTCTCATCATCCCCTTGCCCGTCCCCGACGACAAGAAGGAGGAGGGCGACCAGCAAAACCCGCCCAAAGCGGTGCGCTTCACCCGCGTGAAGCTTCTCCGCCCGACTGAGACCCTCGCCCTCGGCCACGCCTATCGCCTCATCACCTCTCAAGGTACATTCCTGCGTTCTGTTCATAAATTTGTTGTTCCGTGGTTTGGTACGAGAGATAGAGGGAGAGATACATTTATGCCCAGTTTTTTCCTTTTTTCTAACTCTTGTGATCGGTTCATAGAGGTGATGAAGGTACTGAAAGCGAAGAAGTACGGCAAGATGAAGCAGGGGCAACAGCAATCAGGAGCAGCTGAGAAAGCAAGCGCTGCAGTGGCAGAAGTGGAGAGCTCTGACATGGAGGCCATCAACAACGAGAAGGTAGGAGAAAACTTAACAATTTTCAGCACACCCACAAGACGATTAAAGTTCTCTCTTTTTAAATTTTACTTTCGGGAGTATCTTTTTAATCATGTGTGCACGAGGGTTTCCAGTCCTCGCTGACCTGTGTCAGTTCCTCCCTCTCCCAGTCTGATAAGTATAGTTAACAGCCTGGACGGATTCCCACCAGATTTTCCTTTGAGTCACCCCAATGCAAAGCAGAACTTTTTTAAAAGGAGCACGGTATCTCTCAGGGCATAATTAAATTAGCAGGAGTAGAGTAAAAGTCACGTTCCTACTCATTGTACTGTGAAATAATCATCCGTATGCTTGGATGTGATACAAATCATTGGCGATTGCTTTCCCGGGCAGCTTAAGCTATTACAAGAAACCGATTCCCTGAACGTTGACGAATGATGCGAAACTGTCTCCAGCAGGTTTCGAAACATGGAAAGCAAAGGCCAAGAATGGCGGCCGCAGGCGTTGCGGTGGGGAGACCGAAATCCTGGAGGCCCAACTTGCAGAGCATAGACGAATGCGGAAGCCGATGAGCTCTCGATGGTTGCTTCATCAATTCTAGTTCAGTTTCATCCAGAGGAAGCAGAAAAAAGAGCCTGTAATTGCCAAAATGGAGCCGAGGACTTCTGAGTTGACCTCTTTCGAAGCCAGGTCAAAGGAGAAACATGGGATGGAGGATCTTAATGTTGGGCGAAGGAAGGCGAATGATCTCTCGGGACCAGCCAACCATTTCTTTCCGGCTCCAGAGCTTCCCATTTCTCTCAGGACCACCACAATTTTCTTGTCACCATGAGAACTTGAACTTGTAAATTTTAGGACCATAGCGAATGAAACAATAGAGAAATTATACGCCAAATTGTAGCGGAAGGCAAGGTTGAGTCTTCCTTGCTTTGTTGAAATAAAGAAGTTGAACATAATGTCCAGAGCAAAAATGCCTGAAAACAAAAGGTCATTCTGGACCCAAAAAGACAGCACAGAAAGTGAGGACGGATGTGATGCAAGATTTCAGCGGAAACAGTGGACGGAATGAATTGTCGCTCAGATATTTTGTATGGACGAAAGTACCCTATTGAACTGTTCATCAGCCAGCCATGTCGGAAGTTTTGAATTTTCATCAGCATCTGATGATCTTTTTGATGCATGAGGACATCAGGACGGCCTGCGTTAGAATTTTGTTGGAGCTGTGTCTCAGTGCTGCTACTGTTGTTCTGTCATTTTTGTTTTTTTTTCTTTGTTATTCAATCAAGTTTGTTTGTTAGGCAGTTGGTTTGTTAGCTATTTTCTAGGAAGTGGAACAAGTCAGTTTTGCACGTTTGCGCGCAGTTCTAAAAGGTTCCTATTTTGTTTTTACTTGACAGTTTTCAGTAGAATGAAGTAAACGGTTTTTTATTCTATCTCTCTCTCTTTAAAAACTTGAAGTTTGTGTGAATTAGCTAAATATATCAGCAATAGCAGTGGTATCAGAGCCTCTGTGGGATCTTAAGGGACTGTGAAGTGAGGGTAAGTGAGTGTGAAGACTGCTTCCAATTTGCAAAGAAAAAGCTAATGGAGGCAGGATCAAGTGGATTCTTTGCAATGGCTACTTCAGTCTTTACTAGGGAAAATTATCGAGCTTGGGCTATCAAGATGACGGCATTCTTGGAGGGTCATGATCTATGGGAGGTTATGGAGAATGATTATGAGGTTGCTTCGCTTCCAAACAATCCGACCTTGAATCTAATAAAGTACCATAAAGAGAGAACCACAAGGAAGGCCAAGGCAAAGTCTTGCCTGTATGCTGCTGTCTCACTGTTGACATCTAAATTTCGACCGACCATTTAATAATAATTTACATAGAAAATTAGGGATTAAATTTTAACCTCTAAACAAAAATATTAAAATTGCATAGCATATAGTTTAAGTTCATATATGTTAGTTGCATTCCGCATCGGACCGGCGGTGGCGAGAAAGCTGAAAATTAATCGCATAAATCGAGCTTGAGCACTCGGCTCACTCACGGGATTGGAGGCCAAAATTTACAAGTCTAAAAGGCTTTGGTTATTTTAATTTGAGCTTAAATCAACTCGAATTAATTCAACCCATTTGGAATTAAAATAAAATTAATAAAGCCTAAGTCTAAGTCCATTAAGACTAGAAAGCCCGGTTAATTAACCTAGGATTGTGATATAAATATGTCGTTATGCGTCATAATCAGGGGGCTTTCATAATTTTCAAGATCAAAGTTTTTAGAGAGAGTACGTGAGGGAGGGATGACTGCTGGAGAGGGAGAATTTCTTTTCTTTTTGCAGATTTAAACAAGTCAACAAGGTTGCCGTTGTCCCCCACATTGTTCCTGCAATTCCAACACCTAGCAACATCGGTCTGTGTTGCACAACAAAATCCTTCAGCAGTGATCCCCAACGAATCAAGCAGCTCCAGTCGCAATGCCCAAATGAATTTCCAGCGAGTTTGACCCTTCATCCCCACCTCGTCCAACCCTGGCACTACGAGCAACCAGCATTCCAGTCCACAAATAACAAGTTTCTCTGAGTGTTCTTGGTGCGACCAGCAAGCTTTGATCACAAACGCAGCAGCCTCTCGCGGCAGACTTGGAGCAACGCCAGCCTCCTTGCCGCTGCAATTCAGTCCAATGGCCCCCGCAAAGCTTCACCGTTTTGAGCCACTCCCAGGAGGTCCAATCCAGCTTAGCGTAAAGAGTCATT
Source organism: Syzygium aqueum (assembly GCA_031216185.1). Taxonomy (NCBI): domain Eukaryota; kingdom Viridiplantae; phylum Streptophyta; class Magnoliopsida; order Myrtales; family Myrtaceae; genus Syzygium; species Syzygium aqueum. The sequence goes on from CM062232.1 coordinate 33,613,125, forward strand.
AGGTGGTCAAAGAAAAGGCATCCAGCCGAGAGAGGTGCAAAAGAAAATCGTGAGCCAAATCGGTGGGTTGCAAGGTCAAAGTAAAAGAGAGAGCTTGATTGGTGAATAGAGAATTCCAACCAAGAAAATACATTGGGTCTTGTTCTTTGAAACAGACCACGATCATACATCTTCCCGTCTTCCAAGTTGTTTGAGTTCTTCAAAGAGTCGCAGGCTGACCAGCTAGTTCCTGCCTTGTTATCTCACTGTGAGTTTGCCACACTGAACCACTCTTCAGCGAGCATCATCGCGACAAGCCCATGTCGCGAGCCTCATCGCGACTAGACGAGCCACCCACCGCCATTGCTTAGCATCATCACCACCGTGAAGCAGCTTGCGCTGTAAACACCACTGTGACACCGTTATCAATCCGTCCCACCGCCGCTCGTCCCGATCCGCAATCTCGATCTGCTAGTCCAAATTTGGAAATATCTCAAAATTAGGTAAGGATGTTATCCAATATTTTCATAATATTTGGTTTCTTAATTTTCGGATGTTTGAATATTCTGTGAATATTTTGTGGATTGCTAAATCTTAGGAATATTGTTTGCTCCATCTGCAATATTCTAAAGCACTCAAAATTAGGAATTTTTCCTAATTTGGCAACGTATCTGGACGACTATCCAACATTGTCCCTAAGGTACGATACACGGCGATGCGGAAAATTGTTATCTTATCCATAATCACTTGAATACGATAATAGACTTTATTTGCTTTCCAAATTTGAACAATCAACTCTCCGTTGATATCTATAACCCTATAGATATGACCATTAGCTCGATTCGCTTTCCTAATTCAAATTTGATAAGAAGAATCTTGCGGATTGCGTGGATTATTTGACTGCGGTTGTTATCTTTATTTGATTACTTTCTTTTTTAAATAAAGAAAATCCAAAAATATGTTAGTTAGAATTTAAATTAAAAGTTTGCATGCTTAAGAATCCTAAAAATATCCAAGAGAGTAAGATAATTATTTGATTTAAATTGGGATTTAGAGTAGTATATTTCCTAGTTTAAATTAGAAATTATTTTAATATTTGTGGATTATTTAGGATATTTAGATTTCGAATTTCCATGAAAATCCCAAAAAAATGAGTCACTTTATGATAGATTAAGATAGATTGCATGTTAATTTAAACATTTTTTAATTCTGAATTTCATTGGAAAAATACCAAAAATAAATCATTTGCTCGTCATTAGAAATAGGTCATATTGTCGCATGTCAAATACTTCGCATGCTAAGTCGCATTAATCACATGTCAATTTTTTGCACGTTATTACATATATGTTAGTTTTCATTTTAATAAAGCGCACACCCTAAAGAACACATCGAATGCCTTGTTTTGTTAATTAGAAATCATATTGGGATTGTCTATGTGATTTTCTACTAATAATGCAGATGATTGCGTTGCTCTAAGGTATGTCATTCTCCTAATCTTACAATTTATTTATTATTTTCTTGGGTGTTAAATTGGTGATTTGCGCACTCGCATGAATACCTCATATGTTAATGATTAAGTAATAAAATAGATCCAGACTGTCTGCATAAACATTTTTTAAAAGAAAAAATACCGAAAGGGCATTAGACTAGATCTAGCATAATCAAGTCCCCGAGCTTAGAATTTCTGATTCGTAGGAATAAAACATATCTCCCTACGTTTTATTTAGATTTATAATCGACCTACCATAAATAGATTAGTGGCGACTTTAAGCATGCAAACATTTGCACATTAAGAATTTAAATCCTAAGTTGCGAATTGGTAGGACTTGGGAGGGCCCGAGTTAAGCTTAGTCTTAATAATCCATTAGCCTGAGAAAATTTAGGTCGCGACACTCACCCCTTATCTTCACAAGGATCATGAGATGTGATTTTGCAAAGGTAATATGGGATTTCTTGAAGGATGAATACGAGGGAGGAGAGAAGGTAAGGAGTATGAAGGTGTTGAATCTCTTAAGGGAGTTTGAGAGACAGCGGATGAAGGATTCAGAGTCAGTGAAGAAATACTCTGATAGGCTAATTGAGATAGCTGAAAAGATCAGAGTCTTAGGACTGACTTGAAGGATGAAAGGTTGGTTCAAAAGATCTTGGTGTCTCTTCCAAAGAAGTTTGAAGCCACCATAGCCTCTCTGGAAAATACAAGAGACTTAGCTGACATAAAGCTTGCAGAATTATTAAGTGCCCTACAGGCACAGGAGCATAGAAGATTGATGAGCAGAGAAGAGCATGTAGAGGGTGCACTGCAAGCTAAAGTGAAGCTCAATAATGAAGACAAAGGGAAGAAATGGAATCAGTCTAAAGGGAATGCAGGTGACTCCAAGTTTGCAGCAAAAGAAGGAAGTTCTAGTGGGTATGTCAAATGGAAGAAGAACAAGAAGCCTTATCAACACTATGGTGGAACTAATCATCAGTCCTTTAGATGCTGGAGGAAGTCTGATGCTAAGTGCAGAAGATGTCACAAGGTTGATCACATGGAAGCTATCTGCAAAAAGAACAATCACCAGCAAACAGGAGAAGCGCAGATAGCAGTGAATGAGACTGAGGAAGAACACTTGTTTGTAGCTTCCTATTCTAGTTCTCTTGTTGAGAATGATGTATGGTTGGTGGATAGTGGTTATACCAATCATATGACTAGCAATTTGAAGCTGTTTAGGAGACTAGACAGGTCAGTCAGGTCCAGAGTCAGAATTTGGCGATGGACAGTATATCGAAGTGCAAGGGAAGGGTACAGTGGCTATTGAAGGAAATTAGGAGGTGAAGCTGATCAGTGATGTTCTCTTTGTGCCAAAAGTTGACCAGAATCTCTTGAGTGTTGGTCAATTAGTTGAGAGGGCTATAAGGTGAAGTTTGAAGGGAGTGAATGCCTCATTGATAATACAGATAGCAAGGAAGTGCTGAGAATGCCAATGAAGGACAAGTGCTTCCTGTTCAAGCCACAGAAGATACAACAAATGACTTTGAAGTGCAAAGAAGAAAATGCAGAGCTATGGCATAAAAGGCTTGGATATATTCACAGAAAGAACATGTTGTTTATGCAGAGGAATAGCTTGGTAGATGACTTGCCAAGTTTGGAAGAGGAATTTCCACAGTGCAAAACTTGTCTTCTTGGTAAGCAAGCCAAATTTCCTTTCAAAGGAGGAGGCTAAAGAGCATGTGAGAAGCTGCAATTAGTCCACACAGACTTATGTGGACCTATGTCTGAGTCATCTCTCAGTGGTAGCAGGTATTTCATTACTTTCACAGATGGCATGATTAGGATGAGCTGGATTTACTTTCTGCAAGCCAAGTCTGAAGTTGCTGATGTGTTTGTGAAGTTCAAAGACTTAGTTGAGAATCAGAGTGGGAAGAAAATCCAAATGCTCAGGTTTGATAATGGTTCTGCGTATACTGCTCACAACTTTAAGTTAAATTGTGAGCAAGCAGGCATTGTGTAGCAATTCACTGCTCCCTATTCACCTCAACAGATTGGGGCCAGTGAGAGGAAAAATAGAAGCATTATGGAGATGGCCAGATGTATGATGCAGGAGAAGATGTTACCTAAGAAGTTCTAGGCTGAGGCAGCTAACACTACAGTGTTCCTGTTGAACAGATTGCCCGCATAGGCCTTAGAGAGGTCAACACCTTTTGAAGTTTGGTATGGTGTTAGACCTTCTGTGAAGAATTTGAAGGTTTTTAGGTGTTTGTGTTATAGTCATGTTCCTCAGGTCAAGAGGGATAAGCTGGATCAAAGAGCTGAGCCTGGAGTCTTCATTGGATACAATCTCTAATCAAAGGCTTATAGGATTTTTTAGCCTACGACAGGAAAGGTGACTGTGAGCAGAGATGTTGTTTTTCTAGAGGAAGATGAGTGGAATTGGATAGAAGAAAAGAATGTAGGACAGCGGCAATCTGCAGAACAACAACCTGCAACAATTGTACAGGTTGATGAAGTGGTGGATGGATTGGAAGATATTATGGATGATCTGCCAGTAAGAGGCACAACGTCACTTGCTAAAATATATGAAAGAAACAATGTGGCAGTGCTTGAACCAGCCAACTTTGTGGAAGCTAAAGAGGATCAGAGGTAGATTGTAGCAGTGCAAGAGGAGTTGGCAATGATTCAAAAAAGCCACACGTGGAAACTTGTTGATAGACCATCTGATAAGAATGTGATTAGGGTTAAGTGGGTGTTCAGAACAAAACTTAATCCTGATGGTTCTGTCAATAAACACAAAGCTAGACTAGTTGTGAAAGGCTATGCTCACACATGGGGAGTAGACTATTCTGAGACTTTTGCTCCTGTTGTAAGACTTGATACAATCAGACTACTATTAGCTATTGCAACAGAGAAGTGGTGGCCTATATTTCAGTTAGATGTCAAGTCTGCATTTCTGAATAGAGAGCTCGAGGAAGAGATTTTTGTTGAACAATCTAAAGGCTTCAGTATCAAAGGGCAAGAAGGGAAGGTATACAGATTGAGGAAAGCTCTATATGGACTGAAGCAGGCTCCAAGAGCTTGGTATGGGAAGATAGATAGATACTTGCAGGATTTTGGCTTTGTAAGAAACTTGAGTGAGTTCACTCTTATGTCAAGAGGGTGAATCACAATATTGTAATTCTGTTACTCTATGTAGATGATTTGTTGGTGACAAGGAATGATGTGGAACTGATAAAAAGGGTGAAGCAAGGTCTGTTTGTAGTTTTTGAGATGTTAGACTTGGGAAAGATGGCTTCTATCCTGGGTTTGGAAATCAAACAAGCTTCACATGAGATCTTCATCTGCCAAAAAAAATACATGAAGCAAATTCTGAAGAAGTTTCAGATGGAAGATTGTAGAAGTGTAAGCACCCTTATGGCTGCTAAGGAGAAGCTGCAAAAAAATGATGGAACAGATGTAGTAGATGCTTCTATGTATAGAAGCTTGATTAGATGTCTCGTGTATCTTATAGCAACTAGACCAAATATTCTATTTGTTGTGAGTGTTCTATCCAGGTTCATGAGTAGTCCCAGTCAGTTACATTTGGTTGCTGCAAAAAGGGTCTTGAGATACCTCAAAGGAACATTGTTCTTTGGTGTGAAGTTTAGGAAAGGCTAGAAGCTTAAGTTGCAGGGCTTTTCTAATAGTGACTGGGCTGGCTTAGTGGATGACATGAAAAGTACATCTGGGTACTGCTTCATTCTTACTTCTACTTGTTTCTCCTAGTGTTCCAAAAAGCAGGAGATTGTAGCTCAGTCCATTGCAAAGGCTGAGTTTATAGCAGCTACTGCAGCTGCAAATCAAGCTTTGTGGCTAAAGAAGATAAGGAAGGATCTGTGGTTGAATTTTAGTGATTGCATTGAAGTTTATGTGGACAATCAGGCTACATTAGCAATTTCACAAAATCTAGTTTTCCATGGCAAAACCAAGCATTTTAAGGTTAAATTCTTCTTTCTGCATGAAGAGCAACAAAGTGGTGAAGTTAAGTTGGTCTATTGTAGATCAAAAGATCAGCTTGCAAACATGTTTACAAAGCCACTTCAGGCTGGAAGAATTGAGCTGTTAAGAGAGAAAATAGGAGTTTGCAGCAGCAACTGATTCAATGAGAAGTTTGTTGGAGCTAGAGGTGGCCACGGTTTGGAATCGGCCGGTTCCGGTTGTTCCGGTTCGTGGCCACATGTGAACCGGAACCGGCCGGTTCCGGTTCATAATTTAAAATTTTTAAAAATAAATTCTAAAATAAAAAATAAATAATTATAAAAATATGAAAATAATGAATTATTCAATATAAATTATAATCAAAATGAAATTGTAGGGGTGATCGGTTCCCGATCGGAACCGGAAACCGAATCGGTAAGACCGATCTTTTAATTTTAGAACTAGGAACCGAACCGGCAAACCATAGAACTGAGAACCGGACCATTGGTCCGGTCCAATTCTAGGCGGTCCAATGAAACACTTTGCTCTTAATTAGCAAAAGATCGTAGCCACAAAAGGCATACAACTTCACATTCTCATGGCTTGGCTTGGATTTTATAAACAACTCCTTTGATGGTCTCTTCATTCCCATTCGATGTGGGACTCTTGGCATTTGCATGAAGACAAAGCCAAAAGTCTCATATTTAAGGCGTTCAAGGCAAACCGAGAGTCCCACATCGATTGGGAATGAAGAGACCATCAAAGGGGTTGTTTATAAAACTCAAGCCAAGCCTTGTAATTAGAGTTCAATACACTCAAGCCAAGAATTGCAATTGAAAATCAATGCACTTACAATGCATGGCAATTAGAGTTCAATTTGTTTTACAAAAAAAATTAAATAATGAAATTTAAAAAAAATTCATTATTATTATTATTATTATTATTATTTAAATAATTTGGAACCGGAACCGGAACCGGGCCCGTAGACCACGGGCCGGTTCCGGTTCCAAACCGCGGTCCCGATCAATGGGCTGGGCCCGAGTTTGACCAAGCCGATTCCGGGCCAAAATCGACCCGTGACCACCTCTAGTTGGAGCTATGTCTTAGTGCTGCTGCTGATGTTCTGTCGTTTTAATTTTTTTTTCTTTGTTACTCAGTCAAGTTTGTTTGTTAGGCAGTTGGTTTGTTAGCTATTTTCTAGGAAGTGGAACAAATCGGTTTTGCATGTTTGTGTGCAGTTTTAAAAGGTTCCTATTTTGCTTGTACTTGACAGTTTTCGGTAGAATGAAGTAAATGATTTTTCATTCTATCTCTCTCTATGTAAAAACTTGAAGTTTGTGTGAATTAGCTGAATATATAAGCAATAACAAATATATTGAACCTGTGCTCCGTGTGCCGACTATACATTTTTTTACCGCTCATTTCACCGCTCCCTGTTTCGCTATGACCAAAAAGACATCACCTTCTCTCTCCCGATCCTTTTTTATAGGTTTGAAAATCTTACTCCCTCGTTCACGGGTCTCCACCCCTAGTCTTTCTTGATAATACGAGGAATCGAACTACCTACCTCATTCTTCCCAAGGGAAAAGGGTGGTTTCTCTCGTCCCTTCGTGTGCCAGAATGTGGAGGAAAACTCCGTTGGAGTTTAAGCCCAAGCCTATCGTCAAATCCAATTTAATCATTTTCTTTGAAAAGTTAAGACAAAAATGTTAAGGGTCAATAATGATAAATTAACCCGTCCTACCTCGTACCAAACCTCTTGTACTGGATTTTGCTAATGCCCCTAACAAGTGCACTTCCACACCGTGTCTATTCGTGTTTGGATTTGATCTATTTCTCCCTTCATAGCACGCAATTGCATTACTAGAAAATGATTTGCTTTGCTTCGCGACTATAGATTGGGTAACATTAGTCTGGGGCTTGTCGAAGAGTATAATGAGCCAGGAATTTAAATCTAAGTTGTGCATAATCTACACTAAGAGCCACCTTATTCAAATTACAATCGGTGCACTTTGCAATGTTGTCTACCTTTGACAGAAATCTCATCGGCGATAAATATTTCTACGAAGGAACTAATTCACTTGGCAATTTATAATGTATTACATTATAGCTTGACCATAATATATTGCAGATGATATGGAGTGACCATCACCATCAATATATGCAGATATGCCAGAGAAATTTGAACAGATGAAGAGTTTTGCGCATGATATTAACCGGAACTTCTAGAAACTCAAGGTATATAAAATGTGTATGCGTATTGTGGTGGAAGTGTTTTTCATATTGTCGTTTGCTAAAGTTGATGCTTTCGCCTCTTAAAAGGCCCGACGGCTCCTCTTATGATTTTCCTCTTCTAAGGTGTTATTTCGGGAGCTTAAGCATGACACCTCCCCCGCACCCTTTGTTGGCACTAGAAACATGATCAGGTCTTTTTGATCGATATTGTGACGACATAAAACTCTGTGTTAGTTGGTTCGATCACCGACAAGAGGTCAAGGGAGAGAAGCCTAATGACACTATATTAACTATCGACGTGAAACCAATATATGGATACGTGCCAAGCAATTTGATTATCGGCAAGATGTTAGAAGCTAAGGAGTTCTCGACGATTATGATTATCAATGACCAAATGCTATTATCGATATACAGTAATTATTGGTTGAAAATTGATACTTATGGATCGAATGATCACCATTATATTTCTTTATTTCTATTTTTCTTTTCCTAGGAACAGATTTAAAACAAAAAATAGTTTGGTAACGTAATTTTATTTTTTTTATTTACAGGATAAGCTTTTAGCAGAGAAATAGGTTTAAAATAGAAATAAGAAGTATATTTTTTTTTTACTTTTCTAGTTCTAGAATAGAAACAAAAATAAGTGCTCTCTTTTATTGCTCGTCGTCGCCGCCCCCCGTCGCCACCCACCTGTTGGTCGTCTGCCACCAACTGCTTGCCGGCAGTCCCTCGCCATCAACCATTTGCCGCCTCTTGTCATCTGTTGCCACCTGTTGGGTGTCGACCTCACCACCAGTCACCAGGAAAGAAAATTTAAGAATAACCTATAAAACGAATTTTTATTCCAAGAAAAGAAATTTTGTATCGTTATAAAATTTTACTTTTTCCTTAGAAACTCGTCCAAGGCTAGGCGCAAATGATAAAATTTTTCTTCCCAGGCCCTATTTCTAGCTAGAAATAGAAAAATCTACTCATTGGACAAGTTTTTGAGTAAAAAATAGCGTTTGATAACGATACAAAATTTATGTTCCCGGAATAGAAATTCGTTTGATAGGCTATTCTTAAATTTCTATTCCCGATGGCCCGTGGCGGATGAGGCAGGCAGCCGGTGAGTGGTGGTCGGTGAGTGTTGGAGAGAGGACGATGACGGGCAGCAACGGCGGGCGACAAGGGCCGACAGCCGGTGGGCGGCGAGGGCAAGCAATAAAAGGGAATTGTTATTTTTGTTTATGTTCCAGAAATAGAAAAGTAGAAAATTTTAATTCCTTACTTTTGTTCCAAACTTATTTCCAAGCCGTCACGGGCAACACTATCACATCGCCCTGTTATTTACATTTGTAAACAAGACCCTAAAAGTTATTGCGGAAGGAAGCAATTAAATAATAAAATAGACAGAACAAGAAAGTAAATCAGACATCAGATTTATGTGGTTTTGTTGATGTGACCTATGTCAACAGAAAAGCAGTTGAGGATTTCACTATAAAGCGACGTAATGGAGATTATAATCACATTTGAGTCACTCAAACACTAAATTTAATCAATCCGGCTACATTATCAACTTTTATGTCAATAGAACCATAACCTTTATGTCAATAAAACATTCATTCTCTATACTTAGCAGCAAATATAATCAATTCCGACTACATTATCAACTTAAAGAAGGGTTACACCATGTAAAGTAGGGGCGAGTGTGGCTTGGGCGGACAGTTCCTAACATGAAACTGGGAACCGTCCACTAAGAACCGGTTTCGAGAAATTAGAACCGGGAATCGCCCTTTGATTCCATGGATCCACCTGGAAACCAAATCAATCCGGTTCCTAGGTGGATTCACGGAACCAGTCCCACCAAGTTTCACGCAAATGGAGGTAACCGAGAGTGAGAGAGGGAGATGATGAACGGCTAAGGGCGCGGCCGTGAGTTGATAGAAGTTGAGAGTCGAGTTTCAGATTAGGGATTTTATGGTTTTCATTTTTTTAAAATGTTTTCTCTTTTTTTGGTCGAAATTTTTCTAAAAAATGTTATATTTATATATATTATCAGTCTGAGTGGCCAGG